>JAJGRX010001495.1:0-1200000 GCA_025461125.1 Carex kokanica | reverse complement strand
GTTAGCATAATTTAACATAATTTCAAGTAATTTAGCGTATTTTAGTATAAATATGCTAATTATACATAAAAAGAAGTAATCTAACAAATATTAAAAACAAAATTTGAATTTTTATTGATAAATTTCAGCATCTTGCTTTTCATATTGTTTCTCAAATCTCAAAAAAAAAAAAAATAGTGGACCGCCCCACGGGGGGGCGGTTAGGGTAGTTTAAAAAAAAAAAAAACCGAGGGCAGATGTGATATTTGCTTTTTTTTTTTAGAGTATTAATAAAAAAACCGGCTGATATCTATCAATCCATAAATCTACTAACATGTCAATAATTTTTTTTCTAAAATTAATTTAAAAATGTATTGTTAAGATTGTTAAAATATTGATTGTCATTTGTCAAGGATCCCAAGTCCCAACCCTCTAAAAGATTATTCAATAACTACAATAAAAGTCTGTAATGCAGTAAAAATGGGTCAAAAACTAAAGACTGATGAGATGGTAAATAGCATAACTGCATAAGCAAACTCTGAAACAAAATCCGAAGATATTAATTTAGAAAATAATTACTTTCATGAAACATTTTAAAGAGCCACTTGTGACCAAATTGAAGCGAACAAAGGATCCCTTTTAACTTGAGGAAATCGGAACGGACTCGACTGCTTTTCTCCTGCTTTTCTCATCCCAACCATTCAAATTCGTTGAGATTTGTGCATGAAAAAGTTTCTTTATTGAGATACACGAATGAAAAATTTTGAATGGTTAGGATAAAAAAAGCAGAACTCTGCTTCTCTCTAAGAAAAGCAGAACTCTGCTTCTATCTAATATATAATGAACGGAACGGATTCAAATTCAAATGGTAAGATAACTTAGGCGATATGAATCCTAGATTCATGTGCATTGTCATTTCCTCTTTATAAATGTATGGGTCAGTTGTTTATTATGTTGTATTTCCTTGGTAAATCCTCACAATTTTCTAAGATTTACGTTAGGTTGTTTGAATCCCCTTTTGCTCCATCTTGGACTAACAAATATGCAACTTCTTCTTTATAAAAATTTAAAATAAAAATAAAAATTTTAGACTGTTGGTCTTGTTTTTATTCATGAATAATGCATTAACATAGAAGTTCATAATTTTTTTAAGAGTTTTTTTTTTGTTTGTACAAGATAAGAGGTCAAATGATGGGCACATTAAAATATGTACCTATTTTAGTTAATTTAATATGAGCTATAATTTTGCGTAGAAAAAATCATTAATTATGTATTTGCCTGAACGCATCTTTTATGAAGAAGATCGAGATGAATGATTTAATTTTATAATTGAACATTAAGTTTCTGACTCGATGCAAAAAATTTAAGTTGTGGCAAATTTGTAATAAAGATGTAGCATCAAAAACCTCAAATAATGAATTACTTTGTTAAATTTAGCTTGAGCTCTGTCGACAACTAGTTTATTAGTTTGAAGAAAATAATACCGCCAATTATTAAAAAAAAAAACTACTAATAATAGTCTATACAAAATTTCTTAATTATCTTCTAAATTGTTTCACTATTCATAATAATTTTTAGTTCCCTCCTATATATATGTTTACATTGTAAAATGTTTATACCTCATTACTAATTATTTATAACTACTACCGGATTTTTTTTTTCCAAAAAAAATGTGCAATGTATTAACTTGCATAGGAAAATTGTTATCGTTGTATTGTTTCGTATTTAAGTTTTAATTGTTTATACTTTCACTTTTCACTTTTTAAGAACGACAGTTTGGTGTCCATCTTTGCCTCTTTGAAGACAAATTTGAGCTGAATTCGAGGCTGAGAGCGGACATACCAAGAAAGGGAAGGGAAAAGACTTAAATTTTAGGGATTATCAGAGGCGAACAAAAAGGTGTCCGAAATGGGATGACGTGAATGAAGGAGAGAAGACAAGTACTGGACCTCTCCAGCCTCAGTTTTCGCTTGGAAGGAAAATATGTTTCCTCTTAAAAAATATCTTCAAATAGAAAATCTGATACTGTGTAAAAGAAAACCAGAGAACAGCATTCAAATTATAGGTTTGAACTGTTCAGGTTTGAAGTTTTTGAGCAGCCTATACGCAAAGTTAAAACCTTTCTGAAAAAAAAATGTAGCACAAATAGAGCAATTAAAAACCGTAACACCATTCTATCTTAACAAAGAAAACTGTTCACCACATCTTTGAGTTGCCCAACCCCCATACCATTTGCCACACTTAAATACCACTGGCAGGCAACTAGCAATTTTAACACATTAAATCACTAAAACCAAGTACCTGATGACACTACAGGAACCAATATCATGACCTAACGCAAATTAAAATTAATAATAACAGCAACAATTAAAGAAGTAGAAAAACAAACATACTTTTTTTTTTATCTTCAGAAAGAAGAAATCTTCCAACTAACCTAACCCCAACTACCCAAATCCTACTGAAAAGATAGGCCCCACACCTGTGGATCAGTGGGAGGGCTTGCGCTTGATATTGATGCAGTCAGGGCACTTGTACTGCTTGATGTGCTCGGCCTTTGCCGGGGTAACCTTAACACAGCGCCCATGGAACCAGCGCTCACACAGGTCACAGCAGATCCAGAACTCATCGGTTGACCCCTTTGTCCCACAACTCCCGCACAGCGCATTATCCTGCTCTTCTTCCTCCTCGTCACTCTCCTCGTTCCTAATCCTCTTCTTGTTGGTGTTGGTGTTGGTGTTCCTCTTGTGGTTCTTGTGCTTGGTTTCTTCTTCTTCCTCCTCCTCCTCTTCCTCCTCTTCTTCTTCTTCACCGCTCACTTCTTCGTCCTTTTTTAGGGTTGGTGGTTTGGTTTCCACTCGTGACTAACAAATAATGCAAGAACAACAGATACACACTTAAGGGCTTAAGGTTTCTTTTCGTTTATAATTTTTTAATAGTTTAATAATCAACAAATCCCTTAAATAGAATCATATAGGTAAATAAAATAAAAAGACAACATATGCAATTGGAATAAACTGTTCCTAACTAAAATTTTGATTGGTACATGCCATACAAGAAGGAAAAGAAACAGCAGTACACTGTCATGTTTGACTTGTCTCCAGGCCACTGTCCTACCCCAAGTCTGAAAAAGTATGGAGATGGGAGAACGTACCACTTTGGAGGGATGGGGCTTGTTACTTTTGGTACTGCTATTAGGGGTTTTCTCCTTCATTTGTTGCCTCTTTGCAGTACCAGTCACGACCTCATAAATAGTAGGCAGATTGTTTATCATATTGAAAAGCCTCCTCCTACATGTAAAAATTGAAGAAAGGGTCAACTGTTGCAACTTTGCATAAACCACTTGAAATGTATCATAAATGTGGACAGCAAATTCAAAGACCAGTCATTCCCACTGTTCCCAGGAAAATATCATACCATCCATGATCAGTACATTACTAGATTTTTACAGTTTTCCTGTTATGGAAAACTAGGTCTAGGCATGTAACCACCTGGTCAATTGGCAGTGACCCCAGATTTATATATATTAGTGAGTAGTAAACCCTCTGCCCGCATACAACATCAAAATACATTGCATATCCCTAAAAATTAAGAAATCTCCTACTTGCCACTAAAGGTCTATAAATCAATGTAAAACTTAGTTTGAGATTTGGGGGGGTGGGCTGGATGAATAAGTGCTATGTAATTTCATTTTACGAGGGGGGCTAATTGTAATAACTTTTGCAAAAATAAAAAAATTTAAAGGACAAAATGAAATATTTCAACTTAAATTATGTGTGTGTGTGTGTGGGGGGGGGGGGGGGCTTAGCCCCTTTCCCCTCTTGCTCCTTCCGCCCCCGAACTTAGTCATATCCCTCCCCTCTCAGTTTCATCAAATAAAAGACTACTACTCACAAAAGTGAAGCTGGGAATCCAAATAAAATATTAAGGATAAATGATTCTTTAACATTAAGCACCGCATGCACACATGAGTTCTACACAAGAAATGAAAAGAGAATTTCTTACCTTGCCTCTTTATCAAACCCAAAACGAGCCCCAAAATAGAAAGCAACAGCCAATAGCCAGGCGTCACTGTGTACCGCAACTAGGGCTAGCCAATCCTTCTCCTCCATACCATCTCTCGCGAAATTAATACCAAGAACCGGCTCTGGCATCTCAGGAGGCACCTCCTCAGCTGGTAAGGCTACATCCCATTGCTCAGTTGGCAGCCCATACAAACATAAATTCTCCTTATCTGTAAAGCAAGAAGAAAAAGCTCATTAAATTTAGGGTATGGAAGTGTTGCAAAATATGAGGTCAACTTGCATAGGATTGATTGGGTAACTGTGACTTAATTAGGGTTTAATTGGGCATGATTACAGCTAATTTGGGCAAACTGAGGACAATGGCATGGGTTCCAGACAAGTATAGCTGAAACCATCTTTTGCATTTGATAGCTTTTACTTGGGGTATAGCTGAACAGCTGAGGTTACTTGTTTCTCGACTGCACAGCTGATGCTTTTACGGTTTTAATAGAGGTTGATTCAGGTCCATTGGGGTGAATTTCCAAAACATGACAAACATTATATACAATATTATACCCACTCAAATGAATAAAATCCTACAATGTTGTGTTGCTCTTATTTGACAATTTGGTTATAATTTTTTTTACTTGTGTCAGTATACTGACATCAAGCCAGATAGACTCAATATTAAAAAACTGGTTACACAGGTATAGTGAGCAAATATATTGCTGAAAATTCTCATATTTTATTAATCCTCTCCAGACTTATATTTTCTCCCAAATTGACATTCTCACATTCAAGATAAGCAACACTTTTGGTCAACAAGATGGGTGATAAACCCCTATGAGCTACAACAACTAACTAGTGCTACTGGATGTGGCTATTTTCAGAAAGAAATCTTGTAAAAGGCTATTTAATGTATTATGTTAAAGAAGAGGGTCCTTTCAGTAAATTTCCCCTCTATAGAACAGAATATTACAGAGCACCTCACACAATGACAAAGACACTGAAAAAACAAAATAAGAAAAGAAGGAAGAATTTGTTCGTAAATCGGAACAAACGCTAATATCAATCTGCTTATTCCTCAAACTACGAGGTTTCAATTGAAAAAAAAGAACTTTTAAGACTCACCTGGATCGCACGCCTGGTAGAACTTCTCCACGTCTGCAACCAAAACGAAAACAAGAAAACAATCAACCACATGAAAGGAACTAGAAGAGTTCTCCCAAGTAAACAAAAAAATAAGCGAAAATTCCTGAAAACAAAAAGAAAGATTAAAAAATTGAACTAGGTCAGAATCAGACTACGAACCCGTGGTGAGTGCTTTGATCATGCCAGCGCGCCTGCCACGGTAATCGCGAAACACCTCCTCCGGCGTGCGCGTCGAGTATGGTCCCTGCGCGCCTTCCATATTACGAAAATGCCCCTCCGACGCCGCAATAGATCTGTGGAACTCCGGCTCTTAACTGGAAGAGGAGTATGAATTAGGGATTCCAAATAGAGATGAAAGAGAACAGTTGGTTGGGAGGTGGGGGGCGAGAGAGAGGGAGGTACCGAGGGATTAGAAAGGAAAAGGAAAAGGAGAAGGAGAGAAGGTTCTTCGGTGAAAGATGAATCAATGGACATTTGTGTGTTCTATTGGTCTTAAATCTCAACCTTCTTGCGCTTGTTATATTACTCATTTGCCCCTCTGATCTGTCAGAACTCAGAAGGCCATTTCGGATCCGGGTTTCGTTCTCACCGGATCGAATCAATTGCTATTTGCTAGGACGGTAGTCTCCCCAATTTCCACCATACAAAAATTAAGATCAATTTCATCAGGATAAATAAGTATAGTTAAATCAAAACTAACAAATGTCAAATATTATGTTGGACGCTTAAATAATTTACCTCTCAAATTTTACCTTGAGACATTGTTTCTGTTGAAAGTAGGTTAATTTAGAGTTGAAAATTTCTAAGTTTCTACTGTTCAAATTGTTCTATGTCATTTAGATACGTTCTTCCAACAATATGTAATAATGTCATTTAGGTATGTTAATTTAGGGCGTTCTTAAGCTCACCAAATAATTCTAAAATTTATTAGAATGATTTCAAATGACTAATTCAAACCGTTCAGATCAATCTACTTCATGAGTAATACGTTTACATATATATATTTTTTTTAATTTTTCAAATTAATCTAAGAAACTTAACTCTAAAACTTATTGTAATGACTTAAAGTGACCAATTCAAACCGTTCAAACCAATCTACTTCACGAGTGATGCGTTTACATACAAAATTTATAATTTTTCAAATTAATTTAGTATAAAGTCAATTAGTAAATAAAATGTTTATAAATCAATGAGTTAATATTTTATTAATTTTTTACTGTTTAACTTTATACTAAGTTAATTCAAAAATTTATAAATTTTATATGTAAACACGTCACTGGTGAAGAAGATCAGTTTAAACAGTTTGACTTCATTGTTTAAAACTATTCTGATAAATTTTGAAAATAAGCTTGTCAAGTACTTTGTAAATTGAAAAGCACTATAGTTTTGCTCGTCTTTATATTGTCTCTGACAAAAGTAAATACAAAACAAAAGAGTTATATTGATTTGTTATCTTTTTTAGTGTTGGAATTTTTTAACTGCATATTTAATCAGTGATATTATAAATATATGTAAATATGTAACGTGATAAATATATTGTAACTCAAACTACATGATGTGACAATTTTTTTTCACATGACGTGACTAAAAAAATAAAAAATAACGAGATAATACACGGCATGTTTAACACGCACAAACATACCAATACATTTGAATTGCTTATTGAAAAAAAAAATGAAAGATTGACAAAATTTTTGGAATAAATTGCAAAATAAAGTTGTAAAATGAAGAAAAAATGTTTGAAACTTTTTTTGTCACGTTGACAATTTTTTTTGTTTTTTCTGAAACTTGAATTATTGATTTGAATTTTTTTTAAAATATCTAAAATTATAGAACATGACATTCCATCTCGTGTTGTAATGTTCTAATACGTGATAATATGTGGATGTGTCATGACGAGTTATGTGACGTACCAAAATGGCAACGTGCTAATGTTTGTCCGCGTAATGTCCGGTGATGTGTCACTATTGACCGAAAGAGATTAGATTGCATGTCATGCTTGTCATGCCACATGAGAGTTATGCTATATCGTAACGTGACGATGTGTCATGACGAGTCATGTGACGCACCAGAATGGCAACGTGCTAATGTTTGTCTGCGTAATGTCATGTGATGTGCCACTATTGACTGAAGGAGATCATGTTGCATGTCATGCTTGTCACGCCACATGAGAGTTATGTTATATCGTAATGTGACGCTACTTGTTATGTCATGCTATTTTGATTTTCTTATCTAGTTCCTTGGTCAGCTTTAAGATTCGTGCATCCATACATCTTAATATTACTCGAGCTTCATCTAGTCCAAAAAACAACCACAATTGAAAAAACAGTCAGTTTGAGATTAAATAAGAGTAAAGACTAGTATAAGTTTAAAAGGTGGTTTGTGATTTTTATTTTAAATCTATGAAATTGAATTTCAACCATGAATCCAAATCGTTCAACTGATTTATTTCACAAGTAATAAATTTATATGGATCTTTGTGTGGGGAGTTGAAATTTGACAGATATATGAGACCATTCAGCAATAAGGAATTAAGAGTTAAGGATTAAGAGCTTAAGAAGCGCTAAGAACCGATGTTCGATTGTCTTAATCCGTAAATGAAAACTAAGGAAGTTAAATGAAAGGGTTGATGTGCCTTAAAATCCGGGTAGAAGATTAAGATCTTGACAAAAGGAGACTAAAAGAGGTGATTTTAATCTGCACTAAGGAACCGGTGTTCAGAAGAATTAAGCGGTTAAGAAAGTCAAAGAAAGCGAATTAAGTCTTAAGTACTTTTCTTAATAAAATTTGGAATTCAATAATAATGTTGTCCCAAACAACGGTGTAGAAAGGAGTGAACAGCAATGTAACTCGATGAAAAATCGAACTTTTTGGGCCTTTGGCATCTAATAGTTATTGGTACAGTGAGATTTGAGACAAAATTATAAATTTTGTAATAAAAAAGACAATAGGACTTTTTCCACAAGAAAAAATTTAAATGCTCAAACATAGTGTTTTAAAATTTAAATGCTGGAAAATACATGGTCTTTTTTACAGGCAACATGAAAAACTAGTCATGGATCGGTACTAAAGATTGCTAACGGTTACCTATGGTCGATAAGCTCAGTTACGGTTGAATATGTGTAACGGTTGCCAACTGTTGATAACAATTTAATTGTACGGTGACAAAAATAACAGTCTAATTTATAACCATTCGATTAAGTCTAAATCTTATCATTTTTAAATGGTAAAGGTTTCAATGACTCCGAATCTAAAAGTTAATTAGTTGCTAGATATTTAATTTGTATAGAAAAAGAGGAGGGATCCAATTACACCTTTTTTGGTGACACATCATGACACCGTTTTTTATATAGGTCAATTTTGCGATTTCAAAATCCAAACAGCCGATCCGAACCGTTCAACATGATCACCATATTAAAATGTGCTTGGAGATCAAATTTTACATTTTTTTGAATTTTTTTACTATTTATTAAGATGGTTACAAAATCGCTGTTCTTCAATGGTCTGAAAATAACGATTTTTGTAACCATCTTAATAAATAGCAAAAAAATTCAAAAAAATGTAAAATTTGATCTCCAAGCACATTTTAATATATCCATCATGTTGAACGGTTCAAATCGATTATTTGAACTTTAAAAATAGTAGGTGTCAAAGTGTGTCACCAAAAAAGATGTAATTGGATCCCTCCTCGTAGAAAAATCACATTACCAATTCTGGATTCCACAAGTTGTTCAAAATCCAGAAAAAGATTAGTAACGGTCCTAATCGTTGCCCATGATTCCTGACTGTTATGGGTGTATATTCATATGCATTATTTACAAGTGTTTTAAAACCAATTTAAAGGAAAAACCATTATGAGAGAAAATTAAGAAATCCAGTACCAGTAGTTTTAATACAATCACATGCAAGGAATAAACGATTTTTACAATATATTTTTTATAATTGAAAATATTTAATTCTCAAACTTCTTTAATCTATATTTCAAAAATTAAACAATTCATTTTTTTCTTCTTCTAAAATTCAGGCAACATAATATGCTATTTCTTAAAACCTGAATTCTTGACGTTGCCTGTAACTATAAGTCCTCAGTTATTGCATTTCTTTAATTTTGACCTTTTCAGTTATGTATATTCATATATTTTATTTACCAAAATTATTTCTATTATCAAAATTTGACTAGAAACTTGGACAATGTAATTAAAAAATTGAAAATTTCAAGACATTTTAATTCAAAATTACTTATTACTAATATGCAATTTTGTATTTATAAATTTTCAATTTAACCTTTGTAAAATTTGAAATATCTGAATATCTTTATAATTTATAATTTTGAAAAGAATTGAAACGTCAATACTAAGTAATCTGAACCTCGAATGCTTCAAAATATTTTAAATTGTGAAAATTGAAAAGTTTTAATTCCCAAAATTTTTAAATTGAAAAGTAAATAAGAAGGGGAGGGTGAAAATGATGTTATTTGGATCTAAAAGGGTACTTCACTAAATTCTTTAAATTGTTTGGATGGAAATAATCCAAAGCTAAATTCTCCCTTTGTATTGGTGATAGTTGATACTTGATAAGCTCCTGAAAATGGCAGTAGCTCTGCTGTACTCTCCCCCTTCTCACGTCTCCTTCTCTTCCCCAAAACCTCACATATTCTCCTACAATACTTCCATCTCTCCTTCTCACTTCTCTCGCCATTTCAATACTGCTCACACTCTCAGATTCCCTTCCAAGACCAGATGCATCACTCCAGTTGCACAAGGCATCATCAGCAGAGAACTAAGTGAGATATATCAAAGTTGCAACCTTTGGAACTGGAGAGGTTTCAACATAAGCTACCTTGTAAAGGGTAATGGACCAGGACCTCCATTGTTGCTCGTTCATGGCTTTGGCGCTTCAATTGCACACTGGCGTAGGTTAGGATAGTCAAAAGATCCCCTCTTATGGACCTTTAATAATTTTGCATCATTTTGCAAAATTGAGGCTTTATTAAATAAAATTATGATATACTTAATGTTTAGAAAGCTTCTTTCTAGCAGGTTCAGCACATAAACTAGCTTCACTACTGCCCACTTCTATTTTTTTATTTTTTTTATTCTGAATTTCTTATTTGAGGATATATTGTAGGTGATTATATGTTAGCAACTATTGCCTACTACAGTACTACTGACAGTTACTTAACTTCTATTTGACTAAGGGAATAATATTCATGTTCCAGGTTTCTCTTATTGGTTTGGAAGCATGTTTTACTGCTGATTTGTCTTATAAGTTATAACATAACTATCTGGTTTAAGAGTAAAAAATTAAGTTAAATTATTGCTTAGGACATTTCATGATTTTATCTTTTTTCTAATCAAAGAATTGGAGCCTGGTGTTATGCCAGAATAATGTAGCAGGTTATACAATGAATTAAAATTTTCAATATTTGAATAGGAATATTGACATATTGTCAGAGAAGACAACTGTCTATGCAATTGACCTCCTAGGATTTGGTGCATCTGATAAACCTCCTGGTTTTACCTACACAATGGAAACTTGGGCTGAGGTCAATCCTTTTTTTTTTCTGTAGTTACAAATTTAGGCATTCAACTAATAAATTTTTAACTAATTCATATAAAAATTTGCTAAACAGTTGATACTTGATTTCTTGGCTGAAGTGGTAAAGAAGCCTACTGTACTTGTTGGTAATTCTGTTGGAAGCCTTGCATGTGTAATTGCTGCTTCAGGTAAAACAAACAATGAAATGATGAGAAATTTTTTACTAGCAGCAATGCCGTATTAGTCAAGTCAGATGAACTAGAGATTAGTATAAAACTGATGCATTTCTCAATCTTTGTTGATCAAATATCGCTTTGTGTTATAGGGTTTTCAGCGAATTATTTTCACTATTTTGTGACATTTTTAATCACAACTAATCTTTTGGGGATCAGTATTTACTGGAAATACTGTACCGGTATGAAATTGATGCATCTCTCAGTCTGTGTTGACCAAAGACGACTTTATCTTATAGGGTTTTAGCAAATTATATTCACCATTTTGTGACATTTGTAATAACGAACAATCTACCAAATATTTGCAACTAACAGCAAGCTTTTCTGGACATTTGCAATCGACACCCAAGGATTATTTAATGAGACTGAAAAGTATATTCTGCTATATACTGTCAGAATTGTCTCTTTTCGTATCAAATCTGTTTATCCTGAACCAGCTTAATAACCAAAGAAAGAGGACTTGTATGTATCTCATGGAAAGATTCATATAGGCTGAAATATATATCACATGGAAAGTTTGGAAATATTTGATTGATTAAAAATTTGGAAATATTTGATTGATTAAAAAAATAAAACATCTTTCTTATATATATATATATATATGTTTTTTTTCACAACATAGAGTCAAATGGAGATCTGGTACGGGGATTGGTGCTCTTGAATTGTGCTGGAGGTATGAACAACAAGGCAATAGTTGATGATTGGAGAATAAAATTAATTCTTCCTTTACTCTGGCTGGTTGATTTTTTACTCAAACAGAGAAGAATTGCCTCTGCAATTTTCGAACGCGTGAAACAAAGGTAAAATATAGTTTATTCTTTTATCAGTTTTTGGTGCCAATACAAAATTATTTTTTACCTTGTTTATTGGTGTGGCTCGGGGGTGGAGAATTTATTTTTTGTCGGGTTTCAAAATTTTAATTAGGGCAAAAGGATTTTGAAATTTGCCACTAAATAGTGGTATCAAGGAGATAACACTGCCAGCAACTTTAAGGTGCCATTGTCTGCTACATGTTCCTTTAAAGTTTAAATAAATAAGTTGTGTAGCTAAGTTTTGCTCAGGTAATTTTATTTTGATATAAATAAGTATCAACCAAGTTAGCAATGGTGTCGGTACCAAGAGGTGGTTACTAGTATAGGACCAACTGAAATGGTACTGAAATCCACTATTGCAAACCTTGGGCATGATTAAAGCCCTAGATTTAACAACTTATTTCAAAATCCATTGGACATGTCTAAAGATTTTGCATGGTGTCTTGAATTGGTACAAGCTGGGGAATATTGAATTGTTTGTAATGAAACTTGTAAAGGGAAAACTTGAAGAATATTCTCATCTCAGTTTATGGCAACAAAGAAGCAGTCGATGACGATTTAGTTGAGGTATACCTGTTATATCTAGATTATGTTATTTATTAGCACAGTTTCCTGTTTTTGACCTATAATTTTTCTTGGATTGGGCATTCCTTTTGTATGGCTACAATTTTAATTTGCAGAGACCTCCATAGCAACTGGTACCAATTCTTGTTTTGGTGCTTAATTGTACAAGCTTAGGTATGTTGATATCAACTCTGGTCTAATTAGGCATAATTTCCTGCTTGGGATTATTTAAGTCTTAGCTGTGCTCAATTTCCACTCAATTGCATGGTTGTACATAGAGGTCATAAACTGAGACTTAATTGAATAATCAATGGTTAAATTAGGCAATACAAGCTGAGGTTAATTGCATTGTTGAGGTTTGTTGAAGCTTAAATGGCACTTTAAAGTCTGCTTAATTCTAATACCATTTTGGGCTACTGCTTTCTTAAATTTGGATCATATTACCAGCTATAGTTGCACTATTAATGCATACTATTTGCATTCATTTTAGATAATCAAGAGACCAGCCGAAGATGATGGCGCACTAGATGCATTTGTTTCTACCGTAACGGGTCCACCGGGTCCAAGTCCGATAACCCTAATGCACAAAATTTCAGTACCTGTCTTGGTTCTGTGGGGTGACGAAGATCCGTTCACACCCCTTGATGGGCCTGTGGGGAAGTACTTCTCTTCTCTGCCCTCCAAAATTCCAAATCTTAAATTATTTGTCTTACCTGGTACGGGTCACTGCCCACATGATGACCGGCCTGATTTGGTGCATGAGAAATTGATCCCTTGGTTAGAACAACTCGATTAAATAGGAGTTCTCCAAAGGATGCTTTGATATTTCTGTTTGCACATAGAATACTTTGCAATTTTTTTTTACAGCATACAACAGTGAAATCTTTTGTTTCAGTAAATACCCTTGTTATATCATTAACTTTGTCCTCTCATAAGCTTAACGTTGTACATGTTAAGAAAATTATTTTGCGCGAGGTACAGAGAACATGTTATCTACTTGAGTACATATATGATCCTTAAAGAGCTATTTTTGGATGACTTTGACTTGTACCAAAAAAAAATACTACTTTAAAAGATGCTTTAAGAACCAAAAGTTTAGCACTGACAAAGCAGATCTAACCTAAGAAAAAAATAAATACCAGAAATAAGAAAAGTGTTGCGAAAAAGCTGTTCAATTAATAGGCTTTTGCAACACAGCTGACAAGTACCACTCATTCATCCTCTCTCCTCTATCCATCTTCCTCCCCTCATGCCATCTCAGCCTATTAAATCGAATCTTGTTTATAATTGGTACATATGTCTCATTCATCTGTGGCCCCACACAGAAAAACCGATCCAACCAGAACAAACCACCTGGCCTTAGCACCCGATATACATCATACAACAAGAACTCAAGAACCAGACCTGGGATCCAATTACTTATTACATGCATGGAGTGTACCAGGTCGAGAGTTGAGTCAAAAAAAGGTAGGCGGTGGCCTACTGTTAGGTGAACTGGTACAAGGCCACGAGAGGCTATGAAGGAGTTGAATGGGCCGTTGAAATTCATTGTGGTGGTTACGATGGTTATGTTGTGCTCACGCATCCGTGCTGCAAAGGTACCTGTACCCCCACCTATGTCAAGACCAATACGTACTGTACCAGGTGAAACGAGCTTTATAACCTAGTGAAATAGTAAATTGTTACTGTTGTGACATTAATCAGAGAGCAAATAATGAGCTGGCAATTTGGTATCAGCTGGTACATACTGCAATAATAAAAGCCAACTAATATTGAATAAGCCATACAGGTAATTCAGGATAGTATTCTCCTGTTTTACATTCATTTTAAGTTTGCTAACTTAATAGGGCACTACTATGTCCATTGAGGAGGGTTAAAATGCCTCATGTCTTTCATGCCTCATCATGCCTCACATTCTTTATCTCTGTTTCCAAAGTTCAAATAGTCGATCCGAACCAATCAACATGATCTATATAAAAAATGTGCTTGGAGACCAAATTTTATATTTTTGGAAATTTCTTACTATTTTTTAGATAGGTAACAATAAGTGTTTCTGGTTAATCCAAAAACAGTGATTTTGTATCTATCTAAAAAAAAAGTAAAAAAATTTCAAAAAAAATATAATATTTGGTCTACAAGCACATTTTAATATGGAGATCATGTTGATCGGTTCGGATTGATTGTTTGGACTTTGAAAATGGAGATGAAAGATGTGAGGTAGAATGAGGCACAAAGACATGAGGCATTCGAACCCTCATTATAATAGAAGCCAACTATATTGCACAAGTTATACAGGTAATTCAGCGAAGTATTCGCTTGTTACATTCATTTCAAGTCTGCTAACTTAATAGGGCACTACTTTGTTCATTTTCTGTTGGATGTTTATTTTTCGATGGTGCTATACTATCTGGTACAGTAGATGGCAAGTACCTGATCAATGGAAAAGTTTATGCCTCCATCGTCACGTAGCCATCGAGTCTTCTCCCTGCCATGAAGGTTAAAGCAGTCTTTGCAATCATAGCTCCCTGGTTTCTCAGCACGGTGCACGAGACACGAATAGTTCTTGCACGTGTAGCCATCCCACACAACGCTTGTGTCAGGTGGGGTCTTCCACAAACTCTCTGGTAGCGGTGTAGGATCTATGTACCTGTTACATAAAAAATCAACATTTAGAAGTTACAATTTTTCTGTTTGCAAATTGCAACCAGCAGTTTTGATAACAATCAATTACTAAAAGGTTACTAAACCCCAAATGATTGAAATCAAACAGAAATGTACCAGTACCGAATGAATGAAAGTCCTGATATTTAGCCATAAACAAAAACTGAAAATGACACATGTTTTAGTAGTGCCTTTGGTATCACCTAATAAACATTCATGGATTTTGAAATATTTCTCGAAAATAATAAGTACTTGTTTTAACAATATAAATTACCTTCGCCAAAAATTACGACCATAAAAATTTTGAACATCTAAAATGAAGCTAATTTGACAATAAAAACATCTTAAGATACCTGGCTGGTGATTTTGAACGGCACCGGCGACGTGGAAGCGGCTCACAGCCTCTAAGCATCAGCTTTTGTGCCAGCTCAGCATCTGATGGACATTCACCACCGACATCATATGTCATGTAGCGTGCCAAATCATCACTCAGAAGTTGACACATCGAACCAATTGGAGGCTGCCATGTGTCTGTTTTTAGGTTTGGTGTGTAGCCCAATGGGAGCTTGTGGGGACCCACTGCTAGTCTCAACTCCCCTTTCAGGCTTTCTAACCATGTAAAAGCATTATTTTTTCTAGGTTCAGAATTCTGTGGTTTGTTGAGATGTGAATTTAGAAGGGAAATGGTGGTTTTAAGATTGACTTGAAGAAGTTTTATTTGGGCTTGGTTTAAGGAAAGGTTTGATTGAGTTGCTTCAAGTTCAAGTAGGAGAGGGATGTTTTCTTGAAAGAAAAGCTTAGGGTTATTGAAATTCGAAAAGAGTAGGATTGAGAGAAGATTAGTAGAGAGAACTAGGAAGAGAAGCTTTATAATTAAGCTCTTGTTTTGTTGCATGGTTTCCATGCAAACATAAATTGCTCGGTTTGTGTTTTGTTGAGTCTATCTCTATCACAAGTTAATTTTATACAAGCATCAAAAAGAACAATACAGCACCTTGGTTACTTTTTAGTTTTTACCTTCTCCAAGTTGATTTTATACAAGCATACCAGAACTAATTACTTATTTACTTATCAATGACACATTCATACGGTAACACAAGCATGAAGCATGAATACAAAAATATAATATCAGGGATCTAATTACAACATTTGTAAGTTATAACATCTTACAATAATTTAGTTTTGCGATTAAAAGTTCAAATAGTCGATCCAAAGTGTTCAACATGATATCTATATTAAAATGTGCTTGGAGATAAAATTTTACATTTTTTTGAATTTTTTTACTATTTATTAAGTATTTTACAAAATTGCTGTTTTTAGACAATTCTGGACCACTGAAAAACAACAGTTTTGTAAAATACTTAATAAATAGTAAAAAAAGTTAAAAAAAATGTAAAATTTTATCTCCAAGCACATTTTAATATAGATATCATGTTGAACGGTTTGGATCGACTGTTTGGATTTTTAAAAACAAATAAAGGGCGATTCTTGACAGAGAGATGGTAAAATGATTTTTTCATTATCTTGCTTTGATCGTTACAAGTACTGAGTTTATATAGAGAGATCACTAAGCTAATTACAATTAACAATAAGTGGTTATTTCTGTTATGCTGTAACAGTAATCTAGCTAATACATTTATCTAATCATGCATCCTCTCCATTTATTGTTGAAGACTGGACGGGTCCAGGTGTATTTGTTAATAGCCCCCCGCAAGCTGAAGGGGTGGAGACCACTTGCAGCTTGGACTTAAGAAACATAAATCTTGGAGTAGGCAGCGGTTTAGTGAACAGGTCTGCTAGCTGATCGTTAGAACAAAGAAACCGCACCACAAGCTCTTTAGAGGCAATTCTTTCACGCACGAAATGATAATCAATTTCGACATGTTTCGTGCGCGCATGAAACATAGGGTTGGAGGCAAGATAGGTCGCGCCGATGTTGTCACACCAAAGGGTAGGGAGAGAAGGGGCAGGAACATGAAGCTCGTGTAAGAGATAACGGAGCCACAATAACTCGGCACAAGTGTTAGATAAGGCACGGTATTCCGCTTCCGTGCTAGAGCGGGAAACCGTAGGTTGTTTCTTCGCACTCCAAGAGATCAAATGTTGGCCAAGAAAGATGCAAAAACCTGTAGTGGATCTTCGGTCATCAATCGACCCGGCCCAATCCGCATCACTATATGCGTGAAGTGAGAAGGAAGAGTGGATGGGAAAGTCAAGGCCGTGTGATATAGTGCCGTGTAGAAAGCGAAGAATACGCTTAACGGCTATCCAATGGTTGAGGGCGGGTTGGTGCATGAATTGGCTCACTTTGTTGACGGCGAAGGCTATATCGGGTCGAGTGAGTGTTGCATATTGGAGTGCACCGACAATACTCCGATAAAGGTGTGGATCATCAAATTTTGGTTGATCATGGTTAGAGAGTGTAGAGTCAGTAGCCATAGGAGTGGAGCAAGACTTGGAGTTGTGCATGTTGGTGCGAAGTAGAAGGTCATGCACATACTTTGATTGAGTCAGAACCATGCCATGAGAGGATCTGTGGACTTCAATGCCCAAGAAAAAGTGAAGATCACCTAAATCTTTAAGAGCAAAATGGGACTGTAGATGAGAGATGCAAGAGTGAATGAGTGAAGAGTTGCTCCCTGTGATAATAATATCATCTACGTAAACAAGCATGATGGTGATGTGGCCTTGGTTAGTCAATATGAACAGGGATGGGTCATATTGTGAATCATGAAATCCGAGTGTAAGTAAGACGGTGCGAAGCTTATGAAACCAAGCACGGGAGGATTGCTTGAGGCCGTATAAGGCTTTGGTGAGAAGGCACACGTGTTGAGGGTGAGCGGAATCAACAAAACCGGGAGGTTGAGACATGAGAACTTGTTCTTGGAGATCCCCATGCAAGAAAGCATTTTGTACATCAAGTTGTCGGATAGTCCAATTGGAAGTAACGGCAAGAGAAAGGACTAGTCGAATAGTCGTTGGCCGAACCACGGGACTAAAAGTCTCAAAATAGTCGATGCCCTCGGATTGATTGTAACCCTTAGCTACGAGTCGTGCCTTATAACGCTCAATAGTGCCGTCGGCTCGTCGCTTGATTTTGAAAACCCATTTACACCCGATTACTTTCTGATTTGGTGAGGACGGAACTAAGGTCCAGGTGTTGTTGGTGGCAAGAGCATCAATTTCAAGTTGCATAGCATGACGCCAATGAGGATGTGAGTTGGCTTGAGCAAAAGTTGAAGGTTCTGTCTCAGATTTGGTAATGTGAAGAGCAACATGATCAGGAAATTTTCTGATTTTTCGGGTATGGTCCTTGGTTCTAGTGATCATGGGATGAGCAGAATGGTGTATGGGAGCAAGTGCAACAGGGGTGGAATCGGATTGGAGATCCTGTGTAGTGGGCTGAGAAATAGCATTTGAAGGAGGGTGTTGTGGAGAAAGTAGAGTGGGCTGTAGAGAAGTGGAATTGGGCTGTGATGAAGAGACATGAGAATCAGCCTGTAAGATGGGCAGAGAGGGTGCAGCAGGCGCAGTAAGAAGAAGAGGTAGAGTAGTGGTGGTTGAGTCTGAAACATGCAATGATTGGCCAGTATCTAAACACTGGTTCTGAAAAGGAAATTGAGACTCCACAAACTGCACATTTCTTGAAATAAAAATTTTGTTAGTTGGAAGGTGCAAACAACGATAACCCTTTTGTGTGGAGGCGTATCCAAGAAAGACACAAGGCAAAGCACGAAGTTCAAGTTTGTGGTCATTGTAAGGCCGTGTATGAGGGAAGCATAAACACCCTAGAACCCGCAAAAGTGTATAGTCGGGATCTTTATTAAAAAGTTGCACAAAAGGGATTTTATTGGAGTGAGATGGTAATCGATTAATTAGGTAAACCACACTAGAAAAAATTTCGTCCCAATACTCGCTTGGAATGGAGGCATGAGACATAGAGGCGAGGGAAAGTTCAACAAGGTGGCGGTGTTTGCGCTCGGCAAGGCCGTTTTGTTGCGGTGTGTAGGGACAAGATGTTTGGTGAATGAGTTGAGGAAATTGATGTTGAATCGGCTTGTATTCCGTACCGCCATCGGTGCGTAAAATCTTGATATGAGAACCCAACAAATTCTCAACTTGAGCTTTGAACTTCGCAAAAATATGAGGCACTTCACTTTTGTGTTTCATGAAATAGATCCAAGTAAATCGAGAATAATCATCCACAAAAATAATGTAAAACCGAAAATCATTGAAAGAAGTAATAGGAGAAGGGCCCCACACATCGGAATGCACAATTTCTAATGGTGAAGAAGTAGAAGAATGAGAAGTAAGAAAAGGTAATTGATGAGATTTAGCCATAAGGCAATGTTTACATGGAGCAATTTTATTGGAATTACAAGGTAAATGTTTAGAATGAAGCAAAGCTAAAGTTGTAGATGAAGAGGGATGGCCCAGTCTCGCGTGCCAAACATCAGCAGAGGTGCGAATTCCAATGAATGCTTGAGGTGGGGAAGGGTTAGGCTGTAAAGGTATGAAGAAGAGACCTTGGATGCATTTAGCATGAAGAAGAATTTTCTTGGTGAGGGGGTCCTTGAATACACAAAAAGAACAAGTGAATTCAATGGTGATATTAGGATTATCATGAAGAAGCTGAGATAAGCTAATCAGATTTTTTGAGAAGTTTGGTACATGCAGGATATGGTTTAGAGTAACAGAATGATTTGAAATTAGAAATGATGAAAATCCGATGTGTTTGATAGAGAGACCCTCACCATTACCAATTTGTAGATGATCGGTTCCCTCATATGCATAGAAGGCCGAGAGGTTGTTAACATCGCTTGTGACATGATTAGTAGCTCCCGAATCTAGAATCCACTCGGTAGAACCTCCAGTCTGATCAGCCGGTTGAGTCATGTAAGCATGGAAGGTGGAGGGCTGTTGCTGTGTCTGTTGCTGTGGAGAATTAGCATTGGCCTTATCAGCATTGTATCTGTAGTAACAAATCTTGGCTGTATGGCCGAACTTCAAACAAATTTGGCATTGAGGTTTAGATCCTTGAGCAGTAGCCGGACGTGGCCCAGAAGAGGGAGGAAAAGCATTAGCTGGAGGATTGGTAGGCTGCTGTCCAGTATAACCGGGCCTTGGGGGCTTTTTGTTTCCAGTATAACCGGGCCTAGGTGGATTCGGGTAATTGTAACGCGGGTTAGACCCGCCCTGGAAACCAGATCGAACCACATAAGCAGTGGGGGAGTTGATCGAAGGTAGAGAAGAGGGGGCGGATTGGCCTTGCAACAGGGACTCATGAGAGATTAGCAATCCGTGAAGATCCGAAAAGGATAGCGGAGAGTGGCGACTCGCCGTGGTGACTGCAACGACGAAGGGGTTGAAATCCGGTCCGAGCCCGTTAAGAACTGACATCACCAGATCGTCATCGGATAAAGGTGATCCAGCGAAGGCAAGTTCATCTGCTATGTGACGCATTTGTTGCAAGTAGGCTGAGCAGCTGGAGGAGCCTTTCGATGTAGTTTGCAGCTGTCGGCGAAGATCTGTGAGGCGAGCACGAGAAGAAGCTGAAAAAATCTGCGTCAGTGTTTGCCACAGCTCGGCGGAAGTAGAACACGATACCACCTGTGCCTGAATTGATTCGGTCAAGGACGATCTCATCCATCCAAGCAAGAGTTGGTCTTGGCACTGCCACTGTGAAGAATTGATCAGTTCTTGACTAATCTGTGTTGGATCTGTGCTCGCCGAAGAAGATGAAGGAGGAGCTTCAATGAATTTGGTGAGTTTGTGACCTCTGATGATCGGGATAATCTGTGATTTCCATGTGAGGAAGTTTGATTGAGTCAATTTTGTAGAGATTGGGATATTGAGAGAGATAATAGGATCGACTGGGTTTTGAATTTCTGAATTGGAATCAGAATTTGGGAAGGTAGCCATTTTCAGAGCTCTGATACCATAAAAACAAATAAAGGGCGATTCTTGACAGAGAGATGGTAAAATGATATTTTCATTATCTTGCTTTGATCGTTACAAGTACTGAGTTTATATAGAGAGATCACTAAGCTAATTACAATTAACCATAAGTGGTTATTTCTGTTATGCTGTAACAGTAATCTAGCTAATACATTTATCTAATCATGCATCCTCTCCATTTATTGTTGAAGACTGGACGGGTCCAGGTGTATTTGTTAATAATTTTTAAAATCACAAAACCGAATTGTTGTAAGATGTTGTAACTTACAAATGTTGTAATTGGATCCCTCCTCATATCATTATCATCCAATTTGTTAAAAAAGTATCTCTTACTTAATTATTATATATAAAACCACAATCTTGACATTTTTAAGTATTATACTTGTTGAATAAATAAAAATAAATTAAAGATTATATAACTATTTGAAAACTTAAGCCAGATTTCTGTCCAAACCTTATTCTTGAATAAAATCCACCATTGTTATAAACGACATAGCAGTATAAAATGAGAGCCAAAACTTCTAAATAAAACTCCTCGTATTGTATTTTTTTTTCTCTTTCTTTTATTTCTTCCTCCTAACAAATTTACAGTCTTCCTAACAATGAAAACATCAATTTCAACTTGGCCGGGTAAAAAACGAAAGGTCAACCTTGTAGGGTAAATTTTGAAATTTGGAAGGGGCCTATTTGAACTGTACAATTAGAGAATTGAACCCAAGGTTAATTACACGAGTGGAACTAACCCCACCGCATTGGAATTTGGAAAGGAAAAAGAAAACAATTTACAGCATGCCTGATCTTGGTCAATGTAACCCGGCGGTTGACTTGGTAAATTAGATCTCCACTCTTAACATGAACCGTACTATTCTAAATTTCTAATACCCGCAATTACATTATTTATTAGAATAATTATTCTGCGTCCCTCTTCTTATTTTCCTCTTTTAAATCGACGAACCGAACTTGGCCGTGATTTTTATTAATATTCAAAGTTAAATACAAATTAATAAATATACTCACGTTAGCTGGGTATTTTTAAAAATGTCTAAACCGGCTTAATGGCCGGTTGAGACCTTTTTTTTTTTTTTTTTGCTGTTTTAGACTTGATAAATATCCATCTTTCTCTCTCCTACCTCTCACAACTCACTGAAATCCACAGAACAGGAAGAGAGGAAGAGAAAGAGAGAAAGAGAAGGCGATTTCAGAGGCGAAAAGGGCGATATTTGAGGCGATTTTCCTGTAAATTTATTATTTTTTTAGAAATTGTTTAGAATTAATATAAATTATGTAATCCATAACTTTCATTTCAAAACCTAGATCTTACCATGGCACCCAAACCCGAACTTTGAAAAGGAGGAAGTGAAACCGAACGCAATGCTCGCATATCCCTCGCTAACAATTTTTGGACGGGTGAAGACCGCTTGAGGAGACGTTTATCTCGTTTAGGGTTTCCACCCAATGAGGTTGAAGAATATGCAACTATGGATGATCCGATCATCTGCAGCAGCTGGTACTGGCCGAGTCCTAGGCCGTCCTCTAGCCATCATAATTTCAAAAATAAAATTATGTTAACTTACGCCAAGTAAACCCTAAAATATGCTAAATTATGCTAATTTAACTAAAATACGCTAAAATATGCTAATTGCGCTAAAATATGGTAAAATATGGTAAAATGTGGTAAAATATGGTAAAATATGCTAAAATAGACTAAAATATGCTAAAATAGGCTAATTGAGCTAAAATATGCTAAAAAATTGAAAATATGCTAAAATATGCTAAAATATGCTAAAATAGGCTAAAATAGGCTAAAATATGCTAATTGCGCTAAAATATGGTAAAATATGGTAAAATAGGCTAAAATAGGCTAATTGTGCTAAAATATGCTAAAAAAGTGAAAATATGCTAAAATATACTAAAATAGGCTAAAATATGCTAAAATAGGCTAAAATATGCTAATTGCACTAAAATATGCTAAAATATGCTAAAATAGGTTAAAATATGCTTAAATATGCTAAAATAGGTTAAAATATGCTAAAATACGCTAATTGCGCTAACATAGGCTAAATTATGCTAATTTAACTAATTAAAACTAAAATATACTAAATATGGTAAAATATACTTAATTAAACTAATTAAACTAATTAAACTAATTAAAACTAATTGAAACTAAATAAACTAAAATATATTAATTTTGATACATTTTTAACAAATTATATCAATTTACAACCATTAAACTAAAATTTACTTAATTAAAACTAATTAAACTTAATTAACACAAATTAAAACTAATTGAGAACTAAATTATACTAATTTTGGTACATTTCTAACAAATTCTATCAATTTACAACTATTTTGGATTTCAAATAAATTTAAAAAAAATAAAGAGACTTACATGCAAATGTGAGAAGAGGAGGAGAAACTTGGAGAAAGAGAGAAAGTGAGGAGAGAGAGTGTGAATTTTGTAAGAATGAGGTTTTGAAAAAAAACGGAACCCGTTTGCTATTTTTATAAATACCCGGACTGGTCATTTAATGGCCGGTTGAGAAAAAAAAAACCGGCCATTAAATAGCCGGTTTGAATAATTTTAAAAATACCCAGCTAAGCTGGATATAATTATTAATTTGTATTTAATTATAGATATTAATAAAAATGTCGGCCGAACTTGGTAGTCTTCACCACCAAGCATTTCAAAAATAAATAAATCGACGAACCGGATTACTTTTGTTTTCATAAAAATCGCTCTGACAATTTCAAATGAACGACTCTTCGCGCCTCTTTCCTCTCTGCTTGCCTCGTCCCCTTCCCCTCTCCGTTTCCATCACCCAATCCTGAACTCTCTTCTCTGCCTCACAAATGCAGAACCATCGAAGGATCCTCCAACTCCAATCATCAATACTGGAGTTCTCAAGTAGATACAGAGTATCGCTTTTTCTGTCCCCACCAACATTTCAACGTGCCCTTCTTTCTTCAGTGGAGAGTAGAGACATGCTGACACCTGTGGCCCATCAGTCATTGCTTTCCGCCTCCTTCATTAACCTGACAAGTGGGTCCCTGACTCGGACCCATTCTTCAATTGCTTCTCCGTATAGGCCCATAATCAGCCCAATATGAAACTCCAGCCCATCTTCACTTTTCTTCTTACTCTTTTTAAATTTAACGGGCCAGGCCTTCTTTTAGCCCTATCACTCAACATTTAGATTTTTTTTAAAGCCCTTTTAATAGGTTGAAAAATTACATGACACCCCAAACCTTTTCTGTTATTTAAATGAGTACCAGATTTGCACACGACTCCGGTGTGCCAATCGCAATCATAAAGAAAATTATTATTTCCAGACTTTGACCGACGTCAGAGCAGAGTCAACGGTGCATCCAGAAAAGTCCAAATGTGCAACCCCCACAGCTGACAGCCCTAAATAAGATAGATCCAACGGCCCACATGGACCCACGTCAATTAATGTAAGCGGCTATCACAACAACTGAACCGCAAGGTATAACTCCCACGTACATTTCTCATCTGTATAACAAATATAATCTAAAACCGCTCTTCAATGCATCGTCGTTGGATTAATGCTAATCCGACCGATATCACCGCATGAATTTAATGCGTTCTCTCTCATGAGTCATGACACAATCATCATATATCCAATAGCCTCTCACCAAAGGGGGTACCATTAGCAGCTGTATATGGTTACTTTGTCTGGTCTGGTTCTGTTTCATTCTGTAATATGCATGCCAGGTAGCATGCTTGTTTTCATGTTCAATTATGTTTTTTTTCGGTAATTCTCTTGAACTCTTGTTAATTTTCTTTCACACGCATAAGAATATCTTCAAGGATTGATCAAGAAAATAAGAGTCCACATGCATCGTCTAGCTAGGATATTTTTTTTTCTACTTGAGTAAATAATAGAAATTACGACAATTGATCTACTGCAATAATAAGGGATGCAACCTATGATTAAAGCATGGCAAGAACTCTGCATGATATACATGTCTTGATTTTTCAAAGTTAACATCAAAATGTCATTATAAATTTTATTAATATCTATATATGTCCCAAAATTCATGTTTTGCATAGTAGTAAGTTTAAGTTGGCTTGCAATTTTTCAAATTAATTTGCATCTTTTGTAAATTATTAATGCAATAACCCTGATTCGTTATAACTTCCACAATGCAAGTATAGTTAAAAAGACAGCTTAATTAGTGTTAAGGAGTATATATTATTGTGCAACAAAATTGTAAATTCTAAAGAGTATTCTTTGAAGTTCTTGGATGTTTAATACTTGCATCATTAATACATGTATGCACAGTAATGCTACACACTCTTTTACAGTCATGATAACGCTAAAAATATAGCGAAAATCACTATATTTTCTTCCAAAAATGGCGAAAGCGAATGCAAAGTAGCAATTTTTTCGATTTATTTACCGCAAATGTGTTTTTGAGTCATTTGGGCAGGTTTTGGAGAAAGTTGCGTATTTAGGCAAAAAACAGAGCAAAAATGTCATATTTAGGCAATTTCTGAAAATGGCGTCAAAATGAGACATTACATGGAGCATGCAACACCTCACACGAAGTGCACAACATGTGAAATGGTGAAAATACAAGAAAATCCGCTAAGTCAGGAGACCCTGCGGCCTCCTCCATGTCGAATGTGGCATACACAGAGGCCGCACGATCCGTGGACTGTCCTAAATTGGGCTTTTCTGATGGGCCTTCTAGAAGAACACACTTTTCTGAAGAGCCACGCTATTTTTAGACAATTCCTGATAGATCATGGGTGGACCCCACGATCCCCACTACTTCCACTACTCCACTACTCGTTTAGGAAGACTATAAATACCCCTATTGCAATAGGATTTGGTGTGCGTGTTTAATTGTGTCAAGTCCAGAATTGTAGACTAGCAATCCTCATTGTTAGGTTATGTTAGAGAGTTACTTAGAGAGAGAATGATAGCCATTAGAAGCCAAGCAAGAGAAGAATGCGTCATCTAAGGAGGCATATGTTCTTCCATCTTCAATTGGGTTGTAATTATGTTATCTTTATTTTATTCTTTTTATTTTGCCATGGCCATGAGAAGCTAAACTTCTCATATCTAGGGTGAGGGTTGTACTTGAATTCTTAATTATGTTTTAGTATACGTTTATGTTTTATTTATGTTATGGTTTGAGTTTTCTTTTGCACTTTAAATTCCTTTTTATTATGCATACATTGTTCTGTCTACTATATGTCAATAATTTTCACATACCAATAGATGTTAAAGTCGTTGCATCATTGTGTGAGAAGGATAATGCATATAAGTACTATAAATACTTCGGCTAACGAGGCTTGGCAGCGGTTCAAATACTAGGGTTATAACCCAGTGGGCTCCTTTGGCAGGATAGCGTAAATCGTACTTTAAACAACATTAGAAAACACTTAGATTAAGTAGGGTCTTTGGGATATTTCAACTACGGGGAAATATAGGGAAAAAATACAAATTCGTACCTAAAGCACTTTAGTCTTGGTAGCCCAAAAGCCGATTGCAAGATCGAAAAACCTTTCAAATCGCATAAACAAACACCCAGTACGCCCTGCGGGTACTGACAGTGCCGCATGCGGGGTAGCTATGGGGCAATCTATATACCGCATGTGACAGTGACAGTGCCGCATGCGGCATAGAGAAATTTGTATTTTGCATGATTAAGAAGGACATAAAATCTGAACCCTAGAGGCTCTCTATCTACTATTTAACCTTTACTAGCTATAATACCTTGATTGCATTTATCACCACCACCTCAATTTCAAAAATTCGATAACCTAGACTAGTAAAAATTATTTAAAATATAACACACTATTTCTGTGGATCGACACCCACTACAAAAGACAGGCACTTTTCGTGAGGATAAAAAGTGACTTTTTGCGACGGTACTTTTAGCGACGAAGTTCCCTCGCAAAAAGTGCCTACTTTGTTGTTGTGACCCCAATCATACTACATGATAGGATCATACGCTTGTGATGTGCATATGCATGCATATGCTATATACACTCTTTCACCAAGGCAATATATATATACTTTTCAAGTGTCAAAGTTGTGTGTGGACCCGCACAAACATATGCTTAAAAGTATTTTTTGAGCAACTATTCTCCATCCTCGGAACCTAACAATACGACGAAAATCGAATTTAATACTGAAAGCAATTGCATAGGCCAAGAAGCCGCCCCGGCACCACTCAACACACAATTTTCTTTGGTCATTTAGTTTTGCTTGGAAATCTGCATTAATTTTAACAAGGCACAATGAAGGAAGAAATAACAAAGCACAATAATACATTATAAATTATAAGTGTATATAAGAGCCTATTCGTGTATCATTTACTTGTTAATTAAGCATCGCGATATATAAGAGCATATATACACATGCACATATTATGAAATAACAATTAATTAAAAAAAATGTATTTGCGTCTTTGGAATTTTCCTGTGGGTGCAATTGACAGAATATATATAATGGTTGCATATTCTGCATTTTGTTCTTCATTTTGACTAAATTTTTTGCTGTAGACGCATCATATATATTTATCATATGAGCCATGGATATATATATACTTCCATGAATGGGTTAATCTGAAAATGGATATATATATACCTATCGCAATTTTTGACAAGCATCTCTGCAAATGTATTGGATAGGACATAGGAGTCAAATATTTCATTTTCCTCTCTGTACCAGATACTGATATGGATCGTCACTACAACCATTGGTATAGAGATCTCGAGAGAGAGAGAGAGAGGTGCCGCCAAAGTGGTCCAGTCCACAAATTCCTAGAAAAAGATGAATATTGCATATTTGTATTCTAGGCAGAGAGCGAGATCTACATCAGAGGTTGTGAGAGAGAGAGAGAGAGAGAGAGGCCTGTGAAAGAGGTAACCAAATGTCTCAACTTGATTAATTTAGGTCAAGATATGCATGCCATTTTTATTTTTAATGCGGTCATCAGTAATTGGTGTTACGTGTCATTTAATGGGTTACTTTTCTGGTTTCATCAGCCAAAAATATATCCATTCTCCTCCTAAAGTTATGAATTGTTTGTAGTATAGACATCAGTAAACCATAAAAAATGCCAGTAGTATAGACAAAGGCATTCAATTTCAGATTTTCAATATGATCAAAATCAACAGTAATACACTAGACATGATAAATCCAGAAAAAAGGCAATATAAATATTGCAAAAAGAAAAAAGAAAAATTGTCTATCTTTTTTTTGCAAATAAAGACAGCTAAAATTCAGATAGTCCGACGTATATGCTTAATTTTAGTGGATATTGTTGGGGAATCATAAAGGTCAAACAATTACGTCTTATCTAGAGATCAAACAATTACATCTCATCTAAAGGTCAAACACTTACATTCCAAGAAAGAAGAAACAGTACTCCACCTTAATCTAAGGACTGTCCTATACCAAAGCCGACTCATAAAACATAAATCTTAAGTGCGTAACATAATACCTGATTCCATGGATGTTTCCATGAAGTAACTCGATCCTTCGAGAGATTACCAACCGTCTCCGTGAGCGCGAGACTAGACTCTAATGGCAAGAAGCCTTTATTGTTGTTTTGTCATATGGTCGTAGCAATAAGAACTTAAAATTGTCTATCTTTTTTTTATATATTATTTTCTCTTTCCATTGACAACATGTCGGCGTTCCTTCCGTAGATATTTGAACATTCTGATGCAACATTCCCATAAAATTATGGTCTTCTCTTCTTCTCGAAAGAAAGAATTTTCTAGGTTTACTTTCGCATATGAAGGAAAGGAAACATCCATGATTCAAAATTCAACGTTGATTTTAATTTGGATGACCAAGTAAAAGTCTTAATTTTGTGAAAGCAGACGACCTAGATCTCTTAGTAGCTAGGCTATACTAAGAATTAAAGAATAGGAAATAATATTTCTTTGATAAAGTTGACCAAATTAAATTAGGTTCTCTCCAGGAACTGATCGGTATAGGTATGTATATATGACATGATATTTATTTCTTACAGTTTAGAAAACTAAAGTGTATATATATATATGTACCATCAAGTATCAACCTACATATTTCTAACTTTTACTGCACCCCAAAGTAATTAAGTTCTTTTCGCTGAGACTTTAATTAATAAGAATTTTTTGTTTGATTAATGCTTAATCCACCTGGCCTAGAAAGATTATGCATGTCATCTTATATATATTTCACAAGATATATATAACTGTGCAATAAAGGATTAACCACGCATATATGATGTATTCCAAAATGGTCCAGATGCATGCAAAACCTTTGAATTAATTCTAGAGAAACCCTGAAGATTGATAGAGGCTTTGATGGTTTTTTTGGATGGTGGGAAAGGAAAATTGAGTGAGACCGTGGATCAAATTGAAAATTGGGGTTCAATAAATCTCGCACCTAATTTGAGGTTTGGTCCATTTTTAATGCAAAAAGTAAAAAAATAAATTCATTTACTACAATCTAAAGTCGCTTGAATAGACATGGTCTACCATTAAGTATCTTCATAACTATTGTCACGTACAGCTAGTCAAGTCGGTATGTATTATATAATATTTTTTGGTATTAATTAATTGTATCAGCTGTATCAGTTTTGTCTTTTTTGCAATATTTTCATGTACTTACCATGATTTTCCTAAGCTCTTATTTAAAAGAAAAGAGGCCAAAAAATTAATAAATCAAGATTTAAGATATGATAAAGTATATATAATGGTGATGGGTTTTTGTAAATAAGACCAACCAAAATTTATAATTGAAATAGTTAACTTCAGCACACAATGCATGTATTTAATTCTCTGAAATTATATGGAAATTATTCTCTGAAATTATATATGAATATATGGATGAATATTATACCGCGCACTTAAGTTTTTATGTATATCTTGCATTAACAAATATTCTATGGTTAAAATTTAATATTGAATATCCTGCATTAACAAATATTCTTGTATATCTTTTATTAATGGAAAGGCTATTTCGTCAGTTTACTTTATAAGTAAATAAAAAGATTTATTAGTTGTGTTAAATATAGATATCTACATATAAAAATATGATATGATATGATTTATTTACATAAAAAAATATTCATTTTGATACTATTATTTAAAAATATTTTTCTGCACTTTAAGGATATATATAAATAGCTATTATTATTTTTTAAATGTATAATAGTGCTCATAGAAAATGAATGCAGGTTAGAATTATCCTAAATTACATAAAGGATTTTAAAGGCTCAATTATTAAACTTTGATATCTCTTACGTACATCTTTTTAAAACTTACTTTGTCAGATAAATTTCGTCCACATGTTCCAAATATCAATTAATTATACAATATATATTTGCAATAAATTGAATTAACAAATTGATCGATAACCACTACCTAAATTAACACACACACACATATATATATATATGAGTAGAACTAGGGTGTTCTTAAGCTCACCAAGCCCCTTTGTGAGCTTAATTAAAAAACCTATTGAATTGACTTCAAACGAATATTCCAAACTGTTGAAATCGATCTACTTCACGAGTGGTGAGTTTACATGTCAAATTTATAAATTTTCGAACTAATTTAGTATAAAGTAAGCGGTAAAAAAAAGATGGTTTATAAGTTAATTTTAAGGGACCGACTAACAATACCCGGGTTGCTATCCCCCATTCATCCCCCGGATAAGGTTGTTAATTATTCTTTAACGGTAATTAAGAGGGGACCACGATTTCCGCACTAAAAGACAACCAAAAACGCTTGATTAACGGGGACCACTAATTAAAAACGCGTTTTCAACTGGGGGGGACCGCTAATTATCTGTTATTTAGCATTTAACTGTCGGTGGGGACCGATAACCAACTTGAAATATTCGGCAACAGAAAAGGAAAAGAAAAACATACTACTTTTTCATATTCATTACTATTAAAAGAAGTATTCATAGTTGCATTCTAAAGTATTTATATATAATGCATGAAGTATTCATATCTAAGATATCAAGTATTTAAAAAAAAACTGGACACATTACTTATCCATCTTTTACACGTTTTTAGAGGTGGTTTTTTTTTTCTCCGTTCACTCTAACCAATATTTTTGACAATCTGTGAGGAATTTTGCAAATCTAAAACCAGGAACGTCTTCTACGCAATTTTTTCTTTCAAATGAGATCCATGATGACATACTTTCGAGTTGTCCGTTGCACAAGTATTCATACCTTGTCATTCAAGTATTCATACCTCATCAAGCAAGTATTCATACCTCATCAGTATTTCACAAATAAAAACTGGACACATCATTCACTCATTTTTACCGATTGAAATTTCATTACCACTCAATCATTTTTTACTTGATATCTTAGGTATGAATACTTGTTCGACAAGGTATGAATACTTGCTCGACGTGGTATGAATACTTGCACGACGAGATATAAATAATTTTACGAGGTATGAATACTTGCGTGACGGATAACTCAAAAGTACTTCATCATGGATCTCATTTGAAAGAGAAAATTGCATAGAAGACGTTTGTGATTTTAGATTCGCAAAATTCTTCATAGATTGTTAGAAATATTGGTTAGAATGAACGGAGAAAAAAAAACCACCTCTAAAAACGTGTAAAAAATGTGTGAGTGATATGTCCAGTTTTTTTTAAAATGCTTGATATCTTAGATATGAATACTTAATGTATTATATATGAATACTTGATGTATTATATATGAATACTTGTGCGCGTCAGTTGTAAATTTTTCAAATATAAGTGGTCCCCCATGTAATTAATGATTGATACACGTTTTCTTTTGTCTTTTTGTGCTTAAAGTTGTGGTCCCCTAGATAAGTAATGATTGGGGGATGAATGGGAGATAGGAGCCGGGGAAATAAAATCTTTATCCATAATTTTAATGTGTTCATTTTTTATCATTTTTTGACAGCTTGACTTTAATTATATTAAATTAGTTTGAAAATTTATAAATTTGACATATAAACTCATCACTCGTGAAATAGATCGGTTTCAACAGTTTGAATGCGTCGCTTGAAGCCAATCCAATGGATTTTTGAGTTAAGCTCACAAAGGGGCTTGATGAGTTTAAGAACACCTAGTTCTACTCTCTCTCTCTCTCTCTATATATATATATATATATAGAGTGATGCTACGATGCTTTGGGAAGTAAATAGGGTGTTTTACTTCCCGCTCATATCTCCATTTTCAAAGTTCAAACAGTTGATCCGAATTTCTCAACATGATCTTTATATTGATATGTGCTTGGAGACCAAATTTTACATTTTTTGAAAATTTTTTACTATTTTTTTAGAATTTTTGAAAATAAGTGTTTTTATGAATTTATTATTATTTTTTTATTTAATGAAAAGCTGTGATTTTCAAAAATTCTAAAAAAATAGTAAATTTTTTCTAAAAAATGTAAAATTTGGTCTCCAAGCACATATCAATATGAAGATCATGTTGAGAAGTTCGGATCGACTGTTTGAACTTTGAAAATAGAGATATGAGCGGGAAGTAAAATACTCGCTTTACTACCCAAAACATGATAGCCTATCTCATATATATATAGAGAGAGAGTGGCTAAGATATTGCAAAGTCCAAATGGTCGATCTAAACCATTAGATGTGATATCTATATTAAAATCTGCTTGGAGACCAAATTTTATATTTTTTGGAATTTTTTTACTATTTATTAAGCTACTTTGAAAATTGTTGATCACATGGTCCATAATTTGGTTGCACTGTTTTTACTGTTCATTCGGATCAGCAATTTTCAAAGTGGCTTAATAAATAGTAAAAAAATTCCAAAAAATGTAAAATTTGGTCTCCAAGCACATTTTAATATAGATTAAATATCTAACGGTTTGGATCGACTGTTTGAACTTTGAAAATTGGAGAACCGAATCGTTTGCACCAAGGCCTTGGTGCAAACGTTTGTATCTTAGCCACTCTCTCTCTCTCTCTCTCTCTCTCTCTCTATATATATATATATATATGAATTTTGCTATTGTGCTTCATGAAGTAAAACCAATATTTTACTTCACACTCATACACCCATTTCCAAAATCTAAATCGTCGATCCGACCGTTCAAGTTGTTCTCCATATTGAAATGTGCTTGGAGACCAAATTTTACATTTTTTGGAATTTTTTTACTATTTATTAAGCCACTTTGAAAGTCGCTGATCCATTGGTCCAGAATTTTTTACTGTTTTTTACTATTCACAATGGATCAGCAATTTTCAAAGTGGCTTAATAAATAGTAAAAAATTCCAAAAAATGTAAAATTTGGTCTCCAAGCACATTTCAATATGGAGAACAACTTGAACGGTCGGATCGACGATTTGGATTTTGGAAATGGGTGTATGAGCGTGAAGTAAAACGAAATTTTACTTCGCGAAGTACAATAGCCATACTCTATATATATATATTCTCTTTTGTTTCTCTGTTATTCAGTACATCTCCATTTGAAATAAATGGCCGCTGTAATTGTCTAAATAACAAATTTAATGAATAAAAGAGAATAAAGGAAAGAATATTAAATTTCTATGGAAATATTGGATATTAAGATGTTTTCATGGGAAAATTAGATATTTTAAAAGTTTGAATGAATACACTGGAAATTTTTCCTATATTTTTATACTTTATATTTTTGGTTGTATATATATGTCAGTATTCATAATCTTCTTCTTTTAGGAAAAACCGAGTCTATCAAAATTATGGAACTTATCACGACCGCATCTAGGCGCACTGTCTAGTGAAAATGAAAGAGATCCAAAGAGGTTCTGCCTTCACGGAGTTCATTTGATACAACAGCTTATTACACCTCCCAATTTATGTGTTAAAACTTTGGAAAAAAAAAATTATGGACATGCAATTTGTTAGAACAGTTGCCATGATTTATTGCTAAAAACACTTTCTTTTTTTTACTTGTAATTTTTTCTTCTATCTGTTATTCCCATTTCATGTAGTGTGTATAGGTGTGTGGCATATGCAGACAAATATGACCTCCAGTGTAACATATGGGACCAGATAAATTGTTGGATTAAATAAGGGCAAGTGAAAACTGAAAGTCAACATAATTATTAACATAATAGTTTGATCTTAGTGTAATGTACACATCACCCCTAGTAACTTGCCAACTTTCCATTGAGGTGTCACTTTCTCATAATTAATTAAAGACATATAACTAACACACGAAAAAAAAAAAATATCAACAAGGAGGAAATTGTGCGGTTGGTTCTTTAACTAAGCCCAAGTGGGGTATTGTGTGGCATTTGAGTTATAAATTTGCTCTAAGTTCCTTTACATTATTAGCTCATCTAGTTTTACACATTAATTGTTTGGATAAAATATCTTGGAGATGGGATAATTCCGGACAATTTACGGTTAAATCCATCTACCAAATATTGAACTTTAGAAGGATTAAAGCAAATAAATATGCCATTATTTAGGACTTACCAATTAATTCCACCTAAAATCAGAATTTTTATTTGGTTGGTCCTTCATAATCTTATATATATTAACTAAAAAAAAACTTAAGGAAGAGAGGTTGGCCTGGAAGATTGACTTGCCATTTTGTACTAAAAAAAAGACTACTACTCATCTGTTTCTTAAATGCAAACAAGCTCAACAATTATGGTTTTGGTTAGGAAATAGTAATCTCTACTTAAATACTTGGTCTTCCTGTAATGATATATTTCAGTTTGCTTGCAAGCTTGAATCAGTGAACAACATAGGGTTTTTAATTGATTTTAGTGCTATTTGTTGGACCGTTTGGAAGCAAAGAAACGAAATTTGTTTCCAATACAGTACAGGTAAAAGTGTTAGATCTCTTATACTTCTAATAATATCTGTCATTGAATATTGGTCAGGAAATACGGATAAAAGACTCAAGGAGGCTGCGGAAAATTGGCTGCTAGTGGACATCAATGCCATTCCACTTCGTGTTTGGGACCCTGCTGACAACCAGATGGCAGTGTACCAGCTAGGAAGCGGCTAATGTAGCAGGTCCAATGTTGCTACTGAGGGATGTTGGAGATCTAGCTGAGTAATCATGATAAAGTCAAATGTTTTTTGTATAGATCCAAGCTTGGGATCATTATCTTACCATAGCCCTCTCAAATGTGACTTAGTTTTAGTTTGTTACTTTGTTATTACTGTCTTTTGGTGGACTATGAAACGTAGAGCTTTCGTATTTTGCTCGGTGTTAGTGCTTTATGTCTTTCTGTGATTGATCTCTGAACTCATTTTACTTGTAAGTTAACTTTGATTTCAAGCTAATGAAATGGGCTTCTATGCCTTTTATCAAAAAAAAAAAAAAAATTATTCTGCAACCGAGCAAACTAATTAATGTATGAAAAAGAAAAAGACAATTTAAAAAAAAATGAATGTCAAATTTCTCAACTTTAAATATTCAAAGGAATTTTTCTTAAACCACATATTAAATATTGTCTTAGCTACTGAATCAAATTAAAGCTAATTCTTATGATATATAACATATTTGCATGTACTGCTATTTTTAAGACTACTGGCATATATAAAACATGTTTATACATACTTTTCTAGTTTTAATTATTCTAAGAGCTTTGTTCTCCTTCATCTTAAAAGACACATCACGTATTCATTAGAACTATAATAAAATAAGAAATTGAGACATCTAAAATAAAATAAAAGTTAATTAAGGATTAAAATGCATCATGTCTTTTATGCCTTACATTCTTTATCTATGTTTTCAAATTAACTTTAAACTGTCGATTCGAACTGCTGACACGATCTCCATATTAAAATGTGCTTGGGACACAAAATGCATATTTTTTGAAATTTTTTATATAGGTACAAAATCATTGTTTCTTAACCATCCAAAAGCAGAAATTTTGTATCTATTTAAATACATAGTAAAAATATTCTAAGAAAAATATAAAATTTGATCTTCAAGCATATTTTAATATAGATCATGTTGAGTAGTTTGGATAGACTAGGACTTTGAAAACAAAGATAAAAAATGTGAAGCACGACAAGACATGAAAGACACGAGCTATTTGAACATTCCTCTAAAAGCTTAGAAATAATGAGATTTTCCTCCCCGTACGTACATTGTCATAGCAGTGGGCAAATAGTTAAACCATCCAAAATGAAAATGTTTAATTTTTTTACCTCAAAGTAAAAAGTATTTCTTAATTTGCTTCTGAAATAAACAAAGAGCGTTGACATAGCGATTCCTGCTTTGTCCTTTTAATTGTTTCACCTACCTTCTATGACAGTGGGCCCCATATAATCATGGGCAAACTAAACATAGATGGTAGGTAAAATAAGAAGCTAGACAAAGTAAATAAAGAAGGAATTTAGAAGTTCCCGCAAGACAAATATATATTGACTAGAGGTGCTACTTTTATCCGATTATCCGGATCCGATCCGGAACCAAACCGGATCCGATTAATTTGGATAGAATATGGTTTAAAAAATATAACCGGTTAAATTATAGATACAGTTACAAAATTAACTAACACGCGGAACCGACACTGTAATGGATAGGATATGAGTTTTATTTAGTTATCCGACCCATAATTGAACCCGACCCGATATCTGTATAAATACCCGATAAAATGATAATATCATTTCTATATAATTATTTAATATAAACACATATATTAATAACTATGAAAAGACAATCATTTGTAGTATTTTTTAATTTCTTGAATGAAATTTATTGCTCTTTTTGCACAGATTATTGAAATCAAATGTCATGTTCACATTTTGCCTATAAATTTTCGAAACTAATTAATTTCTTTCTTGATCTCTTTATCTACCATGTATCTACTATTCTATACCGATTATTGAAATTTATTGCTCTCTTCGCTGATTGAAACAAATTGATATTAATATTCTATTCCTGAATTTTGGAATCATATAATGAAATCATCATCTCTAATATTTTACTTTCTAAAATTATCTCACCTTCAATATTTTGGAGCATATTTTAATTTATATTATAATGATATATTATGTGAGATGTTTAAGAAATTATAATTATATTTAAACGTAAGTGTTTCTCAAATGCTTGTGAGTTGCGACATGTACCCGCTCCGAATCCGGACCCGCCTCTGATCCGAACCGGACCTGATAATTCATAAACAAGTTATGGGTATATATCTACCCGGAACCGAAAGACTGGATCCGAAATATCTACGGGTAGATAGGTATCCGGATCCGGACCCGACCCGATTTGAAACAAATAAGTATATGGATCGAAATTCAGATCCGAACACTTTTACGGTACGGATCCAAATATAATAGTATCCGGACCCTACCCGACCCGATCACCTCTAATACTGACTAATCAGCCTCGTACAAAGGTGCTATAAATATAACATACTAGCAGCGCCATAGAAGAACTTTCTGAAGCTTGTCTCTCTCCTATTTCACTTTACCATCTAGCACCCTATTTTTTTTTGTCAATTTAGAGAGAGAGAGAAAACCATACATCACGTTACTAGTGACACAAATCTAGTAATAATCACAACATTTATCATACAAGATCGTAGAAAGATTTTCTTTGGTATATCTAGCTATTTTTCTCCTGTTCATCAACTACTCTTATCCTTAATTCTCTCCACTTGCACCTCGAAACTTCTAACAGAACAGAAAGCCTGTTGAAGCAGAAGAGGCTGGAGAGGTCTATTATTCCATGTTTGTGAAATATTATCTTTAGTAATAAATTAATAGCAATGAACGAAAGAAGTGGAGATGGAATTAGGGATTCTCATGAGCATGACCTTGTGATGCCGGGCTTTCGATTTCACCCTACGGAAGAGGAATTGATTGAATTTTATCTCAGGCGAAAGGTTGAAGGAAAGAGATTCAATGTTGAGCTCATAACTTTTCTTGATTTATACCGCTACGATCCATGGGAACTTCCTGGTATTTGCTTCACTTGTTTTTAGTCCCTCTTGAAAACAATTTTTCATACAAGAAATTAAGGGTATGCTTTTTTGAATTTTGAATTTTTTATTGTAGCTAGAATCATGAGGTTCAGTTCTTTCTCTGAATATGTATGTATTCATGGATTATTTTGGAAACCTTTTGCTTCTTTTTGGATCTTGGATTCACCTATATTAGATCTGGTGTCTTCCAATAACTGTTGATTTCCCCTATTACTTGAAGACTTGTAGTTGAATGTTTGAGCATATATCACCTATTAGTTTTACAAATTCTATGTGTTATCTCCTCTCTTTTTTTTTGTTTTTTTGAAACAACAATATATGTTTCCTCTCTTGCTTTTCCTGTGTTACACATAATAGAATTTACCTTAATTTATAGATAATACCAACATGAATTAATGTTTAATTTTTACAAACGAACTTTTGCTGAATATAAAAACTGCTGAGGCATTGGTTACACATACCAAACCCTAGCTAAGGTAATTTTCTATAGCAATGGCTGCAATTAGTGAGAAAACATATGTAATCTTAACAGTAGTCTTAATTTTCTATAGCAATGGCGGCAATTGGAGAGAAGGAATGGTTCTTCTACGTCCCAAGAGACCGAAAGTACCGAAATGGAGACCGACCGAACAGGGTTACGGCATCAGGTTATTGGAAGGCCACTGGAGCAGATCGGATGATACGTGCAGAGAATAACCGACCCATTGGTTTGAAGAAAACGTTAGTTTTCTACTCAGGGAAGGCGCCTAAAGGCATAAGAACTAGTTGGATAATGAATGAGTATCGGTTGCCGCCTAGTGATGTAGAACGATATCAAAAGGTACTATATTTTTAAATTTAGAGGATCTTTTTGAATGCTAATGTTCTAAAGGCCTAAGAAGTTTTAGCTCTTTTACAAATCAATAATCCCTCCTATTCACTAATGCCCTCTATATGTTCTTCTATTTTTATAGTAAAAAGTTGACAGTAATTTGCAAAGAAATTGATCTGTATGAAATGGTAACAGCTTTTACATTGTCTTTCATTTTATGTCCTAGGTCTATCAAATTTGTACACTAGTCTAGATTACGATAAAAAAAAAAAAATTCTACAGCTACACTAAAGCCACCAGCAAATTATTTGCTACTCTAATTGCTCATTGTTCACCACAAAATACATCATATGTGTAACTTTGTAAAATGGCTAACTAGAAAACAATTTGTCTGGTGAATTAAGAACTCTCAATATGAAGTAACCAGATAGGCAGATACTTAAAAAAGAGAGTCAAATACAGCATAAATGCTTGACATAACAAACCTTTTCAGGCCGAGATATCACTATGCCGAGTATATAAACGAACGGGAGTTGAAGATCACTCCGCCCCCTCACCAACAAAAGCATCCTCATCTCGGAGCCGATCTGGGTCTGGACTTGAAAGAAAAAATGCCTCTGCTAACTCACCTCCTGAGTTGACCCCACTACAAGGAGACAATTATTCGACCCCAATGACTATGGATAAAGTGCACGGTTTGCTACCAATTAGCAATGCCCTCAACAACATGACAAGCTCAAATACTGTGACAACAGCAATTTTACCAAAACCACTAATGTACAGATCAACTACTTCGGTTGCCTCGCTGAACTCAACCACATCACCTGAGGAAGATGGTCCTTCGATATTGTATGATCATTCAAAGAATTCGGTTTCCTTAGGTTCAGCATATTCGCTTATTAATGTCAGCTCCTCTTCTCCTATGGTTTCAAACCTGAATATGCATGATGATCTGAGCACTTTAGTTGGGCAACACCATGGCTATACAGATGCTAATCACATTTTTCCACTGCAATCACAGACCAACTTAGTGCCGGTTAACACAGTATCAATGCCATTAGCAACCATTTCAGATAAGCTTTGGGACTGGAACCCTCTACCAGATTCTGCAAGGGATCATACCGGTTTTAAATGATCAAAATGAAGTTCCATTGAATATGTACTAATTAGTATACCTGTTATTGAACCAAATTGTTGCCGATTAACATGTCATTGATATCATTATCAATTTTATGCATGGATATATATACCTTTTGGGACTAATGGTCTGCCGGATATTGGAAAACATCACTACCGGTTGCTTCTCAGTGATTGAAGGGATGACTTCATGTCATGATTACTTATATAGATTGGTATTATTTACTAAACTTGCATATATAGAAAGTGTCAGTACAATTAATATGCAACATAGTTTTGTAGGTAACTTTGACAATATGGCTTACATAACAATGTTGTTTGAATTCTAGTTTGCTTATAGCAAGTTCTAATTAACTAGCTAGTTTTTTGGTTTGCCATGAGCATTGTTATTCTTGAGTTTAAGTTATTAATATTTAATGCAATATTTATATATCTTTACCAAATTGCATACACACAGATATTATATATCTTCCCTAGACTTGTCATTTATTGTTTTTTCTCATGAAAAAATAGTGTCTTAATTTGTTCTGTTGTAAACAGGCAACATTTAGTTGATTCAAATAAGCATATAACAATTGTGAACTTTTGATCCATTAATTGGTAGTTATTTAGTTTAATAATGGTACAAAAAAAATACATTTATGCATATAATCTAGAGTAGAACTAGGGTGTTCTTAAGCTCACCAAGTCCCTTTGTGAGCTTAACTCAAAAAACTCATCGAATTGGTTTCAAACGACGCATCTAAACAGTTGAAACCGATCTACTTCACGAGTGATGCATTTACATGTCAAATTTATAAATTTTCGAACTAATTTAGTATAAAGTCGAGCAGTAAAAAAAATGGTTTATAAGTTAATTTTAATGTGTTCATTTTGTATCATTTTTTGACGCTTGACTTTATATTAAATTAGTTCGAAAATTTAAAAACTTGGCATGTAAACTCATCACTCGTGAAGTAGATCGGTTTCAACGGTTTGGATGCGTCGCTTGAAACCAATTCGATAGATTTTTGAGTTAAGCTTACAAAGAGGCTTGGTGAGCTTAAGAACACCCTAGTTCTACTCTATAATCTATATGTATTATGAGGAGGGATCCACTTACAACATTTGTAAGTTACAACATCTTACAACAATTTGATTTTGCAATTTTAAAAGTCTAAACAGTCGATCCAAACCGTTCAACATGATCTCTATATTAAAATGTGCTTGGAGATATAATTTTACATTTTTTGAATTTTTTTTACTATTTTTTAAGTATTTTACAAAACTGTTGTTTTTCAGTAGTCCAGAATTGTTTAAAAACAACAGTTTTGTAAAATAGTTAATAAATAGTAAAACAATTAAAAAAAATGTGAAATTTATCTCCAATCACATTTGAATATAGAGATCATGTTGAACTGTTTGGATCGACTGTTTTGACTTTGAAATCGCAAAACCAAATTGTTATTAGATATTGTAACTTACAAAATGTTGTAAGTGGATCCCTCCTCATGTATTATATATATCATGTATATAAAAAAAAATATGGTTACATTAATTTAATGCATGTTTTAATGTTCATCAAGTCATTTGAACTTTCTAATATGTCTAAATTTAGTCCTTGATATATTATCAAATGATACACAAATTGAACAAACTATATATTACATGTATAAGTTCATGAAACACATTAATAATTAATAATATTTTTTTTGGGGGGTTTGTTTAAAGTTCTTTTGTTAGTCTTGAAAAATATTATCAAGATTGTCAAATGACTTGATTAATAGAAGATCATATTCCAACCTATATATTTATTAAATTAATAAGGTAATATGTTGTACGTACTTGCGTCATATTTCCTTTATATAGAGATCTAGATTTGGGCCTTTGTGCTATGAGGATGAATGTTAATGCATATTATATAAGAGGAGGGATCCAATTACACCTTTTTTTGTGACACATCATGACACTGTTTTTTATATAGGTCAATTTTGCGATTTCAAAATCCAAACAGCCAATCCGAACCGTTCAACATGATCACCATATTAAAATGTGCTTGGAGATCAAATTTTACATTTTTTTTGAATTTTTTTACTATTTATTAATATGGTTACAAAATCGCTGTTTTTCAATGGTCTGAAAACAACGATTTTTGTAACCATCTTAATAAATAGCAAAAAAATTAAAAAAAATGTAAAATTTGATCTCCAAGCACATTTTAATATATCCATCATGTTGAACGGTTTAAATCGACTATTTGGACTTTAAAAATGGTAGGTGTCAAAGTGTGTCACAAAAAAAGGTGTAATTGGATCCCTCCTCATTATATAATTATGATTGTGTTATGATGTTATTTAATCATGAGGATGGGTCGGCGCATATTGAAATTGGCATATACATGCTGGAGATAGAGGAACGGCCTCATGATTAGAAATAATATTTAGATGTAAACAAAATTTTCAGGAGGTTGGCTAATCTACCAACGTATATAGGTACGGAACACTTCGTTATATCAAGTGGTTTTTTGCAATTTTGAAGTTCAAATAGCCCATTGAAGTGCTCAATGCGTTCTCCATATTAAAATGTGCTTGGAGACCAAATTTTATATTTTTTAGAAGAAATTTACTATTTTTTTCGGATTTTTTAAAACTGCTCTTTTCAGATATATATTTTAAATAGTAAAATAGTGGTTTTAAAAAATAAAAATAAAACAGTAAAAAAAAAAAAAATCCAAAAATGCAAAATTAGGTCTCCAAGTACATTTTAATATGAAGAACGCGTTAAGCTCTTCAGATCGACTGTTTGAACTTCGAAATCGCAAAATTCACTTGGTATAACAAAGTGCTCTGTACCAACATTGGTATATTAATTAGCCAACCTCCATATATATGATATATCTAATTAAAGCTGACAATAATATTAAGCTAGAAAGCTTCATGATATGTCAGGACTATCAACTGCTGTAGTTACTACAATTTGATTTATCAGGACTTATCAATTTCAAGGGAAATTAATATTTGACATAGAATATCACTATGGTTTTGATTTTTTGAATTCTTTTGCATTTTGATTTTGGTTAATTTCTTAACTATATATATGGTATGTGTTCCCCTTTTCTTTTCTTTTATTAGCAGTAGTAGTAAATAAAGTACGTGCATGGTAAGTTGATAAAAATGAAGGCAACGTGATTTGAAGAAGACTGTCAGGAAATAAGTGGGCTGTGGGTGTGGGCTCAATATATAATGCATGCATATATAATTGAGTTTGACCTGCAGAGAATAATGTCGGGTACAGTGCAAGCATGTAAATGAAACAGTACTGCAGTTTAATTACATTTAACCTGACATGTGAATTGTGGTACAAACAATGTTAATTTGTCTTTTCTACAGGTGTATTACTGACAATTAATCCAACTATATTAATTGTTCAAAAAAGACAATCCAACTATGAACTATGCAAGGATCTGGCATATATTATCTCTTTATTTTTAACATTTAATTTTGTGTTGTTTTTGTTTGTCAAATATTTTTTTTCCAGGAGGAGAAACGATCCTGCAACGTCTTGGACTTGAATCAGCTTATTTCCTATTTAATAATTGCACATTAAAACATGGTTTAAACGGCGCCATATGCAATTTAATTTTGTATTATTTTAAATCGAGTACGTGTCATGTTCATATATCAGAAAAAAAAAATTCATATATCCTATGAAGTTATTTGCATCAATTAAATTTAAAATTTGGTAGGTATGTAGATCTATCCAAACGATTAATATAATGATTTACTAAACTGAAATTACATGGTGCATCCAAATTTTAATCGGTCCTGTTAACCCTAAAAGAAACCTAAGTCTCTTAAAATTGATTACACTTTTTTTTTTTTTTTTTTTTTGTTATTGACAATATCAGACACCCGATCTTGATGTTAACGTTGCTGGGGGTAAAGTTCCTAAGGTGAAGGCGTCATATCAATCGACACAACATTTGTGAATTGTGACTTGGTATAAAACTGTTTCAATATATAGAAGAAAAAAAAAATTGGTAGACAATGATGCCAAAGCAGCACAATTACCAATTCTACCAGAGTTTTGGACCCCCCCCGCCCACCAACACACACTCACATACATACAAATTAATCCTAGCTTTTAGTTTATTTTAGATCCTCGTGCTAAACCAGACGTGACCTCTACATTTTTTTTTTGTATATTTTCAGAGCTGCCACCACAAATATGTTTGGAAAAAAAAGTTGTACTCCTTATTACTATGACAGTTAAAAAGGTACACGGTATAAAAAAGAGATAATACCGGAGTATTGTAAATGAACATCCAAAAAAAATATTAAATTTCAAAATCTACACCTCATGCTGAGAAATTTTGAAATCTGCTCAAACCGCAAATTTTTTTTGCAAAAATTCATCCTAAAACCGCAAAATTATTTTGCAGTTTAGATTTTTTTTTTGTGAAACCGTCAATTAAGTTAACGGTTTTAAGTTTTTCTTATTATTTTTTTAATTAAACAGAAATGTTTATAATTTATTTATTTTTTGTATTAAAATTAGAAATATTTTATATATTTCTTTGAAAATAGATGGAATATTATATAATTTGATTTATTAGAAAGACTGCAACAAATAACCCGGATCAACATTTTTCAAGTCGTATTTTTTGCGGCAGTAAGAAAAATTAAAATATTTTTTGTGTGTTATTAGAAAAAAATAAAAATATTTTGAATCTGAGTTATTGATCCCGATTCAAAAGTCACTTCTAGATAAATACAGAAAATATTGTGATTCTTCTATTTTCGAAAAAACAAAAAATTCTCTGACAAAAATTTTGTTTGAAAAACTTTTTCTGACAATTTTTTGTTTTTTTCAAAAATGGAAGAATCCAAATATTTTCTGTATTTACCTAGAAGTGACTTTTGAACCGGATCAATAACTCAAATTCAAAATATTTTTATTTTTTTCCAATAACACACAAATAAATATTAAAAATTTTCTTACAGCCGCAAAAAATCTGACCTGAAAAATGTTGATACCGGTTATTTGTCGCAGACTTTCTAATAAATCAAATTATATATTATTCCATCTATTTTCAAAGAAATATATAAAATATTTCTAATATTTCAATACAAAAAATAAATAAATTATAAACATTTATGTTTAATTAAAAAATAATAAGAAAAACTTAAAACCGTAATTCACGGTTTCAACAAAAATAAATCTAAACCCCAAAATAATTTTGCGGTTTTAGATTGAATTTCCGCAAAAAAAATTTGTGGTTTGGACAGATTTCGAAATTTCTCAGCATGGGGTGTAGATTTTGAAATTTAATATTTTTTTTGGATATTAATAAAAATTTCGGCAAGAAACCGGTAAGACAAGGATTACTTGGTCGGTGGTAAGTGTGCGATGGGATTAGCTTTCCTATGTTTTTTTGTTATTTGTTTTCTCCTGTTGATAGAGATTCCCACAAATGTTGGCCTACAGCTGGATCAGATAAGAACTTGGCCCAGTTTTCAATTGTGCCCACAAACTTGCATAAAAAATGCTGTAGTATATATAAAGAGTGAGGCTATGTTAATATTTTTGTTTTCAAAGTTCTAATTGTCAATCTGATCTGTTCAACATGATCTCCATATGAAAATACACTACAACTAAATTTTATATATTTTTTTAGAATTTTTATACTATTTTTCTTAAATATGTAGAAAATCACTACTTTTAATGGTTTAGAATTTTTAGATCAAGTGATTTTCTACTTGTCTAAAAATAGCAAAAAAATTCTAAAAAATGTAAAAATTGATTTACCAGTACATTTTTATATGGAGATCATGTTGAACGGTTTAGATTGATTGTTTGAACTTTGAAAATAAAGATTGTGATCCATAGTACGAACCATTATGTGCTATGCATAGTACTATAGCCTCAGTACTCATATATAAATATCTAAGTAAAAATTATAGATTGCTCAGAACTAGAACCACAGTTCATGATCCTTCTTTTTAAAAAAAATATTTACTCATGGATTGCAAATATGAAGTCATTTGTCTTATCTTGACAAAAAGAAAAGTTTGATTGTTTATTTTGTATAATGCTTAACTAAACTAGTTAAATGTACTTTTGAATTTGCCTACTGTCTGCTGCTAGTTATTAAACTCAAATTGCAATACAACAGAGATCAAGTGTAACATAATACAATACTCTCACTAAAATTCCATCTGGATAGATTAAGCTTAACGTATATTTAATCAGCATAGCTTACTGACATAAACATAAACCTTATTTTCACTAAAGAGATATATATATATATATATATATATAGATATAGATATCTCCATTCCATTATTAAGCACGTTGGTTGTCCGATTCGCCAACGGCTATGATTGAAAGATGAAATTTCAGATTTAATCTCAACCCTCTAATGAAATAATATGTCTTGTTTTGATTAAATGCATCTTTTTTAAGTTTAGAAGTCTATATTTAGTTAAAAACATATCCGTTACACGTACAGTCACACAATATATTACAATTAAAATTGAATATACTGCCTTGTAGCGACATTTTTTTCCTTATTTCTCCTATGTTTAGCAACTTCTTCGTTCCTTATTTTTGGTTTCCTATATCTTCTTTGTTTCTATACAAATTATCACGACAGAAAATGAAAATCAATTTTTTCTTTGTTTCCATAATTTTCTTTGTTTGTTTCTATATAGATCTCAATGGTATAATAGAAAAATCTAGAATATATTTGATTGGAGTTACTATACAAATCACCCCACACCTGGAATCGAGAAAATCAAGAATAGAAATATTATTTTTCTAATTTTATTATATTTTTTCAGTTGGAGCAATTATAATCTATTTTTCATATTTTTTTTGTTCATTTTCAGAAATGTTGGACTACATCGAAGAGAATCACACTAGCAATGATACTTCAAGATTTTTTTCATGTTATATTTGATCCATTTTTTTTTCATTTGTTGTTGATTCTTTTACTGTTATTTATTATTTATCTCTCCATTTTTTTTGTCATTTGTGTTTCTTATTTTCATTTATATATTTTTTCTTAATTCTGGGTGAAATGTCAATAAAAAAAAGTTTCTTCATATTATATTCAATTTTATAATATCCCCATTGCAACGCATGGGCACGATACTAGTATATATATATATATATATATAGAGAGAGTAGGGCTATTGTACTTCGCGAAGTAAAACGGAGTTTTACTTCACGCTCATACTCCCATTTCCAAAATCCAAATCGTCGATCCGAACCGTTCAAGTTGTTCTCCATATTGAAATGTGCTTGGAGACAAAATTTTACATTTTTTGGAATTTTTTTACTATTTATTAAGCCACTTTGAAAATCGCTGATCCATTGTGAATAGTAAAAAACAGTAAAAAATTCTGGACCAATGGATCAGCGATTTTCAAAGTGGCTTAATAAATAGTAAAAAAATTCCAAAAATGTAAAATTTGGTCTCCAAGCACATTTCAATATGGAGAACAACTTGAACGGTCGGATCGACGATTTGGATTTTGGAAATGGGTGTATGAGCGTGAAGTAAAATATTGGTTTTACTTCATGAAGCAAAACCAATATTTTACTTCACGCTCATATTCCCATTTTCAAAATCCAAAACGTTGATCCGACCGTTCAAGTTGTTCTCCATATTGAAATGTACTTGGAGACCAAATTTTACATTTTTTGGAATTTTTTTACTATTTATTAAGCCACTTTGAAAATCGTTGATCCATTGGTCCAGAATTTTTTACTGTTCACAATGGATCAGAGATTTTCAAAGTGGCTTAATAAATAGTAAAAAAATTCCAAAAAATGTAAAATTTGGTCTCCAAGCACATTTCAATATGGAGAACAACTTGAACGGTTCGGATCGACTATTTGGATTTTGGAAATGGGAGTATGAGCGTGAAGTAAAACTTCGTTTTACTTCGCGAAGTACAATAGCCCTACTCTATATATATATATATAGAGAGAGATGATGTGTATTTTTGGTATTGGGATATGTGGTCAATTTTTGGAATACACTCTATGCTTTAAATTTATAAACCTCAATACACAATGATAGATTGGTTGCAAGCATACAACCTATCCTTGTAGTAAAATAGGTATCGATCCAAAGATAACGGGAGAAATTACTTTTTACTTAAATAATTAATTCTAAATAATGCAATTAAAGAAAAAGGGGGGGTTTTGTTGAAAACTGAAATGGTGGGTTCAATACCCGAATTTGAGTTGAAACAAAACAAAACAATTTTAAATAAATAATAAAAAGGAGTTTGTAATCAAAGAGATGGAATCTAAGGGCTATCGGCTCTCAATCCCTTGATTAAATTCACATTTACTTGACTTCTAAATTCATGTTTGTTATTTTGGGGTTTCTAAACCTAATATGTCAAAAAGGGTCACTTTCGTGAATTAATGACATGTCTAGATAGTTCGGATTTCACGATTAAGTCCCTCATCCTAATTATCTAGACCATAACCTTATGTTTAGCCTAATTTATTCCCAAATTTCGACACTTCACGATTAAGTTCTTCATACCAAAATTCGGTTCAAACTTAGGTGTCCCAATTGAATATGAGGCTTCACGATTAAGTTCTTCGCCTCAATTCAACCATTGTTCTTGTGGTTCCGGACTAAGAAATAGATTTGGTCATTTCTAATCTTAATCCTAAAATTATTCATGCAAGTAATTCGGTTTTATCAATTCTTTGATCCTAACACCTTAAGTTGGTTAAACCCAAGCGGGACACTAATTAATAATCCACAAATTACTTAAGCACACGAATTATAAAATCACCAAGAACAAACAATTAACAAACAATCATCACATAGAAATATTATCCAAATAAACTAGAATCTAATACAAGTTCATGATTTTAGCCTAAGCCCCTAGAGAGGAATCTAGCCTCTCATGGGTGCAATAACATCCAAGAGATAGAATAAAGTAAACATGACTAAAAACTTAGATAAACAAATAGAGATGAGAATACACCAATCTCCAAGTTTGCTGCCCTTGCCTTCAATTTCTGCTTGCTCGAATCAAGCCTTCAACCGTCAATCCAAAAGCTCTTGATCTTGTGAAGAGTAGAGAATAAGAATGGAGAGGTTTTTGAAAATAAGAACTTAGGAGCAAGGTGGAAGATGAGATCCCCTCTCCTGCTGCCTCTCTGCTCTTTAATAGCCAATTTCGTCACTCCCCCTCATCAATCCCGAAATCTGGCAGCAGTTATGAGGAGATCCCTCAAAATCAGGCTGAATTGGCGCTGGTGCGGCCTTTGTGCGGCCTTCACAAAATCCGTGCGGCCCGCACAAAATGGAGATTTGGCCGGAAACTGCGCGGAGGAAAAAGGGGTTCGTGCGGCCCGCATAGATTTCGTGCGGCCCGCACAGAATTCCTTAAGGCCGCACGACTGGCCGCAATAGTCTCTGACTTGGCTGGGCAAAACTTGTGGATTTCCGACTTTTTAATTTCGGATGAATTTAATTTTGTGCGGCCCGCATAAAATTCATGCGGCCCGCACAAACTCGCAGAATTGCTCCTTTTTGCTTGATTCCTACAAATTAGACAAGGCAACAGCAGTAACTTGGTTCTTGAATGAATTCTCTATTAAACTAGGGTAAAACACAAGGAGTTTGGTACAATTTAGTGGTAAAACCTTAACCGAAAGTGTATACAATTGAGGCTTATCAAAATCCCCCAAGCTTAAACCTTGCTTGCCCTCAAGCAAAAATCTAAACCTAGGTGTGAGTCCGGTTTCTAAACTAACCAAATTCCAAGAATGTTCCTAAGTGCGAAAAATTCACATGATCTTGCTATAGTTAAAAACTTCGAGAATCATTTTGATCAACAATTTGAACTTTCCTTAATCAACTTTAATTCACCCCACAACTTGATCAATCAAATTTCATATTCAAAGATGCCTTAATATTTGCAAAAATTAATCATTCGGATTTATCAATGTTTCATTCTTCTACCAAAAATATACCCTCATTTTGTGGTGATTTATCTTTTTCGCCCCCCCCCAAGCTTGTTCCAAGCTTGGGCTAGAAAGTTGTAAATTTTCGCGTGTTGGTATCATGCAGAATTCTATTTTATTTTGTTGCTATTTTTTTGTGACACTATGATCTTTATCCTTAATACAAAACCGGCTAGTTACGAGTAGTTAACCATACCCAACCGTTTTAATTCAAAAGTGCAATTGCATGCTCTTGGTTCAACCCTTCCATGACATGAACTCACATTTGTGGTGTAAACTCGGCCACTTTATCGGGTGAACTAGCGGAGCAAAGTGTCAAGGACTCATAACCATAAGTACGTCATGTCGCCGTAACATAGGTAAGCGGAGTCCGAGTTGAATTTTCACAAATTTTTCATTAAAATCATTTCATCAACTTAAGCAAAAATACCATGAATACACGCATCCAAAGGTATTCTTCCATACCTATGGATATTACAACCTTTCTTTCATTTGTAAATCCCAATTTCCCAATTAGAAAAGTATACCTTGGTTTCAAAATACTTTCTCGATAAAATCCAATTTTTCATTCTTTTCAAAATCCTAAAACATCTCATCCAATGCAATTCTTTGATCAAATATGGGGTTATTTCAAATTTTTCAAAGTCATCCAAATTATAACCAAAAATTTTCAAACAAGTCCTTAATTCTAGCAATCACACAAATTTCTCGCCTAAAAATGCAATTTTGCGAAAAATTAAACATGTCCTAAATGCAGATACAATTTTTCTTCCGATTCCCCCCCCAAGCTTAAACAAAGCATTGTCCTCAATGCAAACATTCACACAAGAAGGAATAAAAAGGAAGAAAAATAAAACTCACAAAGTGGTGGAGAAGGCGAAAATGGAAAAGGAGGCTAAGGCACCTCACTACGGCGGCGGTGTGCCGCCCGCCCTCGTTTGAACTGCATTGCATTGGCGACGGCTGCGATGCTCATGTGGTGGAGTGGGCGGTTCCTCATTGGGTTCGATGCCAGAGTTCTCGAAGGTTTGTTGAGCGTACCACCGTGCTAGTTGTGCATCTTCCTCGGCTTGGTGGAGAGGTACTTCGAAAGAGTCCATGCGGAGGTTGATGCTGTTTAATTGAGAGGTGATGTCGGAGTAGTTTTGCGTCCAGGTTTTGTTCATCTCAACCATGTAGTCCATGAGTTGTTGGTTGGAAGGACCGGCAGGCGCGGGTTGAGCGGGGATGTCTTGCGCAGCGGGTGGTGGTGGATGAGCGGTGGCCTCGGGACCGAGGATGATAGGTTCGTCCGTCAGATTCCAAGTGGAAAGCAGCAGTGGGTCAAGGACTGTGGTGAGAGGTAAGCGGTAGCCATAGTCGCCCGGGCCATCACTTATCCAAAAAGTGTCGTCGGGCGAGCGTCGAAGGAGCTGCATGTGCTGGAGGCCGGAGAGGTCAAGAGTGATGGGGCCTTCGAGCGGAGTGTCCGGAATGTTGACGCCTAAGGCACGGGCGATTTTGGTGATCACCCCGCCACAAGAGATGCTGCCATTGGTCCGGTGTTCGGTGGCTACAGAGTGGAGATGCTTGGCGAGGTAGTACCCGAAATGTGGTTGAAAGTACATCTCTTCGTTGTTCCTGCGCAACATACAATAGAGATAGAAATTTTCGGGCTTTTTAAAGCAAGAGCTAGTCTCACCTCGCCCAAAAAGGGTAAGTGCCAAAACACGTTGAATGTAGCGGAGTGCCGGATGCTTAATGAGGCGAACCCGTTGAGCATTGAGTGCGCAATGCCGATCAATGAGTTCAGCTCGGAAACTGGGTTCGGACATGTCGGATTGGAAAGTGCATGTCTCGTTCATAGCGTAAGCATCGGCGGTGGGTAATTGGAGATGTTCCATAAGGTCGGTTGCGGTCATTGTGAAGAATTGGCCGCCAATTCGGAAGGTGAGGAGACTCTGAGCCCTGTCAAAGTCGAATGTGGAGAGAAACTCGAGAGTGATGCCACGGAAAGTTTGGCATGGAGAGGATAGAAAATTCCATAGGCCGATGCGTTCGGTTAGCATCTTGACAGAGTCGAGAAGACCGAGTTCCCGGAGGGTAGGGATGTCAATCCATCGAGAGGAGTGGAGCACTCGGTTGTTGAGAAGGTGTTCGAGACGCTCGCGGTACTTCAATGCCAAAGGTTCGGCTTCGAAACCCTCGAAGTAGGATTGCAAGGGGTAAGGTGGTATGTATGGTTCATTTAGCCCGCTTGCTTCGCCGGGCCCTTCAATCCCCTTTTGTCGCTTCGGGTTTCTCCGTGGAAGCATCTGCAAAAATAGATGAGAGAGAAAGGGTGGTGTAGCTACACGGTACCAAGGTGTAGTGACACAATGAAAAAATGAAAATTTCAAATTTCAAATTTTTGGTGGCAATCAGAGACTTCTGCGGCCTGTCGTGCGGGCAGTTCAAATTTTTATGCGGCCCGCAGGAATTAATTTGGTTAACCCGGAAACAAAAATTGGGCAACAGAGACTTGTGCGGCCTCTCGTGCGGGCAGTTGAAAATTTCGTGCGGCCCGCACAAAACCAAAAAGTACAGTAATGGGCAGAAAAACGGCTGAAAATTTCGTGCGGCCAATGGTACCCGCACGGCACCCGCACAAATCGAGAAAATTTCTGAAAATGCTCTGTTTTGGCCGAACTTAGGGTTTGAGTAAAAGTTACCAAATATTGGTGCGTTTTTGACAAAGATGTGGTGTAGATCGGTTGAGACTAAGCAAGAGAGAAGGAAAAGAGAGATATCTAACCGTTTGGAAGCGAAAAACGAAGAGGGGTTGCGAAGAACTCGGTGTAGAGGCGAAGAGACACCGGCTCTAAGAGGGAGAGAAGGAGAGCGGCACCGTGAGAGAGAGGAGTAGTGAGTCCGGCGGCAGGGCAGTAGTGGAGATCTGCAAAGGAATGGAGAAGAAGGGAGAGAGGGTGGCTACAAGGGGAGGGAGAGAGTTAGAGGGAGAGAGTTAGGGTTTGTAGAGAGGAAGAAACGAAAATAGAAAGAGGTGGGAGAGAAAGGAAGGGAGGGGGTCGGGTTTAAAAGAGGAAAAACGGGGGTTTCCAAAAATCGCGCCCATTCAATGTGCCAACTGTTCATCTCGTGCGGCCCGCACAAATACTTTTTTTTTTTTTTTTTTTTTTTTGGTGTCATAGAAGAGTCGTGCGGTCCGCATAAATCATTGTGCACCCCGCACAGTGGGCCGCAAAACTCTCTGGCCCTGATACCATTTTTTTTTTTTTTTTTTTTTATCCACATACAGCCCGCACAAAAACATTGAACCCCGCATAAGCACCCGCAGAACTCTCTGTTTCGTAGCAGGAAAATAGAAAAAGTGTCAAAGGTAAAAACAAATAAAGTAGAAAAACTTGGGTTGCCTCCCAAGAAGCGCTCGGTTTTAAGTCGAGAGCTCGACTCAGTGACGCCTAAATCGGAGATGGGGGATCGGCAAGGGTCATGATTTCTTTTTCGCCGATTGCTTCGTGTCGATAGAAATGCTTGAGTCGCTGGCCGTTCACCTTAAATGATCCGGTTTTCTCGCTCCAAATTTCAACGGCTCTATGATCATAGACTCTTTGAACTTGATATGGCCCGTTCCACCTAGATTTCAATTTACCAGGAAATAATCGAAGACGGGAATTGAATAAGAGAACAGTGTCACCTACCTGGAAGTGCCTTCTCGCAATGTGTTTGTCATGCCAACGCTTGGTTTTCTCCTTGTATAATTTGGCATTTTCGTAGGCATTTAGGCGTAACTCCTCCAACTCGTGAAGATCAAGGGTTCGTTTTTCTCCGGCGGCTTTCATGTCCAAATTCAGCGCCTTGATGGCCCAATAGGCTTTGTGTTCCAATTCAACTGGCAAATGGCAAGGTTTACTATAAATAAATTTAAAAGGAGTCATACCTATGGGTGTTTTGTAGGCCGTTCGGTAGGCCCAAAGTGCTTCATCGAGTTTGAGAGACCAATCTATCCGTGTTCCATTCACCACCTTTTGCAAAATATTTTTAATCTCCCGATTGGAAACTTCGACTTGGCCGCTTGTTTGAGGGTGATAAGGTGTGGCCACCTTGTGCTTGACACCGTATTTGAGTAAAAGATTGTCGAATTGGCGGTTGATGAAGTGAGAGCCACCATCGCTAATCACCACTCGAGGCACCCCAAACCTAGGAAAAATGATTTTTTGAAAAAGTTTCCTTACCACAGCAGAATCGGCGGTTGGACTTGCCACGGCTTCGACCCACTTGGAGACATAGTCGACCGCGACAAGAATGTACTTGTTGTTGCAAGAGCTAGGAAAGGGTCCCATGAAATCTATTCCCCAAACATCAAATAGCTCTACCTCAAGAATTCCATTAAGAGGCATCTCGTGTTTTCGAGAAATGTTGCCGGTTCGTTGGCATTTATCACATTTTAAGACAAAATCTCTCGCATCTTTGAAAAGGGTCGGCCAATAAAACCCGGCTTGAAGCACCTTTGCCGCAGTTTTATTAGTCGATGCATGTCCACCATAGGCGGAAGAGTGGCAACATGATAGAATTTGTGAAAACTCTTCTTTCGGCACACAACGCCGATGAATCCCATCGATCCCCAATTTAAATAGTAAAGGCTCATCCCAATAATAATGTTTCACATCCGATAAGAACTTTTTCTTTTGTTGATAAGTAAGTTCCGGCGGTGTGACCCCGCATGCAAGAAAATTTACAAAGTCGGCATACCATGGTAATTCGGAGATTGAAATTGCACAAAGGTGTTCGTCTGCAAATGAGTCATCGATCGGGAGTTCGCCTTCTATTGGTTCAGGTTTGAGTCGGGATAAATGGTCCGCCACAGAGTTTTCGGTACCCTTCTTGTCTTTAATCTCCAAATCAAACTCTTGAAGTAGCAAAAACCATCGGATGAGGCGGGGTTTGGCGTCATTTTTAGTGAGGAGATATCGAATTGCAGCATGATCTGTGTAAACAATCACCTTGGATCCCACCAAGTAAGGTCGAAATTTATTGATGGCGAATATTACTGCTAGAAGCTCTTTCTCGGTGGTTGTGTAGTTTAATTGAGCCTCATCTAAGACTTTGCTTGCATAGGATATGGCGTGAGGTTTGGTGCCGGTTCTTTGTCCCAACACGGCTCCGACTGCATAATCGCTAGCATCGCACATGATTTCAAACGGCAAATCCCAATTTGGTGGTTGAAGAATGGGAGCCGAAACAAGGGCCTTTTTGATCCTACAAAAAGCATCAACACAACTTTCATCAAAAATAAATTCAGCATCCTTCATTGTCAAATTTGTTAAAGGTTTGCAAATTTTTGAAAAATCTTTAATGAAACGGCGATAAAATCCCGCATGCCCTAAGAAGCTTCGCACATCCTTCACATTTGTCGGATTTGACAATTTTTCAATGACTTCCACCTTCGCTTTGTCTACCTCTAAACCTCTTGATGAGACCACGTGTCCCAACACTACCCCTTGCTGCACCATAAAGTGACATTTTTCCCAATTTAGCACCAAATTGACTCGTTCGCATCTTTCTAAAACTTTAGACAAGTTAATCAAACATTCATCAAAGCTAGTACCATAAACCGAAAAATCATCCATAAAAACTTCCATTGAATTTTCAATCAAATCAGAAAAGATAGCCATCATGGCTCTTTGGAAGGTGGCGGGGGCATTACACAAACCGAATGGCATCCTTCGGTACGCAAAAGTACCGTAAGGGCAAGTAAAAGTGGTTTTCTCTTGGTCATCAGGGTGTATTGGTATTTGGAAAAAACCACTATAACCATCTAAATAGCAAAAATGAGAATGAGTAGCGAGTCTTTCAAGCATTTGATCAATGAAGGGTAATGGAAAATGATCTTTTCGTGTCGCGTTGTTGAGCTTGTGATAATCGATACACATCCTCCATCCGGTTACTACCCTTGTTGGAATCAACTCACCATTCGCACCTTTTGTAACTGTCGTGCCACTCTTTTTCGGGACCACATGGACCGGACTTACCCATTTTGAGTCAGAAATCGGGTAAATGATGCCAGCATCGAGGAGTTTGAGAATTTCCTTCTTGACCACCTCCTTGAGATTCGGGTTGAGCCTTCTTTGGGCTTCAATCGAGGGTTTGTGATCATCTTCCATCAAGATGCGATGCATGCATAGGTTAGGATTAATTCCGGTCAAGTCATCTATGGTGTACCCTATGGCTTTTTTGTGTAACTTGAGTTCATGGAGAAGTCGGTTTGTTTCATCTTGGGTTAGGGCGGAGTTGACAATGACTGGATAGGTCTCATTGGGCCCGAGGTATTCGTATCTAAGAGTGGGAGGTAAGGGTTTCAGTTCAAGTTTGGGTGGTTTGGGAGAATTGGAGCTGTCAGGGTTTTCTGCGGGTTGGTGCGGCCCGCACAAATCTGTTTCAGGTTCATGGGAGTTGTTACACAATTTGGGACTTTCTTGCGGCCCGCACAAAATTTCGTGCGGCCCGCACAAAACCTCGCTGTCAGGAGTTTGTTCTGTTTTAGCTCTTTTTTCGCCCAAGATCTCGTCTAGATTTTCGTTCAGCTGTTCACCATTTGTCACCGCATCAGTTTGGGCAGCAATAATGGTATCCAAGACATCAATCCTACAAATTGTGTCATTATCATTAGAAGGGTATTGCATAGATTTGAAAACATTAAATTTCACCTTCTCATCACAAATCGAAAAGGAAATCCTTCCTCCTGAAACATCAATATTTGTACCTGCTGTAGTTAGAAAATCACGCCCAAATAAGAGGGGGGTGTGAGAATCTTCTTCCATTTCTACTACCACAAAGTCCACAGGTACGTAAAACTTACCAATTTGGACTATCACATCTTCTGCAATCCCAGATGGATATCGAACGGATCTATCTGCCAATTGAAGAGACATTCTGGTTTGTTTCAATTCACCCAAACCTAGCCTATCATAGACTGATTTTGGCATTAAACAAACACTAGCACCAAGGTCTAGCAGACATCGATTAAAAATGGTTTCTCTGATTTTGCACGGAATTGTGAAACTGCCGGGATCTTTGAGTTTAGGGGGCAGTTTAATATGTTGAGAAACAAGTGCACTACATTCTGCATTTAAAGCCACTGTTTCTACCTCTTCGAGTTTCCTTTTGTTGGACAACAATTCTTTCAAAAATTTCGCATATGACAGCATTTGAGTTATGACTTCCGTAAAAGGAATGGTAATATTCATTTTCTTTAAGTGGTCCATGAATTTAGCAAATTGTTGGTCCATTTTGGTTTTCACCAACCGTTGAGGGAAAGGTACAAACCTGAGAGGAGGCACGTATTCAGAAGATTTTACCTTTTTCGGATCAGTTTTACCAGATTTTTGATTTTCTGTGAGCACTGGTGGATCCGCAGGAAAATCTGGGCTGGCCGCAGGAATTGTTGTACTGGCCGCAGGAGAGGCCGCAGAAACCTCTGTTTCTGCTGTTTCTGGTGCAATGATTGGTTGTTTCGCCCCTTCTTCAGTAGGCATCTCTGGTCCATCATACTGCTTACCATTTCGAAGTGTCACGGCATGTACATGTTCCCTCGGGTTGTGTTCCGACTTTCCGGGAAGCGTGCCTAGAGGGCGTGAAGCGGAAGCAGCTTGTTGTGCCATTTGAGTCTCAAGCAATCTGGCTTGAGTTTGCACAAGGTCCAACCTACTATTCACTGTTCTAACAGAATCAGACAACTCATCAATCTTTTTATTTTGTACATTCTGAACATGAGCACTATCTTTTTGGGAAACTACCAATCCCTCAACCATTTTCTCTAATCTAGACAATTGAGATGGTCCTTGGCCTTGACGGTTTTGGTACTGATTACCATTACCTTGGTTCTGGTATTGGCCTGCATTGCCTTGGTTTTGGTTCGGAGTTTGGTTCGAATTCTCATTGTCATTTCTCCACCTAAAGTTTGGGTGGTTATACCTTGCGTTAGGGTTGTAGGTGTTAGAGTTGTTTGTGTTGTATTGGTTGTTTCTCTTGTCACCCTCATTATAAAACAACCCATTAACTTGTTCTACCTCATCATTACCCTCTGTGGAATATTGACACCCAACTGTGTCATGATTCAAATCTCCACAAATACCACAAGGAGAGGACTTAACTACAGCTTTTACCTGCTGCATCTTTTTCATCTGATTTTGGAGAGATTCTACCTTTGCTTGTAGGGAAGTTACCTCATCCAACTTTATCATACCAGCAGGTGTGTTGCTCCTTCTCGTATCTCTTCCAGCTGTCCACTCGCGTTGGCTTACCGCCATGTCCTCAATCATTTTCATAGCTTCTACTGCATCTTTGTTGGCTAAGTTTCCTCCAGCAGCCGAATTGAGATGATTTTTGGTCGCGTATGTGCAACCTGCATAGAAAAACTGAAACAAAAGCCATACATCAATACCATGATTAGGACATAAACGCAAAAGTTCTTGCCATCTATCCCAAGCCTCACTCAAAGACTCATCATCACCTTGTTTGAAAGTAGTTATTTTTGCCCTAAAATGTTGAGTTTTTGAGGGCGGAAAATACTGTCCTAAAAACAATCTTTGCACATCGGGCCAAGTTTGAGTTACCCTAGGGTTCAACAACCTTAACCAAGTCCTAGCCTCATCTCTGAGAGAAAGGTGAAAACAGTTCAATTTCAAAGCATCAAGTTGCGGACCCCTTGGTGCAAATGTGCCGCAATGTTCTTCAAACATTGCCAAGTGTGAATGAGGATCCTCATTCAAAGTACCACCAAACAAGTTTTGACCTAACAAATGAATAAGAGTTGGCTTTAAATCGGGGTTTGTTCCCCCATGTGCAACATAGCCAAAGCGTTGGTCTGGATCTTGATGGTTCAAGAACTCCCTCATAGGTCGGCGGTCATTCGGATTAAGTGGCGGAGGTTCATTTCTGCCATTTTCGGCTTGGAAATGATTTTGAAGAGGTTGATCATTGTTGAGTTGAGCTTGTTGTGCTTGTTGAGCTACAAAAGCTTGTTGAGCTCTAGCATCCACCTCTTCTGGTTCCTCAGGCATTCCGAGTTGAGGGTTTCTTGACATTGTAGACGAAGTACTTGCCGCGTTCTTCTGACTTCTAGTGACAGGTGCCAGCGTTCACAGCTGTGGAAAGAAAGAAATAAAATATGAGTAATGAAAATAAAAATAAAATAGAATAAAATAAAAGAAAAATTTCTAGAACTAATTTTAAAAGAAAAAATTAATGTCTATCCGTTATCCCCGGCAACGGCGCCAAAAGCTTGATGTGTATTTTTGGTATTGGAATATGTGGTCAATTTTTGGAATACACTCTATGCTTTAAATTTATAAACCTCAATACACAATGATAGATTGGTTGCAAGCATACAACCTATCCTTGTAGTAAAATAGGTATCGATCCAAAGATAACGGGAGAAATTACTTTTTACTTAAATAATTAATTCTAAATAATGCAATTAAAGAAAAAGGGGGGGTTTTGTTGAAAACTGAAATGGTGGGTTCAATACCCGAATTTGAGTTGAAACAAAACAAAACAATTTTAAATAAATAATAAAAAGGAGTTTGTAATCAAAGAGATGGAATCTAAGGGCTATCGGCTCTCAATCCCTTGATTAAATTCACATTTACTTGACTTCTAAATTCATGTTTGTTATTTTGGGGTTTCTAAACCTAATATGTCAAAAAGGGTCACTTTCGTGAATTAATGACATGTCTAGATAGTTCGGATTTCACGATTAAGTCCCTCATCCTAATTATCTAGACCATAACCTTATGTTTAGCCTAATTTATTCCCAAATTTCGACACTTCACGATTAAGTTCTTCATACCAAAATTCGGTTCAAACTTAGGTGTCCCAATTGAATATGAGGCTTCACGATTAAGTTCTTCGCCTCAATTCAACCATTGTTCTTGTGGTTCCGGACTAAGAAATAGATTTGGTCATTTCTAATCTTAATCCTAAAATTATTCATGCAAGTAATTCGGTTTTATCAATTCTTTGATCCTAACACCTTAAGTTGGTTAAACCCAAGCGGGACACTAATTAATAATCCACAAATTACTTAAGCACACGAATTATAAAATCACCAAGAACAAACAATTAACAAACAATCATCACATAGAAATATTATCCAAATAAACTAGAATCTAATACAAGTTCATGATTTTAGCCTAAGCCCCTAGAGAGGAATCTAGCCTCTCATGGGTGCAATAACATCCAAGAGATAGAATAAAGTAAACATGACTAAAAACTTAGATAAACAAATAGAGATGAGAATACACCAATCTCCAAGTTTGCTGCCCTTGCCTTCAATTTCTGCTTGCTCGAATCAAGCCTTCAACCGTCAATCCAAAAGCTCTTGATCTTGTGAAGAGTAGAGAATAAGAATGGAGAGGTTTTTGAAAATAAGAACTTAGGAGCAAGGTGGAAGATGAGATCCCCTCTCCTGCTGCCTCTCTGCTCTTTAATAGCCAATTTCGTCACTCCCCCTCATCAATCCCGAAATCTGGCAGCAGTTATGAGGAGATCCCTCAAAATCAGGCTGAATTGGCGCTGGTGCGGCCTTTGTGCGGCCTTCACAAAATCCGTGCGGCCCGCACAAAATGGAGATTTGGCCGGAAACTGCGCGGAGGAAAAAGGGGTTCGTGCGGCCCGCATTTTCCGTTTGTGCGGCCCGCACAGAATTCCTTAAGGCCGCACGACTGGCCGCAATAGTCTCTGACTTGGCTGGGCAAAACTTGTGGATTTCCGACTTTTTAATTTCGGATGAATTTAATTTTGTGCGGGCCGCATAAAATTCATGCGGCCCGCACAAACTCGCAGAATTGCTCCTTTTTGCTTGATTCCTACAAATTAGACAAGGCAACAGCAGTAACTTGGTTCTTGAATGAATTCTCTATTAAACTAGGGTAAAACACAAGGAGTTTGGTACAATTTAGTGGTAAAACCTTAACCGAAAGTGTATACAATTGAGGCTTATCAAGAGAGAGATAGGCTAATATGCTTTTAGTAGCATATGGGCCGATATGCTTCCAACTCAAAATTGGATTTTCAAAGTCCAAACGTTCGATCCGAACCGTTCAAGTTGATTTACATATTGAAATCTGCTTGGAGACCAAATTTTACATTTTTTGGAATTTTTTTACTATTTATTAAGCCACTTTGAAAATTGCTGATCACATGGTCTAGAATTTGGTTGCACTGTTTTTACTGTTCACCTGGATCAACAATTTTCAAAGTGGCTTAATAAATAGTAAAAAAATTCCAAAAAATGTAAAATTTGGTCTCCAAGCAGATTTCAATATGTAGATCAACTTGAACGGTTCGGATCGACCATTTGGACTTTGAAAATCCGATTTTGAGTTGGAAGCATATCGGCCCATATGCTACTAAAAGCATATTAGCCTCTCTCTCTCTCTCTCTGTATATATATATATATATATATATATATATAGAGAATGGCTAATATCAAAACGTTTGTTCTTGAACTCAGGAACAAACGGTTCCGTTCTCCAATTTCCAAAGTTCAAACAACAAATCCAAACCGTTAGATGTTCAATCTATATTAAAATGTGTTTGGAGACCAAATTTTACATTTTTTGGAATTTTTTTACTATTTATTAAGCTAGTTTGAAAACCGCTGTTTTTCAATGCTGCAGAAATTTCATAAAAACAGCGGTTTTCAAACTAGCTTAATAAATAGTAAAAAAATTCCAAAAAATGTAAAATTTGGTCTCCAAGCACATTTTAATATAGATTGAACATCTAACGGTTTGGATTTGTTGTTTGAACTTCGGAAATTGGAGAACGGAACCGTTTGTTCCTGAGCCCAGGAACAAACGTTTTGATATTAGCCATTCTCTATATATATATATGAGGAGGGATCCGATTACACCTTTTTTGGTGACACACTTTGACACCTACCATTTTCAAAGTCCAAATAGTCGATTCAAACCGTTCAACGTGATGGATATATTAAAATGTGCTTGGAGATCAAATTTTACATTTTTTTGAATTTTTTTTGCTATTTATTAAGATGGTTACAAAAATCGTTGTTTTCAGACCATTGAAAAATAGCGATTTTGTAACCATCTTAATAAATAGTAAAAAAATTCAAAAAAATGTAAAATGTGATCTCCAAGTACATTTTAATATGGTGATCATGTTGAACGGTTCGGATCGACTGTTTGAATTTTGAAATCGCAAAATTGACCTATATAAAAAACGGTGTCATGATGTGTCACCAAAAAAGGTGTAATTGGATCCCTCCTCTATATATATATATATATATATATAGAGGAGGGATTCAATTACACCCTTTTTTTGACACATCTTGACATTATTTTTTTATAGGTCAATTTTGCGATTTCAAAATCCAAATAGTCGATCCCAAACGTTCAACATGATCACCATATTAAAATGTGCTTGGAGATCAAATTTTACATTTTTTTGAATTTTTTTACTATTTATTAAGATGGTTACAAAATCGATGTTTTTCAATGATCTGAAAACAATGATTTTGTAACCATCTTAATAAATAGTAAAAAAATTCAAAAAAATGTAAAATTTGATCTCCAAGCACATTTTAATATATCCATCATGTTGAACGGTTTGGATAGACTATTTGGACTTCAAAATTAGTAGATGTCAAAGTATGTCAAAAAAAGGTGTAATTTGATCCCTCCTCATACATATATATATAGGAATTGGCTACGGTGCTACGCGTAGCATAGAGGGCCTCTGTGCTACGGCTCAATATTTGAGTTTTCAAAATCCTAACGGTCGATCTGAACCGTTCAACATGATCTCCATATGAATATGTACTTGCAAACCAAATTTTACATTTTTTAGAATTTTTTTACTATTTTTTTAGATAGGTAGAAAATCACCTGATCTGAAAATTTCTGTACCATTCAGATCAGGTGATTTTCTACCTATCTAAAAAAATAGTAAAAAAATTCTAAAAAATGTAAAATTTGGTTTGCAAGTACATATTCATATGGAGATCATGTTGAACGGTTCGGATCGACTGTTAGGATTTTGAAAACTCAAATATTGAGCCGTAGCACGGAGGCCCTCTATGCTACGCGTAGCACCGTAGCCAATTCCTATATATATATATAGAGAGAGAGAGATAGGCTAATATGCTTTTAGTAGCATATGGGCCGATATGCTTCCAACTCAAAATCGGATTTTCAAAGTCCAAACGGTCGATCCGAACCGTTCAAGTTGATCTACATATTGAAATCTGCTTGGAGACCAAATTTTACATTTTTTGGAATTTTTTTACTATTTATTAAGCCACTTTGAAAATTGCTGATCACATGGTCCAGAATTTGGTTGCACTGTTTTTACTGTTCACCCGGATTAGCAATTTTCAAAGTGGCTTAATAAATAGTAAAAAAATTCCAAAAAATGTAAAATTTGGTCTCCAAGTAGATTTCAATATGTAGATCAACTTGAACAGTTCGGATCGACTGTTTGGACTTTAAAAATCCGATTTTGAGTTGGAAGCATATCAGCCCATATGCTACTAAAAGCATATTAGCCTATCTATGTATATATATATACGGCATACAGAACTTTGCTTCCTCTTTCCTAAACTACAAGTCCTTGCAACAAAAATATCCGAGAAAAAAAATCTGATGATCCAATGACCTTCAAGAAATGTAGAAAGACAGATTAGAACAGTATTAATACAAGTGTCAGTAATGAACTGTCATAGTAGTCTAGTATTACTCACAGAATCATACTAGAAATAATCTGATAATACAATTCCCTCAAGAAAAGTACAAAAGTCAGTATTTAAGAGACAGATTATACATTAGAACAAAGTGCCAGTCTGAACTGTCCTAGTACTAGCCACAGGCTGTCAGAATTTAGAAACAGCACAACTATTTGGAACTTCGTAAGAAAATCAGTGTTTTAAATAGCGCGATATAGTATTTTTGGACCGCAAACGCTACGCTATGACATCAAAATGCGCTATTTGCGCTACGGCCGCTATAGCGGTGATAGCGGTCCGCTATTTGCGCTACGGCCGCTATACAATATGTATTTTTTTTTTAATAAAACCTATTTGGCAGTCACTGCCAAATTTTTCAAAAAAAAACAATATGGGTTTTTTAAGCAATTTATATGGATTTTAAATAAAGATCCAAAAAAGCTCAAACCGAAATTGAATTTGTTGCTACTTGCTACAGATAAATCAATTTGAAATTGGGAATAGAAATTGAAATTTGAATAGAAAAAAAAATAGATTATGTCATGAATCATGATGCTTAAGATATTTTTAATAGGAAAAAAAATCGATAATTTATGATATTACTATGGATATTTAGAACCGCAATTTGGACTTTGTACTGGTTCAATATGAATATTATAATTTCTTAATTACTTTGGTGTTATTTATTGTTTTATGAGACTTTAGATAATGTTGATATTTAGTACAAATATTGAATATACAAAATGTAAAAAAAAAAAACTATGTGGCATAGCTTCCGCTATAGCGACGCTATTCGCTATAGCTTTTTTTTTTAGCCTTTCCGTTATGACGCTATAAACGCTATTTAGAACCTTGGAGAAAATAGATTATCTGAAAAAAAGTTGTAAATTTAAATTGTTGACTGTCATCTGTACAAAGATATAGAACTAAAGGTACTTCTCTAAATAACTAAATATACGATCATCTTTGGCATTGCAAATTACAATAATCTTTTCGCATTGCAAACTAAATAAATCCTCTAAATAATTAAATAAACAATCAATAATCTTTTTTCACTCCATGAACACCCAACATTTCTTATATGAATAACAAACTCTGAACTTTTTGGCTTGAAGCTGTTATGGCTTGATTAGGAAATTAATGAGTGATTTCACTCCACCTTTTGCCCCAATAAATGTCTCATATTTTCTTAAGCATAAAACAAATGTGCCAAGTATCTCTAAATCACAACTGATCAAGAGTCAGTTCACAAACGAGAGAAGGGCGATTCCAACCCTAGCCGCCCCTCTATTTCATTCCTCTCATGTCTTCTAGATTTCAATCCGGCAGTACTTTTGTCCCCTCTTTCTCTCGTCTCTATCTCCTCGAGCAGAGAAGAGAACGAGAGAGAGGAACTGAATTTTTTTCAAGTGATTAAATATTGTGAAACTGAACATCATACAAAAACAGCAAAAAAACCTTATGAATCAGAGAAAGCTTCACTGGAAAGATTATATTCACTGAAAAGCCCAATGAATAAAGATACAACAAATTAATAATTGAATATAAACACTGAATCATAGAAAGCCATATGAATCATTTTAATTTTCTTTGTGCGCGCATTCAATGAATCATATTGATTTTTTTTAATTCCGTCCTTTTTAATAGGATATGTAATAAAAAAAAACAGGGAAAACAGAAGACAAAATGACTCTCATAAACTAGAACACAAATATGGAACAACAAATATAACTAAATCGATAATAAAATATAAAGAAAGATTGAATCTATAAAAAAAACTCAATCGAAACTTGGCTTCAAAATTTATCAAAATAAAATTATTATATTATAGACATAGTCTCTATCAGATTGTTTATATACATTGCTTCGTATATGTATGCTATTAACAACACACTCTCCGCTAATTAAGAATATATAGATCAAATTGATGTGTGCTATTGGAGCTCCTACAATCATACAAGGCTATGATATTGTAACTGGTGTCTGGCCATGATTGATTTTAATCAAGCATGTTAAATAAAAAATTAATTAGATTTTAATTAAATCAATTGTGACTCGCTCGAGCTCGACTTGAAATAACCCGATTTATAGTTATATTATTCAATTTAAAGTATTTAACTATTTTTTTTTTTTTTTTGAAAACTTGGAAGCGGCTTCCAAGATCGTATATAGATGTAATTAACTATTAATGTTACCGAATAATTTATTGGTATATATATTCTTGATAGTTTAGACATATTGTGTATTAAATTTGACAAAATTTGAAAATGATCTGGTCATCAATCAAGTACTGTAGATACAATTAATCCATTAAATTTTGAATTTATTCGCAAATTGTACTAAAAATACAATGCTTGTATATCAAAATACAAATTAACTATAATTTGAGAATGGACGATGCATAGGGTAGAAATTATAAAAAGAAAATTCAATATATTTTCTAAATAAAACTAATTCATGAACCGTAATTTCATTGATAATTAATTTATATTATGGACAACGTACAATTTTTTAACTTAACCGTCGATACATGAATCATGGAAAATCACTAACTATTGACAACTTTGGTTTATTAGTTTTAATTTAATAAAATTATTTTTTTATGTCTTGACCAAATTTCAGGTTTTAAAAATAAAATTTCAAACAATATATTGGCTAGCTTTCAATCTGAATAACAAGTTAAACATATTTGCTCTATAGATCTCATATGAATATTTTCATATTCATTGATTGGCTAAATGAGATTGTGATTTAGGTATAATAAAGATACAATTCGAAAATAGTTTTCTATAATAAAAAAATGAAAGTAAAAAGATTGTAAATTTCGTAAATTTTTGTATAAATCAGAAATAATACATATATTATTGTAAATTAGAGAATAATGCACAATTATTTCTGTTGCAAAATCATTAATTTCGTGCAACTAATTATTTTCCAATTACAAATAGTCTATTTTGACGTAGTACATGTACTGTTCATCCTCTTTTAAATGGGTGCAAAAGCTACTGAGGATTTATGAAATAATTACTTGTCACTTCTACATCATACTACTAAACAATAACGAGGCACAATTTCTTTATTTGTTGGACACAGTGGAATAGATCAACTGTGTAGTAGTTTATCAATACTTGAGGAATGACAAAAGTTTGAAATATATTAACATCACGCTTGATAATTTTTTAGAAAAGACAATCTACTGATTATGGCGACCCCAAATGTCATTGTCTTCATTAGAAATATTTTAATATATAACGACATATTCATTATTATTCTCTGTATACTTCATCTCCTTTCGCTCTCTCTCACTCAAAATAGTAATATTTATCAGCTATTAAATTATTTTAAATTGACAAACTAGATAAGGCATATGTATTCTAATATAATAGTTACGGTGATTTCTATGATAGGTTACTTTTTAATAAATGTGTTTTAATATTATTATTATTATTATTTAATTCCTCCAACATCTCAATATCTCTAATATGCATATTATTCGTAGTCCTAACATAAATCCTACCTAATTTATAAAATATACATACATGCATATATTTTGAGTATCACATTATTTGTTATATGAGACAATCATATTTGTTATACTTTTTTTTAGAACATCATAATTTTTAGACATAGCTATTTTAAAAAGAAATTGTCATATATTTAAATATGAAGCTGTCATTCAGAAATACATGCTATCGCATTACAAAAACGTGACACTTTTCATTTTAGAGAAAGTACAAGACTAATTTGTATGAAATGAAAAGAGAGAACTAATTAATTTAGGCTAGAGTACTGTTCGAATTTATGTTGACTATCTAAAATATATTAAAAAAAAACATGATCAATACAGGTTCGTGCATTAGTATATATTTGCACGAATTTGCCTGGACTTTATATTCCGAATCTTCTATGAAACAAATTTTGGGATAAAATATGATTTCGTAATTATTTTGAAGTTTAAGAGTATTTACAATTTTTCTGACAAGTATATTTTGAAAAATATTTTAGATCATGAGGCAATTAAGTGCCTTCCTTCGCCCTTCGCCACTGAATTCTCACTTAGTTTCTCGTTAAAATTACCAAATGCATCATAGTTATGTGCTCTAATTATACTTCACATTCTCATCTCTGTTTTTAAAATCTGAACAGTCGATCCGAATTACTCAGCATGATAATAAAATATGCTTGGAGACTAAATTATATATTTTTTGGAATTTTTTTACTATTTTTTTAGATAGTTACAATATCACTTTTTTGGATGGACCATAATCTCTTGAAAATAATAATTATGTACCTATCTAAAAAAAATAAAAAAATTACAAATTTTTTTTTTGGTTTTCAAGCATATTTTATTATGAAGATCATATTGAGCGGTTCGGATTGACTGTTCGAACTTTGAAAACGAAAATTAAAAAAGAGCATAATTAGAAGTGTTAAAAAAACACTGTCTCGGCCGAAGTGGAACTAATCAAGACCTGAAATAATTTAAAAAAAATGAAACTAATTTTCCAAAGCAAGGCATGCATAAATTTATGCGGAGCCCAACAGTGTCTCGGCCCGTAGCCTTGACAAAGCAGTTGGGCTAATGTTGGTAGGAAATTTTGAGAGAAGTCCTTCTGTCCTTGTGTACTGGAATCAGTAACGGTGCATGTCACGCAGATTAAATTTCGCACCGTAACCAAATGAGATAGGAGTAGGTCCGATGGACATCGGACCTACTTTTAGGTTCAATTAAATCTAGCATCGTACGATTAGTATTAAATCTGTGCGCATGGAAATTGATATAGACTCGTACGAATTTTGATGCAGAGTGTATGAATCTTGATGCTGATCAGATGGTCATCACACCCATCGAACCAAAGTAGGTCCGATGGGCATCGGACCTACTCTGAATTCTAACCAAATAGGCCGTTTGTAGAAAGTCTGACAACCGGCAGTAGAGTGAAAATAAAAATAATATGAACAAGTGTAAACAAAATAAGAAAAGCATAAATACAGTGCCGAAACCATTTTGATTGGTTAAATAAAATTTATGCATATTCATAAGAAAATAAAATTCTGCGATTGGTTGCATATTGATCAAATAAATAAACCTCACTATTGATTGTGTATATTGGTCATCAAATTTTGATTTGCCAAGATGTACTCAAGTTTTCTAGTTTTCTGTTCAAAACATGCCCGTCTACAATCCAAAATTCATGTAATATATTTTATCACAAGTATCTAAAATATATATTACTTATGTACTAGTGAAGTTCGTCAAGTTGTCTCCGTTTTACGATTTTTATTTCAAATCAAAAAAATTCCAAATATAGAAAGGAATTTGATTGATTTATTTTGTGTTTAAAATAAATTTTGAGAAAAAAATAAAATAATAATTAATGTTTTTATTTACTTAATTGTTGGAAAATGAAGTGAGCAATATATTCTGCATCTTTTGTGCTACTTCATTTGGAAATGTAGATAGTCCTGAATAGGGGTGTTCAAATGGTCGGTTCGGTTCAAACCGAACTAAAATTGTCAAACCAAACTTTTTTCCGGTTTTTAAAAATTCAACCGAATTAAAACGTCAAACCGAACTTAAACCGAACCAATTAAACCGAATTAACTTCGGTTTGTTCGGTTGAACCGAACAGAGGAATTAAATCTCAAAAAAGCAAAATTCAGTACATAACTACTCGCCTCTTGCATTCTTTAAAAAAAAAAAGTTAGAAGGACCCAAATGTAACTTTCACCTTTCACCATCTGACAGCTACATTTCTTGTTACCAGTAAGTGCAAAGGGGCCACTACTTTAAAAAAACAATGAAGTCAGGAAAGATGGGGCAATAGTTTTGCTTGGACCGGAGCTATGATTGTTTTTCTTTGAAAATCTATGATCCTTGTGAGTTGTGAGAAAAGAGTTTGAAAAGAGAGAGAAGAGACAGAAATACAAATTAGGTTGGGAGTTGGGACTTAGGGTTCGGAGAAAAGAGGGAAATTAGAGAATCCAAGGAGAGAGACGGAGAGATTTGAAGACATTGTGCAGAGGCTGAGGTGTTCGGCGATTTGACAGGGTTCGGCGATTAGGTGAGTAGGGAGGGAGATCGATGCGACAGGGTTAGGCGTGGCGTGAGTAATGAGTACTGACTTGCCGTGCGACAGGTAATAAAGTTCTCCTTTCCTTGTTTCATTGAACGAAGACGGAGGTGAGAGAAAAAGGAAAGGAGAAATCTAACGGGCCGTGCGTACTTACTGTTATAAACCGGTCGGTTCGGTTTAGTCAGTTTTGAAAAATCTAAACCGAACTGATCCAATTAAACCGATCTAATTCAGAAATTCAACCGAACCGAACCATTTAAATTGAAAAACCGACCCATTTAAACCAAAAAATTTCGGTTCGGTTGAAAACCAAATAAACCGAACCATTTGAACACCCCTAGTCCTGAAGACAATTATTTAATAAAATATATCCAAACGAGCATTTATGCTAATGATGATTAACTTATGCAAAACTCAAGTTCATAATATTTGTGAGAAATTTGCAAAAATCAAGAAGACTGTTAAAAATATGTTGATTGTTATATCTGTATAGGTGATACTACGATACTTTGGAAAGTAAAGAGGGTGATTTACTTCTCGCTTATATCTACATTTTCAAAATTCAATCGATTCGAACTTCTCAACACGATCTTTATATTGGAATGTGCTTGGAGATCAAATTTTATATTTTTTGAAAAAAATTTACTATTTTTTTAGAATTTTTGAAAATCAGTGTTTTTCTGAATTTATTATTTTTTTATTTAATGAAAAGCTGGGATTTTCAAAAAAATTTAAAAAAATAGTAAAAAATTTTCAAAAAATGTAAAATTTGGTCTACAAGCGGGGGCGAAACTAGAAAATTTTGATAAGGGTAGCTGAAAATTAAAATGTACAATTGTGATGAGTGAGATTTGAACCCAATGCCTCTCAACCATAAAATAGAGTTTTAACTACTAGACTATAACTAAACATATATCATTTATTGAGGGTGGCTAGACTATATAAAAAGTAAAAAAAAAAGATAAAATTTCAATTAAATTCCTATATGTATAATTAAAATTTTAAAATCACAGGGGTGGCTTAGTCACCTTTGGCTAAGCCTTAGATCCGCCTGTCTCCAAGCACATATGAAAATCATGTTGAGATGTTCGGATCGACTGTTTGAACTTTGAAAATAGATATATTAGCGGAAAGTAAATCATCATCTTTACTTCTTAAAGCATGATAGCCTATATATATGAGATGAGCTATGCAAAGTAAAGCCATCGTTTTACTTCGGCTTACTTTTTGGATTTTCAAAGTCCAAAACATCGATCCGACCGTTCAAGTTGATCTACATATTGAAATGTGCTTGCAAACTAAATTTTACATTTTTTGGAATTTGTTTACTATTTATTAAGCCACTTTGAAAATTGCTGATCACATGGTCCAGAATTTTGTTGCACTGTTTTTTCTGGACCATGTGATCAGCAATTTTCAAAGTAGCTTAATAAATAGTAAAAAAATTCCAAAAAATGTAAAATTTGGTCTGCAAGCACATTTCAATATGTAGATCAAATTGAACGGTTGGATCGACGTTTTGGACTTTGAAAATCCAAAAAGTAAGCCGAAGTAAAACGATGGCTTTACTTTGCAAAGCACAATAGCCCATCTATATATATATATATATATATATATATATATATATATAGAATTTTGCTATTGTGCTTCATGAAGTAAAACCAATATTTTACTTCACGCTCATACACCCATTTCCAAAATCCAAATCGTCGATCCGACCGTTCAAGTTGTTCTCCATATTGAAATGTGCTTGGAGACCAAATTTTACATTTTTTGGAATTTTTTTACTATTTATTAAGCCACTTTGAAAATCGCTGATCCATTGGTCCATAATTTTTTACTGTTTTTTACTATTCACAATGGATCAGCAATTTTCAAAGTGGCTTAATAAATAGTAAAAAAATTCCAAAAAATGTAAAATTTGGTCTCCAAGCACATTTCAATATGGAGAACAACTTGAACGGTCGGATCGACAATTTGGATTTTGGAAATGGGTGTATGAGCGTGAAGTAAAACGAAGTTTTACTTCGCGAAGTACAATAGCCCTACTCTATATATATATATATATATATATATATATATGAGCTGGGCTATGGTGAGTTGCGAAGTAAGATGTCATTTTTACTTCACGCTCCTATTTTTATTTTGAAAATCTAAACAACCGATCCGAACAGCTCAACATATTCTCCATATTGAAATGTGCTTGGAGACCAAATTTTATATTTTTTTGGAATTTTTTTACTATTTATTAAGCCACTTTGAAAATCGCTGATCGAATGGTCCAGAATTTTTTACTGTTTTTTACTGTTCACCCGGATCTGCAATTTTCAAAGTATCTTAATAAATAGTAAAAAAATTCCAAAAAATATAAAATTTGGTCTCCAAGCACATTCAATATGGAGAACATGTTGAGCGGTTCGGATCGGTTGTTTAGATTTTTAAAATGGAATATGAGCATGAAGTAAAACGACGTTTTACTTCACAACTCACCATAGTCAATATATATATATATATATATATAGGAGTCCGGCTATTGTGCTTTTGGCAGCATTTCAGCTGAAGTGCGGTCAGCTTCACAACCGTTTGATTTGATTTTAGATGCGCGCTGTGATTATCGTGAGAAATGTTTAATAGAGTGCTCCGTTTGCTAGGTTTATGAAACGCTGAAGCAAAACCCCTCTCTCTTGCTCTCTCTCCTCTCTGTCTCTCTCTCCTCGCTGAAGCAAAACCCCTCTCTCATGCTCTCTCCTTCTACAGACTACAGCGATCTCTCTCTCTCTCTCTCCTCTCTATCTCTCTCGTCTCGTGCTCTCCTCATCTCTTGCTCATCCCGGCTTCCTTCAGGAACTCAGCCGTTCCCTCGCCCCACCCCTATCGCGGCATCAGGCATGCCTCGCAAGCCGAGCACCTCTCGCATAAATCACCCCGTCCCTCTCGCGACAGTAGTTTCTCCCTAAATCGACTCTCACCAGTGGTTCGCTAGATGACAGGTCACTTTCTTTCTCTCAATTCATTTCGGCGAATATTCAGTTGCTTTTCCTTCCGTCAAAAATCAGTGGGGCGGGCGCGAATCTCGAGGCAAGGCCGATCAGCTCTTCGCTTCCATCCAAGCCTTTTTCGGGAAAAAAGAGGGTTAGTATGTCTCAAAATATTTAATCTATTTGTGGTGTTTCTGTACTCAGAAATTATGACAAAAGTTATTTTGTTCACCTTGAAGTCTAGTATGTATTAAATTTGTTCTTGTATAAATTAAGTAACAAACAAAATAGGAGTTGAAGACTGAACTATCTAATAATTGTTTATTCAGTATAAATTTCAAATGTGGTTGGTTTTCAGGTCAGTTATGAAATTGAAAATAAAATTTGAAGAGTTTTTTGTACAATTTCAAAACTCAAACTAAGTTCAACATGTAGTTTTTGAGCTGTTATTTCTTGTTTTCAGATCTTTACATTGATGAGTTGGAGGAGTTACTAGAAGTTTACATGCTTGATTCCTTAAGTACTGAAGTCCGGGATGGAAGTGTTCCAGAGGTAATTTTTGTTATTGCTTTCATACACTTTGCCTGCCCTTTATATCATATAATTCCAACTGTAAGACTTTGCACTGGCAAATTTTGTTGAATTTTTTTGTACCAACTATCTGGTGTGTGCAGGATTTTTCATAGGAAAGAAAAAAAAATTGTGATTATACTTTGTTATGAACCCAATTCCTGAAATAATGGGAAGCAAAAGAAGAAATACTGAACATGTTTGAATTGTTCTTCAGAGTTGATTCATATAACATTTGAAATGATAATATTGCTTGTAGGTTGCTGAGCAATTGATGATAATGCATGAAGAGTGTTTAGAAGGCAAATATGAATCAATTCATAAGCTGAAACAATTAGCTCCGCGAACAAATGCTGTTTCTCAAAGCAAACAGGTAAAAACTCTTCTTTTTGGTATACAAGTTTTAATGTGCCACTATGAAACTACAAAACGTATGCTTCCTCATCAGTATTATTTTTATACTCTGCACTACATTTTGTACATAAGAATAATTCCAAGATTTAATTTCTCTTCCTTTTTATAGTAAACAAGAGTTTGTTTCAGCAACTTTGAAGAAAATGTGGAATCTTATTTGATGGAGGTGAAAGTGAGATTTTAGGAGGCATCTGCATTTTTTGTTTGAAAGTGAATTCTTGATTTATAGGTGGTCTTCTGAATAGTAAATAATTTCTCTAAACAAATGCATTGGATAAACTCAAAAGGTCTAATAATACACTTTGACAATTGCATTCACTTTTCATGTTTGTCGCCAATTTACAAAGTTTGTTCCTACTCAAAAAAGTTTTTGAGATTAGGGAGATTTACAGGGTTAAAAATGAAAAAAAAAATTTCTTTTATGGTGAACAGGTGGTCAACGACGATGATGACGAGAGCTCTGACGAAGAGGGCTCAGACTCAGATTCAATGGAAATGGAGGCAACACAAGAGATGGATGTGGATCCGGCAGCCAAGACGGGTACTAAACCCGGACCCGACCCTGATGGGTGGACTGTTGTTGCAAATAAGCGCAACAGAGGTAGAAGATCCAATTGATTTACCTAGGTGTAAAATTTTTGCTGTGAGAGTAATGTAATTTTGTTTTCTTGTTGTTTGTTTTTAATCTCTGGAAAGAGTTGTAGTGGATGATTTTATTAATTTATGTTAAATAAACATATCATAAGCATAAGGAAGACGTTTTTGTGAGGGATTAGGTGACTACTTTATATTGTTTATACATTCAGATAGATTATCTTCTTGTGTAACTAATATTCGTGTCCATCTCGTCTTCAAAAAGAAAAAGAGGATGCTTGATCAGAAGGGAATTTTGATGAAAAGGCAGAAGGATTTATGTTTGATTCTTGTTTAACTTTTTGGAGAAGGATTTGTTTGATGATCTGGTAATATGGGAAGATATATGGTCTCCTTTAGTGCTGTGTGTAAGCCATGGCGCTATGTTGCATTGGGGTTTCACATGAGTCTCTCCTTTATGCAATTATGTTCAATATTGTAAATGTCATTTAATTTCATTTTTGTTTGCCTAAGTCGACTGATATGTATTAAAAAGCTGGAGCCATGATGAAACAACAAGTACTGTTAATTTATTTCATATTGTATGCTCTTGTAAATCAATTTCATTGATTAATAAAGAGTAAATCTTCAAGCATTGCCCAATATAAACTCAGATTTTTTCTATGTCAATTTGGGAGTTGCTAAAACTAGCAATAGTAAAATTCTCCTATGTCAATTTTTTCAATCAGAAACCCTCTATTTCACTTTGGATTTAGTTGCAACGGAGCAATGAAATCATCACTGCTTATCTTTTGAGTCACTGCTTGCCTTGAGTATTCACAAACTCATGCTTGATTTGTAGATTTTTGTACGATGTACCAATTAGTACAATCCACGTATAAACTCAGATTTATAATACTCTAAATGGAACCTTAATTAAAGTTTCAATGCCATACATAATAAAAACAAAGTCATTTCACCATGCCACACATTATGAAAGATAAATCATGCATTCATTTTATATACCAAAATACACTATCCTTGTCTATACCACAATATCACTATCCCTTTCTATGCCAAGTGCGCATCCTCTTTGCATTCTTTACTTCAGCTGGAGGCACTAACTTCAATACTGGTCTCTTTGTCGATTCCTTGATTACATCGACTAATCTCCTCTTCGAGCTTGGTAATTGTCGCATCAAATATGTCATATGCAGCTGAAGTCTTAACAGCCTCCTTAGCAAGTCTTTGCACTCTCTGTGTTGCAGCATGAAGTAGCATCGACTCCCTCTCTTTATCAATTATGTGGTCGCTTATACCTCTCTTTACGTTTGCATTAGCATCACGGGTCCATCTTTTTAAAATATAATGTGAAGGAAGAAGTGGTGCCATCTCCACACGTTCCATCACCTTAAGTGCATGCGAACAAAGAAGTCCATGGAACAAAAAACCTTTACACTCGCACTCAACCACACAATTAATTTTGTCTATGCGAACCATGTGATTCGGCTTGTCCCATTCGTAATGGGACTGAATTCTCTTAGGAATTTTTTTCGAAATCGAAACCATGCGATTCGGCTTGTCCCATTAGTACAGGTACGGTAATAAGTTGGTAATAAAATTATGCAATAAGAATGTCCCTAATTCCTCCTACTCTTTGTAATACCTTCTGTTCCAATACAAGTCTGCTTTATAGACATATATTAGGTTTCTTCTAGTTTGATGCGCTTCATGGAGTAAGACAAAGTTAGGAAGTTGATGGTCTAGCTTACAAGGCTGATTTTCTGATAAAATAGAAAAAAAAATGCTATGGTAGTCCAGGAATATAACTAAATCTTGATTTAATTTTAGGCGTTGGGAAGTCATGTCTCCTGTTGCAATTTACTGACAAGCGGTTCCAGCCTGTGCATGACTTGACAATTGGTGTTGAATTTGGCGCCAGAATAATAACTATTGACAACAAGCCCATCAAGCTCCAGATTTGGGATACGGTTTGTTTCAGCTTTGTATTTTGTGTTAATTAAGTGCTTATCATTAGCATATGTTATTATGATTGTGGCCTCTAATTTTGTAATTACTTCGTATTATATTTCATGGTAAAACTATAGGCTGGACAAGAGTCATTCAGGTCAATTACTAGATCCTATTACAGGGGTGCTGCTGGTGCTCTTCTTGTATATGACATCACCAGGTACTTGTACTAATTTATGTAATCAGAATATCAAGTTAGATACTAATTAATTCGGTGATTGTTTTAACTGCTCTGTCTACACACAACACCTGACACTTTTTTCAATTTCTGACACCCAAGTCAAAGGTCAAGCTAATTTTGTTCTAAGAACGACAAAATGAATTGAGAGAAAGAAAGTGACCTGTCATCTAGCGAACCACTGGTGAGAGTCGATTTAGGGAGAAACTACTGTCGCGAGAGGGACGGGGTGATTTATGCGAGAGGTGCTCGGCTTGCGAGGCATGCCTGATGCCGCGATAGGGGTGGGGCGAGGGAACGGCTGAGTTCCTGAAGGAAGCCGGGATGAGCAAGAGATGAGGAGAGCACGAGACGAGAGAGACAGAGAGGAGAGAGAGAGAGAGAGAGAGAGAGAGATATCGCTGTAGTCTGTAGAAGGAGAGAGCATGAGAGAGGGGTTTTGCTTCAGCGAGGAGAGAGAGACAGAGGAGAGAGAGCAAGAGAGAGGGGTTTTGCTTCAGCGTTTCATAAACCTAGCAAACGGAGCACTCCGTTAAACATTTCTCACGATAATCACAGCGCGCATCTAAAATCAAATCAAACGGTTGTGAAGCTGACCGCACTTCAGCTGAAATGCTGCCAAAAGCACAATAGCCGGACTCTATATATAGTGGCTAATATCAAAACGTTTGTTCCTAAGCCCTCGTGCAACCAAGAAATTTTTAGATTTTCAAAGTCCAAACGGTCAATCCAAACCGTTAGATGTTCAATCCATATTAAAATCTGCTTGGAGACCAAATTTTACATTTTTTTGAATTTTTTTACTATTTATTAAGCCACTTTGAAAATTGTTGATCCGGATGAACAGTAAAAACAGTGCAACCAAATTCTGGACCATGTGATCAGCAATTTTCAAAGTGGCTTAATAAATAGTAAAAAAATCCAAAAAATGTAAAATTTTGGTCTCCAACAAGATTTTAATATAGAGATCCCATCTAACGGTTTGAATTTACCGTTTGGACTTTGAAAATTTGAAAAACGACTTGGTTGCACGAGAGCTTAGGAACAAATATTTTGATATTAGCCACTTTCTATATATATATATATATATATATATATATAATAGGGATGGACTATGGTGAGACGTGGAGTAAAACAAATTTTTACTCCACGCAATATTTCTATTTTGAAAATCCAAACAACCGATCCGAACCGTTCAACATGATCTCCATATTGAAATGTGCTTAGAGACCAAATTTTACATTTTTTGGAATTTTTTTACTATTTATTAAGCCACTTTGAAAATCGCTGATCCGGGTGAACAGTAGCAAAAAAGTAAAAAATTATTGACCAATTGATCCGGGTGAACATGAAAGACTACCAGTACAAGATGAATGCCAACCAGTAGAATATGAAAGACAACTAGTACAAGATGAAAGACAACAAGTAAAACGTGAAATACAACCAGTAGAACATGAAAGCCAACAGAAGAAGATGAAAAACAAGCACTAGCGTATGAAAAACAACCGGACCAAGATGAAAGACAACCAGTATAAGATGAAACACAACTGGAAGAAGATGAAAGACAAACAGTAGAAATGAAAAGGTACTTAATGGTTTAATAGTTACAAGGAATATAAATTCTAAGGCAACTCAGCAAAGGCGGTGTAAATAGAGAGAGAGAGAGAGAGAGAGAGAGAGGGGGGAGGGGTAAAGAGAAGGTAGCACGATTAACTAGGAAGAAATTGATTAATCTAAAAATTGAGAGTTCGATTTCCTCTCACGACTTCGCAGCATTTGTGAAGGTTTAAAAAAAAAAAAAAAAAGAGGGAGATGGGGAGGGAGGATTTTGTAATAAGGGTAAAGTAGGTAATTTATAAATTTAAAACGAGTTGTAACAGAAAAGTCAATAGGTTGGGTAAATTTGTGAGTTTTTGAAATTTAGAAGGGTAAATATGATATTATGAATCTTAGAGGGGAGAATACGTAATTTGAAGCTTTTGAGGGGTATAAATGAAATTCCCCTTTTTTTATTTTTCAGATTTTGGTTGGTATTGGATTTAGGAAAATCCGTTGTTGCATTAAATATTGAGAACTAAAATAAAAATGGACATTGCCGATTAGGGGTCATCTGTAATTCTTTAAAATTGAAGCTAAAAACCGCACTAAAAGAATCATTCACTTGTGCACATGTAAATAAGGGTGGTGCCATGCTATCAATCCGCCAACCGAGCCATACTAGAGTTTATTAAATGAACTCAGTTTATATAATGTCTGCCTATTTACATCTAATAAAAACCGTCTCACTAAATTAGGTTCGTGCACAACCTAATTTGAACTTCTAACTTCTAGTGGTAGTGATAACAGTGATTTTGGGATTAATTCTAGTACCAAGTGATATAGGTTAATTAGTAGAAACCAAAAAGACAGATTAGGAGTAAACATTTGGACAAAAAGGCCTTTTGCTGAACTCTCTCACATGCTGTCTTTTTTGAGTTTTAATATAAATAATGATGACTGTGAGATAATGTTAAAATCTCTTTTGTATAATGCAATTGTTGTTTTTAATTTTATGGCCTTCCATGTTTTCTATTAACAGTCCGTTCAATTTGACTTTCTGCATTCCTACACATGGATATAAAATGGGAGCAAGCAGAGAATCCAAAATTGAGGCATCAATTTAATCTGAGATCCAACGGGCCTGCTCCTGCCGAATTTGAGTCCTCTCTAACCGTCTAATTGTTCTAACATTGTGAATGGATGTGTGATTCCTAAAAAAAATGCTAGATTAATCATTCGTTTGACGTGAAATAACTCATTTGGTTTATGTGAAAGTCATGTCATGCACGTGACATTAGTATTTGATACTTTCTCTAGCTTCATTCACATTTCTTTTTTAGATTTATAAAACGACGCCGAAATAAAAAAATTATACGATTCGACTGTCATAATATTTTTACGAAATTATGACTTTATTTTACAAAATATAAGATAATGGAGGAAATTGATAAATAATAGATTAAAAAATGTGTCTATTAATACCTTTAAAAACATGAAACAAAATATTGAACAAAATGTATTTGCCATTCCTCCCATCTTTCGTCAGCTTGATCAATGAGATTTCTTTAGGCTCAAAGCTTAGCGATGACATATAATTTGGTAAGAAATTTATTCTCTTAATTAGTAAAACTACCCGCATAATAGCATTTGGTCATTTAGAGATATTGGGTCATTTCTTGAATCACCATAAATTAAACAATAAAATCAGTATTTGTGGTACGTATATTCGCACCGAACCAAAATAGTAAAAAAAAAGGAAACCAGAGTAAAATATTATGGTTATTATGGTTTGAGAATAATAACAAAAACCAATATATATATATATAGAGAGAGAGAGAGAGAGAGAGAGAGAGACTAAGGTCAAAGTGGTAGTTCCTAGCTCCCCGGTGCTACCAAATCGTTTTCAGATTTTCAAAGTCCAAACGGTCGATCTGAACAATTCAAGTTGATCTCCATATTGAAATGTGCTTGGAGACCAAATTTTTCATTTTTTGGAATTTTTTTACTATTTATTAAGCCACTTTGAAAATTGCTGATCACATGGTCCAGAATTTGGTTGCACTGTTTTACTGTTCACCCGGATTAGCAATTTTCAAAGTGGCTTAATCAATAGTAAAAAAAATTCTAAAAAATGTAAAATTTGGTCTCCAAGCACATTTCAATATGGAGATCAACTTGAACGGTTCGGATCGACCGTTTGGACTTTGAAAATTCGAAAATGACTTGGTAGCACCAGGAGCTAGGAACTACCACTTTGACCTTAGTCACTCTCTCTCTCTCTCTCTCTCTCTATATATATATATATAGGAGTTGGCTACGGTGCTACGCGTAGTATAAAGGGCCTCCGTGCTACGGCTCAATATTCGAGTTTTCAAAATTCTAACGGTTGATCTGAACCGTTCAACATGATCTCAATATGAATATGTACTTGCAAACCAAATTTTACAATTTTTAGAATTTTTTTAATATTTTTTTAGATAAGTAAAAAATCACTTGATTTGAATGGTACATAATTTTCAGATCAAGTGATTTTCTACCTATCTAAAAAAAATAGTAAAAAAATTATAAAAAATGTAAAATTTGGTTTGCAAGTACATATATATTCATATGGAGATCATGTTGAACGGTTCGGATCCACTGTTAGGATTTTGAAAACTCAAATATTGAACCGTAGCACGGAGGCCCTCTATGCTACGAGTAGCATATTAGCATTTTCATATATATATATATATATATATATATAGACTACTGGAAGTTTATTGCAATACCATATAGCAAACATTATCATTATCAGCAAACATAATTATTATCAAAACATTATTTAGAAAAACTAAACCAATTTTGTATGTCAAGTATAGAGTCTAGCAAGTACTTCCAATGGTTGTGGCGGAGAGTGTGGCGGGCGGGACCGCGGCAGTGGCCGACAAGTCCGAGGTGGCGACGGGCGGGCAAGACCGAGGTGTCTGAGACAGTGCAGAAACGAAAAATAAAGTAATAGTACTGTTCAAAATATTTGATTTATCACTAACATCTAAAATATATATTATTTATGTACTAGTGAAATTCGTCACGTTGTTTCAGTATTACTATTTTTATTTCAAATTAAAAAATTCAAGAAATTGAAAGGACTTTGATAGATTTATTTTGTATTTAAACTAAATTTTGTGAGAATATTATAGAATAATAATGGATGTTTATATTACTTAATTGTTGGGAAATGAAGTGAGTATTATATTGTGCACCTTTTGTGCTACTTCAATATAAATGTAGATAATTCTGAAGAAATTTATTTAAAAAATATTTCCGAACGAACATTTATGTGAATGATGATTAAATTATGCAAAACTCAAGTTCATAATTTTTGTGATAAATTTAAAAAAATCAAGAATACTAAAAAAAATGTGATTGTTATAACTCCATAATTTTTATGTATTACATGTTGATTGTTATCTTTATATAATTATACATATATATAACCTTTCTTTTAATAATTTTGTGAATTTTTATATATGTCAAACTTTTGGTAAACATACTGAAATTTTTACAATTTTTATATTATTTTAATTTCATAATTCTACAGAATTTCTTAGTTAAATAACCAATTAGAAACTTATATATCTATTTTTATTACTTTCGGTTTGCTGAATTTTATAGCTTCTATTATACTTATATGTTTATTTACAAATTATAAAATTAGTAAGTCTCAAATATTTGCGAATCTTAAAATATTTTTTTGGATCATTGTCTACAGTTCATGAGATTTTCTTACTAACTTGTTCTTCATGACCTCAAAATGCCATTGGTATGCATAGTTCTCGATGAAATATTATTTTTTTATTTTTCAGATTTTATGTGGCATTGGATTTAGGTGCGCAGTCGACAGATCACTGAAAATCCGTTGTTGCATTTCGCATTTCGGCAGTACGGTAGTGTCTGCCTTTACATCTAAGAACCGTCTAACTTAATTAGATTCGTGCACGACCTAATTCGAACTTCTAACTGCTAGTGGTAGTGATGAAGGGTACCAATACGTGGTACCAGTGATTTTGGGGATTAACTGAGTGACATAGGTTTAGCAGCGGAGTACTGGAAACCAAAAGGACAGATCAGATATAAACACTTGGACAAGAATTAATTAGTATTTGAAACCCGGGTATTTCTCTAATCTGTCTGTCTTTTTCAAAATATGAGAGAGCAACTGGGTTTCTCTAATCAGGTACAAAGTTTCAACCCGGACCTGCTATATGAATCCGACCCAAACCATGTGTTGACGGGTCTACAGGACCCATTCACGCTACAGGAGAGGTTGAGTGTGCAATGAGACAGCTTGCTAAAAACAAAGCTCCAGGTCCGAACGGCCTTCCTAATGAGTTCCTACATGCGTGTTGGCCTATCTTAAAAGAGGATATTATGCTAATCATGCATGGGTTCCATCATGGATTGATAGACTAAGCACTGGAGGTGTCCAGTCCGACTTAATTAGTTAGGCAGTTACTTCCATTCTGTTACAGATAGCAAGGATAGTATTGTAATTAGAAAGAACTCCTATTCAGTAGCTGTGATTGCTATATATACACAGCATACATGTAATTACAGTGAATTCAATAGAATGATTAAATACAAAGACTCAATCTTTCTTCTTCTCTAAAACTCAAACGGTTTCATGGTATCAGAGCACCATGTCTTCCACCTCCGATCCTCCAGTCTCAAATTCCCAAGCTTCTTCTCATGAATCGATTGTGCTGCTCAATTTGCCCATCTCTACAAAGCTAAATCGATCCAATTTCTTGGCGTGGAAATCTCAGATTTTGCCTCTTCTCCATGGCCATCGACTCCAAAAATATCTTGCTTCTCCTCCTCCTACCTCTACTGTGACAATTGATGGTGTTTCTCAACCTAATCCAGCTTATGACCACTGGTGCCAGCAAGACCAGCTGATCTTAGCATGGATTCGCTCATCCTTATCAGAGACCATTCTTGGAGAAGTCGTTTCTTGTTCTACAACAGCTGAACTCTGGACCGAACTGGTTCAGACCTTTTCTTCTTCCTCTCGAGCTCGACTTCTTGAACTTCGCCGATCCTTGCAAACTACCACGAAAGGGAGCTCCTCCTGCACAGAATTCTTCAAGAAGATGCGATCCACTGCTGATGAACTCGCATTCATAGGATCACCTGTTTCTACCGAAGATCTGGTTCTTTACATCTTAGGTGGACTTGGATCCGAATTCAATGCTCTAGTCACCACTGTGACTGCTCGCCAAGGTGATATCTCTCTATCGGAGCTTCAATCCATGCTTTTTACTCATGAGAAACTTCTCCAATCTCAGATCGGTAATCTTACTTCCTCTTCACTCAATTCATCTGCTTACTTTACTCAACCAAGAGGGTCCAAATCAGGTTATAGGCCTAGAGGTACACGACCCGGTTACTCCCCCAGACCCGGACCCGGTTACTCCTCCAGACCCGGTTACAGACCAGGTCCGCCTAGGCCTTCTTATGGGCCACCTCTCCTTCCTACTCCTCCTCATGGACCTCAGCAATGCAGTTCGCAGCCCAATACTCCCACAGGCCGGCCTTACAATCCTGATAGGGCCACCATCTGTCAATTATGCTCCAAGAAAGGCCATAATGCCAAAGATTGTTGGTATATTGGTGATTATGTACCAAATGCTTCAGCTCAACAGAACCAGCCCAATTATCAGTCTCATTTGGTTCAGACTGCACAACCCTCTGCTCAAGCTTTTGCTACAGTGCCGAATCAACAAGGTTTTGACGGGTCCGAATGGTACTTGGACTCGGGTGCGACTCACCACGTAACTCGTGATTTCAACAACTTGTCTTCTTACATGCCTTACGAAGGTATGGATGTACTTTTTATTGGCAATGGTACCGGCATGAGAATTAGTCATATTGGCACTTCGCAATTGACCATATCTAATTTCACCCTTGAACTCAAAGATGTGCTCTATGTTCCCTCGTTTACAAAGAATCTTTTGAGTCTTTCTAAGCTATTACTTGATAACTCAATTCTCATTGAATTTTGTTCTCATTTTTGTGTGATTAAGGAGCGCCACACCTTGAAGAACCTCCTCCATATCAAGCTTCTTAAGGGTCTTTATGTGTTGCCTATTCGGCCCAAATTTGAGGCTTGTTTTGGTGTTCGGGTACCGGCCGACTTGTGGCATGCCCGACTTGGACACCCTTCCTCTTCTACAACCTTAAAACCCACTTGCAGCCGACGACATTTTGCAGCGGTGAAGGAGGCACTAGAGTCCATGTACGATTGGAAAGAAGGGCAGAATGTCGTCGGCTGAGCAAAGAAGGCACTAGAGTCCATGTACGATTGGAAAGAGTCCATGACCAAGGAACATGATGCCCTTCTTTCCAATCGTACATGGACTCTCGTGCCTCCTTCACCTGAGCAAAATGTCGTCGGCTGCAAGTGGGTTTTCAAGGTCAAACGTCGTGCCGACGGGTCCCTTGAGCGCTACAAGGCTCGCTTAGTAGCCAAGGGTTTCCATCAAGAAGAAGGCATCGACTTCTTTGAGACATTTAGCCCAGTTGTTCGCCCCACAACAATTCGGGTTGTTCTCACGATAGCCCTTACTCACAAGTGGCCTCTTCGCCAATTAGATGTCCAAAATGCGTTTTTACACGGCGATCTCCAAGAAACGGTGTATATGCAACAACCGCCGGGCTTTGTTCATCCCTCTAAACCGGATCATGTTTGTCGACTTTCCAAAGCTATCTATGGTTTAAAGCAATCCCCTCGCGCATGGTTTCACACTCTAAGCACCGCTCTACTCCGTCAAGGGTTTCATGCCTCTCATTATGATCCTTCTCTCTTCATTCTTTCTTCTCATGAAGGCACGCTCATTCTTCTTGTTTACGTAGATGACATTATCCTTACGGGTAGTAGCACCGACCTTGTTCACAAACTGATCCGTTCCTTACAAGATTCCTTTGCCATCAAGGACTTGGGCCCGTTGCATTTCTTTTTAGGGGTTGAAGTCTCTTCTACTCCTATGGGTCTCCATCTCTCACAATCTAAATATATTCGTGATCTTCTCACACGAGCCAACATGAGCCAAGCTTCCTCTTGCCCTTCTCCCATGGTCCCAAATCTCTCTCTCTCTAAATATGATGGTGATCCGTTTCACGACCCACATCTCTATCGCTCTATAGTTGGCGCCTTGCAATACGCCACATTGACCCGCCCCGACATCTCTTATGCGGTCAATAAAGTTTCACAATTTATGCAATCTCCCACAGTTACTCATTGGACAGCGGTGAAACGCATCTTGCGTTACTTAAACGGGTCTTCTTCTCATGGTTTACTCTTCAAACCGGCCTCCTCTCTATCCCTTCACGCTTATTGTGATGCGGATTGGGCCGGTTCCCCGGATGATCGCAAGTCCACCTCGGGATTTTGCATTTACCTAGGCCCTAACCTGATCTCGTGGAGCTCCAAAAAGCAACCTACAGTTTCGCGTAGTAGCACCGAATCCGAGTATAGGAGTCTTGCCGTCACTAGTGCCGAACTTGTATGGATTCAATACTTGTTGGCCGAATTGCGCATCCATCTCTCTCAACCACCCACTCTATGGTGCGACAACATAGGTGCTACATACTTGGCTTCGAACCCCATGTTTCATGCTAGGACGAAGCATGTCGAGATTGACTTCCATTTCGTTCGGGAACGGGTGGCCAACATATCTTTACAAATTCAATTTCTCTCTACCCGGGACCAGCTAGCTGATGCTCTCACTAAACCATTGGCTGCCCCTCGGTTTCTCCATCTTCGGTCCAAGCTTACTGTGATCGACTCACCTCCAGCTTGAGGGGGGGCTGATAGACTAGCACTGGACGTCTCCAGTCCAGTTTGATTAGTGTCTGTTAGTTAGGCAGTTAATTCCATTCTGTTACAGATAGCAAGGATAGTATTGTAATTAGATAGAACTCCTATTCAGTAGCTGTGATTGCTATATAAACACAGCATACATGTAATTACATTGAGATTCAATAGAATGATTAAATTCAAAGACTCAATCTTTCTTCTTCTCTAAAACTTAAATAGTTTCATGGATCAATTGATTGAGCCTATTCAACAAGGCTAACGTGGTTATGATACCTAAAAAGATGCACCAGAGGTAGTCGGAGATTTTAGACCAATTAGTGTGATTAACCTCATTCCAAAACTAATTTCCAAAGTTTTGGTTAATCGCCTAAGATCAAGGATGCCGGAGTTGGTGCCGGCCAAGTAGACGACATTCATTCAAGGGCGCCAAATATTTGAAAATTTTGTGGAGAAGGTTGCGACAAGGTGATCCACTATCCCCGATGCTCTTTAATATAGCGGTCGATGTTTTCAACAAATGGTGATGACCACCAACAAATCAATAGGGGGAGCGACCACTGGATGACACGGCCATCGTTGCATCGGAGGGTATCACATCTCTAATCTCCTTAAAGATAGTGATTCAGCTATGTGCATTGATGTGTATTTTGGGTATAGAAATAAATGGTCTATTTCGTACACTCTTTGCTTTAAATTTATAAAATCCTAAATACGCAAAGTTAGATTGAATTGCAAGCGCATAATCTATCCCTGTAGTAATTATGGGTATCGATCCAAAGATAACGGGAAATATTACTTTTTACTAAACTAATTAATTCTAAAATAATTCAAATAAAGTAAATAGGGGGGTTTTTGTTGTAAAACTGAAATTGTGGGTTCAATACCCGAAGAGGAGTTGAATTTAAACAAAACAATTCTAAACAAACAATTAAAAAGGAGTTTGTAATCAAGGAGATGTAATCTAAGGACTATCGGCTATCAATCACTTGGTCAAATTTACACTTGGTTTCTAAATTCATGTTTGTAATTTTGGGGTTTCTAAACCTAAAATGTCAAGAAGGGTCACTTTCGTGAATTAATGACGTGTGTAGATAGTTCAGATTTCACGATTAAGTCCTTCACCTTAATTATCTAGACCATAAACACATGTTTAGCCTAATTTATTCCCAAATATCGACACTTCACGATTAAGTTCTTCACATCAAAATTTGGTTAATTTTAGGAGTCCCAATCGAATATGAGGCTTCACGATTAAGTCATTCACCTCAATTCAACCATTGTTCTTATGGTTCCGGACTAAAAAATAGATTTGGTCATTTCTAATCTCAATCCTAGAGTTATTAATGCAAGTAATTTGGTTCTATCAATTATTTGATCCTAACACCTTAAGTTGGTTAAACCTAAGCGGGACACTAATTAACAAATTGCAAATTACACAAGCACATGAATAATAAAATTAACAAGATCAATCAAGCATCAAACAATCATTATCTAGAACAAATATCCAAGTAAGCACAAATCTAACACAAATTCATGATTTTAGCCTAAGCCTTGAGAGGAATCTAGCCTCTCATGGGTGCACTAACATCCAAGAGAAAATAAAGAGAAAACATAATAAAAACATAGGTAAACAAATAAGAGAAGAGAATACACCAATCTCTTAGTATGCTGCCCCTTGTCTTCGGTATTGTTGCTTGAATAAACCTTCAATCCTTCAATCCAAAAGCCTTTGATTTTGTGGAGAAGAGAGAATAAAAATGGAGAAGTTTGGAAGAATAAAACCTAGATGAAAGTCCTCTCTTGCTGCCTCCCTGCCAATCTATAGCAATTTTTGTAACTTTGGGAGCAAGTAAACAAGATCTGGAAGTGAATCAGGCGAAGTTGGCAATAAAATCTGTCCAAATCTAGGCTGGTGCGGCCATTGGTGTGGCTGCACAAAATTCTACATTCCGAATTTGGATTTGTTTCATTCATGAAAGTTGTAGATATTTTTGTCCTGGTTCTGTAAAGCTTTGATTCACTCAAATCGGAGTTCATATGAGCAAGATATGGCCAAAATACGAACTGTATGTCGGTAGCTGTAATTCTGTGCGACCCGTTGTGCGGCCTGCACGAAATTCTTGTACATGCCGCAAAACTCTCTGGATTTCTGTGAAACTGAACTTCAAACGGGCATAGATCATGATCCGTAACTCCGTTTTCAGTGTTCTACCACTTTTCGGAAAGCTTGCGAGAAGATCTACAATTTGCTTCATTTCCTGCAATTTAAATAGACTTTGGCAGTAACTTGGTTCTTAGCATATTTTAACACAAAATTATACTAAAATACAAGAAAATTGACTTAGTTTTTTAGGTTAAACCTTAATCAAAAGTATATATAATTGAGGCTTATCATGCATCTGTCTCAAGGCTGAAGGTTAATTTCCAAAAAAGCAACTTCATCCCCTTTGATGTTGCTTAAGCGGATCTAGAATGGGTTCAAGCCGTGCTAAGCTGCCACAGATCGGACTTCCCAACCACATACCTAGGAATGCCGCTTTCTATAACAAAACCAAAAAAGGAAGCTTTTATGCCACTAATAGAGAGGGTTGAGCGTAAGTTGGGAGGTTGAAAGGGTAAAATGATTTTACAGGGAGTTCAGTTACAATTAGTCCAATCGGTACTATCGACAATACCGGTCTATCATATGAGTTGTTTTTGCTTGCCACAATGGGTCATTCACCGTATTGATAAGATCAGAAGGGCTTTCTTATGGGCTAAACTGAAGAATGGTAGTAGAGGTAATATCCATAACAAATTGGGAAATGACTTGTATACCAAAGGCATCGGGAGGTTTAGGAATTTCTAATCTTTATCTTTTTAACATATCTCTGTTGCTAAGATGGTGGTGGAAAACATACTTTGATAGAAAAATGTATTTGGACGATGACTATCCACATGCTGAGAAGAAGAGGTGCACCGGATCAGGGGCCTAACATTTAACTAATGTGTTTGACTTTTCTTGAGCTGTGACTATTAATGTCACAGTTTGTTTTTGTTTTTGTTTTTGTCCTTTTTGTTTTTTAATAATTATGGCTGTTATGTTTTTTCTTTCTATTTCTTTTCTGTTGAGTGTAGGGGTGTCAATGATATCCTTTTAACTGTTTATCCTACCCGTATCATATTTTATAATAATGTTTGAGTAATAATTAGTGATGGTGAAATTTATTTGTGAAATATTTCATATAATATAGTTTGAACAATAATTAGTGTGGGCTTTTGTTATTTAGTATTTTACTATAAAAAATATTAAACATATTACTTTTATTTGCACGTTTTTTATTTAGTTAAATAATAAAATTTATCCAAAAGAGATTGTGTTTTTGAATTCTCTTGTTTTATAAAAAAAAAATTAGTTGGAATTGATTACACATTTTTTTTATTAGTAATGTGATTATATATGTGTGAAATTAATGAGTTTTTATGTTCTATTTGTAAAATATAATAAAACTAATTATTATATTAGTATTATTCGTTATTCACCCGCTACCGTTTTGTTACCCGATAATTTTAACAGGTATGGGTAGAGTAGGGTAAGGTCAATTCTTAATGGGTATGGTAGTGTATGGGTAAGATTGATTATTAGTGGGTATGGGTATGAAAATGTTTCCACCCACCCGTATCGTACCCATTGACACCCCTAGTTGAATGACGTGTCAGATGTTTGTAATGACTTTTAATTTTATTAATACAAACCTTGGGAGTCGCTTCCAAGTTCTAAAAAAAAAAAAAGAATTTAGTCTTTGGTTGAACCCTCTCACCTGTCTTTTTTTTTTCCACATGCTCCATAGCAGCTTGCAGAGCTCTGGCTTCAGCTTGAAGGGGGCAGCACACAGCTGACTTAGGGGTAAATGTTCGGACAAAAATATAAAGGTCTTTGCCTGAACCCTCTCACCTGATGTCTTTCTTTGAATTTTATATCTAAATGATGATTAAGACTGTGAGATAATGTTTATACCTCTTTTGTTTAATGCAAATGGGTATGTAATAGTGTCTTTTTTAAAAAAAAAAAAAAAAAAAAACTTAATTCGAACGGTTCAAATTTTCGTTTCGTGCAGTTCAAATTCTACACCTAAATATGAAACGAGTGAATCTTGACTTTATAACGGGTTGTAAACAGCCATACAACGTAAACAAAAGATAATTCTTCCGCAGAAAATATTCACATCTGCGGTCTGTTAGATTTGTCTTTTAGTAATCCTACACAAGGATGTAAAATGGGAAGCGAGCAGAGAATCCGAAGTCCGAACCGGAGGCGTCAGTTTTTTTTTTTTTTTTTTTTTTTTTTGTTCTTACATGGCCCGTAGGCCCGCATCAATTTATTATAGACCCAAATATAAGACGGGCCAGCTCCTGCCGAATTCGGGTCCTCTCTCACTGTTCTAATATTGTGAATGGATGTGTAATTTGTACAAAAAAATACTAATTAATCATTCAGTTTACGTGAGATTACTCATTCGGTTTATATGAATGTCATGCCATGCACGTGACATTAGTATTTGATATTCTCATATATATTTATTCTAATTTGGTTCACATATTTTTTTTAGACTTATAAAACGAGGTCAAAATAACAAGATTAAACTGTTATGATATTTTTAGAACTTTTTTTGTTTACAAAATATATGATAGTGGAGGAAATTGATATTATTATATATGTATATCTACAATGTTGAACTGTGTGATATGCGCCCACACAACACTCGAATGATCGGCTCATATAGCATAGGTATGGCTATATGGATAGCAATATTTTATGTTTTCTCTCCAGACGGCCTACACGTAAGATCTTGCTCTATTTTTCTAATTTGTGCAACCCCGAAAGACCAAGCCGTTTGCAAATTGGTCTATTTTCAATGCTTCCTTTAATAGTAAAATAAGTAGTCACAAAATCTTAAAGAATCTCTGGGTAACATTAATCTTGATGGAAATCAGGTTGGGTTTTGTTGCATAATTTATCAGTCAAGAAACATATTCTACTAATACTGTCAAGTTCCAACATAATGTATTTGACTGAAATGCGAAATGCAAAATGCAAAATGTAATCCATCGCTCTTACCATTCAAAACTATTGAGAACATTGCAGACCTCATACACGCCATTACCCAAGTGGTCAGTTTTGGAGGAAAGCCATAGTGCGGTAGAATTGATTCCAGGAAGTCCCAATCCTTTCTATCAAAGGCTTTCGATAGATCCACCTTTAAATAAAATTCTGGATATGTATACTTCCTTTGATTAAATGAATGTAGGACTTCCCTTAGAAGGATAATGTTGTCGGAGAATTTTATAGTTTTGTTGTTTGAGAATTGCAAGTTATCCTTAATTTTTTATTTTTTTACAGAGAACAATTATTCGGACCAGGAATATCAAATATCTACCATTTCTCCCATCTTTCGGCAGTTTGATCAATGGGGTAGGGATTGTAAGCTCAGTGTTGACACATAACACTATAGTTTGGTAAGAATCACTGTAAATTTAAACTAAATGCACTTCTCTTTTCCACTGTTTCTGTTAATATATATATATATAAGATGGGCCATTGTACTTTGCGAAGTAAAGCGAAGTTTTACGTCACGCTCATATTTCCATTTTGAAAATCCAAAATGTCGATCCGAACCATTCAAGTTGATCTCCATATTGAAATGTGCTTGGAGACCAAATTTTACATTTCTTGGAATTTTTTTACTATTTATTAAGCCACTTTGAAAATCGCTGATCCATTATGAACAGTAGAAAACAGTAAAAAATTCTGGACCATTGGATCAGCAATTTTCAAAGTGGCTTAATAAATAGTAAAAAAATTCCAAAAAATGTAAAATTTGGTCTCCAAGCACATTTCAATATGGAGATCAACTTGAACGGTTCGGATCGACATTTTGGATTTTCAAAATGAGAATATGAGCGTGAAGTAAAACATTTGCTTTATTTCTATGCTGATTTGTTTATTTTCAGTTCCTTGCATCTTTATTTTAGCGAAACATAGAATAAAAATATGTTCATGCTTGAAGGATGAAGTGAGAGGAAAGTATGATTATGATCTGATGTTTAACTATATCTCATAGTTATGCAATCCTTTTACTGATTTTGAATAAGCCTGAATATTAAAAAAAAATGTGCATAATGTGAAATCTTTGTTTATTATTTCTCTGAGATCTTGGACCTTCTTGTTTACTGTTCCCTTTTTTCATTAGTAAGCATTAGTAAATAAAGATAATAAACAGCATTAACAGTGGCTTTATACTTAAAAGGAATATAAAAGAAATAAATTGTGGAAATTTGATGTTTAGCAACATCTCTCTAACAATTTAATTCTTTTATTTGACCTTTTATGATATGAAACAAAGACTACAAATGAAATAACAAATCTGTGTACAAATGGACCCTTGATGCTTGACAGCATCCCCCCAACATGTAATCATATAGGTGTATGTAAAAGGTTATCTAAATTCAATTCAGGGAGCTTGACAGCCCCTAAAACTGGACCTGATTGCATGATTGTAAGGTGGAAGGCAAATGAGAGAGGGTTATGCTAAAACCCAGTGAATTGATGCCTCATGAGCACCTCACATGCCACTATTTTGAATAAAAATATGTGAGACAATAATTATGCAATCTTACAAGGTCATTTTTGCAAAACCTTGTTTTCTGGTAAAGGATTAGTCTGATTTAATGTCATTTTGATGATCCATGGTCACTAAGTCTTGTAGACATAAGAGTCAGGTCAAGTACATGCAAGAATCAGCACAAAATACAAGCAAAACCAAACAAATCTCAAAATGGTACCAAAAGTGCCATTTTTGACCTTGTACCAGTAATCAAGCCTCACTGGTCAAAACAAATCAAATTTGGTCAAACCCTTCTACCAGCAAATAAACAACTCCAAAATGAGTAAAAAAAAAAATCACTCAATCTGGGTATTCCTACAAAAACACAACCAAATCCCGAAGAATAGTAAAATATTATGGTTTGAGAACATTAACAAAAACCAACTTTTATCTCTCTCTATATATATACATACACAACTGAAAACTGGATTTTATTGCAGATAGCCAACGTCATTGGGGAAATACTTAGTATAGTTCAGCTATTTTTGTACTTGAAGTACAGACGTGTGTCCCTACTTCCACAGGTTGCTGGGTCCAATGATAACGTGGGGGGCGGGGCTGCTGGAGCCAATGAGAACGTGGGGAGCGGGGCTGCTGGGGCGAATGAGGAAAATGTGGGGGTCGGGGCTGCTGGGGCCAATGAGGAAAATGTGGGGGCCGGGGCTGTTGGGGCCAATGAGGGCGGCGGGGCTGCTGGGGCCAATGAGGGCGGCGGGGCTGCTGGAGCCAATGAGAACATGGGGGGCGGGGCTGCTGGGGCGAATGAGGAAAATGTGGGGGTCGGGGCTGCTGGGGCCAATGAGGAAAATGTGGGGGCCGGGGCTGTTGGGGCCAATGAGGGCGGCGGGGCTGCTGGGGCCAATGAGGGCGGCGGGGCTGCTGGTGCCAATGAGGGGGGCGGGGCTGCTGGGGCCAAGGAGACAGAGGTGCTGGAGGTGCCTGAGGCGGCCGCTGTGGTCGGGGAGGCGGCGGCGGACGGGATCGAAGCACCTGAGGCCTAGGAGGATTAGTATTTTTTGTTTCTCATGTGAGAACATGTTTAGACTATTGAGTTGCTTTATTTTAGGCAGAGAACTTACTCTGTATTTCACCTTCACTGATTGATACTTGTCGCTTTTGTCTTATCATGCATTGTTGATACTTATTGCTTTTATGTCTTATCATGTTGCAAATGTTAGCCAATTTTAAAAAGATTCTTTTCAGTAACACCCGTAGGCTTTGTAATTACTCCAAAAAAATACTAGGAAACCCCAAAGAAACACAATGCAAACAAAATAAAAAAAAATACAAAACAAAATGCTCTTTCCAGAGTTCTATCATACATACATACCAGTACTAGGGCTAGTAAGTTACCACTTACCAGAATCAGCTATGCTGATCTTTGGGTGCCACAATGGATCCAATGAGGAAAATTAGACTCCCTAAAGTTGCAGAATCACCAGTAAATTGAAATTGAATACAAAACTACATAATAAAGATTGAGAAAAATAACCTATTTACTTGAGGCATTGGGTACAATGCGATGTGAAAATAACCAGAATTAACGTGGGATCCATTTTATAATATTTTCTGAATGAAAAAAATAATTTCTGAAAGCAATTTCATTATTTTAACAGTGAGATGTCTTTTTAATGGTTTTATTGGTTTTAAATGTTGTTTAATTTCCATTTAATGGTGATGTGTCTTTAGAGAATTTTAATGCTAGGGTGTCCATATTGGTTAAACAATTTAATCGCAAGTTTAGTTGTGGTTCTTAAAAGCGTAAATGAAACTTCTTCTTATAGGATTCAATTTTGTTGTGATCTAATATTAATAATGTTGTTAAAGTATAATTTGTAGAATCCAAATAGTTAAAGTAGGAGAAGTTTGCCAACTTTTTTCCAACAGAGGGGCTCTTTTGCAAATGCAAGGAATTAAAATAATTTTGCAATTTGATTACCTACAACTTCTGTATTGATGTTCCAAAACATCTCAAAAGCAAATGATACGTAAACGAGCCGACAATATTCAATATGAAATTAAACAAAACTGATGCTACTATAAGATAAATAGACTTACTGCATTTCGCTTTAGTCTTCCCCTAAAAAAGAGTGGTGCGCTTCTTTTTTACCGGGGTTTCTGATAAGCACTTAACATCACAGAGCTCGACATTTGGTACATAAGGAAGTATCACATCCTTTGCCAGGCATACCTCGCCTGGTTTGTATCTGAATTTTATTTCTACAGGTCAATTTCAAAAAAACATTACAAAATAAGAAATATCCAAGGTTGAATGTCAATACCAGTTTCCAGTGTTGTCCATTTCCAGTAGAAGCCAAATTGCTTTCTTCATAAATCTACGTACTGATTTGAATGACCACAGATAGTGTATTGGTAGTATGTGGTCCTACCTTCTGACCTTTTCCATGCTGGCTGATCTGTCACCCATTTCAAAGCTTCCTTGAATAATTTACAAATAAAACAAATATTATTCATTAGGTTCTTAAGTATAATATATTAGAAATTTAGAAGAATGCAATTAAGCGAGTTATTAAAACTAGGTCAAATTAAATGTACAATTCTATACAGATTATAAATTTATATTCAATTTTAGGCATCTGCGTACCGTGTTAAAAGGTAAAAGTGTATCATACATTCCCTCATTTCCTCTCTTATTCAAAAGATGTCTAAAATACCCCTCCTTTTTCTCATTGTTACTCTATAGATATACCAGGAAGCAAGGGCCAAATTTTTTTTTCTAAGATACACAAAAGGGGTAAATAGATATTCTCAATTTTCAGAAAGAAGACTGTATCATTCTCATTTTGCAGGCTTACCTGATATTTAGGGTTTTCTAGGCTACATATGCAATTTTCCATAAAGATATACCAAAAGTGCAAAACACATGAGGATAATAATTATGCTAAACGATGTAATTGCATTAGTATGTACTATGTAGCAGTTGCACAATTGAAAAGAAGAAAACTTTGCCTACACATAGTTAAGACATCATAGTTATTTATTTCGGCATAAATTATAATTCTTCATTTGATGTTCTCTATATATAAGCACAAAATTAAACCTGGAGAGATGCTTCAGACCCGATAAAGTTCCTTGCATTCTTGTTTCTCAAGCAGAAAGAAGCTGATAGTTGTAAAGAATGGTATGTAAAACAAGTCAGCTTCCTCTTGCCAGTAGACTCTTCTAACATTCTTCAATAGTCTCTCAGACTCTGGGGCAATAATCAAATCCCTCCACAGCCAGTAGTCGATCGAATGCTGTCATGACAAAAGGCAGAGGCGTGATATATCAAACAACCAAATCCAACATTTAAATTTATCTTTCTTCATGGCTGGTCGAACTACATATACCAGAGATAGTTATACTTTTTGCATATGGTTAGCTTGTTTTGTGCTATATGCATAGCAGAGTGTAAACTGAGGCTACAGAACAGTATCATTGCACGTTCTGGATAACTGAGCTAACTTGATTCTTGTTAAACAAGCTTGAGTTCTGTTAAAATTGCACGAGTCAGTTAAAATTAAACATTATTAGAGCTAAATTAAACTTGTATACCAAAGGCATGGGGAGGCTTAGGAATTTATAATCTTTATCTTTTTAACATATCTCTGTTGCTAAGATGGTGGTGGAAAGCATACTTTGATAAAGAATGTATTTGGACGGTGACTATCCACATGCTGAGAAGAAGAGGTGCACCGGATCAGGGGCCTAACATTTGGCTCGTCAACGGTTCTTTCTTTTGGAACTAGTTACAAAAAATAAAACACCTTTTTAACATGTGCACAGAATGGATCAAAGGTGATGGCAACACCGTAGCTTTCTGGTTTGATTCTTGGAATTGTGAGCCAGGAAAAGTAGGCAGTGGATATGGCTTACCTAAACCAAACATCAGTCATGAGAGAGGCATGGCCTCGAATACAGAGTCTGAACCCGGAATTGGTGGTTACAAGGGAGGTCCAATTCAACTCAGAAAAAGACCTAATAATTTGGAAGTTGGAACCAACATTCTTGTACACTTCCAAATCGGCATATAGGGTACTGACTAGCGTTGGAAAGACCAAATGGGATTTCCATTTCACTTGGAAATGTCCGGTGCCACCTACTGTGAAAATTTTCATTTATCTGGTTTTAAATGATAAAATCCTGTCTAGAGATGTTTTGAACAGAAGGGGATGCTGGTAAACCTGACATGCGCACTTTGCCTTATATGCCGCAGAGAAACAATCAAACAACGCTGCATATGCTATTCTATTGCTCATATGCGATTGCAATTTGGAGAAAGGTTTCATCTATCTTACAGACGGAAATCATGACGGTAGCGGAAACCATACAGGAAGTTTGGACAAGATCATGGGCGGCCGTAAAACCTAGGCAACAAGCTTCATATGCACTGTATGGCACATCTGGAAGCAGAGCAACAGGGTGATTTTTGAAGACAACGCAATTCACCCCAACATAGTGGCTGAGAGATGTGTACAAGAGTTTAGGCTATGGCTCAAACATTGCTGAAGAATGTACACCTCTGCATGCTATTGTTCATGTAGAAAGGATGTCTAAAACTTGAACTGAGAAGATAGAGAATGCAAGAACTTTATTATTTCTTGATTGAATTGTACAGTACACGACTTAACCTTTATATAGGGAGATCAATACAATAGCTAAGTTTGTTACAAATGATATTACAGTAGTCTAACTAACTAACTGCCCTAACAGACTTAACTATTGCGTTTGACTTTTCTTGAGCTGTGACTCTATTAATGTCACAGTTTGTGTTTGTTTTTTTTTTTTTTGTCCTTTTTGTTTTTTTAATGATTATGGTTGTTATGTTTTTTCATTTTATTTCTTTTCTGTTGAATGTAGGGGTGTCAATGTTACCCTTTTAACCGTCAATATATACATGAATCAAGGAAAATCACTAACTCTTGACAACTTTGGTTTATTAGTTTTAATTTAATAAAAGTTATTTTCGTATGTCTTGATCAAATTTCAGGTTTTAAACGTAAAATTTCAAACAATATATTGGCTGGCTTTCAATCTGAATAAAAAGTTAAACACATTTGCTCTATTGATCTCATAAGAATATTTTCATATTCATTGATCGGCTAAATGAGATCGTGATTTAGGTATAATAAAGATACAATTCGAAAATCGTTTCTATAATGAAAAAAATATGAAAATAAAATGATCGTAAATTTTTGTATAAATCAAGAATCATACATATATTATTCGTAAATTAGTGAATAATGCAGAATATTAGTTGAAATATTTCTCGAATTTAATTTGTATATTTTTGTAGATAAGGTAGTAAATAAGTATAGCAATACATGTATCATTCTGGATTTTGTCGTGGTACGACACGAGTGTCGTTTAAATGACATGTCTCACGTGTCGTGATCATTCTTTGAAGAAATTGACACGATACGATACAGCATGCGACTAAAATATAAAATTTATGTCATAACTTATTTCGAACAGCAATTCAAATTTATTAATTACAATAAAGTTATTTTGTATACATTAATATTTTTTTCACAACGTATATATATAGTTTCTTTATTTTATAATTATTTATAATTTACTTCACATTTTGTATCAAGGAAGATCTGTTACAACGATATATCAGGGTTACATGCTGAAAAGAACCCTGAAAAGCCTGATTTCCTATTACATCCTTTCTAACCTCATAAACACTAATCAAATTGCTCTTTGAACCAGGGGTAAGAGTCCCTTTGTGATCCCAGCCCCATTCTTTCCCCATGCGTGCCAGATGATCAGCTTTTCTGTTTAGGCTTCTAGGTACGTACATACTGACAATCAATATCTTTGTTCTCCTTTGATTTTAACCAGCACTGGTACAGCTCCTGAAAGGCCCTTCAGTCGGCATCAGTGGGGGGCTGGTACGCCTTGCAGACATTTACCAGTATTTGAGAATCCATGTTGAACGTGCTCCATAGCAGCTTATAGAGAGCTCTGGCTTCAGCTTGAAGGGGGCAGCACACAGCTGAATTAGGGGCAGCACACGGTCTGTTAGATTTGTCTTTTAGTAATCCTACACAAGGATGTAAAATGGGAAGCAAGCAGAGAATCCGAAGTCCGAACCAGAGGCGTCAATTTATTTATTTATTATTTTTTTGTTCTTACATGGCCCGTAGGCCCGCATCAATTTATTGTAGACCCAAATATAAGACGGGCCAGCTACAGCCGAATTCGGGTCCTCTCTCACTGTTCTAATATTGTGAATGGATGTGTAATTTGTACAAAAAAATACTAATTAATCATTTAGTTCACGTGAGAATGTGAGATTACTCATTCGGTTTATATTAATGTCATGCCATGCACGTGACATTAGTATTTGATATTCTCATATATATTTATTCTAGTTTGGTTCACATTTTTTTTAGACTTATAAAACGAGGTCAAAATAACAAGATTAAACTGATATGATATTTTTATAATTTTTTTGTTTACAAAATATATGATAGTGGAGGAAATTGATATTATTATATATGTATATCTACAATGTTAAACTGTGTGATGTGCGTGTTGGATTTAGAGACGTCTAATTACAATAATTAAGTTGGATATACGTGCATTATGATTATGATATCAAATATTGTCGCAAAATTATATTTATGTAATGATTAAAATATGTCAAACAATGTGATTAATTAAGTCATGGCATTATACGTATTTCACTAAGGTTTTGGATACAAATACATATAGAATAATGTTAATCAATTATAATTGTTAATGGATCGATTATAGTTGATTAAAATAATAGCAGTGATAAATTTAGGCTAAATAAGGAAATTGGAATTTTTTCTGATTTATTTTGGTTTTTTCCTGAAATGCTATTTTCAGCATTTTTTTGGTTCCCGATTTAGCCTGAAATTTTCAGAAAAAGGTGTGCACACGTTTTTCACATCTTTTGGCAAACTTGTTTCACAAGTTTGAGCTATTTTCGGCTCTAGGGTTTACCCTAGGGTTAGGGTTTGCACTGCTATAAAAGGGCTGGGTCTCCATAGCCTTGAACTCATCATTCTCCACCGTCTTGCTCCATAAAAGACCAGATATTCTGCCTTCAATTTGTGAGACAGAAACAAGTAAGAGAGAGTTCAAGAGTTTTGGAAGGACTCGCTAGTCAAGTAATTTGTCGGTTGAGCGTGTGAGCAAGTCAATCAAGCCATCTTCATCGATTCCTTTGATATTGCTTGAGAGGCAATAGACGGAAGGCCATAAAGATGAAAAGTAAGTAGTTTCCGCTGTGCTTATTTAATTCTTACATTGATCTAGGTTAAGGTTTTAAGTAATTAGAAAAACCTGACCACGGGCCAACAGTGCGCCCACACAACCCTCGAATGATCGTCTCATATAGCATAGGTATGGCTATATGGATAGCATTATTTTATGTTTTCTCTCCAGATGGCCTACACGTAAGATCTTGCTCTATTTTTCTAATTTGTGCAACCCCGAAAGACCAAGCCGTTTGCAAATTGGTCTATTTCCAATGCTTCCTTTAATAGTAAATAAGTAGTCACAAAATCTTGAATATACAAAAGGGAATATATCAACAAGTTAAAGAATCTCTGGGTAACATTAATCTTGATGGAAATTAGGTTGGGTTTTGTTGCATAATTTATCAGTTAAGAAACATATTCTATTAATCCTGCCAAGTTCCAACATAATGTATATGTTCCAATACTTTGTAATGCAGCGTAAATTTTGGGTGATTTCAGCTGCACAGGTTGTGATTGTTGGTGTGATATTTCTCATACTCTTTGGTGGAGACGACTCTCAAGTTATATTTATTGGAATTATGTGTTATATCTTGCATTTACATGTATGTGTCACTCCTTTTTATTACCGTAAGTCCTATAAAAAAAAATTATTTTTTCTTTGCGCATTCACTAACTTGTGTTGAAAATTTTTTATTCAGCCCTTTTTGATAGGATATGAATTAAGAAACAGGAAAAAAAAACAAAAAAACTTAATAGCTTTGTTGTTTGAGAATTGCAGGTTATATTTGTCAATTTAGATAAAAATCTAACATTGTGCTCTAATGAGATCTGTAATATTCTGAAAATTTAATAAATTTCTTTTTAATAAATTTGGATATATTTTTCAATTTACAATACTTAAAGGTTTAGTTATAAAAAGTGTTCAATAAGTTTCTTTGAAATAATAATGGACTTATTTATAAATCTCATAAACTTAAGTTTTTATTTACAAAATGTGAAAGAAAAAAAAAAAAGGACCTACGTGGCGCTAAGGCCACGCGGCCTGTTTTGGCTCCTCAATTTCCTTCCGTCAATTTTTTTTAAAAACCATTCTCTCTCTCTCTCTTTGGGATAATAACGGGAAAAAAAAAACGAAAAAAAAAAGAAGAAGAACGAAACGTAAAGAAAGAGGGAAAGAAAAATGAGAAGAAATAGTGAAAAAAAATAACAAAAGAGAGATTTGTAACATATTAAATTGGGAATTGGCGTAATTACAAAGCCATCTAAGTACTGATACCTATGAACAATACATCAAAATTGTCATTTTAATGGTCAAAAGGGTTGGTTACCTAATTTTGTAGAAATTAAGAAACTAGTATCAAATCACAAGAAGGAACGTCATGTGTGCTTCTAAACCATGAAGTAATCTTTAGTTATTCAAATATTTAAATCAGATCTAAAAGAAATAAGACAGAAAGTTGAATACCAATGGATTCACTTGGTGCAACTAATCACTATCTTTCTTGCTCGGTTCAAGTTCGGCATACAAACTCAATCAAGCTCTAGAATTTAATCCCCCCAAACTAATCTGGGTGAGAACATGTGAACCGGAATTGAGACGAGTAGAGATGAATGCATAAATCATATACAAATACAATACGATAGGAAAAAAGCTATGTTACTCGGATACGCCAATACGTATCCGTATCAGACACGTATCCGATACCGATACGCGCCCGATATGGCACTGATACTTATCTGATACGCCAGCTGGTGTATCCGCCTACGTGGCGTATCCTTACTTGGCCGATACGGTCTCCGATACTCCGTTGACACTCCAGGATACGGCAAATAACGTTCGGATACGCCCAGGATACGTGAGCTGCGCCAGTGAACCGCGTGCGCCGCACCTGTGAGCCGCGACCGTGAACCGGCCCGCACCCGTGAGCCGCGCAAAGACCATTGCAAATGTGATTTTTTTTCGCCCAGCGGGATTCGAACCCAGAATAGCCCCAAGTTGGCCAAAATCTTTACCACTTCACCATAGTTTCACTTGTGTACTATACCAATAACTATGGTATTTAATCTATACTTAGAGTAAGTCTTTAATTTTTTATAGTTTGAGGCTTTAATTAAATTTTTTATGATTACATACAATATATAAATAATAAAAAATTATATATATATATATATAATTGGTGTATCGTATCCGGGATTTTTGAAAATTGCCGTATCGCCGTATCCGTATCGTATCTGATACGATACCCGTACCCGTATTCATGCAACATAGGAAAAAAGAGAGGGTGTCCGGATCCCCTAAAGTAACTCAATCTTTGGATTTTGGATTGAGACCGTCCGATTCGAATTCGTCGCTCGAGATTGTCTCGGGATTCGAGTCCGTCATCGGAATTTGTGCGCTCACTTCGCGGATGAATTTTTGCGGATTCGAATCGGACAGTCCTGATCCAAAACCCAAAGATTGGATTACTTCCCTAGATCCGAACTCGAAAGAGAGAGGGGTCAGCGGTAAAAAGTAAGAAATAGAGGAGATAAGTATTATAAGCGGTGAAGTGAAATATGTTAATACTATCATAATCGGATAAGGATGTTAAAGGTGCGGGTCCAACCTGTCAATTTTATAATTAAGATCTTAAATCTCACATTTGTATATTTCTAGAAGTTATTCCTTTCGTTAATTAAATTAATATTTTATTTCAGTTAAATAAATTTTCATATGGTCCAATGAATTGTGATTTACTTTAGAATAAATTAATTATCTTATCGATATGTTCCGAGAATAATACTTGTTTAAAATGTTACGTATTTCTGACAAATTTCACTCAACGTTTCGTATATCAGTCTTAATTATTAATATCATGTTTTTATTTTACGGAATGTAACATTTCACAATATTTTTTAAATAAAATATATCTATTCCTAAACTTAGTTGTGGGAATATATAATTTAAATTAGAAAAAACAATTCTAAATTTTTAAAACTGAAGCTAAAAACCGCACTGAATGAAAAAGAATCATTCGCTTATTTGTTTTTTTTTTTTCACTTTGTGAGTTGCAGACGAATCTCTGAAATATATGATGAGGATTCGGTGCTTTGTCGTGTTGCCGTAAAGGATATTTTTTTTTTATGATATTTTTATATTTTCCATAGTTATGCACATGTAACTATCACTTGTCACGTTTCAACTACTATTTTTTTAATGTTTTAGGTGTAAATGATGATAACAGTGAGATGATATTTAAAACTTTTGTTTAATGCAAATGGGCATGCAATAATTTTTTTAAAACGTAATTCAAACGGTTCAAATCTTCGTTGTTTTTTTCTAAATGGGTGACCACCACCACCGCGGTGCAAGCTATTGTTGACAAGTGGCCAGCTTCTGTTATTCGTTCTTGATGCATTGTTGCGTTTAATTTTATATCTTTCCGTGTTTCCTATCTAAGGTCCGTTATATCTACAGTGACAATATTCGCGTTTTATTCACGTTTAATTCACGAATAATTCGTTTTTGGAGTGTTTTCGAACCGAATGGCGTATTATTCATTGACTGAACTTTTGACCGAATAAAACACGAATTTAACGAATTTTACGAATAATTCGCATTTTTATCACGTTTTGTTCGGAAAAAAAATTTAGCTTTCTCGCGCACAGTATCTTTTCTCAACCCGGATAGTATCCTTTCTCAACCTCAACCCAGTCACCCACGTGAAACAGGCACATTTTCCCATTTTACTTTTTGACTATATTACCACAGCTGATCTTCTATGGCCAATTTAAGCAGTATCTCGTATAGTAAATCATCGGTAATGAATTAAATATGCACTGAGGTCTCGTATTATAATTCCGAATCATTTCCGAATTATACTCGAATTATTCCCGAATCACGAATTTTTAACCCTGCCGAACCGAATCCGAATTATTCATTTATTACTATGGTTATATCTTACCTTTTTTTCTTTCTACATAGAGATATAAATGAAAAGTCCAGCAGTCGGAGTCATGATATTAACACTACTCATCTTTTTATTAACACTACATTATATAAATATTGTATTATATAGACAATTTTATCCTTCATTAATTATTTTTTTAAACTGCTTCTCTCGTATATTATTATGGAATTTTATTTCCATAAAAGTCATGTTTATAAAATATATTTTTTTGCTTATAAATTTTTTTCTCTCTCATATATTATTATCTGATTTTCTTTCCTTGAAAGTTAGATTTATAAAAATAATATAAGAGTGAGAGATTTTACTATATTATGAAAATCAATCAACATTGTATGTATCGATCTATTTTACCTAGCTCCACAATTATTGACAATCTACTTTAAAAAAATATTTTGATGATTTTATTTTTGCAAATCTCACTTCATAAAATAACATGGTTACTTATATAAATTAAACGTGAATTGATCATAAAAAAGCATAGTGTTGCACCAAAAGGTAATGTTTCAGTACAGTAAACTGTACTTTTTAACCTTCAATACACTTTCGGTTCAGACTGCAAGTGCACAATCCTATCGCGTAGTATATATTCGGGTATCGATCACAGGGACGGTTCAAGTCTTAACTAGAATTCTACCTAAATTAAATAAAGACTAGAAGTTCGAAAAGGTTGGTTTGGTGTTTAAGGTTCCTAACAGTTCAATAACAGAATTCAAAACAATAAAGTAAACTTTGATTTTGTTTTAATGTAATTAAAAAAAAGGGGTTCCTAGGATTTATGATTTCATCTCAGCTCAGCCTCAAGGTGCCCGGTCCGTGCACTTTCATACACGGGCCGTGTGGCCCTCGAGTTGATACAGCAGCTACTGGTTTCTGTGTTGTTTCCTGTGCAGGGTTCTATTGGCCGAACCAAAGTACCTAGACCTCAACTCTCGCATGTTGGCTTAATTACTTGGTACGGGATTCAATTTCTTCCCTCTTAGGATTCTCAAACTCAACTTTCACTTGTTGGCTTAATTATCCTAAGTTACTTGTTGGTTTACTAAAGATATCATCGATCTCTCGATACGAGGAAAAGTTCACCTCTCGGCTACTACTTGGTTTCACCTCTCGGTTCACAAACCTATCTCAAATACTTAGTTTGGTCGAGTGAATATCAAAGTTATATAATTTCCATCTAGATGAGGCCTTTCATCTAACGGATCAACAATTCAATTCAAACAATTTCAACTAAGCAATAGAATACTACACAATCAAGCAAGCACAAGATTCAAACACAAATTTCAAATAACTAGCAAATAAAACTAAGCATTTGACTACATCATAACCCTAGAAACAGAAAAGTCTACTCAAACATAGTTAAAAAGCAAATAAAACAAATAAAGATAAAGGAGTTCATAGAAAAACTCGAAGAACAATGAAGATTCGTCGCAAAACTCGCGTTTTCCTCCTCTCTTCTTCGCCTCCTCGCTTAGCCGTCTTCTCCTAACCCTAAGTTGCTCTCCCAAGAGCCAGCCGTCCCTTTAGGTTTAGAAATCTCCTCTTTTAAAGCCCAAAATCGCGTATTAAAAACCTTCCTTTTCGACCTCCCCAGCTGGCATCTCTTTCCATCGCCAGTCTGGATTTTTCGGATTTTCTGTGTACGGACCGTGTGCCTGTGTTGTAGAGATTTAGCCTCTTGCGTGAAACTCTCTGTGTGGTTGGGCAGTTAAGGTACGGTCCGCACACAAATGTGTACGGACCGTGTGCCTGTGTCTTTGGCTCAGATTGTAGATCTTCTCGCAAGCTTTCCGAAAAGTGGTCATACACTCAAAACGGAGTTACGAGTCAAAATCTATGACTGTTTTAATTTCAGATGCTGAAATTTCAGCATCATATACAGGTTGTGTGAATGGTGTCCTGGTCGTGTCTGTGGTCGGGCAGAGGGTTGTATGGTCCGCATCAGAAGGTACACGGACCGTATATAAACCTTTGAATTCTATATTCTTTCTCGGTTTCGCCCGTTTTCTGCAAAGTAAGAACAAATGCGCAGCAGTACCACATTCTATAGATATTCAATGAAATAAAACACGATTTGACAGTTTTAGGCACAGATTTTGGTACAAAGTTTGGTCAGAATATAGATAAGAAAGCGATATATCGCATAGTGATACCAATTATCATGAATTATTTAGTAAAAATTAATTAAAATTTTGTCGTAACAATCTTATTTAAAATTGATTAAAATTTTGTCGTAACAATCTTATTTAAAATTGACTTTTAGATTATAAGTATTAAAATTAAGAGAAAAGATTATAAAACAGAATAGATGAGTTGGTCCGTGTTACAAATTTAAGCATGTGTATCATATTATCATGATATCAAATTTATTTTTAGCTATATCACTTTTAATAACCAAAGTAGATAGATATATGAGGAGGGACTCAATTACACTTTTTTTTTTGACACATCTTGACACTGTTTTTTTATAGGTCAATTTTGTGATTTCAAAATCCAAACAGTCGATCCGAACCGTTCAACATGATCGACATATTAAAATGTGCTTGGAGATCAAATTTTACATTTTTTTTGAATTTTTTTACTATTTATTATGATGGTTACAAAATCGCTGTTTTTCAATGGTCTGAAAACAACGATTTTGTAACCATCTTAATAAATAGTAAAAAAATTCAAAAAAATGTAAAATTTGATCTCCAAGTACATTTTAATATATCCATCATGTTGAACGGTTGGGATCGACTATTTAGACTTTGAAAATGATAGGTGTCAAAATATGTCAAAAAAAAGAGTGTAATCCGAACGCTCCTCTAGATATATACCTTGACTTAACTGCTTGAAACTTGAATTGAATTGATATATTCTCTTTTATAAATTATTCATTTATATTTCTAAGAGTTTTACTACATAGCTCAAAATGAATGGGAATCCTAAAAATCAAATTTTATTCCTTATATGTTTCTTGTAAAGCTGAGTTTGTTCAAAATTTCCATGCATATTCATTACAAATCAGAAAAAAAAAAAGAATATCTAGCAATCTTGAAAATCAAATAATTAATAAATGATCTATATTCATTACGTTATTAAAAAAATATGATAGCTGAAACGATATTTAAAGAGGGTTAAAATTGTCCATGTTTTTAAATTTTTTGAAAATGTTGTGTTAATAAAAAAATAAGTAGTGTTAATATGTCTACCCGTCAATTTATTCCGAGACCCACCTAAAAGAGGATCCGTATCCTTCTAGGCATCTCACTGAACCTGACCGGAACGGACGGCCTAGATTTACTCTCAGCCGGTGATTACTCGGGATAACTTAGGGGCAGTATTATTTGTGTTTTGAGATTCGTGTCAATTTAAAAATCTAAGCTGAGTGTAATCTGGACCGTCCATTCCGGTCAGGTATACCTGCAGGATGTGAATTCCCTAAAAGACGTGCTAGCTCTACCGAATTCTGGGCATCTCTTAACTTTTTTTTATTTTTTATTATTAACTCTCTAACTGCTCTTTGCACTAGTTGACCGGGGTTTGCTGATCGCATTTCTATTCCGTGATTTGTACAGCATTCGGTGATACCTCTTTGTAGTTCGTCAAATCTAAGCTACTGACAAAATTTCCACAGAGGATCTTCACCAATCAGCGATTTGGATGCTGAAGCGTTTGATTAAGAAAGAGGTGATTATTTACTAAGAGGAGCTGGGTTTGTGTTGGATCTTTAAGCTTTATCGTATTTTACATTTTTGTTTTCTGTTTTTAAAATTTAAACTGTCGATCTGAATATAATATTCATATTAAAATAACTTAGATATCAAATTTTATATATTTAAAAAAAAAATTACTACAATTTTTAGATACGTACAAAATTATTATTTCTAATGACAACCCTTCTCGATTTATATATCAATAAATTTTTTACATTTTTCAGATTTTTAAATGAATTCAGAGTAGGTTCGATGGGCTCAATCACCGTTCGATCTGTATTAAGATGTGTGTGCTCCGCTTTAAAATCCGTACATATTTGCTTCAATTTCCGTGCACACAAATATTAATACAGATCGGACAGTGTTGGAGTTCATTGGATCCAAAATTAGATATGATGCCCATCAAACCGACTCCGTTCTCTTTTTTTTTTAATAGGACCTTCGGTGCTATTTACAATTTTATTGCTCGTATTGCACTCATAAGTACTTATCTTACCTCCATTTTTTAGGTTTGAAGAAACTAAAATACAAGGGGAAAAAAACAATATTATTGTTTAATTGTTTAATGAGGAGGGTTCAAATGCCTCCATTTTTTTGTGCCTCCATTATGTTTTTATTTTTTAAACTTTAATAACTTAAAATTTAAATCTTAAATGTCAAAATAAAACCGTTAAATATGATTTATATTATTCTCTCTACATGCACATAAAAAATAACACGTTTCAATTTTGTTTATATATGAATCAATAAGTTGAAAAATCAACGTCCAAAAATTGCTCATATCAGTGCATTTTTGCAATCTCTTTATAACAATCAAAACAAAGTTGAAATGTTATAATTTTTTACGTGTGCATAGAGAAAATAATATAAATCATATCTAACGGTTTTATATTGACATTTAAAATTTAAATTTTAGGTTATTAAAGTTCTATAAAACAAAGACACGATAAAAGCACAAAAAATAAAGACATTAAAACCCTCCTCTTGTTTAATACTCATAACATGATTTCTGGAAAAAAAAAAAATCTTAACGTGCATCTTTATATTATAAAATTGCATATACACTTAAAAGTGTGATTTTTCCTTTGTATTTTTGTTCATAGAAAAAAATAACTTTATTAAACTATTAGATAAATATATGTATTTAAAGCTAAGCTAACTTTGGGCAACAACCGATAATTATATTAGACAAATCTCTTGCAATCCGTACGAAGCGTGGATTCTAATTCTGGTAAATAGCAATATTTGGTGATTAATGTGACATTGTATTCACTTTTTATAAATTGGAAATTATTTAATATTGACAGGAATGGTCTGGACGTGACAGTGGCAGCGAAGTCCAAATATTTGAAAAAGAATTTCAAGTGCGATGTACCTTATTATCTCTAAATAAAGTCCTAATTTTCATTTCCTCCTACCTTATTATCTGTAAATAGAGATAACAAAACTTAATTAATTTCAACTCACATTCACAGATAATTAAAAATATACTTTACCAATTCGATAATTTTGTCTTAAATTCTAGTTAATCGAACAAAACTTAATTTCAGCATTATCACTTTGAAATAAAATTCGTAACGCTGATATAAAGTGAGACACTTTATTAATATCAAACCATTTTAAATTGAACTCGAACCAATCAATTAAAATAATTTGACTTTTGGTTTACCCGAGTCAAGTTTTAATTATATCGAATTGAATGCCAACGAGCTAAACACGCAGCCATGTACCAAAAGTCATGGGAAGTGAACTATACCCACCGCCACCGACTCAATCACGGGTGGGACCTTTGTCCAAAGAGCATTGCTATCCAAAATCGGACATAAATCGTCTAATACGCGTCAAAGTTATCGTACGGTTGAGATTTACGGGAACCTTCAAATTAATTAAGTTTAACTCCGTTCGCGCGAATCTTTATGTTTATCGGACGATCAATATGCGGATATGTATTAAATTTGTCCGCCGACTTTGGACGAACAGAAACAAAAATACAATTCGGGACACGAGACGCGAGAACCTTTTTCTACCGTAATTTTCTCGAAATCCAACGGCTCTGTCACGCGTTGTCTCTATCGGAATCAGAGTAGGTCCGATGCCCATCGGACCTACCTTGGTTCGATGGGTGTGATGACCATTCGATTTGCATCAAGATTCCTGTGCTCTGTATTAAAATCCGTACAAGTCTGTATCAATTTCCGTGCACATAGATCTTGATGCTAATCATACGGTCCTAGAGCTCATTGAACCTAAATGTAGGTCCGATGCCCATCGGACCTACTCCTATCTCGTCTCTATCAGTTTGTTGGAAGTTTGGAACTCGGAAGTAGGAATTAGAAACGACTAAAGACAAGCCTCCCTCCCACTCCACTGTATTTGCTCTCTCGGTTTCTCCGTTTCTCTCTAACGTCACATCCACAACTGAAGCATTTATTTTCTTCTTCTTTTTTTCCTTGAACAATCTTGGCGTTGGTCTCTAAACTAATAATCTGAAGCATACGTACTAAAATCGGAAGCGAAAATGGGGGAAGCGGGTGGAGGCTTCTCGGAAGAACAGATGAAACTGGAGTATACACCTACTTGGATCGTCGCTGGCGTTTGCTCTGTAATTGTTCTTATTTCTCTCGTCGTTGAACGACTTCTCCACCGCCTTGGAAAGGTGAGATTTTTTTTTTCCCAACTCTCTTTATTTTCTTCTATTTCGAAATCGCTGTTGTTGTTGTTCTTCTTCTTTTTCGTTGAATTTTAGTTGATTTTGAAATTTTGCGCAGATCTTTAAGAAGAAGGATCAGAAACCCCTTTTTGAAGCTCTCCAGAAAGTGAAAGAAGGTTGGTTTTCTATTTCTATTGTTTTTACTGTAGGAGAAGCTAAGCGAAAAGATAAACATCAAATTTCTGATCCCTCTAGTATCTGTTTTGTTTGGGTCTGGAAATAAAATTGGTTCGAGAAACAACAAAAAAATCCATAATTTGTCTCACCTTGTCCATTTCTCTTTTTGGTGATCCCAATTGTTATTTTTTCTACAACTTTCATTAATCCTTTTTTTAATTATCTTTTACAGAGTTGATGCTTCTGGGTTTCATATCATTACTCCTCACTGTATTCCAAGGCGTAATCCAGAAAATATGCATTCCACCGGGATGGGCCAACCACATGATGCCATGTAAGCTCGAGGAGTCATCGGCCGGAGGAGGCGGGGCCACCAAAGAGCATCTCAGCTCACAGTTCCTTGTAGGAGTACTCAACCATGGTGGAAGGAGGCTACTCTCATCTGGTGAATTTGGTATCGAGCATTGCCAAAAAAAGGTCTTTTCTATTGTTATTTTTTTCCTAGAGACAATTTCCTTTTGTACCCTTTCAAAACCTCAAAAACTCACAATTGTATATACCAGGATAACTGGTTACATCCTAAAAATACTTGGTTAATATTTTCGCTATTTTTACACTTCTAATTATTCAATTATCATAGGAGGGATGGGGTTTATTGCCCATTTTTGTGGGGTCATATGCAGATTTTTTTTTCATGGAACAGGGTCATTGCACCTTTGAGTTAGTTGGCACGAACATTTTTTAGTATATCATAGATGTTCCTTCAAGTTTTAGCCGTGATTTTTATTAATATCCAAAGTTAATTAGAAATTAATAAAAATGCCCAGAGTCGCTTGGTTTTATTAAAAATGTCCATACTGGCCAAAAAATAGCCGGTTTCCTATTTAAATAGGGTACCGGCCAGAAAATGGCCGGTACTAAATCTTTTGTTTTGTTTTTAGAGACAAATAACAAAAATGCTGAAATCTAACGCTACAAAATCGAATTTTTTTTTTAAATATTTGTTAGATTACTTTTTTTTGATACAGATATATAATTAGCATATTTATACTAAAATACGCTAAATTACTTGAAATTATGTTAAATTACGCTGACTTAAACTAAATTACGCTAAATTACAATAATTATGTTAAATTATGCTAAACTACGGTAAATTACACTAAATTACGTATGAATAGGGCCGATTTTGTGCCATCTTTCATAAATTATAAAAAATAGTAAAAAAATTCCAAAAATAATAAAAATTGGCATTCTACAAGTTTATTATATAACTAATTTACTAAGCTACGTAGATTGAACAATAGAAATGAAAATCTTCACTTAAAACTTAGTTGTAATTTTGAGGCTCTTCCCTTTGTTTTTTGGCAATTCTGAATTTTTGAATTAGGCATTGCTGATACTGACGCATGCGTATTTTCGCAAGCTTTTCAAAAAGTGGTCATTTGCTAAAATCGGATATTAAAGCGCCGTTTTATTGCCGTTTGAAGTTTCGTCGTCGTTTTTCGCCTTATCAGTGAAGATATCATCCCTATTCATATGTAATTTAGTGTAATTTGCCGTATTTTAGCATAATTTAACATAATTATTGTAATTTAGCGTAATTTAGTGTAATTCAGCGTAATTTAACATAATTTCAAGTAATTTAGCGTATTTTAGTATAAATGCTAATTATATATCACAAAAAAGTAATCTAACAAATATTTAAAAAAAATTCAATTTTGTAGCGTTAGATTTCAGCATTTTTGCTATTTGTCTCTAAAAAAAAAATACTTAGTACCGGCCATTTTCTGGCCGGTATGGACATTTTTAATAAAACCAAGCGATTCTGGGCATTTTTATTAATTTCTAATTAACTTTGGATATTAATAAAAATCACGTTAGCTAATTTCCATTTTGGCTGTCAAAAATGGAAATTAGGCTAGGGATCATCCCATTAAATGCTCATCTAATATTTTCTAGACATCAAAATATGTCATGTCCACCTTGATTCAATCTTCAAAAACTAAAATTGAAACGTTTTGAATTCTAAGGGTTACTTTGCTAATTTACAGCCTTGTAATAATTTTTAGGTATTTTGAAATATTTTGGGTTAGGTTCCTAATACGCTATATTTGAAATATGAAAGTGTGTTTGTCCTATTTGATAATTTGAAGAACCAGTGCATGTGCTTTGCCATTAAATAAACAGGAGTGGCAGTTCATATGGACATAATGTGATATTAATTTGTACGGTCCTGTGAAACTTTGTTCTTAAGTGGCACATTTCACATCGTCACATGTATGCATTATTTAATATGAAAAACCGTAGGGTGTCTCTCTGCAGTTATTGACTTTTGCAAAGCTTAAAAAAAAGGTTCAATATCCTCTTTTGGAACTTATGTTTTTGTCTCTTTCTAACAAAAAATATTTCTTTGGGTGAAATAGGAGTTTAATCTCAACAAATAGAGGTAAGTGGAAAATCAAAAGGAGCGGTAAACTTAATTATAGCTTAACTTGAACACACTTTTAGTATTATTGTCACGGGCTTGCTGCTGGCCTTGTAGTTATTGTTATTAAGCTCAAAATAGAAGCAAGCACATGTTGCCTTTAATAATTCAGTCTTGGTACTTTGCGTTGTATATTGAATTTGCATACCGTAATTGATGCCCTACATGGCATTTGCTTGATTTCAGATGCTTTTTCCATTTTTTTAAAGAAGTATTTTCATTTGAGATGTGTCTGAGGTCAGTTATGCTATACTAAAATATTTTGAGCTGTGGAAATTTTGTTTCTTTATTGTTTTTTTTTTGCTTGATCTTTATTGTTTTTAAAGTTTTAAATAGTGGGTGCACATGATTAACTCCTGCAAGTGAGGTCAATATTTAAGTCTGACTCTTAGAAGGGTACACACTAACTTGTATGTACTATTAGGTTCTTTTGCTCAACAGTAGAAAGCACCTAATATTAATGCATCAGTCAGCATACCCCAATTATGTGCTCTTCAGTTGAGGAAACTAATTTATTATAATTTTAACCTTATTTTAATTTTATTTTTACATTGTTGCAGGGAAAAGTTCCATTGTTATCTCTGGAAGCATTACACCACTTGCATATCTTCATATTCGTGTTGGCATTGACTCATGTCGTCTTTAGTGTTTTGACTATGGTTTTAGGAGGAATTAAGGTACTTTAGCTTTTCAGATTTTCATCCTTTCATATTCTTATCACCAATACAGTAGATCTAGATCTAGAGAGTGTATTAGTGAAGTTGTTGAACCATCTTGTAGGCCCAAAGGAAGGAAATAATAAAATAAAAAGGTTCAACTCCCAGAGAACCTGAACAAAAATCTGGTAAGGAACCACTAAAATTTTGTACATGCACTTGGTTCATACTAATTCCAAGTCTAACTTTCCTTTATTTTGTATTCAGATTCAGCAATGGAAGCACTGGGAGGATGAAATACAGAAAGATAACATTAGAACCAGTAAATCCTCTGTACAGTTCGCTTTGATAACCCTTATTCCAATTTTATGAGTTGTCAACAAGTAGTCTTCTCCAAAATGACTTTATTTATTTATATATATGTTGTTGATTCTGGTAGATTCAAGAAAGGTCCGGCATGTGCATCAATTTGAATTTATAAGGGATCGATTCAAGGGCATTGGCAAAGATTCACAAATTTTGAGCTGGCTGGTATGTATTGTAATATCTGATTCTAACACTTCTATCTAGATTTAAACAAAAATTGATCAAATAAAATAGCTTTTCGAGAATAGACACCCTGTTGGCCACATGGATACTGCAGTTTTGACACTAATTTTGCATCATTCAGCATACCTAGAGTAGTATATATTAGACTTCACTGATTTGTTTTATTTTTGCTTAATTTCAGCATTCATTTGTGAAACAATTTTATGGGTCAGTGACTAAATCAGACTATACCACCATGCGGCTTGGTTTCATCATGGTAAATTATCTTTTTGAGCAACATTCATCCTTTTTCTTCCAATTATCTGAATATATTTAATCATTTCTGGTTTGCTATTTAGACACATTGCAGGGGAAATCCAAAGTTTGATTTTCACAAGTATATGGTCAGAGTTCTTGAAGCTGATTTTAAAAAAGTTGTCGGCATAAGGTATTTTAGAATACTGCTGCTCATTTTCTTACTCGGTACTTCATTTTTTCTGAGGTTCAACATAAGGAACCTAGTTAGGTGATTCTCAATTATGTATGTATATCTTTAGATAGTTTTTTTCTTTTTATTAATTGGAAGGTTTCCTATTTTACTGCAGTTGGTACCTCTGGATATTTGTGGTGATATTTTTGTTGATGGATGTCAATGGTAAGCTAACTTTTTACGCATAATTCTAAAGGATTTTTTTATATATTTGCAACACAACATGCTTATATATCTGTTTGCTTTTGATCTTTTCTGTAGGTTGGCATTCCTATTTCTGGATTGCATTTATTCCACTATTTGTAAGTCTTGTATTTAAATTTTGCACACTTTTAATGCTTGTCGGATCTATAAACAGCTGGCTAATGTTGCAAAAAAATTTAGTATTTGGTATTTAGTATTTATCTCTGCTATCTACGCAGATCTAGCAAATTGGGTTGTGGGACCAAATAATTTGCAGTCTGCAGCTATTTAGCCCAATTGACCCTTAATCAACTATTTTTGTGTAGTTTAGTGTAAATTGATTCTCAAACAAAGCCTCTATTATTCTGACATTTACCTCAATGAATCCTCTGTGCATTAGTTATTATGCCTTAAATAATAGTGCTTCTCAAATTAGTTATGATGCCTTAATCAATCCTCAACCAGGAGTAGCTGCTAATCCTCTTAACTGAATTTGTTTAATATTGTTGTAACTTATGTATTGTGGGTCCACCTGCAGCTTCTGTTAGCACTGGGGACCAAGCTGGAGCAGGTAATAACACAGCTGGCACATGAGGTGGCAGAGAAGCACTCAGCCATAGAAGGAGACTTGGTTGTAAAACCTTCTGACGAACATTTTTGGTTCAATCGGCCCCGCATTGTGCTTTATTTGATCCATTTCATCCTCTTTCAGAATGCATTCGAAATAGCTTTCTTCTTCTGGATCCTGGTAATCTATCACTGAATATAGAAGTTGACAATGAGTTTTGCTTATTATTTGATTGATCCCGATGCAACACCAAAATTAAACATTGCCACTCTTAGTCGATTTTCGCATATAAATTTGATGTATTTGCTTATATTGTGTGTCTGTGTGTGTGTGTTCTCTTAAGGGAAAGATGCTTTCATATTTGCTTATATTGTGTGTCTGTGTGTGTGTGTTCTCTTAAGGGAAAAATGCTTTCATATAATTATCTGTTTCTTGTTATATGAGTATGAATTGTCCCATTAGAGCGAAAAACATTTTCTATGGTTTATATACAAATTATTTGTGTGATTAGAATGTCTATAAGCAAAACCTAAATTGTAACAAGCTTGAAACATTCTTCCTTTCAATGCAGACTACTTTTGGTTTTGATTCATGCATCATGGGGCAAGTTGGCTTTATCATCCCTAGGCTAGTCATCGGGTACTGCCAATAAACTTTTGTACTTACAATTCCATTGCAAAATCCTGGTGCGTATCAGATTTTCTTGATAATTTTAATTTCCTTTTCAGGGTTATTATTCAAGTCCTTTGTAGTTACAGCACTCTACCACTCTATGCCATTGTCACCCAGGTAAAACCATTTTTGAAAATAACAGTTCATCATTGCAATTTTCAATAATACAAAAACACACTTTTGTTTATCGGTTTAGATTTCAGCATAATTTTAGAAATGGTCAACTTGTAGAGTAACCATGAACGCAAGTACCAATCATTGTAGGTATCATTACTGGCAAGCTAAAGGAAACAGATAGTTTCCATTGCATTATACAGCTTCTATTGCTACTTCAGAAGCAAATAGCTTCTTCCTGTCAAATGATTTTTTTTTTTTTACTTTTCTATATTGCAAATCAAGATGGGGAGCTACTTTAAGAAGGAAATATTTGAAGATCACGTCCAACAAGGCCTCGTTGGTTGGGCCCAGCAGGTCAAAAAGCGCACTGCTCAGAAGGCTGGAAATGGATCTGCAAGTGCAAATGAGAAACCACCTGTGGAGTCATCAGTTAAGATAGAGATGAACCTTTTAGCAAAGGAGAACAGCCCACAAAATGGCACATCATAGGTTTCATAGCACGTTTGTTGAACGAACCTCGAGACATTGCATTCTTTTCAGTGCTTAGGTTCACATCTTTTCTTTGTTATCTCTTTCGCCTCTCAGCCTGTTATAGTGTAGATCTAACTAGCGAGTAGTGTACTTATGTATGCAATCCGTGCATCACCAATATCTAGTGCGAAATTTTTGTAGTGTTATTATGACATCCTTAACATAGTTCTTTCTAATAGGTAACAGTCCCATGTCGTTTTAGTAATTTGATTACCCACTTGGTGGCTTCTGTAGTTGTTCTTTATGTGGGGTTAAATTTTGTAGTTGAAAAATGGATTAACTATGTGTATATGTTTTGCACACAATCAAATAATCAAATAAAAAGATTTCACAATATGGACCTTGACTGTTACTTAATCCGTTTGTGGTATGAACATTCCTAGTTCATTACTTCATATGTACTCTGGTGGACATAGCGTGTCATCCCTTTTTTTAAGCACACATACACGGTTCATGGCACAATTCGTGCTTCCAGTGTGCCCTTTTGCATGTATGCTATCATATGATGGGTTGAGATCTTCTATACCATTTATGGTTCCTGATTGGTGCCCATCTGACTGCCGCGCTATAGAGTATAGTTATGCCATCTTGATTACGGAATAACCATCATAAGATTAGTAATAGGAGAGAATTTAATTTTTCATGAACAGAAGCAGCATCAAATCTACCAGTGCAGTATCGGACCTATCAGTCTGATCTGATTTTAGATGCAAAAATAATGGAATTTAATATATGTTTCATCAAATATATTTTTAACATCAAATCTACCAGTGCAGCATCAAACATATATTAAAGTGAGATGTCAAAAATTGCACCCGAACAAAAACTCTAACCGAAGGATTATTAGCATCTTTAAATGAAATATTTAAGTAATTAATAAAAATATAAATTGAAATCCAATGTTATAGACATAATTTATGTTATTATATTATTATATATTATGGTTACAAAAATAATGAAATTTAATATATGTTTCATCGTAAATATTCAATTGACTTTAGAGTGAGGAGAGAATAAAAAAAATGTGAGGAATTATTAAGTAAATATGTATTAAAGTAATATCGGAGTCGAAGTTTTTATTTTTTTTACTTTTTTTATAAACAGGGTTGCCAAAAATATCGACCGCAAATCGGAAACTTATATATATATATTGATGAGTATAATAAGTAAAAAAAAAAAAGATGAGTATAATAATTGAATATAATAGTATAAAAACTAAAAGTAAGAATCATAAAATATGTATATAAATTAAGGAGGGTTTAAATGTCATTACTTTTTTTGACTCTATCATATATATTTTTTTTTTATATAACAATTTTTTTACAATTTATATGTCAAAATAAAACCGTTAAAAATGTGATCTATATTATTTGAGTAAAGAAAACAATATAAATTATATCTAACAGTTTTATTTTGACATTTAATTTTTAATATTCAAGCTATTATAATTTAAAAAATAGAGATATAGTAGTAGTGTCTTCATTCTTATATTATGCATGTAGATGTCCTGATCCGTCAACGGTGATGAGTAAAAAATAAAATTCGGATCCTCCAATTAAATAATCTATTATTTTTTTATTCTATGCATCTTTTTAATATTTTTTATGTATAAATATCTAAATTTATTTAAGCAAGTACCCACGACATATACTCGTCATACGATTTTCTGATTAGTCATAATATCTTTCCATTTATTTTATTCATAAATAAGGAATGCAATCGTTTTGAAATACAAAATTTGACCCGGCCACACCATGATTTTAATTTATTGCCATTTAAAATCATAAACAATGATCTCCACCTGAGATATTCCCTGCTAAATTAATAAATTTGTAATGAAATACAAAAAACGATCTCCACAAATGGAATTGTCTATTATAATTCACATATAAAATACTTACAAATTTACGAAACGTTTATTAACTTTTAAAAATTAGTCAATGACTCCTCAAATTAGAAGTAAATAAGAAGGTTTTTAATAAGGGGTAAAACTATAATAAAAACAAAATAATTCAAGTAGAATTCAAGTGCATAGCACTGCCCTTAAAATAAATGAAATATTAATCACCAAGTAACAAACAAATATTTAGCGTTTTACAAGCTGAATTATATAAAAATTTGATAATAAAAAAATTCAATTAATTCAATATACATTATTTTTTCTTTAAATCTTATGGATGGCTAAGGTGTCACTAATTTCAAAACTAATTAGATAAGCTTCAAACGATAAATCAAAACCGTTCAAATTGATCTACTTTATGAGTGACGTGTCTCATGAAGTAGATCGATTTGAACTGTTTGAATTTATCATTTAAAGCAGATTTATTAAGTTTTAGAGTTGATGGTATTTAAACTGATATATTACCGATGTCAGGAAGTCGGACTCTTAAAATTTATATGTTATATAATTAGATAAGTTATATATTAGTTTAGTGTAAATTAAAAAGTTATTTAATTATCCATCAAGCTACGCGAAAATTTTCAATGATTTAAAAAATATATGATTGTTAGAAATTTTAATGTATTGCTAGATGACTAACTAACTTTCAGATTGCATCAAACTTTATACACGGCCTCTCTAATTAATAAATAATACATGTATAATTTATTTATTTTAAATCAGATAATATCGAAAAAACTATAATATATAAATACTAAAAGATGTATGCTACCATCATTATATTCTAAACGTGGTGTTATGTTATTTTAATTGATTTGATGTGGAAATGGACCGAATTTTTTATTTATATCCAAAAAATAAATCAAATTACAAAACATAACCAAGTTGGGGGCGAAATTCGAAATATACCCAAACCGGAAATTTTTTTTCCGGATTCAACGTCTAACTCCGGAAAAAAAATTTCCGGAAATTGAACTCCAATTCCGGAAAAAAAATTTCCGGACTTAACAATTTTTTTTTTTTTTAGAGATTTCGGATAAATTTTTTCTAAACTTAACAATTTTTTTTTTAAGAGAAAAATAGCTAAAATACTGAAATCTAACGCTAAAAAATCGAATTGTTTTTTTAAATATTTGTTAAATTAATTTAAAAAATTTCAAAATGGTGTAGAATAATTTAGAAATTATCAAAATAGCTAAAATACTGAAATCTAACACTAAAAAATCGAATTGTTTTTTTACTACGAATAGGGCCGATTTTGTGCTAAAATACGGTAAATTTACTAAAATGCTGAAATTATAATAATTATGTAGAATTATGCTAAAATACGATAAATTACGCTAAATTACGTATGAATGAGGCTTATTTTGTGGCATCTTTCGTAAATCATAAAAAATAGTAAAAAAAAAATTCAAAAATAATAAAAATGACCACTTTTCGGAAAGCTTGCGAAAATGCGCATGCGTCCGAACCCAACATTTTTAAAAATACCCTAAGTTAAATAAAAATTATTAAAAATTCCCACGGTCCCAAATTTTTATTAAAAATACCCATACCGGACAATTATTGGAATACCAATTTTTATTATTTTTGGAATTTTTTTTACTATTTTTTATGATTTATGAAAGATGCCACAAAATAAGCCCCATTCATACGTAATTTAACGTAATTTATCGTATTTTAGCATAATTCTACATAATTATTATAATTTCAGCATTTTAGTAAATTTACCGTATTTTAGCACAAAATCGGCCCTATCCGTAGTAAAAAAACAATTCGATTTTTTAGTGTTAGATTTCAGTATTTCAGCTATTTTGATAATTTCTAAATTATTCTACACCATTTTGAAATTTTTTAAATTAATTTAACAAATATTTAAAAAAAACAATTCGATTTTTTAGCATTAGATTTCAGTATTTTAGCTATTTTTCTCTTAAAAAAAAAAAAATTTGTTAAGTTTAGAAAAAATTTATCCGAAATCTCTAAAAAAAAAAAAAAATTGTTAAATCCGGATAAATTTTATCTGGAAACTCTAAAAAAAAAAAAAAAATTGTTAAATCCGGATAAATTTTATCCGGAAACTCTAAAAAAAAAAAAAAATTGTTAAATCCGGATAAATTTTATCCGGAAACTCTAAAAAAAAAAAAATTGTTAAGTCCGGAAATTTTTTTTTCCGGAATTGGAGTTTCAATTTCCGGAAATTTTTTTTCCGGAGTTAGACGTTGAATCCGGAAATTTTTTTTCCGGTTTGGGTATATTTCGAATTTCACCCCCAACTTGGTTATGTTTTGTAATTTGATTTATTTTTTGGATATAAATAAAAAATTAGGGGAAATGGAAATAACTTTCTATTCTAATATTAAAATATAAATTTTAACATTTACTAAATGTTAGTCTTATATGTAGTCAGTTTCAGAGTGAAAATGGTTCATTTCTTTACTTATGAAGCTTATAACATTTATATATACACTTTTGTAAGTGTCAGAACTAAAGATATGAATTATTTGCCTTTGGAAAATGACCAATTAAAAGATTGACATATTTCTTAAAAAAACACATATTTTTTATTTTTAATAAAGAATAAATAGGTACTTTATACATTAAAAATAAATTTAATATGAGTTTTAATATAACATCATCAAATAACATGTCAGTGGAAAAAACCACACATTCTAGGTTTAAAATTTTCTTAAAAATTAAGAATAATTCTGTTTGCAATATCAAGAAGTAGAGTGGAATTGCATAATTATTATGAATAGCTACTTTGATCATATGGGATGAAGCACCAATGACACTATATATTTTTTTATTATAAAAATATGTCATTTTTTATTAGACTAGTTCTGATTGTATGCATATTTTTTTCTGTTTATTTACATGTAGAAGTCTAAATTTATTTAGATACATACTCGTCATACGTACTCTTCACATGCAAATTATATTATTTTTCTATTTTTTAAATATCATTTAAGGAATTTTTAAATTAATTGATAATTGGTTGATCATGTCTTCATTTTCTTCTAATTTTTATATTATTTAAAGAATCTTATTCACTTATTTGTCATTTAATATGTCATTTTGTGTGAGATTTTTTTTTTTATGAAAGTATGTCAAAAAAAATTATATGTCATTTAATAAATTATATAATATATCATTCAAAAAATGTTATTTATCTGTAGATGTTATTTAAAAAATACTATTTGTTAATGTATCAAGCAAATTGAAATGGACGGCTCAGATTAATCCTATACGGGCTAAATTCAATCCGGTGCCTATGGAGACTATAGAGGGTCTGTTTTGAGATTCGTGCCATGTTAAAAGAACCGTCCGATCGTAATTGTCTTCATAACCTGAGGTGATGTGAATTCTAATCTTAAACCTATTTGATTGTTGGACCGTATTTGATAAACCTAGCCTCGAGCGTCTCTCACCGCCGTCGGCTCATCTCCACCCTTCACCCGCCGTCGTGTCATCTCCACCTCTCCCCGCCTTTCCACTGCCCTCCACCTCTCCGCTGTCTTTCTAGGATGAAGCTGGATGTTAACGCTTTACGGTACCTTTCGAAAGAAGATTTCAGAGTGCTCACAGCTGTCGAGTTGGGCATGCGCAATGTATTTCCCCTTTAACTTTTCTTTGTTTTTGTTCTTCTATGTTTGGTATTACTGTTTCATAAGTTTTTTCTAGTTCGCTGGTAAGATTTGGAAGCTAATCGAGGTTTGGTTGAGCGTGAAACTGTTTAGTTTAGTATCTCTGTACAGCCGGACATGATTGCTAGTTGGTTATCACTTCTGTTGTTTTTCTGTTGGTTACTTGCATAATTATGATTGGTTTTCAAATTGAGGCTGTTACATTACATTAGTATTTTGTGCATCAAATATCTTATTTTTTTTAGCTTATTAATTTGATTTATAGTGTTGTACTTTTGATTACCTTATTAAATAAAAGAATATTTTTGTTTTCTAAATTTTCAGCATGAAATTGTCCCGGCAGAGCTTGTGGATAGAATCGCCCGCTTGAAGTAAGTATTTTCTTAAAACTTGACTCCTTTTAATAGCGAAAAGCTTCTTCTAGAGAACTTGGTTCCTTTTAGTTGTGCACAAGAATAACTAAATTTTTTGTTGTTGTAGGCATGGTGGAACTTATAAGTTACTGAAAAATCTGCTGAAACACAAGCTCGTGCATCATGATTCATCAAAATGTGAGTAATCTCAAACACAAAAATGTATGTCTATCATATATTTTGAGACTATTTTCTAGCCTTAACTGTGTTTTTTTTCAATTTCTGGTATAGATGATGGTTTTCGGCTCACATATCTTGGATACGATTTCCTTGCAATTAAAGCACTACTAAACCGTGGTGTTTTTTCTGCTGTTGGCCGTCAGATTGGTGTTGGAAAGGAGTCAGGTATACACCTGCATTTTCTTTACTCTTTAAAAACCTAGTTTACTTGTTCAGGCGTTATCTGCCTGCTTGAAAATCCAATTAATACACTATAATAGACAACATTATGTTACTGTGTTGTCATCTGGTATGCTATCAATGTTGGGACACTTCACACCTGTAAAGGATTGGAGAATACCTTTTTGTTATACTTGATAATTGTGAATGACGTAGTTCACTTAAAAATAAGATGGGAGTTATTGTATCTGATACCTTTCTTTCCTTTCGGTGCAAACAAAGATATATTCGAGGTGCTAGCTGAGGATGGTACCATTTTAGTGATGAAGCTACATAGATTAGGTAGGGTTTCTTTCAGAGCTGTGAAGTCGAAGCGTGACTATCTATGTCATAGGAGTAGTTACAGTTGGTTGTATCTGTCCCGGCTTGCTGCTTTAAAGGAATATGCTTTTATGAAGGTTTGCTTCCCTTTATTTTTTCTTTTCTTTTCAGATTTCATTATGGTGTGGCACAGATACCCTGAATTGTAATTGAGTGAAATTGTAACCTGAACTAAGCCTTGGTGCAACATGATTTTGCCTCTCTTAAGGCTATGCATATACCAATTTGAAGGTTGTATTTGTGCCAAATTTTGTAATGTCAACTGTGGAACAACTTGATTGTGCAATTCTTCTACAATAATAATTAAGTAAAGCAAGAGAAACAAAGATGCACAACTGAAAAGGGTGGAAAGTACGGTCAAACTGGTAATGTACAGTAATTGAATTTACCAAAATCCAGTTAGTAACCTGTGTTAAGACCGAGACCGAGTGAATTAGATGCAAAATGCTTGTGAAAATCAATCATGTGAAATTATTCTGATAAAAGTTATTGAGAACTTGTTTTTCCTTTTTGTTTTGGTATCAAGGCTTTAGGAGAGCATGGATTTCCTGTACCAACTGCTATAGATTGCAGCCGCCATTGTGTGGTGATGTCTCTTGTCCAAGGCTATCCACTGTAAGTATGGGTCCTTCATTTTTACTATTTTTCATGGTATTCTGTGTCCCAATAAGATATCCAATATTGTGTTTACTGCCTGAGTATCACGTCCCACTTCCTTTCAAACTATGGTAGGTGTCATCCATACCCTGCCTGCAATCTTATGAAAACTTCTGGAAATTGCCATATATTGCCCTTGACAGCATAATAGATGCCATGGGATACCTCTCCAAATTACCCTCTCATCTTACTTAGTTGTGTATAGATAGATAAATGGGGGGGGGGGGGGGGGGGGGGGGGTCTGACAGGATATTCTACAAGTATATATCATTACATTTTACATGCAGTCAGTTTATCAGAATGCAATTCTTTTATGAACTCAATAATGGACTAGTATTTTTTTTTTTCAGGGTACAAGTAAAGCAATTGCAAAATCCTGATGATGTTTTTGAGACGATTATTGGCCTTATTGTTCGTCTGGCTGAACATGGGCTTATACATTGCGATTTCAATGAGTTCAATATCATGGTATGCATGTTGCTTATTGTTATTTGGTTTTTACCGTTTTAGCACCATGACTGTTATTTTTCTAAGAGGTTCTTCTTTATCTAATTGCAGATTGATGACAATGAAAAGGTTACCATGATTGATTTCCCTCAGATGGTTTCTGTTTCACACCGAAATGCAAAGATGTAAATTTTTTTATTTCAGAATTAGTTTGGGAAAGTTATATACACAATGAAGCAAAGTCTAAAACTATCATGGATAACCCAAGTGCAAATAATGTGCACGTAGTTATAGGGCATGTAGCACCTGCAAAAGATTTCCTATATATCTAAGGGTGTGTTTTAGAAGTTGTTTTAGATGGCATCCATGATAGTTTTAAGATTTTAGTAGGCATGCATCATAGTTTATCTAAGAGACATTATTGTTATCAATTTTTCAGGTACTTTGACCGTGACATCGAATGTGTTTTCAAGTTCTTCAGGAAGAGGTTGGTTATTATACCATTTTTCATGAGGACCGTATGGGGTTATTAAGAGAAAATATTATTAGGACACATGGCAACATTTTATTGATCCTAGTCAACAAGACTTAGTTATTTTCAATAGAAAGAATATTCAAGGGAATGATTTCATTTGAATTAACTGTTAAGACTTTGCCTTTTCTCATGGCATTCTGCTTCAGTAATATAGCTTGCAAACATTAGCATTACCTTGTATTCACATTTTTCCTCTAATTATTATTACTGTTATCTAGGTATAATCTGTCATATGAAGAGGAGCGGGAACAGGATGAAGGGTCAGCATCTGTTGCTGGCGAAGAGAGAGATAAACTCCGTTTCTCATCTATAGAGAAATCAGCTGGATTTTTAGATAAGGAACTCGCAGCAAGTGGCTTCACAAGGAAGAATGAGGATGATATTCAAAAGGTACCTTGTTTTTCTATTAGTATAATTATAGTTTTTCCTAGTGCACCCAAGGTTTTACCACTTTGAAAATGACGCCCATTTTGGATTGTTGGTGAATAAGTTGACTTTGTGAAAGATGACCAAGCACATGATCTTATGGCTAGTTGGAACAAACAAATTGTTTACTTGATTCAGTATATCTTAATTCAATTTAGATGAAAACTTGTGCCCAGAATTATGATTTTGCTTTTTATGTTGGAATTATTGCTTCATTACTATAAAAAAAATGAGAGTTTACTTATTAATTGCAGTATATAGAAGGAGAAAAAGAAGGCAGTGATGACGAGTATGATGAGGATGATGATGATAACGAGGCATCTGACAGCGAATCTGTGGGTGTTCAAATAAGTTCTTTGAAAATGGCCGACGAGGTATGTTGTATTATTTGTGCATAATAAATCAATATCAGATGTCTGATTTTTTGCTTCATAGTGATTTTCTCTCTGATATAACATATTTTCTTGTATCTAAGAGTTTAACTTATTTTTTTTTCTTCTCTTTCTAATTTAGCCTGAAGAAAGTTCCAGTTGTAATGATGTTGGGGTTAAGGAGGAACCTTTAGTACCTGGAAATGAGGTTAGTTTTTGTTTACAGATCCTTTAGTACCTGGAAATGAGGCTAGTATATTTATGATATGTTCTCTTCTCGGACTTCTCATATTGGCATAACATTTTCCTTGGTTCTTTTATGGAGGTACAACGGGTCTCACAGATGTACCTCCTCTTTTTATCCCCCTCACTGCTTTATTTTTCCTTTGAAAGCTATATGTTTTTTATTTATCTTGGAAGCATTTTTCTGATGAAAATGAGTCCTTTTCTTTAACAACTGTCCATAACATTTTGAAAGTAGGATAATAATATTGCAGTACTAAGAAATTGACAAAGTAAAAACCCCATCTTAGAATAATATTTATTTTTCTCGGTTACAGGAGGGCACTGCTGACGGATCCGATGGCAGTGAAGAAGACGAGAATGATGAAGAACTGACAAAACGCCTGAACAAAGAGAGAAAGCGGGCCATAGCCTCAGCTCATGGCCGAAGAAAACTTATCACGTCGAGAAATTCTTATAAAGACAAGGGCCGCAAGTCGTCTCTCAATTCCAAGGTCCAGAGACAGGCGTTGCAGTGGTAATTTTGGAAAAGAAAGCAAGTCCTAAATTGCTCGTCTATTGATGGTTTTGTTGCTTTGTTGCATGTTAAGAGTTTGTGTACTCAATTTTGGTGTTCTCTAGTTTTGGGTACTCATTAGGTTTGGTGTACTATTTGATGTATCTATAAGTATTATTATAGACAAATAATACTATTTGGTGTAGTTTGTAATTCTGAAATTAGACAAGTAAAACGCAATTTATACTTCATACACATCATACCCGTGGAAAATATATAAAATTGGATGCAAGTTTTAGAACTTAATAAACAACATAAAAATTTACAAGGGTCCATATTTAACAACATTTCAGAAAAAAATAGTTATATTTAAATGATATGAAAATTAATACACAACAAATCTATAAGAAAAATAATAAGTTTATAATTTTTCTTGTTTTAACGCCAAATTACTTCAAATTTTGCTGAATATTTTCCGAGATTTTATGTGTCCGGAGCTCCACATCTCAACGCGTAACAGGTTATACGTAACATACTAGCGGGTTCAGTCAACTCGTTTTGTAAAGAATCACAGAGTATGTTGTTAATCGAAGAATAGTGTGTGTGGTGGCTGCAGAGTGAGTGGGTCCACACGGGTTATACACTTATACTGGGCAATCGGTGCGAGATAGATAAAAATGAGTTTTGTCCTCTTCTCATGTATGATATAGTTTTTGAGTTATGCTAAATAGGGTGTTTTACTTTTTGCTCATATTTTTATTTTTAAAGTTTAAACAGTCAATCTGATTTTTTCAACATAATATTTATATTGATATATACTTGGAGATCAAATTTTATATTTTTTAGAATTTTTGAAAATCAGTGTTTTTGTGAATTTTTTATTATTTTTTTATTTAATGAAAAACTGTGATTTTCAGAAATTCTAAAAAAATAGTAAAAAAATTAAAAAAAAAATGTAAAATTTGGTCACCAAGCACATATCAATATGAAGATCATGTTGAGAACTTCGGATCAACTATTTGAACTTTGAAAATAGAGATATGAGTGAGAAGTAAAACACTCTCTTTACTTTTCAAAGCATGATAGCCTATCTCATAGTTTTTTATCCGTAGTTTTTTGGTGTTGAACTTAAAAATTAGTAAATTAGTTATCCGCAACACGAAATGTTACAAAGTATATTTTACAATTATGTTGTTCACTTCTTTGAAATTGAGAAAAACTATTATAATTAACAAGAAAATCCTTGAAACTTTATAAAATACAAAGCATCATAACGGATTAGTATTTCTAAATTTTAAATGTGTATAACTCTCTTTGTAAAAAAAAAAAAAAAAACGTGTATAACTCTCTATGCGTAAACAGCTCAGGATTGTTTTTTAAATCTTCATCTCATCTCTGCGAACAATCATCTATTTTTTTTTAAATGGATCCCAAAATATATAAAATTGTGTTAAATTTAATATATGAAAGATATATAAATATTGACTGATCAATTTTGGGAAAACAATATATACTTTTATTATCTTTAGAGACACTATTTATATATATTATTTTTAACTATATACTTTTAAAAACTTGTCGTTTCATATCTACTAATATCTCTGTTAAAATCTGAACCCTTCAATCATAATTTGCACGAATATTAAAAGCTCACATGCATTTTACTTCGAACTGAATTAGCTCGAATTCTTATCGAACGGTCCGGAGCTAAAGAGAAAAATTCTGTTACCTCATCTGATATGGACTCCTATGAATTCACAAGGCCTGGATCCGTATCCTCTGCATTAACTCAAAAGGGAATCTTTTGATTTAATGAATTTCAACCGTCTGATTTTAAACGGAGTCAATCCGGCTCGTGTCTATAATATAGGGTCCCTTTAATATTAGTGCAGATCTAGTTCGCACGAATCTTGAAACATACTGGACAGTCGAGATTCATTAACTCAAAAGATTATCTTTTGAGTTAATGCAAAGGATATGAATTAACAAGGCCTGGCCCAATTTTTTAACATCTCACCGATAAGAAGCCGGGTATTCGAGTTCTGCGTTAGCTTTTTACCTTTTTCGCAGTTTCGCGTTTGCTTTGGTCTCTTCAGTTCTTACTTCATACTATCAGAGTATCAGTATCTTACTAGATGCAATCCTTGTTATAGTTCTCTTTTCTAATATTTAGGTTGATTGGATATCCACAAAGATAAATTTCCTTCACAGTGATTCCACCTTTGGTCTCTTTTACATGGCGCTGCACATACAGACACCCATGACCTGTTCGACAAAATGCTTAACAGAGAGCACCTATTTCAAAACCTCTCCTATCTGTCTACCCATCCTTTCTTTTGGACCAAGGAGACTCGGCCTCTCAGTCTCAAGCAGCTGCAAGTTTAGTTTGTTCAAATCCAGGCAGAACTCGTCTCAAATAAATACCAGTATAAGAGCATCAAAAGCCTTTGACCTGGTACGTGGTAATAACTATGAAGAGGACTCAGATACTGATACCGACTCAGACAATGATAGTGACCCAGAAAGCCCATTGCTGACTGACAAAAGAGCAAGAGAAGAGATGAGGGGAAAAATACGAGAAATGCTTGATCAGGTCCCACCTGTCAGCATAGAGACCAATGAAGAAAAGAGAAAACAAACGATAAATAGCTTACTAAAAGATTATAATCTTGTGGTGGATGAAGAGGATCCTAATTGGCCAGAAGAGCACGATGAGGGATGGGGTTTTAATTTGGACCAATTTTTTAATAAAATACAAATTAAGAATAATGAAAGGGACGATGATGATGAAGGTTATGATAGTCAAGAAGACATAGTATGGAAGGATGATGATTATATAAAGCCGATCAAAGAAGTCACTGCCAAAGAATGGGAGGCTACTGTTTTTATTGATTTCAACCCCCTTGTTATACTGGTTCATAACCGTTACAGAAGGTCTGTGTTGCATCTTTTTGGAAAATATTATGTTTATTCTTGCAAATGACAGCATAACACATGTATAATTAACCCTCTACTGAAAAAAAGGGAGAATCCAAATGCATAACAAGAGTGGATCCATAGGGAATTTCAGATCCTTGTTTGATAAAGTCGGGATAGAAGTGTATTGGGTAAATGTGGTATTTTCCAAGTTCTGTATGAACACACATTTCTTGTTACCAAGATTTATGATATTTAACTGTTTCAGCAGGTGCACAGTAGTTTAACCGCATTAATATTTTACAAGCTGTAACCAAGTTTTTAAATATGTCCTGACATCAGAGAGGGGGCCTGTAAAGCACCAGTACTTGTGAGAAAGTACAAATAAACTGAGTGAACCCACATTCTAAACCCTACAAGTGCCTAAACCTATTTGCTTCCCTTTTCAGTTTTTTAACTGTAGATTAACCTAACTATACTTGGTCTTAGGCCTAAAGAAAATGAGAAGGCAAGAACGGAGATAGTTAAAGCAATAGAGATGTTCTGGCAGTCTGGTCTCCCTTCTCCAAGAGTACGCAATTTTTATTTAATTTCGATACAATTAGTAGGAAATCCTGCTACACAGTTTGGCTTCAATACCTACATCTGACCCAGTAGTCACAATATCTCAATCTGAAGCCAGGCAAAAAATAAATAAATAACATAGATAGTAATATAAGATAGAATTAGTTAAAGTAATGTAATATGTAGAATATCCATGGTTCATATAACTCTTGCATATCAGATGTATTGACTGGTACGTACCAGTTGTATGCCACTGTTGGCATTATTATTCTGGTCAAGTAAGTTCACTCACTCTATTTGCATCTGTGTGGTTTGACATGGCAGTGTGTAGGAATAGATGCTTTTGTGGAGGACGAACTGGTGAAGGCTTTGAAAATAACTAATTATCCTGAAATTATCTTCACCAAAAATGGGAAGATACTTCATCGGGACACAGGAGGTACATTTTACAAACTACTAAGTCAGACAGTCATGGTCTCATGGATTCAGTAAAAGCAGTGGATCAATTGATCCCACACTCAATTCATGAAATTCTGCTGGATTGTATGGTTTTAAGTTACCTTTTTTTTTTTTTTTTTTCTTTCTTTCTTTCTTTTAGTAAGATATAGTTATCTTGCTAAAATTGATCCCACTGAAGATGTGCTAGCTGCACCACTCGGGTTACATTTTGATTTAACTACTATCTATGCATATGTCATTGTTATATCATTGCAAAGTATATGCTATATTTTTGTGTTTACTTGCATAATATGTAGGCTGATTCTGAGAGTCCGTCAAAAGTAAAACAAATTCACTCGCAAACTTCTGTTTAAAAAAAGCTGCAATAAAAAAAGAAAACCTATTTCATCCTTCCAACTGTTACTTGACATATAAATGAAAAAGTTCAACAATTTCAAGGGGACAAAATTTTCCCTTTTTCTGTTGAGTTTCTTTTTATCTCAAAGGAGTCTGGTTTTACTATTTAGGACTTGACCACACCCGTTTATGATCTGACTGGTACATACGCCATCATGTCTCATATAAAAATCCTTATACAGGAGAAGAATTTGTCTAATAACTAGCCTAACATTAGCAATCATGTCCATATAACAATCCTCATACAGGAGAAGGATTTGTCAAATTTTATTAACTAGCCTAATTACAAGTTACCTTTATCAACTGCTAACCTTTCTTTTTCTTATTCTTTTACTCAGTGGTACGGACAGCACAAGAGTGGTCTGAGATGATGGCTTTTTTCTATTACAAGGCAAGCAGGCCTTCATTCCTTGACAAAAGTGCTGGTCAGAACCAAGAAAAGATTCCATCACTATCATAAGACACGGTATTTATAGGAAGCTAGATTCATTGCCAATTTTTATTTTTCTTTAATGCCACTATAATAGTTGTACAAATGTTAGATTGTAATTGGTATAATACAATATGCTTTTGTTTCAAGAGAAGTTCTCTTTCTTGATTGAACGTTTTCAGTTGGAATATGAAGCTCTTATATTGAAGCATCTTTAGTAGTGTAATGTGTTTACACTTTACACTGCAGCTTGTCATTATGTGTGGATGTTTGGGATGTTAGATATTTCTCATGAGAACAATGAACAATACCTTTTTTTAAGGGACGGATAATAAATGAAGCAAGGCATTCTTTTTTGTTTCTTATTAGTTATTAGGGAACTTAGCACAAGTTTTCTATCTTTATATGGATTTTGAACGAGGAGGGATCAAATTACACTTTCTTTTTGACATATTTTGACACTTATCATTTTCAAAGTCCAAATAGTCGATTCAAACCGTTCAACATGATGGATATATTAAAATGTGTTTGGAGATCAAATTTTATATTTTTTTGATTTTTTTACTATTTATTAAGATGGTTACAAAATCGTTGTTTTCAGACCATTGAAAAACAGCGATTTTGTAACCATCTTAATAAATAGTAAAAAAATTCAAAAAAATGTTAAATCATGTCGAACGGTTTGGATTGACTGTTTGTATTTTGAAATCGCAAAATTAACTTATAAAAAAAGCAGTGCCAAGATGTGTCAAAAAAGAAGATGTAATTGAATCCCTTCTCTGTTTGAACTGGCTCATAGCACAAGGTTCGTACTAATCATGGGAGACACATAAGGCATGACGTAATTTTAGCCTAAAAAGAGATTTCAAAATTTGGAAATTATGAGATTTTAGAATTTAAAATTCGGATATAATTATAAATAATTTAAAAATTATTTATTTTCTTATAATGTATATAATATATTAAAATTTTGAAGCTGAAAGAAAAAAGAAAATTCTACGTACGAGGAGTATTCGTTAATAATTTGGAAAAAAAGATACCGAATACTCTCGTATGCAGAACTTCTTTTTAAAAGGATACGGATACAATACGGATACGATAAGAGATACAGTGATTCAGCGATGAGTATCGGATACCGATATGATACGGATACATACAGGTACAAGATCATATTTAAAAGTATGAGGTAACATAGCTGTGCAACGGTGCCACGTTTACGTCCTTCTGTGTCACAGTGTCACTCGCTATTTTCAGGAACCACACGGAGTCAATAACCCGTTAGCGCCACAGGGGATCTAACTCTGTTCTCAATATCAGGTCTCGATCCTTCCTTTCGACCTGAGATGCAATTCTCCTCCTTTCCCACCAAATTTGCAGATACTAAAGCGCGCGAAAAAGCATAATCCAAGGAGAGAATCACTAATCCTCATAGTATCGTAGACTACCGACAGATATTCGATCGAAATGAATCCTAGTCGGCACCGTAGAGTATCTCTCAAGGCGCACCATCCCAAATGGAAAGAGCAGGTGGTATTTCGATTCCTAGTTTATACCCTTCAGATTTTTTAAGCTGGCGAAGGAAGAGAGTTTTTTTTTTTTTTAATTTGACCTTTAAAGTGTGTTTCTGTTCTTGTTTGGTGTAATTTAAGTGGAAATTATGAAGATGAAACAGTAATTTTGAATTACTGGCATTCAATTATGTAAACCTAGGACATAAGACGGTTGTCAAACAAAGAATTATCAGGATATAAAGACAGCAATTTGGTACTTATTTAAATTACCAATGCTTTTGATCCGAAGGATTGAAGGAAGAGGCTTTGTTTCCTTTCTCTTTCCACTGTGGCCCTGTATTTTGAAGTGGGTAATCTCTCATACCCCCAATTCACAGGAAACCCTGTATAATCTGTTGTCATTAGCAGCAGTGGGATATTAAAGCTGCAAATATATAGTTTCCTATACTAAGAGAGAACTAGAGGTGTAGTTCTAAATTTCCAACAAGAGTTGGTGATGCATTGGTGTCGATATAATTGCTTAACAGCGTGGATACCCACGGTAATACTCCCATCAGAGATAACCATATCCCCGGGGATAATTATCACCTTAGTCATTTTTTTATCCTCGCCTTTAAAACAAATTATTGTAGTTAATTAGTTTGTGTTTTCCTTTTTCTTAACTAAACTAGTTTATGATTCCATAATATATTGTTGTTGGGATATATGGCCTCTTTGTATGATATGATACAGTGTGTTGCTTACATGTATTAGGTGACATTACTACAAAAATTTGTTTTAATGTATAGTCAAACATATTTACCTTAATTTCTACAGCTTCGGCAAAACTGCCTTAAGAGAGTACAAAAAGAAAGAGAGAAACTTCTACAGAAAATTAGGGGTCAAGGTGATAAACCTTTACCTTCACAACAAGAGGTAACTCACAAAAGTTTCATTAATTAATTTATGTTAAGCTCCCTATTTTGATATTAGTTATCATACCGGCCAGTACAAATCCCAACTGACACATTAGGGAAGTTGTAACCCCAGAATAGCTTAATTTATTTTATAGCTAATAAAACCCCAATAATACAAATTATTTGTCAGGATAAAATGGATTCAACAGTACGAAATATAGTTTCTGAAGAGATCCAGAAAATGGAAGCATTACCATTAAATGAAAAAGAAAATGACCAAATATGGGAACACGAGGATCAATTTGGGAATGTAACAGAGAGTGAAGAGGCATTGCTAGAAATGGAGAGACTTCTTTACCAAGAGCTTAGAGAAGAATTGATCAGGAGAGGTCAGATATCTTTTCTCCATTTTTATGTTACTTTCTGGTCCTGTTAACTTGTAGTATCTAGCTCCTCAAATTAGCATTAAAAAAAAATAGATTTTTATCTTGAGAGATGCAAATTTTGTATGTCACCGATTGAGAAACTAAGCCTCAATAAAGTTAGTCTTTCCTCAATTTATGATTTTACCCCCTGTGGTGTAATATCAGTGAATTTAGCCCTGGATCCATCTTCAACTGTGCAATTGTGTTACTGTGCCTCAGTTTATCCTTAATTGGGAAACTATGCAATTGTCAAGTCTGGATTTTATGTCTTTTTTTTTTTAAAGTTTGACAGTGGCTGTCAAACATGTACAGCTTTCAGTTCTGCATACAATTACACTAAGCTAATCCTGTCAACACATCAACTAAACTATAGAATAACAAAATAAAACATCCGCTTGCCACATCCCTCTTGCCTTCAAGCTGCTGCCTATACCCCCTGCCCCCTAACATAGTTTGCACCATAACTTTTGCCTCTTGAATCGCCCATCCTGCACTTAAGATGACAATGTTGGCCGCGCCACCCCCCTGTCAGTGGTTCGAAGAGGTCTATCCCCCCATGTATCATACCAAAATGAGATAGTGGTGCCCTGTCCGATCTTCCATCTTGTGCACCAATGAAACAGATTCTTGATCTTTCAGGGCCTGTCTGTTTTGTTTTTCCCCCACAAAAATTCTCTTCGTATCTGATCCATCCTTGTGATTACCCACTGTGGCAAGGTGAAACATGCCATATAGTAGATTGGGATTGCGGAGAGCACCGATTTAATTAATTGCAAGCCCCCCCCTCCCGACACCAACTTCTTCTTCCAACCCTCTAATCTCTTTTCTAGTTTTCCAATCAACGGCAGTCTGATTTTTATGTCAGTTTTGTAATTAGACTCACACAAGGGAAAATTGGTTGAGTAGCAACACTATTTGTTAGTCTTCTTTTTATTTGTAAAATATCTAACTTTTAACTGGTATTCTTAAGAGCTGGAGTTTCTAGAGGAAGTGGATGCCTACCTGGAAGAACAAGCTTTTGAGCACATGCATTTAAATGAAAATCAGGTAGAAAAAAGTTGACAAAATTTCAACTTAAAACTGAGTTTTATGTACTGAAGCTTGTGAGTACAGCCTCAGATGAAACTTTAGATTGTAGTGTACTGCCATAATTGGGTCCATAAATTGATATATGGTTCTTTTTTTTTTTTAATAAAAGGCCTAGGCCTCATTAAACTGAAACCTGTTAAATTACAAAACAGGATTTGTTCTGAACTGCTATCTACTCAGCAGCATATGTCAATACCCTGACACTGAAGCATATGTCAATACCCTGATCCACAGCACCAAAATAAAAGCATCTAAAAGCAACCACAAACAGTTCATTGTGCACACACAAGCTAGCAGGAGATAACAAGCTCCACAAAATATATGAACTCCTAACACTAAGCCACTTAACAGGGCTGAAGAAAGATTATGACAAAACATAAAAAGCAAAGTAGTCCACTTCATGCACTATTATCAGTAACCCACTCAACCATCTGATTTATGGTTCCTAAGTGTTGATATCGGTAAGGCATCCAATTTATCCTTGTATGGTATAGTAGTCTGGTATAATAATTCCTGATTAATAGTCTGAAGAGCTTTGAAATTTTCTTTAATTTTAAAGCATTGTTCAAACCTCATTTGCTTGAATTTTTAGGGGGTAGAAAACAAAGTATGGTGTCCTGTTTGTAAAAAAGGAGAGCTAAAAGAGGCACATAATCTCATCTATTGTACCTGCTGCAACATGCGACTGGACATTGGAGATGATAAGGTAGGATTTGTTTTTCATGAAACTAGATTTCTTTTACATTAATTCTTTCACTTGCATTACTTTTTTTCAATTATCTTCTGTATTTGCGAAAACTATACCTCATATTTTCCTAGGTGATGAATCCCCCTTTACTGGGGGATTGTAGAAAGTTCCCCTTATTGAGTTTAACACTGGTGTGCTAGGTTAATCTTGAGTTCTTGCGGGACCAGTTGGCAGAAGTGCATATGGTACATCTAGATAGAGGGTGCAAATCAACACCCAAGTTCTGTGTGGAAACAAATTTTGGATTGACTGCATTATGCATCAAATGTGAAGTATGCTGCACATTTGAGGTTGTATTTTAATGATATGTGATATTGAAATCAGAGAAGATCATGACCATAACCAAAGTTGGCTTTTTCCTACTTCATGTATTTTGTTGTGACTAATTGAACTTAAAAAGAGTAATATCACAGTAGGGAAAGCAGGAGTGCAGATCTTCTGCATTACCTCACCATTTGAGTTTGAATCCGGACAGGCAGATCAGAATTCGGGCTAATCCAGCTCAATCTTGTAATGCATGGGGCCCTTTAAGATCTGTGGTAATATATAATGAACAGATCAGATACAAACACAAATGGTGAGGTACCTTAGGTGATATGGATTCGGGGAAGCAGTGTTTTGTTTTTGTTTACTTGAGCAGCATTCTTTTCATGCATCCTCTTGTTTGTTGGCACTTTAAACCCATAGTAGTCTCTCTATTCTGTTTTTTTTTTTGGTTGAATGATGATTTTTGTGCATAATTCTTCTATTTAATAAATACTGGAAAATTGGTGACTAGATTCTGCGAATTATTATATGATGAACACAGGGAAATTAGTGATAATATCAACTTGCTGCATCAAGCATGCATGGAGTATTGATACAGATGAAAGTGTAATGTATGTGAATTCGATGAACAGAATGACAAGTGCCACATAAACGATTAATTTTGCTTGTTTGAGAAACTTCCACCGGCTTAAATTTGTTACCACAGTTCAAATCTGGAGATTTATACTTTAATCACATTTTTTTTCTTGAGTTAATACTTCGAAAAAAAAATATAGAAGAGATGTTCAATCGTATCGCTATCTGTTGTCATATCTTTTTTTTTTTTTTTTAATATATTCCAAGCAAATTCAATTGATATGCTTTGTCCTTGCAATCACACCCTTCACAGATTGCTGTCAAAGCTCCACAATGGAGAGCGCATTTTGCTGTTTCATAATTTTATTATTGTTGCAGCTCATACTTTGTTCTTTCTTCCCTTCTGTATGGACCAGTTTTTTAACGGACTTTGAACCATGGTAGATATTAGACTTCATGCAACACACAAAATATAGAGCTAAAATGAAAATATGTATAATTTGTATGTTGTATGAAGTCAAAACAACATTGTCAATATTTTTATCTGGATTTGCTCTGTTTACATTCTCTCAGTATTCTTGTTTTGAAGTGGAAAATGGCCTAGACAGGATTCATCTTTTCTATTTTCTTCTCACTTTTATTAACTTGCTATCTAACAAACAGTTAAGAGTATGTTTGGTTGGAATGAGAATAGACTATTTTTAAAGTTAGGCTATTCGGAATAGCTTATTCGGTGTTTGGTTGAATTCGAATAGCTAGACAGTGAATTCAATTTTTTTGTCTTATTAGAATAGATTATTCCTAAGAATTTGAGATTTGACTATTCTAATAAGATAAACAATAGTTATTCTTGACTTGACTATTCTAGCTATTTTTGTTTTACAACCAAACATACCCTAATATAATCGTGTTATTACCTCAAAAGTAGTTAAAGTATTCTCAGAGTTTAGTCAATCGACATTGAGAAACATATAGCTCGCGCAAAATAATTTGTCTGGGAAGCATAATTTTTTTTATTTTATAGAAATTACTCTTGCATGTATTTTTTGCATTTCTTTCTGCATAAGATAGTATATATACTTAACAAGTAAATTTTGTATATCTAAATTTACAAAAAAAAAAACATATCTCATATAAAAAGTGTTCACTACTTCTCTATTTTTGAATAATAATAAGGATTTTTTACTTGAATGCTTTGTTCAATAAGTAATACATGCAACTATCAGATAACGTAAAATATAAACAAGTTTAAAAAAAAATATAAATACAACATAGAGGGCAAGTAAAGCATGCCGCTAAGGAAGCACAATTATCATTTCATTTTTAGAGAATTGTTGCTATTAAGTTGGAAAATTTACGGGATAATTTATGTTAATTTTTATAGTGAATATTGAGCACTTGCACATTATGCAAAACTCATGATAAAAAGGCCCACATGACAACCATTTTCGCTTACATTTCATGCAAAACTGATGTTTAAATTTGGATAGAGTCAAGTCAACAGGGACATTCTATTGGCGCAGCAAATCTTTTGAAAAATTAAGGTCCCAATGAAAGTCAGGATTTTTGTTTGGCTGAAAGTCAGGATTTTTGTGGAAAATTAAGGTCCCAATGAAAGTCAGGTTGTCATTTTTGTCAGTCAGATATTATTGAAACAAGGGACCACATGGGGTTGTGCCTACGCGGAAGGGTTTTGGCGGGGTTTAATGGCCCATTATAACATCTCACGACAGGGAGGAGACGGCATCCGCCGATTATGGATATCCACGGGTAGGCAAATGACATCTTTCGAGAGAGCGAGGTGGAGCGTAATCTGGGCAGCGGGGACATGGGCTCTCTGGAGAGAGAGAAACATGAGACTATTCTCCAATAAATAGAGGGTAGTTCACCGCCTTATCAATGACACCGCATTAGAGATTGAGAACTGGTGGCGGAACGGCTGAAGGAATTGAGCCTACATTAGAGAGGCAGTATTTTACATTATCTTCCGTGTATAGTTAGAAGAGTTTGAGTAGCATTTAGTTGATGTAATTAATTTTTTTTTAATCAGTTGTTGGCAACTTGCCTTCAACCATTAAAAAAAAGTCAAGAGGGACAAAATTCAAGTCATGTTTGTCATTTTCAAAAGGGAAACCCTGACTAACCAACTACCGTATGTCACACACAACCTAAGACAAGTGTCGCCTCAAATCTTTTTGACTTTACTAGGAAAAAAAATTCAAAATATTTTCCGCGGCCATCAATCATGTTTGCTTCTACAAGTCTAATAAGCATGGTTTTTTAATTGCATCATAACAGCATCCCAATTATTGATATACGTGGGATAATCATAATATAGAACTTGTGATGTGGTTTCCAACTTGAAAACTTGGAATTCCAATTAGTCAAAAGAGGTGGAAGGGAAGGGCCAAGGGGGTGTCTAGAACAGCTAATTTCAACTTTATTTACCTGCCTCGTAAGAAATTAATGGAAAATTGAGTGCACGTTCTTGTCTATCATCCTACTTGTCAAACATGTTGATAATTTAGGTGTAGTAATATTTTCGTCAAATCTGGTCGGATCGCATCTAATAAAAAAAAAGAAGTATAATCTGTACGTATATATATAATTAGGTAAATCCTCCGAGTATCTTCCAGCGTAGATACGATCCGTAATGCTTCTGCTTTTGAACATTTTCAAAGTGACATTCAAAATATATCCCGTGTTTATTTAAAATGAATACTTTAATTACTACAGATAGAGGCTACACGGAGGAGAAATGCATAATAGAATTAGTCAAACCTATAATAACTTAGATATGACGAACCCATATCCTCTGAGGTAACAGAATATTTATATTTACATCTAAACCGTCCGATCAGAATATGGGCCAATCGACCCTTTAAAATTTGTGCGGATAAAAAGGCCCACATGACAAATCCACTAGAATTAGAATATGAGGAGGGATCGGATTACACTATCTTTTTTTATACATTTTGACACTTACCATTTTCAAAGTCCAAATAGTCGATCCATACCGTTCAACATGATGGATATATTAAAATGTGCTTGGAGATCAAATTTTACATTTTTTTTGAATTTTTTTACTATTTAATAAAGATGGTTACAAAATCGTTGTTTTCAGACCATTGAAAAACAACGATTTTGTAACCATCTTAATAAATAGTAAAAAAATTCAAAAAAATGTAAAATTTGATCTCCAAGCACATTTTAACATGGTGATCATGTTGAACGGTTCGGATCGACTGTTTGGATTTTGAAATCGCAAAATTGACCTATAAAAAAACAGTGTCAAGATGTGTAAAAAAAAAGGTGTAATTAAATCCCTCCTCTTAGAATATATAAATATCTGCAAGGAAAACAAATTGTTCAGTACGCTAGCACGAACTTTGATTCATGAAAAATAGTGAACTTTATATTTGAGAGTGAATTTTACACAAATTTTATAGAAAAAAAATCTTATAGTAAACGAGAGAAATATTTTTTCACAAACAATAGTAATTAACCCTCAATTATTTATTTTTTTTTTTACAAAAAGTGGCTGCTGAAAACAGTTGCTAGGCCAAGCAGTTACCGGTATTAGTTCAATATACCGATAGGCTCCAAATCCAACTCAATAGAGGCAAGAAAATAAATGGGTACTACAGAGCATCACCGCAATCATATATGATTGAGATTGACCAACAAATAAGTATTTAAAATTTAACATGAAGGCGTTAGAATTGAAAACGGTACAAATAAAGTTGATTTCCTTTTCGGATTTTTTTTTAAAAACCATAATTAATAAATTAAAATTAGCAAAGCAACATGATTAGCTGGATTTTTTCAAAAACCATAAGAACCGAGATGCCAATTCGGTCCCCATTTTTTTTTCTTCCCTGGGACCGAATTGGCATTTCGGTCCCCCCCATTTCATAGTTTTTCTGCAGAGCTGCTACAGAAAATCAAAATGAGATGGGACCAAATTGCTATTTCGGTCCTTTTTTTTTTAAAGAGAAGATGAAATATAACACTAAAAAATCGAATTTTTTTCCCTTTGTCAAATTACTTTTTTGATAGCATATTTATACTAAAATACGCTAAATTACTTCAAATTATGTTAATTTATGCTGAATTACACTAAATAACTTGAAATTACAATAATTATGTAGAATTATGCTAAAATACGGTAAATTACGCTAAATTACGTATGAATAGGGCCTATTTTGTACCATCTTTCATAAATCATAAAAAATAGTAAAAAAATTCCAAAAATAATAAAAATTGGTATTCTACAAGTTCATTATATAACTAATTTACTGAGCTACGTAGATTGAACAATAGAAATGAAAATCTTAATCGGAAACTTCAACTGAAGTTTTGAAACTCTTCTCTTTGTTTTTTGGTGATTCTGAATTTGGAAATCTGGCATCGCAAGTTTGAACGCATGCGTATTTTCACAAGCTTTCCGAAAAGTGGTCATTTGCTGAAATTGGATACTCGAGCGCCGTTTTATCGCTGTTTGAAGTTTCGTCGTTGTTTTTTCGCCTTCTCAGTGAAGATATCATCCCTATTCATACAAAATTTAGCGTAATTTACCGTATTTTAGCATAATTCTACATAATTATTGTAATTTCAAGTAATTTAGTGTAATTCAACGTAAATTAATATAATTTCAAGTAATTTAGCGTATTTTAGTAGATGAGGGATCCAATTACACATTTTTTGGTGCCACACTTTGACACCTACCATTTTTAAAGTCCAAATAGTCGATTTAAACCGTTCAACATGATGGATATATTAAAATGTGCTTGGAGATCAAATTTTACATTTTTTTGAATTTTTTTGCTATTTATTAAGATGGTTACAAAAATCGTTGTTTTCAGACCATTGAAAAACAGCGATTTTGTAACCATCTTAATAAATAGTAAAAAAATTCAAAAAAATGTAAAATTTGATCTCCAAGCACATTTTAATATGGTGATCATGTTGAACGGTTCGGATCGGCTGTTTGGATTTTGAAATCACAAAATTGACCTATATAAAAAACGGTGTCATGATGTGTCACCAAAAAAGGTGTAATTGGATCCCTCCTCATTTTAGTATAAATATGCTAATTATATATCAAAAAAGTAATCTAACAAATATTTAAAAAAAATTCGATTTTTAGTGTTATATTTCAGCATTTTAGCTATTTGTCTCTTTAAAAAAAATTAACATAATTTCAAGTAATTTAGTGTAAATCAGCATAAATTAACATAATTTCAAGTAATTTAGCGTATTTTAATATAAATATGCTATCAAAAAAGTAATTTGACAAAGGGAAAAAAAATCAATTTTTTTAGTGTTATATTTCATAATTTTAGCTATTTGTCTTTTAAAAAAAAAAAAATGGGGGAACCGAAATCCCAATTCGGTCCCCACTGAAAATACCCTAGACTGAATTGGGATCTCGGTCCCAGGGTGCTACACGGAAGGCAACACAGTTTTCTGTGGAAAAAGTGTGAAAAGGGGGGGATCGAAATGCCAATTCCGTCCTAGGAGAAAAAAAAATGGGGACCGAATTAACATCTCGGTTCTTATGGTTTTTGAAAAAACCCAGCTACTCATGTTGGTTTGCTAATTTTAATGTTTTTAATTATGGTTTAAAAAAAAAAATCCTTCCTTTTCAGTCAATTTAATGCTTTCATTTTGAATCTGTGATTTCTGCCATTATTTGTTTTCCAACATAAAATTTCTTCCAAAACAATTGTACATATTGTTTGCGAGAAGATTAGTTTGATTTAAGCGAAAACTTTTCCTTTGTCCTCTTATTGCTTATTCTAGTACTGTAAATAACGGTATGCGCTCGTCGAACGGACGGAGTATCGCCAAGCGATTAATCGGTATGTAGCTGATTAATTGAAATTATACAGCCGATTAATCGTTTTCGTTAAAATAATGTGTATATATTCATAATTTATTTAACTCATCAAATTTATCAAATAAACTTAATTTAACTTAGTTATATTATTATAACATGACACTACGCTTATTTCTTCTTAACAATACATAAACACTAACATGTGTAAGTAACACATTTATTTAATATAAAAATAAATTCAAAAATTAAGTTTTTTCAAATACTAATAACATATTATTTGAAAGAAATCAAACATTCCAACATAGAATCACTAAATTTAGTTTATAATACAACTAAATTTTATATATAAACATATCATACTAATTGAAAAAATTACATCAATAAGTAACAAAAATATATGCTATATAAATAATAGAAGAATTAATCAATTTCAAAGTAAATAAGAAGGAAAATCATATATAGAAAATATTAAATGTATATCCAAGCACAAATAAAACTACCATATAGGATTTTTGAAACTTATTATCACACTGTCACTGGAATAAAAAATAATGTGAAAATAAATATTCACTAGAATAAATGGGAATAAACGGGAATAAACGGAAATAAATAGAAATAAACGGACGATTAAACGGGAACGGAATGATCGGGAATAATGGGCGATTAATCGAAAAAATCCGTTAACAGACCTCCAATTAGTGTATTCGTAACGGTTTGACCGTCGTTAATGATTAAACAGGCGTTTAATCGGCCTATGGCCGTTTTTTACAACACTGTTCTATTCTATGCAACATCATTAATTAATATCTAATAATTTTACTTATAAAAAAAGGTAATCTGTTAGCGACATCACCTCAAGCAAAAGAACATATATTAGCTAGACCATTATTATTTTTTTAGAAGACATTCACAATCAAAATCCAATTATTTAATAATACACAAATAATATAGTAGAACTAGGGTGTTCTTAAGCTCACCAAGTTTCTTTGTGAGCTTAACTCAAAAACCCATCGGATTGGCTTCAAGTTACACATCCAAACCGTTAAAACCGATCTACTTCACGAGTGATGAGTTTACATGTCAAATTTATATATTTTCAAACTAATTTAATATAAAGTCAAGCGGTAAAAAAATGATGAAAAATGAACACATTAAAATTAACTTATAAAACATTTTTCTTGACCGTTTGACTTTATACTAAATTAGTTCAAAAATTTATAAATTTTACATGTAAACGCATCACTCGTGAAGTAGATCAATTTCAATGGTTTGAATGCATCGTTTGAAGCCAATTCAATAGGTTTTTGAATTAATCTCACAAAGAGACTTGGTGAGCTTAAGAACACCCTAGTTCAACTCAATAATATATATTCATACTTGCAACCTCCATATAAAAAACATTGTCTTTTACTATCAGACTAGAGGTGGAGGTACTATCAATTTTGTGTGTGTTTATATGTGATTTTTTATATAATTTAAAATAAAATATTATGGGTACTATAAAATTGACTTCATTTGCAGTATAAAAATTTATATAATTGACCAAATAATTTGAAGATCTGGCTACTCCGCAATATTAGACTAAAAATGAGTTCTCATAAGCTATGACCATTATTATATATTAGAAATAATAGGCAAAATATGAAGCCTTCTTTTACATTTTATTTTCCTGTTTACTTGTTCAAAGGACGTCATCCCCATAATATTTCATTAGTTTGGAACATTCTCTTTTTTTTACTAAAATATGTGACTCGTCAATCATTATATGAGGTATTTTCGCATAAAATTTGGTAGTTGGCACCTGGCAAGCTTATCTTACTTCATCAAGAAATAAAATATTTAGTTACGTATATAGATATAGAATCCGAAAGTCGCACCTAGTGAAAGGGAATTTACGAAAGTAATTTCAAATTTTTTTTTTTGAAAGGGAAGTTATTTTCGAAAACTTATTTGAAGTAATTATTGCCCCCTCTTTGCATGAAATTTAGATCCAGTGCAATACCTGACCGTGTAGAATGCGATCTGAGTCGTCCGTTTTAATCTGACACGAATCTTAAACAAACCTCTATATATTTAAAATGAGGAGGGTTCAAATGTCTTCATTTTTTGTGCCTCTATCATGCCTCCATTTTTAAAAAACTTTTATAAATCAAAATTTAAAAGTAAAAATAAAACCATTAGATATAATCTGCATCATTTTATCTACATGCACATGTAAAAAATTATGATATTTCAACTTTGTTGTTTTTGTCATCAAGAGCTTGTAATAAAATACTGATGTGAATAATTTCTAGACGTTCATTTTTCAACTTTTTGATTTACATAAAATAAAAATCAAAATGTGATAATTTTTTATGAGCACATATTGAAAGTCATATAGATTACATTTAACAGTTTTATTTTTACATTTATGTTTTAAATTTTGAGTAATTAACGTTTTAAAATTAGAAGCATAGTCGAGATACAAAAAATGAAGGCATTTGAACCCTCCTCATTTAAAATATACACCAAACTAATTTTTGCTTGACTCTAAATGTTACCCAGTCAAATAAAATAAAAAATATATATTTTACTTCATCTCCATTCTTATTTTCAGAAAAAAAATAATATATATATTTTACTTGACAAAATATTTGTATCTTACATCACTCGGATTTATAGTTTCAAAGCTGTTAACTTTTATCACATATTAAGTTTTAACTTAATTTATTTATAATCTTTTAAAAAATGATAAGCACTTTGTATTTTAGGTGTGGACATATTAGGGTTCAGATATAACTAATTTTTATAATAAATATAAATACTTTTAGAATGTAGATAAACGATACAAAATATAAGATGCAAGAACATTTTTTTTCTATAAAATGTTTTTAATAATAATAAAAAAAGAACTTAATGAACAAATTATACTAAGATATATTTTTTTTTGAACCTTGAACTGTTCCTCAAGATAGAAAATTTCATATACTTGATAGTGAAAGATTACATATACAGGCTCACTAAAAGATTTGATTTTTATTTATTTTATATTAGTCCGAATTGTTGAATGCATGCATGTGATAAAAAAAATCTGACAACATTTAGATTATTAAATGTTTAAAGCTATAAAATATTAGTATTATTCTCTTTAATTATATTTATAATTTGTCTAAAATTTAAGTAGTTTGATTCAGAAAGAGCGTGCACTTGCACTACCGTAAATTAATAATGTCAAAAAATGACAATAAACCAACTCAGTCAAATTAATTAACCTTTCTTTACCTCTCCCACCACACCTCCTTATAAAACTCTCCAATAGATCACCACCAAATCTCTCTCTAAACGAAACCTAAGAAGTAAGGTAAGAAGCACCAACACTACACGGCAATTAATGGAAGGTCTAATTCCATTTATCTTCAAGGCTATAAAGCGCAAACGCACCCGCATGTGCTACCGGTCTCTTTCGACCGGTGCCATGCGGGGGTTTGACATGTCGGATTTCCACAACGGCGAAAAACTTAGCCTTCAGTCACCGCCACGTAAATTCGGCGGGAGTTTTAAGGGAGATAACGATCAACGGCGCCATCGGAGGTACAGCTCGATGGAGGATTATTCCGCCTCGAGAGAGTGTAATTACTCGCCTGACAGGTATGAGTCGTATGACATGCCGAGACACCTCACAAAGAGGTCGGGTTTCGGGAGCTTGCGCATATTTTCGTGTGCTGGTGGGTTTTGAAGAATTGGATGATGATTAAAGGATAAACTGTAAGTGTAAATACATGGTTGCTTTGTATTGATGTAGTTTAATTTGTGGATGTTTATACTTAATTTATACTCTGTGGTCTATTTCTATACATGGAATTGAGATTCTTGCAAACGATAGATGTAGCTTGTGTTTTGTATTAATTAGTTGAGAGAGATCCAGAGGATGAAGATGGTGCTTAAAAAAAGGAGGGGAAAAATTAAGAAACCTCAACCCATTTTTACTTTTGGTTTTCATATATATTACAAACTTCTTTAGAGGTTTATTACATGTTCTTAATTTATTTGTTTTTGTTTTTGCAAAATTTTAAAAAGTTTGGGGTAGCTAGGCACTTTTAGATGAAGGGATAATCTAATACCCCATGTAAAGGGAAAATACCAAAGTTTTCTTTTAAGTACCTTTTCAGAAGTCATTTTCATTATTAATTACTTAAACTTGATAGAATTTAATGTATGTATGTGGGAGATGCTGATGCATGTTTAAAATTCAACCCCAGTTAGAGTTTATCATGAGAAGTAATAATTAACTCAGCAGTTCATCCAGTCAAGAAAAAGAAAGAAGAAAATTCGCCTTGGAATTTTTTTTTTTTTATTGTCATTTTCCGAAAAGATATATAGTCGCAAATCAGATTTAGCGTATTTAATTTATAACTTATCTTCCTTCCGATTGCCTAACTGTCATTGTCAGATACCATTAGCTTGAATTGGCTTTCATTTCCTTAATATAATTAATTAGCAGGCTAATTAGTGCTTATAGATCCAATTTTTTTTTAAGTTAAATGTTAAGTGTTTATTTCGAAAAGGTACAAGTAGCTAGTATTACTATACAGCACCCGTTCCATTAACTTGATAGATTTTATTTTTAGAAATTAAAAAAAAATCAAATTTTCGGGAAAGAGATTGGTTGGTTTTTTTCTTCAAAAATAAATGGAACCATATCAATTGTACAAACCAGGGTTCTAATAGCGCGCTATAGCGGCGCTATACGCCGCTATAGCGTTTTCGGACCATAAAAACTATGACGCTATCGGCGCTATAGCGCGCTATATGGGCATAGCGCCGTTTTTTTAACCGTTCCGCTATGACGCAATAAATGCTATTTAAACCTTTGATACAAACTCAGCAATTTTCAAGCAAATTTGTTGTCAATTGGTATAAAGTCTGAAAACATTGAAACTGCACTATTGGTGCGGTCCAAAAAACCTGTACTACAATTGGTATAGTTCCATCTAGTTCTCGAAAAAAAAAAAATCTTTCCCTTTTCCGAAGAATTATATATTTTTTAATTTCTAAAAAAAAATCGATATCAAATAACCAACATCTAACCATCATACAAATCGCATGATTAAATGAATGATTAAAATATTATAATATATAATTTTGTATTTTGCAATCATCCTAATTGTGATATAATTCTCATCTGTATGACTGTATCCTTATCAAATAAATTAATAATTTTTCCCTATGAATACTAGGCTAATAAAAGAATTTGTCCGTACTAGTTGTATCAGATACCCTATAGATCTATAAATATACGCCATGCATTGTATATACTAGAGGGATCCGAGATTTTTATATATAAGAAAATAAATAAATAAAATATTAAAAATAAGAAACTGTTCATCAGAATTTCAAAAGTAAGAAGGACGCCACTCGGGATGGCGTCCCTCAGGGACGCCATCCCAGAAAACATCCCGTGAAAAAAAAAAAAAAAAAAAGAGACGGGACGCCATCCCAGAAAACGTCCCGTAAAAAAAAAAAAAAAAAAAAAATTTCTGCTGTGTTCAATCAGAAATCCAATAATTTTGATCAGATTCAAAATTTATTTTAGAGAAAATAGCTACATGGATTTTTGTGTTCTTTATATCAAAATAAAGGTATGAAAGTCTAGTTTCCAGATAATATAATTTCTCTATACAAAAATATTACAGATTGGTACAGTTTTAGCGATTAATTGACAGAGGTCAGAATTCAGAAAAGCTGAAATTCCATTGAGCAGTCCTATAATTTTGATCAGATTCAAAATTCATTTTAGAGAAACTGGCTACATGGATTTTTGTGTTCTTTATATCAAAATAAATATATGAAAGTCTAGTTTCCAGATAATATAATTTCTCTATACAAAAATATTACAGATTGGTACAGTTTTAGCGATTAATTGACAGAGGTCAGAATTCAGAAAAGCTGAAATTTCAGTGAGCAGTCCAATAATTCTGACCTCTGTCAATTAATCGCTAAAACTGTACTAATCTGTAATATTGTTGTATAGAGAAATTATATTATCTGGAAACTAGACTTTCATACCTTTATTTTGATATAAAGAACACAAAAATCCATGTAGCCATTTTCTCTAAAATGAATTTTGAATCTGATCAAAATTATAGGACTGCTCAATGGAATTTCAGCTTTTCTGAATTCTGACTTCTGTCAATTAATCGCTAAAACTGTACCAATCTGTAATATTTTTGTATAGAGAAATTATATTATCTGGAAACTAGACTTTCATACCTTTATTTTGATATAAAGAACACAAAAATCCATGTAGCCATTTTCTCTAAAATAAATTTTGAATCTGATCAAAATTATTGGATTTCTGATTGAACACAGCAGAATTTTTTTTTTTTTTTTTTTTTTTTTTTTTTTTTTTTTTTTTTTTTTTTACGGGACGTTTTCTGGGATGGCGTCCCTTCCTGTTTTTTTTTTTTTTTTTTTTTTTTTTTTTTACGGGACGTTTTCTGGGATGGCGTCCCGTCCCTTTTTTTTTTTTTTTTCACGGGACGTTTTCTGGGATGGGGTCCCTGAGGGACGCCATCCCGAGTGGCGTCCTTCTTAGTTTTGAAATTCTGGTGAACAGTTTCTTATTTTTAATATTTTATTTATTTATTTTCTTATATATAAAAATCTCGGCTAGAGGGATGATTCATTCTATAAGCAATCTTTTTTTTTTTTTTTATCTTTTGTAAAAAAATGAGTATCAAGTTTTGATCCAAGGGCTGAAGGGCAGATCTGAAGAGGTATGTGTTTGACTCATTATTTATGGCGATCGAGATCACCAAACACTGACATTCCATGTGAACAACACGGAAAGATCCATATCGTGTGTATAATTTGGGATGGAATATTAATTAGCTGGAAGATGCTCAACCGTATCTGATGTATTAATTATTAAAAAAAAAATGTATGGAGCATATTGAGAACTAACAAACCTCTTAATTGCCCCTCAATTCATGGAATTCGTATCCTCTGCGGAGTTATCCCCTGCGGAGTCGTGAGGAGCTTATAATCTGGTCCGTTCGCTTTGATCGGACGGACCAGATTAGATCTGGTCCGAATTGAAAACAAAAAAACAAAATTTCCCTGTCCCATAAGATCTGATCTGGTCCGTCCGATCAAAACGAACGAACCAGATTAAAAGCTCCGCACGACTCCGCAGGAAAAACTCCGCAGAGGATACTGGTCCTCAATTCATGCCCATTGTCTGGTGAGCAATACCACCAAAGAGATGAATAGGGGTGCTTTGATGGGCACCAAACTAAATTCGATCCGGTCGGAGTCGTTCGATTAACATTAAGATTTTCACAGAGAGCTTTAAGATACATACATATCAAATGTACATGTATCTTGACACACAGATTAAACAGTTCCGATCAAACATTTAACCTTCTCCACTCCCCAAAGAAAATGTTTGCAATTACAAAAGGCTAATGGTCCAAATATTAAAATTGGAAGCTACACGCAATATGAGATAACTTGCGCCATGATTCAAATGTTTACTTATCGTCCTATTGCAGTTACATTAGTACGAGAGATCCAAACATGTACAAGTTCACGAAACATAAAATAAAGAATTTGAATGGGTTGGGTTAGATTTACAAGTTCACCAAACATGGGATAAATAATAATTTTCATGGGTTGGCAAGTTCAAAGAATCCTACTTTGGTTTTAGCATAGTTGTGACCATAGCAGTATTGGTTGTTTTGGTACAGTGGATTAGGACCTGACTTTGGTCATATAAAAGATAAAAGTATTAGTGTTAAACAGAAATTATCGAGAAAATTTTGATTTGGTAATTCAGAGAAAGGGTTTGTTATTACTTATATCAAAACAACTTTAAATGAGGGAGAGTATATGTAAATAATAATAATGCTGTTTAAGTCGTTTGTTGTTACTTATCATTCATTTGTGAAAATTACATATGTATCAACTATGAATATTACAGAATTTGTCCATATGGTCTCGGTCCTGCTTAAATATAAAAAAATTATGGTACAAGATGCATAATTTTTTTGTTATTCTAAAAAAAAAACTAGTTGATATATATATTATTTCGTGATGTATAAAGAGAGTGTTTTACTTCCCGCTTATATCTTCATTTTCAAAGTTCAAATAATCGATTCGAACCTTTCAACATGATCTTCATATTAAAATGTGCTTGGAGACCAAATTTTATATATTTTTTAAATTTTTTTTACTATTTGTTTAGAATTTTTGCAAATCACAGCTTTTCGTTAACTAAAATAATAATAAAAAATTCAGAAAAACAATTTTTTTCAAAAATTCTAAAAAAATAGTAAAAAATTTTCAAAAAAAATGTAAAATTTGGTCTCTAAGCACATTTTAATATGAAGATCATGTTAAGAAGTTCGGATTGACTATTTAAACTTTGAAAATAGAGATATGAGCAGGAAGTAAAACACCCTCTTTACTTTTCAAAGCACCGTAGCATCACTCTAGATTGAATATGTACATTTTAATTTAACTTATGTAAGTCTTTGTTGTGAATGTGCTTCATTTTTATTTCATTTTGGTTCTCGGCAAACCAAAATCTGCTATGAGTCTTTCGTGATTTATAGATTGAATACTGTGAGTCTTTCTTTTCATTTATTTTTGTTTTATGTGCAGAATGGATCATGTAGTAATTTGTGCAATTAGAGGCAAGAAGAGTAAGAGCCGAGCTAATGGAAAGAATGCAAACACTGCTCGTTGAGAGAGAGATGTAAACTGGTCTGATCGAGAGACCAACATGCTCTTGGATTTATTAGAAGAGGTTCAAAGTAGAAGGCAAGATCCAAATGGTGATGGTGGGTACAATGACCTAGAATGGAGTTATGTTTACTGTTGAATTCACTAAGAAAAGCATACAGAAGCGTGCTTTACCGAGTTTAAAGCTGCGCTGGAAAAACCTGAAATGCGATTTCAGTTTTTTTCGATACATGGCGAATCGTAGTGGATGTAGTTGGAAACTTGAAATGAAGATGACACATACCAGATGTTCCTGAGGATGCTTGGAGAGATCTCAAGGAGGTTTTAGAGGGTGTGACAATTTTATTAAATTTTAAGTATTGCATGAACAATACAAAGAGGTTTACTATATGAAAAAGAAATGAGTGAGGCTATGGTACTATGCATAGCGCGGATTGGTCTGTTCTACAGATCAATATTTTTATTTTTAAAATTCTAACAGTCGATCTGAACCATTCAACGTGGTCTCCATATGTATATGTACTTGTAAGCTAAATTTTACATTTTTTTAAATTTTAAATTTTATTTTTTTAGATAGCTAGAAAATCACTGTTTTTTTATGGTCCAGAATTTTCAAATCAAATTATTTTCTACCCATCTAAAAAAATAGTAAACAAATTCTAAAAAATGTAAAATTTAGTTTACAAGTACATATTCAAAAGGAGACTATGTTAAATGGTTCAGATCTACTTTTAAGACTTTCAAACCAAAAATTTGAATCCATAGCGCGGGTCAATATGTGCTATGCATAATACCATAGTAAATAAATAGAGGGTCTAAAAACCACAATCAAAATTTTGTATGGTGATTCATCTACTGTTATAAATAGAGGGTGATTCATCTACTGTTATAAACCACAATCAAAATTTTGTATGCTTTAAACGCTGCAATGCAAAGTAGTGGCCTCCTAGAGTCAATTGTAAATGTGGTTTTGGTACTGATAAATAGGTACTCATTTGTGCAAATAGGTCACTGATTTGAAATAGGTACTGATTTGGTTCCAAATTGTAGGTCTCTTGTATTAGCTGAAAGTTTGGTCTCAAATTAGCTGAAACTTGCAACTTTGGTTCCTAATTACAGATACTTGTATTTATTTTGCAGAAATACAGATACTTGTATTATATTATCAACAAAGAAATACAAAAAGATTATATTATTTCTAGGAGGCCATGTTATACTTTTCTCCTCTCTTTTGCAGGGAATTTGAGCCGTTTTTCTACAAAAAATAGGCGAGATCGAAACGTACCAATTATTGCATTAGTGCATACAGTACACAGTTATGTGGATATAACATCCAAATATCAAGTAGCATCAACACTGTTTTCATATTAATTCACCAAAATTACGGTTAAAGTTATTAAGAAAAAAGAAATAAAATCAACATTAGAAAGAAAATTATGTGGAATTCTCGGAACTTTATGATATAGTATGATTGACGCAATACCCTAATAAAAATTCTTTTTAAGCAAGATTACTGCTTGTTTCTCTACCACAAAAATCTAAGTGAGATATCTGCTTATAGTGCCATAAAACCAAAGCTATTTTCAGTCATGCTAGAGATTTTCTAGTTTTGTTTTGCCTTCAAAATGAAACAATATAAAAAATTTCTCTAGCCGTTGTTGACAGATTTTCTTTGGTCAATCAATATGGTGTTTGGCAACCTAATTTTAGGGAGTGGTGAATTAGAGTCCGACTCTGGTGCTTTTCTCAGAGAAAAGCACCTCCGTGCTTTTCCGATCCGAACCATTCAAATTTGTTGAGATTTGTGTTTGAAAAAGTTACTTTATCGAGATACGCAAATGACAAATTTTGAATAGTTCGGATCGGAAAAGCACGGAGGTGCTTTTCTCTGAGAAAAGCACCTGAGTTGGTTTCGGTGAATTATGGCTTCCATTCTCTGGCGTTCATATTTTTCCAACCAATACAATAGCAAGCTGAATTAGACCTCATTAAATAAACCGTGAATTAAAAATAAAATGGTAAAATTGAAAATGACATGTTTAGTGATGGAGAACACAGAATTGCGCGAGCACAAGCTGTATCAAATTCCATCAGTAAATCATGACAACGAACTAATAAACTCCAAGTTAGATTTTGACAGATAGCACAAGTAGTTTCCTAGGTAAGATAATAAAATTCTACAGTTACAACGAAACATCAAATTCATCTATGCTTGTGGACACAAAAAGAGAAAAAAGAAGAAGGCTAAGGTAATACTATTTGCAAAATATTTACAAAATATTTAAACTCGTCTTCTATTTTTTACTTCCTTCTAACAGGGCATCTACATCTGGGGTCACCACTACATGCTGTTCTACATTTCCAATTTGACAAACGTGCCCCTCTTTTGTATTTACAGCCACAGCTTGCTCATGAAAGGTGCATTTCACACCTGGATCAACCTGCAATCAAAGTGACAAATGAATAGTTTGGATTCAGTTAGGTGGGGTCAAAAATTCGTAATTCGGAAATAGTTCGGGTATAATTCGGGAATGATTTGGTACCACAAGGAAGCAAAAAAAAAATTCGCATTTTTTTCACGTTTTATTCGTGAATAATTCGTGATTCGCGTTTTATTAGAAATCCCCAGGATTACCTTACTTGAGTGTACCGTGTACTACAATTTATTTCCAGTAGCATCTGCATTGCCAATATGATGCTGGTATGTCAGTACTTAGCCTAAACCAACTTTTTATCTATTTATTTATTTTTACTTTGTGGTTGCAGTTCTTAATTGCACAATGGATTAAAATTGGGTACTACAGATGCTGTTGAGTTAACCTTATTGTACAACAAAGGGTAATCAAGGGAAAGGTTGGTCAATTAAAGTTTAATTGATCTTAATTGCATAGCAGCATCACAAAGCTCAAGAAACATATAGTAACAAAGTCCACACTAGAGAGATTATGGAATGCAACTTACATTAAAAACCACATCTCCTAGCTTCATTTTAACTTTACCACTCTTGTAAACCAGCATTTTGCCGACATATCCTGCTGGTAACTGCTGCAAACTACAGCCAATTTTCTTTGCCTTTGTTTTTCCTTTATTCTCAGTCCCTTCAGCATTTACTGCCGGAATCTCACATGGGAACGGATTTGGAAATTTGAAAAGAAGCATTCTTTCTTTGTCACTTTCCTTCTGTTAAGAGAAAAGAGTAGTTCTGGTCTTATTAGTTCCCTTTTCTTAAAAATGAGCAGTCTAATTGTTTTTCATTTGTTTCCTGTTCTTTCGGCTACTTTAGCTGTAGCTTGTTTACTTGTGTTCTGGTTAAAAAGAAGAACGAAAATAATCATAAGTTTTAGGGAGCGTATCATCTGAGATAACTTTTAAGTTGATAGATCTACGGGTCAGATTTCATACGGTACCTATTTAGATGCACGGGTGTATTAATAGGAAATGTGTTGCTTCAAGATTCGTGCTGAATGGTTCAGATTTTGACGCATATCAACTCAAAAGTTGATTTATCTCAGGGGATGCGGATTCATAGTTTTATGTACCGTGCTGTAGTATCCTACCCGCCAGACCAGATACACACTAATTAAAGATGAATCTAGTTCTAGACAAACCTCCAAACCAAGGTCTTTAGCTGGGTTAATAGAAGCCTCCATTTCAGATGAAGTGAGTGAAGTCTGACCAAACTCAATTTTGTTAAGCTCTTCTGTAAAATGAAAACAGTAAATTAATAAAACAGAGGCATGGAGTTCCTCAGATCAAATCTAATCAAGTCAAACAGAGACTTGTAGTTGTTCAAAAACTAAAATTCAAAAGTCATAACTTCGGACCTGAATTTGTATTGTCAGGTCTCAGAGGAAGCACAATACAAGGTCCGTAGTTCTTTTCCTTCTTCACCTGCAGTAGATATCAACATAAGAAACTTCACATGCCTACTTTTTTGCGTCATACTGTCATTGAAATTAGAGAAAAAAAAAAGAACATCTAGAGTACATATTGATATTGTATCAGGACTGCACAGGTGCAAGGAGGCAATAACTAATTACCTCAGATTGGGAGTGTTCTTGTGATGATGATTGGGGTTTTTGATCAGCGCTATCATCTTCTTAAGTGAAAAAGAGAAAATATCATTAGGTTCGTAAAATTGATACTGAAATATTTTTTCACATCTATCTTTGAAATGCTTAGAACATCTACATCCCAGCAACTCAAATGAGTTTTTAAATAACTGTTAACCACTTTTTAGAAATTAAGGTCTTTAAAGTTTCTAATTCTCACATTCCTAAAATTAATTTTAGAGTTTCTATTAAGCCACGTCAGCAACAAATTAAAAAGGAGAAATAATTTGAGCCAATCATTTGGCCAACATGGAGTTTATAAAAATTAAGAAACTTTACTGCATAGTTTCTAAATAAGAAACTCTCCCACATTCCTGAAACTGAATTAGAAACTGTCACATCATATTAGAAACTCTAATAATACCACGGATACAAAAGCTGTTAGGGGGTTGCGAAAATAAACTTTCACAAGTGATCATACTGTTTACTTGAGATGTGGAACCTTTTGCAATCATGTATGTGCACTACATAATTGATGAAGTGTTTTTATGAATAATTCATCAAAAAATTATAAGAAAAGGAGAAGAAATCTTACCCTTCATACCAGCAGCACAATTTCTCACCACCTGACGTCGACGAGTCTGAATATATTAGAAAAGTGAATAAGAACTAAGAAGATGTATTTAAAAAATGCGAAAAAGGTTAAAGAATACAAGAAATAGTTAATTTACCCCCATTCTTGTCATGATATCTTTGTCAATAACAGTTTTTTCTTCAGTTTCTTGCCTGTAATGTTAAATGATGTATTTGGTTAAAGGAATAAGTAGAAAAGCCCAGAAAATCCGAGAATTAAATAAATTGACAAGAGAAGGGAACTAACTGAACGGAACTTCTTGCAGTAGCTTTTTTTCCTTTAGAAACAGGGGCTTTTGGTGAAAATTTCAATTTCTGCTAATGTTAAAGACAAATTCACATTAAATTTGCTTATTTTAGAATCAAATATGTATTCTTAATTCAACTAGAAAAAGAGAAACTAAACCTTTATTCGAGAGGAACTTGGAGAATTCTTGGACCGCTCAGCCATCTCTATTCACGGCTTCACTAAAATTAACAGAAAAGTAACTGTAAGGCAGAAGCTTCAAATTATGAGCTAAACTTGAAAACATAATGTTATGAGGCCTCACTAAGTGTGAATAAGCCTCAGCTGCTTAACTAAACAGTAAAAAAAGACAACAACAGCCAGAAAAAAAAAAATGCAAGGACCTCCAGATCAGACTGTTTCCAGGTTCAGAATGACCTACTTGCAAACAGAAATTAAAAGCTGGAGTACCTCTGCGAGTTGCGAGCATCAAATTTGAGGAGTACAATGTATGATAGAAAGAGAGAGAAAGAGAGTGCCTCGGGGAAGCAAGAAAGCATGAGAATTGAAGAAGAAAGGAGGAGAAAGGAAGCTCAGGATACGATGCAAACATAGTAACAAGATTTCTCAGTAACGTTCTAGTGAAGAGCCGAACAGCTAGCGAGAATTGGCGCGGAAAAGGTACGATTTACACGTGTCGTTGTTAAGAGGAAACTGGAAGTTGTTTGCTGTTGAGGGCTGCATATTCGATTTATGAATTGTACCGATCGGATTTATTAGAGTGATTTATTATAGGTTCAAGTCCGTTCATAAACAGCCATTTGTTTGATGGGGAAAGGCCAACAGGCTGATGTCATCAATGGAAGATTTACAAAGACCTGGTTTAGATCGTATGATCTGAACTATCACTAGATGTGGGGGGTCTCTACTCTCTACTCTCTAGTACAACTGTATAAGTGGTATTTCATGTGTGGTTTTGAACCGTGACCCAGTCGCACTTAGAGAGTGTCCGTACTAACTGCCGATTTTGCATGCAAAATTGTCCGGAAAGGCCTACATGGGCTTTTCATCAGAAAAAAATTAATCATCAAGAAGTTCAAACGGGCCGGGCCGGAACAACAGCGGTCCTTTTATAAGGATTCGATCTGTGACTTATCAATAGGCCGGTTATATTATTATCTGAAAATTGTAAAGAAATGTTCAAATAAAATTTAGATAGATTGTACCATTAATTCGGTACAATTTAAAAACGGATTGGTTATCCGTTGAGCAATAATTGATAGAAAAGCAACTTTTATAATATAATTCATGAAATTACATTGAATATTCAGACCTAGAGTCGTATAAATTATGCAGCACATGTCGGTGCTTAAATACAATCTAACTTGCAATGGAAAAGAAAACTGAACAATGCGTGTGGAAATAAAATAAAAACACAGTAAAAGAAAGGGTTAATTATAAATAAAATCAAATTAAATAAAACAGTCAAGATTTTGAATTGAATTTCTTGTTGTCATTTTATCGACCCAAATCATGAACTACCCATTAGCACGGCCATATCTTGATCTGTTAAATGATTTTACAAAATGTTATTTGTCTTTCTAACGTAACATATGTTACAAAAGAATCAATACCACTTAAAGTAACAAAAGCAATGGCCAAAACTTAATAATTAAAATAAGCTCAAAAACAAAAATAAAATCTTAACTTGGCCAATACAATATGCTCAATAATTTAATAGGCTAGACCTCCATCTTTCTCTCAAAAAAAAAAAAAAAATTGGCCAACTTTGATATGGAAAATCCTAAAATCTAAATAAATTACCTAACACATGATAACTCAATTTCCCTCTCTGATGATTGTTCTTCTATCAAATCACTAGACATGGCAGATGGAATTCTGTGCCGCTGTAGAATGCGAGAGGTAGCTAATTTTGCAATTTTGTAGTTTAAGACAATTACTCTTTCGTCATCTAAATCAAATCTTAGGTTTTCATCTTGACAGCCTTCCACAAGTCCACATAAATGTTTTAAATTCTCAACCTCAACACCATTCACTTTCTTCACCTGGAGATGGAAAAAAGAGGATTCAGTATTTTTAACAGATAAAATAGTATCATCAAACAGATAAACACACATGTAAGAAAAAGAGATGTGTGTGCATGTGTGTGAACAGCATGTTACCTGAAGTTCAGCTAGTCTTTCATATCCAGTGTTTACATCATCCATTAATACCTGCAAAGAACAAAGAACACATGAAGCACATTGAATGAATGAAATCCCCATTTTAAAAAAGTAAAAAGTTGATGTGGTCTGTAATCGATAGAAAGTGTGACAAACACCAAACATATACACTGAAAAAATGTGTATGCTTGATCAATAGTTTGCAACTTTGCATTAAAGAATTGCAATATATAGGTTCAAGAAAGAGAAGGAAAACCTGAGAGAGAATAACAAGCTGTTCTCCAGCCTTATTTGGCAGCTCTCTCAAAGCTTTTTCACACAACTTACGAGGGGAAGCGTTGTACCAGTCTTCACCATACTCATGAAGGTATGGTTGTGTTAATGGTACAAAGATAAATCCGGCGAAGATATAGTAGCTCGGTAATTTGTCGAACTGATGAACTGGTACCAGAGGTTGAAGCTACAGAAAAGAAACCAAACATAAGAGAATGACTAATATTACTATATTTCTAAAATCAAGTTTGTTTTCTTGGTTTTCTGCTGATAAAAGGTCAGAACTATTTTATCCCTACGACTTTATCAGAATATTCTTGGATTATACACCAAAATAGTAACCTAGTCAAGCAGAAAATGAATGAAACTATCCATGAGCTTTTCATAGTTATGCACCAAAAACTTCATAACTAGTTGATAATAACAGAAACATAACAAGTTCACTTACCTTGATGTACTCAAACTGGCATGTTGAAAAGCAAGCTCATTAGAGTTAGAAACAAAGTTGCCAAACTTTTCACAAAATTATCTTTTTAATCGCACAAATCTTTACAAGTATCTAAAACGATGTGTTATCAGGTAGGGATTGACCGGTAAAATAGTAAAAGCACTTACAGGTTGAAGAGATATGCTAAACTCATGCTCTGTGCCATCTCGTAGAACTTTCAGGATAGCCTTTTCTCCTGCTTTCTTCATAGAGACTAGATGATCGAATGTTATTCTCTCTCTATTCCGGAATGGAACTGGAAGGTACCAAAAGACAAAGTATGAACATACCCTTCAAAATGCAGTTTTACAAGTGACTCATAACATTTTCCATCATTTCCAAATAATCTCAAGATTTTTGATATTTGCAACTACTGGCATAGATTATTTTTTGGTTACTTGCAAATACCATGAAAGCATTAGACACAAGAATGAAGAAGATATATCCAGTCAAATATGGATATTTTCTAGGTCCTCTTACTAATCAGCCCTTGTTTCTTCTAAATTGGAGCGTGCTGAAATTGATCTAAACTCAAGGCAATAGCTGGTTGGTTTGTTAGGTTGATGATTTCAGGCACTAGATTACCTAAAAATTCCTACTTATTATGATGGAATGTTTGGCCATTTTTCACTTGATTTAGCTTTTAGCAGGTGGTCATAATGGCAAATTAGTCTAGACATGTTGATAGTTGCTCACAGGTCCCCAAGATGAGAAAAGCAGTCTGATTTGTAAAATTATAACATAAACAGTGCAAGTTGAGTGTGAAAATGGTTTCAGATCAAGTCAAATAATTTTATCTAGCCTTCCAGAAGTACCAAGAGGTATGTACCTGTTCCATCATTAGCAATTGGTACACCATCAAATGCAAGGATAATATCGTCTTTTTTCAAAACCTTAGCCGCATCTGACAAAGGGTTTATCTTACTGATGAGTACACCTGTCATGTCAGGTCTCATGTGAAAGTGTTCCCTGAGCTGTGAATTTTCAGTTGGCTGGCATGATAAACCAAGAGAACAGAAGCCCACATATTTGCCTCTCTCCTCTATGTCCATTATAAAATGTTTTATTATAGGTACAGGAATTATGTACCTGAAAATAATCCACAACACACACTGGCTTTGAGAAAGAGCAAAATGGAAAGGGTAATATCTAATGCATTGTGAAAACATTTAATTTAGTTGCAAAATTATAAAAAAAATACCCCTTGGGTGCAAATACATATAGCTAATGCATTGAGAATTCAAATTCAGACCAGACTTTTAGTTGGGCTTTTAAATGATTCACTAGAATTACACCCTGCTAGATGAACTTAGTATGATGAAAAAAAAAGCCCTTAACTACATTACCCGGTCATAAAAGTGTTTTAAGTTATACAAAAATACGGCCAATATGTTTTCTTTTACCATTAATCATATTTACAAGCTGAAGATCCATGCCAGAGACTGAGACATCAATTAAAATGGAGGGTATATACAACTTCTTGACAAAGTAGGGGCTTCATGCAAACTCTTCGAAAAACAGAATGGTGAGAAAAATGCACCTGAAGACACTAACCCGATATTTTCGGCTCCAGAGAGGTTCTGAAAGGCAACACCAGCAACTTTATCACCCATGATGGCGGGCCCGCCACTGTTTCCAGGGTTAATAGCCGCATCAATTTGAATTGCCATCAGCTGTGCAGCCCCATGTGCATACTGTGTCGGTTCCACTCTAGAGACAACCCCTTTTGTCACAGATATGTTGTCTCCACCTATAAAAGCAGGCAAATTCAAATCACTAGTAAGGTCAAGCTAATTTGCATTTATTTGTACTTGTTTAAACATTGGAAATATGAGAAATGTTATGTTGACCCTCAATATAACACTTTTCCCCCATTTTGCAGCTGATCAGAGCCCACACACAGATTGTTCCTTGATTTAACCAAACTATAACAAGTTAGAATGGTGATTATTGCAGTTAAGATTATTGTTAAGAATACACTAACATTCATAGTACTAAGACAGCAGAACATTGATAATTTAGCAGATGATCAATAATTGTTTTTTTTGGATATCTGTTGAGTTTTTTTTGTGTAATCTTTTTGTTAAGGCTACCTTCTTTGTATTTGTAAAGGTATTTTTCTTTTTCAAGAATATCCCCAAACCTAACTCCGCTGAAATAATCAATGGCCAGCACTGCCTCTACATTACAGCCCTGGATCTAACAACAATAACATCATACTGAATGGGGAATAATTCGGTGCTAGCCCTGCCTCTGAATTACAGCACTGGATCTAAATACAATGACACAGTTCTGGAAGGATACCTATCAGTGCCTAACCAAATTAAACTCATTTGATTATCTTAAATTCACATTTTTTTTCCTTTAATTTTGATATATAATAAATATAGCCAATACAATTCACCTAAGGCATGCCAAACTAGCTGGTAAGGTACTCTGATCTGGAAAACATACTTTGATGGTACCCATGATCACAGCCTCTCGCGAAAGGACTACAGCAAAAATTGAACTAGGTATGGGGTTATTTGACATCAAGAACACTTTGGTAATGAAATTACCATAAGGGTGCATGCTAAGACCATAACAGTAAAAACCAAATTGATGTATGAATAATTCAACTAAGCACTGAAAGGACAAATTAATATTGGATTGTGAGTTTAACCAAGTACCTTGAGGATACCCAACTACAGCAACAGCCTCTTGCAAGAAGGGAATATCTCCAAGCTCCAAAAAATGCATCCCCTCCCAGAACTCTTCGCTCTCAACTGATAAAAGCGCCAGGTCACACTCATGGCCAATTGCCTGTACCTCAGCCTTGTACTTGGTTGGTGACCCATGCTTTCTGACCAGAACAAATGTGTGATCGGCTACCACATGAGCATTTGTTACTATTCGTCTGCCAGGAATCACAAATCCTGGATCAGAGAATTAAATTATAATATTAGAGGGATACCTGGACAATATTTGCCCTTCTCAACAGAATGTATCAGTTAATTCTCCTCTTGTTTAAAGAAGCCTTTGTTAAACATGGTTTATTATAGAGTGGTAGAGATGAAGAGTTTTTGCACAAGACAGACAGATACTTTAATTGGGAAAAATATACACTGAACATGCACTGAATTGTGTTAACTGAATATAAGTACCAAGGATGGGTTATGGAATGCTTAAATTCCAAGAGAAGTACATGTTGTTTTCAAAGGAACAATTTTTCTGAATAAATAAATTAATTAATTAATTAACTGCCTTGAGGAATACTTTCACAGTTGAAATAAACTTTATTCTTCTGAAAAAAAGAATTAAAGAAACCTGAATATAGCAGAGTGAATTAATGGCATTCCATCATATAATTCAACTCATACACACAGTGTTCAATACAATGTGCAAGTAAAAGAAATAGACTTCTTAACCATTGAACTCAGAGAAGAGGACTTAAAATCACACGTGCTATCGTTTCTAACCTGATCCCATGCTCTCGCGCTGGGCTTTGTTCTGCCATGGCAGGAAGTAATTGGGGCTGCTTGAAACCGTGAAAACCTTCACGACCGAATCCAGCGCCAGTTCGATTGCCGCGTAGGCATCCGTATCGCCTCCTTGACGTACGTGCTCTAAAATTTCCTCTCCGCTCTCCTCTGCAATTGCCCCTCCTCGCTTCTCGATCTCCTTTCCGCTCGGTTTGCACAGGATTGGTTCGGAGAGAGAGGTCGCGGGTGAAGAAGAGAAGGGGAAGAAATGAAGGAGCTTGGGTGGAGGAGGAGGAGGAGGAGGAGGGACGGCGGTGCGGCGTATAGTGGCGGCGGCGATGGGACGGAGGCGGCGGAGGTGGCGAAAGGAGGCTAGCATGGTGGTAACTTGATCGAGTGTTAAGTGTGTTCGCTGGGTTTGGCGGGTTTTCGGTTTTCTTTCCAAGTTATTTCTCCAGTAGTTGGTTTTTATTTTTGGGCTTTGTGATTTAAGATTTTGGGCTGGGCTGAGCCTAGAAACATTTTTTTCTCTCTTGTTTCATTGTAAGTTGCTAATGTTATAGTTTTTTAGTTGTCGGGCTTAGACTGAGTACAGATTCCTTTTGTATCTCTTCATTTTGGGCTTTGCATCTGGATTCTGTTTATGAGTTTGCTTTTGTGGGTTTAAAATAAACTTCTTTTTTCTTGTAGTTGATTGATAGCATGTACAATGAAATACCAACCAAATTCTTTAATCAATTTGAGGCTACTAGCATCTGTTTTAGCTGGTTCGGATTAGATAATCAATTGTACAATTTGAGGCTACTAGCATCATATAAGTTGACCTATCAGTAAAAATATCGATCGATCAACCTAATTTGCATACATGGACGATCAAAGAGCATTTTTCTTTTCAATATTTTTCTCAGTAATTAATTTCTGTGAGTTACCCTATTTGTGAAATATGATGAGCTGATAACTAAAAAATATCATATCAGACCTTGTTTTTTGCTTTGACAGTGCAAAATCACATTCCTAATTCCAAAGTTTTATAGGTACAACTAGAACAACCACACAAAGATGCCTCTCTCTCTCTCTAGATCTCTCTCGTGACACATGAGAGTTGAATGCTAGGTACCTAGCTCCTAGAGCCTGAATAGGAATTATTAGGAAGGGGACAGGAAGCATGTATTTAAGGAGGCTGATACGGGCTATGCCAAGCTGTTGTCCTTCTCGCTCTCTCTCTCATGATCTCTCTCTCTCTTGATATCAGTGTATATATAATATGCCTCCTCTCCTCTCTTTCTATTTTGTTTAATTAAATTCGGACCTTTAAACCAGAATGTTATGTAAAAATGACCTGTAAAGCGTGCAAAGGAGCAAATTCCAAGAAGGTATAGTCAAATACAATGCCTTACAGTCTTGGCGCTGTCCCATTAATGCATCCACCCCCCGCCATTCAATGCCTCTCCCTCCCTCTCTCTCTCTCTCTAGGCCTGAAAGTACTGTGACTGTAGCAGCTGCAGCTGCAGCTGCAGCAACAGCAGCATGTAGAAATTGTTCTTACATAACATATGTCAAGGCACAAGGACAAGAAAGAGCATGCATGATATATATTAATGGATAGATGGATGGTTGTCTTTATACAGCTACAGCCTTTGTACCACTGGAGAGGATGTACCCAACAGAGACCTATATATAAAAAAGGGTATACTAATACTGTTATGTTAAGGGATACCGCGGGAACTGTGAGGGAGAGACTGAAGGGACGTTTGCCTTTTCAGAGAGAGAAAGCTGTTGAGTGGGAGAGAGAAAGAGAGAGACAGTTCGTGATTCATCCTGAGTTTATATATTGATGTGCACATGTACATACATCTGATTGGACACAACCTGGTTATATATAAACCGTTTTTGACTTATTACCAGTTACCACACCACACTACACCAAACTGTGTTCAATTTCTCTTCTTAATCTAAAAATTATAGTCAAATTATATTAGAAAAATATAGAAAAAAATTTGGATCCGATGTGCACTCTAATATAAGATTTGCATGCACAAATCTTAAAGCACATTGGACAGCTCAAATTAATGACCATCAAACTCAAATTTGTTTCTGATGGGCATCAGATCCAAACTGCACTACTTGATATATACCAAAATAAAATCATATGTTGTGTAACAACTTTCTGATGATAATAAGTTAGTATTGAAAGAGAAATTGTCAATATAAAATCATTTTTTTTTCTGGAGAAGTAATTAAATTGCTGATTCATGTTTGCTTTATTTCTTTTGTTTTGTCCTTGTGTGTTGGTAGATGTATTTAAGGATGGGGTCATGATTGCTGGCTCAGTCATGATTGTTCATGCCTTTGTATGCTTTTCTTTGACTTCATCTTTGAATGCACCAATCTCTTTCTTCCTTCACAGTGTTCATGCCTTTGTGAGAGAGAGAAAAAAGCACCTTTGATACATGCAATATATATAATTCTCTCTCATATTTATGCTCCATTTTCCTCAGGACAATGCTTTGCCTTTTCATGCGGAGGGGATGAGTGGATGGGGATCGATGACAGAATAAATGCAGGGGCTGCTTTCCCTCTCCATTGTCAATGCGCATGAGATCTACATTAATTTTGAAATGAGCATGCGATTTCTGAAAAAAAAAAAAACTCAATTAGATATATATAATTAAGAGGAAGTAGATCAGAAGGAATTTCACTTTATGTCTTTTTGAACGATGATGCATAGTATATACTTGTCCATAAGTAGAAAAAAATTATATCCAGCGTACAAGTTTTATTTAATAAGAAGTTTCAGATTTCCAGTTCATTAAGATTAGGGGTGTTCAAATGGATTGGTTTATTCAGTTTTAAACCGAACCGGCAAATTTCGGTTTAATTGGATTGGTTATTCGGTTTAAATGATTTGGTTCGGTTTAGTTTTTGAAGAAGTTCGGTTTAAATGGTTCGGTTCGGTTTTGGGATCTCCAAATCGGTTTGAACCGAACCAACCGGTTTAATAAAAAATGGATCGGTTTATAATTGATCGATTTATTTTGTGTGGTTTATAATGGATCGGTTTATCAAAAACCGGCTTGTGTGGTTATAAAAAATAAAGTAAGACATAACCCACTCAGATTCACATCCATTTCCTCATAAAAAGAAGAAATTTTCCATTAAACCTTCCTTCTGCTGGACGTGAAGTTGTTTCAGATTGCCTTTAGCACGGGCCAGTCTGATCTTCGCTTGAAACGCTGCGCGGGATATTATCCAAATCAGTTTGAACTGAACCAACCGGTTTTGAAATTTTTATTTGTAACTTGAAATATTTGTATTCGGTTCAACCGAACAAACCGAAGTTTAAATCGGTTTAATCGGTTTGGTTTAGATCGGTTTGGAATTTTAATTCGGTCAGTTCGGTTGGATTTTCAAAATTCGGTTCAAACCGCGGTTCGGCAAAAAAAGTTCGGTTTGACCCGAACCGACCGGTTGAACACCCCTAATTAAGATTTGCCATTGAATATCCTCCTATATAACAATACAAGATAAAAGAAAAATTATATATGACTATCAGATTGAACTTAGAACTATTCTAAAGCATAAATCATGAATTACCAAAAGAGATTGCTTGACTTAATATTTATCTTCCATGATTGGTTACATAATGGCCATAATTGGATTATTAAGTGACACGTGGTGTTTAACCCATTCAATAGGATGTCCAATTATTTCACTAAGAATAAAATTCATAGAAGAGATTTGTGTGTGATATTATTATAAAATATAAATCAATATATCTTGATCCCCATGGGGCTGTTCGGCCACCATGTGAGGCTTAATTTTTAAGCTGCACTAATCCGTGACTGTTCGGCAATAAAGTTGAAAAATAACTTTCTTAAAGAATGCTTAAGCTTGGCAAAATGCTTAAGCCATGTGAAACCATGGCTTAAAAACTTGGGCAAGCTTAAGCAAGATGGGCAAAATGAGCATTAAGGAGGTGAGATTAAGCTGCACTAAGGAGCACTCGTTCGGTAAGCTTAAAGCTCCTTAGAGCACTAAGGAGCTCTAAGGAAGTCTAAGCTGAGCTTGCCGAACACCACCCATGGTATGAAATTATGCATATGGATACATTAATTAAATATATACATATGTCTCAAGTCACTACTAGAATTCTCACTTTTTTCAAGGGTAAGTTTAGCTTTTTCCAAGGGTAGGAGAGGCCGTCAGAAATAAAATGGTATTTTCTGACGCAGTTCTGACACACTTAAAATTTCCAACGGCACGCCGACATAAATAGTTGCATAGCACGGATGGGTGAGGCTATGGTACTATGCATAGCACGGATGGGTCCGTGCTACGGCTTCAAATTTGAGTTTTCAAAATCCTAACGGTCCATCCAAACCGTTCAACATGATTATAAAATGAATATGTACTTGCAAACCAAATTTTACATTTTTTCAAATTTTTTTACTATTTTTTTAGATAGGTAGAAAATCATTGTTTTTGGATGGTCCAGAATTTTCAGATCAAGTGATTTTCTACCTATCTAAAAAAATAGTAAAAAAATTTGAAAAAATGTAAAATTTGATTTGCAAGTACATATTCATTTTATAATCATGTTGAACGGTTTGGATGGACCGTTAGGATTTTGAAAACTCAAATTTGGAGCCGTAGCACGGACCCAACCGTGCTATGCATAGTACCATAGCCTCACTCATATATAATTAAGAGGAAGTAGATCAGAAGGAATTTCACTTTATGTCTTTTTGAACGATGATGCATAGTATATACTTGTCCATAAGTAGAAAAAAATTATGGGACGACTAACTATCCCCAAGTCATTTCTCTCTTTCATCCTCCGGTCAATAACTGTCTTTGTTGATCACTAATTAAGAGGAGACCACAAATTTCAGCGCTAAAAGACAAAACAAAACGCGTCTTTATCAGCGATTGAGTGCAAGTATTCATATATAATACATCAAGTATTTATATATAACACATCAAGTATTCATACCCAAGATATCTAAGTATTTAAAATAAAATTGAACACATCACTCACCCATCTTTTACACGTTTTTAGAGGTGGTTTTTTTTTTTCTCCGTTCACTCTAACCAATATTTCTGATAATCTGTGAGGAATTTTGCAAATCTAAAATCACGAACGTCTTCTATACAATTTTCTCTTTCAAATGAAATCCATGATGACATACTTTCGAGTTGTCCGTTGCACAGGTATTCATACCTCGTCATTCAAGTATTCATACCTCATCATTATTTCACAAATAAAAAACTGGACACATCATTCACTCATTTTTTACCGATTGAACTTTCATTACCACTTAATCACTGGAAGTGTCAAGTACACTCTATCTTTCTCTTCAGTTTCCTTGTCCGATCCAGTCCACTCAATCACTAGAAGTGTCCAGTACACTCAATTGCTGGAAAAAAAACTGGACACGTGTAAAAGATGGGCGTGTGATGTATCCAGTTTTATTTTCCGAAATACTTGATATATATCTTAGGTATGAATACTTGTTTGACGAGGTATGAATATTTGCTCGACGTGGTATGAATACTTGCACGACGAGGTATGAATACTTGCACTACGAGGTATGATTATTTGCGCGACGGATAACTCAAAAGTATTTCATCATGGATCTCATTTGAAGAGAAAATTGCATAGAAGACGTTTGTGATTTTAGATTAGCAACATTCTTCACATATTGTCAGAAATATTGATTAGAGTGAACGGAGAAAAAAATCACCTCTAAAAACGTGTAAAAGATGGGTGAGTGATGTTTCCAGCTTTTTTTTAAATACTTGATATCTTAGATACGAATACTTGGTGTATTATATATGAATACTTGATGTATTATATATGAATACTTGCGCGCGTCAGTTGTAAAGTTTTCAAATATAAGCGGTCCCCCAGTTAATTAGCGGTCTCCCACGTAATTAATGATTGATACACGTTTTTTTTTTTGTCTTTTTGTGCTCGAAGTTGTGGTCTCCAGATAATTAATGATTGGGGGATAAAGGGAGAAAAGACACCGGGAGAAATAAATCTTTTCCCAAAAATTATATCCAACGTACAAGTTTTATTTAATAAGAAGTTCCAGGTTTCCAGTTCATTAAGATTTTCCATTGAATATCCTCTATATAACAATACAAGATAAAAGAAAAATTATATATGACTATCAGATTGAACTTAGAACTATTCTAAAGCATAAATCATGAATTACCAAAAGAGATTGCTTGACTTAATATTTATCTTCCATGATTGGTTACATAATGGCAATAATTGGATTATTAAGTGACACGTGGTGTTTAACCCATTCAATAGGATGTCCAATTATCTCACTAAGAATAAAATTGATAGAAGAGATTTGTGTGTGATATTATTATAAAATATAAATCAATAGGCCACCATGTGAGGCTTAATTTTTAAGCTGCACTAATCCGTGACTGTTCGGCAATAAAGTTGAAAAATAACTTTCTTAAAGAATGCTTAAGCTTGGCAAAATGCTTAAGCCATGTGAAACCATGACTTAAAAACTTGGGCAAGCTTAAGCAAGATGGGCAAAATGAGCATTAAGGAGGTGAGATTAAGCTGCACTAAGGAGCACTCGTTCGGTAAGCTTAAAGCTCCTTAGAGCACTAAGGAGCTCTAAGGAAGTCTAAGCTGAGCTTGCCGAACACCACCCATGGTATGAAATTATGCATATGGATACATTAATTAAATATATACATATGTCTCAAGTCTCAACGTTTTGAAAAACAAATTAAATTATGGTGGGTCCATGTATGGTGCCTTCTCTATTTGGTCACCAAGAAAACTAATTAAGGAGATTAAGACTTGAGAAATAATGCTTGCATTGCTAGGGATCCGTTGCATTAATACATTGGTGCATGTCTTGTGCGTTTACTTCTACCTGAATTAATGGCTGTAATGAACAATTAAAACTTGGTCATTGAAGTAATAATGCATCAATTACAAAATATTCAAAAAATATAATTAAGACTAGAGGCTGGCCAGTGCATAACAGCAAAGGAAGATGTACCAAAATTATGAACAGCATTTTTGTACGGGACACTTGTTTTATGCATTTTTTCTCTTACAAAAAAAACAAAGTATATTGTTTCAGTCAAATATAATGTTCCTCTCTAACACTGCAAAATACTTGTCTGTGTTTGTTTTGTCTTCTGCCACACACTGCAAAATACTTTCTGCCTCCTCAAACCCACCAATTAATTAATCAATCAATCAATCACCTCTTTGCACATGGCGAAGAAAATAGAGAGCGTAAATGATGATTGATGCGACTTGGTCAACTACCAACCTTTATAGCCTGCAACCAGCGTTTTGTTTTCATTGATAATCTACTAGAGGTTTTAGTAAAAGATGCATCAGATTTTTCTCTTGGGTTTCCACAACTGTCACAGAGGCCTTGGCCTTCATATCATATCATATCATATCATATCATATCGTGACCTTCATATTCATAGTCAGGGGCGGATTCAGAATTTTCGTCGGAGGGCAAAAAAATATCGAATCGGATTTAATTATCTAATCGGGTTTAAATCCATTAATCAATTGGGTACTCGATAAAAAACAATGTTTTAACTTATACTTTCCAATGCTTTGATCGACTTGTAATTTCTGATTATCTGGCATATAATTCTAATTACCAATTAAAATTCAACAGATTTATTTCAATTTTAACCCTAAATTTAATCCGAATTATAAATCAAACGTTCAGAAGGGGACAAAAAAATTTCCAGGAAAGACAAAGTCAGTCGCAACCGTTAAATCTCCACTAAAACTCAAAATCCAAGGGGGGCAGTTGCCCCCTTGAAATACACTGGGTCCACCCCTGTTCATAGTGATCTCTTAAAAGCTTCAAAATCTATAGACTTCAAAGCAGATCTTCCATGTCGACTGGGGTGTAGTCATTCGTGAAGCATCTTGAGTTTTCATCATGTGATTGTGAATTTGTGATGTGAGTGTACAAAAAAAGGATGTCGTAAAACTGCACACAAGAATATAATACCAACGCTAGCTGTAGCAAAAAAACTTGAAAGGAAACCATTTTTGTTTTTACAAATTCAAGATGCCGATGTTAGGTCAATCAATTGATTTGTGTACTAAAATTTTAGAGCTTGACTCGTTTGAGTTGACTTTTAGTTAATTCTAAGTTCAAATTTGAATTTATTTTAGATTAATTACTCCTCAAGTACGATTCAAAATAACTCAATATATCATTATCTTATTTCAATTTAACTTATTTAGTGATTAATATAACATAATATGTCTATTTTTTTAGTGTAAGTGTAAACTATTTTTTTTTTCTAAATTATTATAAAATTAATTTAAAAAGAATGAGCATATATTATCTTATGGTTTATTTTTTAAGATAAAAATTTCCTAATATTTTTTCTCATGTAGCATGTTCGAATCCATATTGGCTCGGATTGGTTTGCTTGTTGATTTTCAGCTCAAATTTTTAATTACAAAATAACATAAGCAACTACACTGAAAATAAATGTATAAACCTCTGATCATGTAAATGTTCTCAAGGGCGCCTCTGTTATAAGATATGGATAATATCTAGTGCCAGATGTAAAGTATCAAAGATTAGGGCCTCAAAAAGGAATAGTATCGCTAGATCCAACGCAAATGAGTAAAGAATATCTAATTAATTGTGTAGTAAGTAAGAGGTTGAAAAATACGCCACTAGAAAATTAAGAGCATGCGATGCATGAATAGCATCAAAAGCAATTGATCCAAGGAAAAATTTATTCTATACTTGCTTTGATACAAGGGACAAAGAACGCTTTTCATGAAACGCACGTAACTTACATTGATAATATATTAAATAGTTCACAATTTTCAGGGTCAAATGAGCTAGCATGCCTAGCTACCACTTAACACATGGCGATTAATCATTAAATATGTTCATGATCGTTCTTTCAGATATGTTCTCAAAATAAACAACTCATGTACACGTGTACACGCATGCAATATATATGTACACTAATTAAGTGTGTTCAATGAAATAATTTTCTTAGCTTATGCAATACCATTAAAGCCGCTAATGGAAGTAATATATTATAACAATATAAAAAAAGCAGTAGCATTACCATTGTAACAAAAGAACTAGATCATAATTAAATATACTGTTCAACTCTTAAGTCAACAAAATAAATAAGAAAAGAAACATTCATTCATTCGAAAAAGTTCCTTTTTTCCTTTTTTTGGGGAGGGGTAGAGGTGTTTGTAAACAGCATAGCTAGCCTTCTATCTGTTCAGAACATCTACGCTTTTCCAGTTTCCAATCTAGTTCTTTACCACTTTCACCTTACATCTGCAACACAGGAACAATCAAACATCTCCCACTTAAATTACAAATCAAACAGAATTATATATACATGTAAGATGTAAAAAACGTCAAATAATAAATTTGGGAAATACTATTCTTGGAACTTCTTAACAATGCATGGCTAAATAGAAAGTGATTAATTTGTTTCACAAACTGACCATAACAATACCTCTTCTAGGCACCTAGCTGCATGTAACCATATGCATTTGAACACTAGTAATTCCAAGTTTGACAATCCAAAATTTTTAGTTCAAATTAATAACATATATAAATGCTTCTCAAAATTTATATGATAATATTTCCAAAACATAGATTTTCCATTAAAGTGAGGCAGGACATCATGATCTCTTCTGTATATACAAGCTAAAGATGTAATATATAAATATTTATAGGTTTGGATCTTGCTCTTTAATTCAAAAAATTTATCTTATGCCTCAAAGCCATTATAACACCCAATAATTACTCTTCTTAATATACTACCCTAAATAGAAATCTGTTTACTTGTAACCCAATATATACCGGACAATATTCACCTATCGATTTTTTTTTGTATGCCAATATTGATAACATTTTCTTGGGATTAAAGAATTTATATTTGGTACAGTTAATGTGTTGGCCTGATCATATAAGCAATCAATTCTCAACTGTTGGATCTAAGGACCTAAATTGACACCAAAATTTTAAAAAGGGGGGATTTTAATATAATCAGAACCGTCCAATCGAAATTGGACAGTTTTCTTTCATCACCAGAAAGACCAGTGATGCCAATGGATGTGAAGTACTCAAATTTCCACTCAACCTATATTTCAAGAATCAGGATGCATCAATCACCATATTGAAAGTGTATATCCATCCTCAATTGATATATGATTAAGTGCCAATGGAAATATACAGAAGTCCTAGGAAAAATAACTTAAGGCAATATATATGTATACATATAAGAAGGGGTACAGTATGTGTATACAAGTGTGAAAGCCACATGTAGATGCTGTTTAGAAAAAACAAAAAACAAAAAAGGGGCAAGCAATGGTGCAACTTTCAGTACAAGAAAAGTTTCAAACAACATTTAGAGGAACCAACTATGACTTTAAAAAAAAAATGGAGAAAACAAGGAAGTAAAAGGAAATGAAAGTGTTATTAAAGAAGATAGAATTATAGTCTAATATAGAGTTCAAGATTGCATATATATATATATATATATATACACAAATGTATTGAACTTCTGTGGAATCCACAGATATACTAATTAACCCTTCAAAGTTTAAGCTGCAAATTATTTTTTCTAGCACTCAAGACTTATAACATTAGTGTCACTAACCATTTACCTAAAAAAAACTACATTGACCTATCAAAAATTACTTTTTAGTGCTTAATTAGTTATTTCTGGTTATTTTCACTTGAAACTATCAGGATTGATGTATCTTGCATCGAACTTGGACTTTCTAATTTAATAGCCTCAATTAGTTATGAACCCTAATAACCGAATTATAAACATGCAAAGAAATACTTAACACCAAGATAGATGCGTATTAAAAGTACTAAACTTGGCCATCATGAATATGTATTGATTAAACAAAACCGAACCTGAGAAGGCCGCTCATCACCACCAGCTGTGCTGGGTTTCAGGAACTGCAGGCCCCCACCGGTTAGCGATCCAAACCCAATAGCAGCGGCAAGACCCGAGTCATTGTAAGCTCCATTAATGCCACCTGTCTCGAGTCCACGAAGCATTGTGTGGTGGTTAGTCCCGTTCTGCGGCTGGAAGAATTGCTCATGACCGAATCCCGTACCTGCATGCAGTGTTGAACTTGGACTTGTGTGTCCTATTAGGTTAGCTGCTGCAGCAGCCGCTTGATACCTGATCATAGAGGGAAGCAATGGTGACTGTTACCAAACAATAATACCTTTGTTGCTTGTATTGAAGCAATGAATGCAACTAAAATGTATTAGTTATTTGACCTTTCAAACTGTGTGAGTGTAAATGTGCAATCATAATTAAAAGCTGGCTGCCCAGTAGTTCGTAAATAAGAAATAAAAATAGAAATCCTAAATACGTACACCCAAGAAGAAAACTTGATAATTTCAATCAGCAATTAACTTTCAAAAGCTGCCTACTTCAATAAAACCATTCAAAAGCTGCAATCAGCATAGTCTGTATTTGAATAGAGTTGCCACATTTATTTTCCCAGGTTTTAATGATTAAACCTACGGAGAAAGCTAAATTTATGTTGTTAATTAAATCAACCCCTCCAACATCTAATTGAATTTTTATTTTGTTGGTGCATTCCGTATACCCTTTCCGTTCCATTTCCATTGACTAATGGTTTTCCAAGAAAGAGAAAAAACAAGCATCAAGAAAAGAATATAACTGAACCATATATAGATAAACAATCCAAATGAAAACCAGCACAAACCTTGATAATTCTGTCCGGGCACGAAGTAGATCGAGCTGGAGCTGACGCAACTCATGCTGAAGAACTGAGATGACCCCTACACAGCCGTAAACTGGATCACGCAACCGCATGTCAGCCTCATAGGCAAGCGAGTTTACGGCATCTTCCCGCTGGTATGGTTGCAAGTCATTGAGCAACTTGGTAACATTACTTGCACCGAAAACTTTGTGCACATTCTGAAACTTAGTCGGGTTATCGGGCGGAAAATAAGGGGCGAAAACACAATCAGGTTGGCACTTGCGGCGAAGGAATTTGCATGCGGCGCATGGTGAGCTTGTGGTGTTGGATCCAGATAGAGACCCGGTACCCGTGATGGTTGAGTTGCATGAATTTGAAGAGGTAGATGACATGAGCAGGGGTGAGTTGTGAGCGGTGGCCATGGATTGGAAACTCAACCTGTGGATAAAGAAAAGAGAAACTCATAAATTAGATTGACTTTGCACAATAGGCTGACTACTGGATTAAAAGATTTGTTGTTAAATCAGGAAAGTATTAATTTTTTGATATCTTTTATTAATTATTTCCTTTCATGTATTAATCTTTAGTTTTTTCTTTCCTGCTATGTCTTAATTAAGGACTCTTTTTTGGTTTTGGATTATTAAATTTATTTCATAGGAGGCCGTTCATCTACCACATCAAAAAGAATAACAGATATGATAAATGAAAGAAAATTATGAAATTTGATTGTTTGCTCATTCCTTTCATCAAGATTCAAGAGGAGAGATGTGATTCTAATTAGTTCATATGCTATCCATACAGAAGGTGTGTGAAGAAAAATAAGATTTACATACTAAAAATAATTAACAAAGGATGAATTTGTGTAAGTGATATCAGAAGAAGAAAGAACCAAAAAGAAAGGCAACGAAGATAAATAGAAACCTCATAATATATACCCAAGATAATTTCCTAATTTATGCATGCTAGCTAAAGAGGGAAGGAAACAAAAACGTGAACCGACGAGGATTGTTTCCCAGAATTTCAAATTTGCTTTGGATAGATACCAAATATTGCAGATGATGTTAAAGGTTAGATAACGGAAAGATTTCTCATACGAACAATTAGTATCCCTTTTTTTCTCTATGGGAAATCAAATTAAAATTTTAGTTCGTAAAGGAGGTCAAAAAGTAAAAATCTATAATAACATTTCTTGGATCAATGGTTTTATTTAGTTAAACAAAAACAAGGGTGCGGGGGGAGGGGAGAGAGAGCGAAAGTTCGAGAGAGAGTATAGTTAGATAACAGTATATTAGAGAGAAAAAGAGCAAGAGAATTAAAAGATGCTTGAAGAAAACCTTGGTTTTCTCCTTGTATTTTGACGTGCCACCTCCTTTCTATTGCAGTTGTTTCTCTTTCTAAAGAACCGGGAGGCGGATATGAGAGAGAGAGAGAGAGCACTGAAAGATGGTGAAGGGAAGACTAGGCGGCGAGAGAAAAATGAATGAGATACGAGAGGAGAGAGAAGTGCAAGAGATCCTTTTTATGTTAGAGGAAGCCAAAAGGGGGTGCAGGGGGTTCATTACTAGTATTATATGAGTATTGCTATGCCCACCAGAAGAGAACACATTATAGGGAAGAAAACAATTCATTTGAATGACCAACTAAATTAAAAATAATTATAGGACCCCCTTAACACAAATCATCTAATTTGTCCCCTAAATGAACTATCCATGTTGTTTTATTTTGACATAAACAACATGTGTTCATATCATAATTACCTTTTAGGACAAACATTATTACCCTCATCAATTAACAAAAAAACATCCAAAAATTTAACTAGAAAACAACTTATATGATTCATCTTCTCGCATAAATACCTATAATTATCAAAATATGGCCCAAATATGAAAAACGTATTTACAAATTACTAAATGATATTTTACACATATAATTTGTTGTAACGGTAACATTTGACACCTCTAGTATCCATATCAATGAAATATGAAGACTTGACGACCTTCACTTTTTTCTGTAAAAGAAAAATTGATGTAACAATTTATATTACATGAAGATAGAATTTTACATCTTTTACAACTAACATACAAACAAAATGGAAAGCACAGAAGTACCGTTATGTAACAGAATTTTGATATTATTCATATAGTTTCATTTTCAATTAATGGTTGGTAAGACGAACATAATCACCTACATCTATTAACTAAAAATCAAATGAAACAATTCAAAATGTGGTTGTCGCCTTTTTGTCTATAGTCTAAATTACATGTTGTGGTTTTTAAAAATAGAAAGGGGTTTTTTTTTTTAGGGAGATTTGATTAGGACTATTATCATATTCCTTTAAATGAATATAAGGTTAAGAATATATTAAAAACAGTAATACAATTGTAATTTAATTATATCATATACTTAATGCAATGTTTAATGATTTGTGTACTATATAAATCAGTATTAATTAATTTGCATATTGTTTAATTTTTTTATTTTTAAGGTTAGTGTTGTTTAACTTTTTGTTGTTGTTGACAATATAATTGGTATTTAATAAACAGCATTACATAAATTAATATATAGAAAAAAAAAAAGAAATTTAAGAGTCATGAGTCAGGACTCGTGATGGGTACAATATTTTGGTACATTATGAATAAATAATAATGGAGTTGGGGTAATTTCGTTGTCATAGTTACAGAGAGAATGAATGGATGTGACAAGGGCCTCCAACCAGAGACCATGGGAAGTCACATTAAGTGCATGTGTTGATTTGACCCATTTTACATCATGGTCAGTATGGATCCTCTCCATGTTTAATTTCATCAAGCTTCTGTTTGCACAATCTTTATACCGACATTTTTATTAATATCCAAAGTTAATTACAAATTAATAAATATACCAACTAATGTTGGGAATTTATAAAAATATTCATACCGGCCAAAAAATAGCTGGTTTTAATTTTTTTCGTACCGACCAGAATATGGCCGATACTAATTTTTTTTTTAGAGACACTATTAATAGTAGGATGCTGAAATCTAACACTAAAAATTCGATTTTTTTAAATATTTATTATATTACTTTTTTGATATATGATTAGCACTAAATTATGTTAAATTACGCTGAATTACACAAAATTACACTAATTACATAATTATGTTAAATTACACTAAATTTCGCTAAATTACACTAAATTACGCTAAATTAGACCGATTTTGTGCCATTTTTCATAAATCATAAAAAATAGTAAAAAAAAAATTCAAACATAATAAAAATTAGTATTCTACAAGTTCATTCTATAACTAATTTACTGAGCTACTTAGATTGAACAATAGAAATGAAAATCTTAATCGGAAACTTCAACTCAAATTTTGAGGCTCTTCCCTTTGTTTTTTGAAATCCAGCAAAGCAGGAACTTATGCATGCGTATTTTTGCAAGTTTTCCGAAAAGTGGTTATTTGCTTAAATCGGACACTCGAGCGCCGTTTTATGGCCGTTTAAAGTTTCGTCGTTGTTTTTCGCCTTCTCAGTGAAGATATCATCCCTATTCATATGTAATTTAGCATAATTTATCATATTTAATTTAACATAATTTAGCGTAATTTAGCGTAATTTAGTGTAATTCAGTGTAATTTAACATAATTTCAAGTAATTTAGCGTATTTTAGTATAAATATGATAATTATATATCAAAAAAAGTATCTAACAAATATTTTAAAAAAAAATTCAAATTTTTAGTGTTAGATTTCAGCATCTTGCTATTCATAGTGTCTCTAAAAACTAAAAAAACAAAATTCAGTACCGATCGACCATTTTCTGGCTGGTACCGAAAAAATTAAAGTCGGCCATTTTCTGCATTTTCTGGTCAGTATGGATATTTTTATAAATTCTCAACATTAGTGGGTATATTTATTAATTTGTAATTAACTTTAGATATTAATAAAAATCTCGGATCTTTATATTTACCTCCGTCTTTTGTTTTCAAATTTAATATATTAAAAGAGGAAATTTGTGGTTTTGGATTTTAGTGCTTTATATTGCATCTTCCTCATGCATCTAAATTAAATTAAGATTACGATATTTAATTTTTTTATAAAAAATAAATAATTAAACAATCATGTTCGGAAGTTTTTCACATTAGAAAGTTCTTAATAACTTTTAATGTCTAACAAAAAAATTCAAAATAAATCATACCTAATTGTTTTAATTGAAACTTTAATTTTAGATAATTTTACAATTATTTTAAATGAATATGTGACGGAGTAATAGAACTTTGAGGATATTTGAACTCTATTTATTTACCAACATCTAGTTGTGAAATGCATATATGAATAGCTTAATTTGATTTAAAATTTAATTGTAAACTATATACTTGGCATAATTTTCCAGACCGCTATTTCGTTCTTCTCAGAATGGGAACATTCTTTATTTTATTTTTTTTAGAAAAGATGTGATAAGGACTCTCAACTTAAATATTTACTACAATTTGTTAATTAGATTTAGATCAAGCAACTTCTCATGCAGAAAATATTGTTTTTGTCACTAAATTAAATGTTGATTTTATAAAAGGCCATTATTTATTGGTTGCAAAAATGCTTTTGTATTGAACCAAGAACATTTATAGGTTGCTCTTTGTCATGACTAAAAAAAATAGCAAGTCATTTCAAACCTTTTATATTTTCGAATATTTTTGTACTCAAAATGAAATTGTTTCAATATTATTATCAATGTTAGCGCGCGCGCGCGCACACACACACACACACACATATATATATATATATATATATATATATATATATATATATATATATATATATGAGGAGGGACCGGATGACATTCTTTTTTGGTGGCATCGGATGATACTGTGTATTTTCAAAGTTTTCAAAGTCTAAATAGTTGATCCAAACCGTTCAATATGATGGATATATTAAAATGTGCCTGCATATCAAATTTTATATTTTTTTGAATTTTTTACTATTTATTAAGTATTTTACAAAATCGTTATTTTCATACCATTGAATTTTTGTACCCATTTTAATAAATAGTAAAAAAATTCAAAAAAAAAATGTAAAATTTGATCTGCAAGCACATTTTAATTAATCCATCATGATGTCACAAAAAAAAGATGTCATCCGATCCCTCCTCTCTCTCTATATATATATATAATACAAAATTGTTTGCAATTTATTTAATTGACTGCATAACGATTAATTATTACCTACTGGAATACTGGTAACATATTCATACTCTAAGCGTGTACAATTTTCTCGACATAACGTTTTTGGTTCCTATTAATTTTAGAGAGCAGGATATTTAATTGAAAGTTAAGAATTGAGTATAGATGAACGGAGCTATGCAAAATTCCATGAATATTATATTAACTTGAAAGAAATCGTGCAGAAAGTAATATTGCTAATTAAATGGAAGAAAACAAACAAGAGAATATTAATGGTGTGTGACTTGTAGTTAACCGAATTTTGTTTATCTATTATGATTTTCAAAATCTATATAAATAAATAATATTTTGTTTTGAAAAATTTGACAACACTATCACGTACTAGCTGCTTTCTAAATTAAATGCATGTAATTACAATTAAAGGTTTAAATAGTGTTTATCACGTCATAGCGGAACGGTTAAAAAATCGGCGCTATGCCCATATAGCGGCGCTATAGTTTTTATGGTCTGAAAACACTATAGCGCGCTATTTAGAACCCTAATTACAATACATTCTGACAGTTAATCTTTTGTCGAATTGAAGTACCGAAACAACTAACTAAATGTTAATATTTTGAATGCATGGATTTAGCTTGAATTATAACGCATGTGTTCACAGTTAATTTGACGTGTGTTCAGTGCTTGTGTTCAGATTGTTTATTTTGAGAGTTACAAAGTAAATATATAGTATTATACATTTTTTTTCAAAACAAAATTGACAAATTAGTTAACGTACCGCTGGCGCTCATACAGATACTGGTAAAGTGGTAAGACGTGCATCGAATTAAAGAGGATCGATCGGAATAAGAATTTAGAGAAGTGGGGTTTCAGTTTGTATCTACATTTATAAGCTAACAGAAAAAACACTATCCTGAATACATGCATGCTATTTAATGCTTATAGCAAGAATATACATCATTGGTTCTCTGTTCAGTCTTTTTCCAGCATTTAATGCTATGATAGCCACTACTCGATGCGATCCCCACAAAAAAATGCATTTAGGTTTTGTTGGGTTGGTCAGTAATATATATATATATATATACATAAAGGTAAAAATTAAACTAATTAAAGAAGATTTCAGCTCGTTTTCCAGTTTTTTCTGGAGGTGATCATTAAATGAAAGTAAATTAAATTAGAATTGAAATATGTACTATATATAAATGAATAATTTGGTTGCATCTCCCAACTACTTATTGCGACAAGACAAAATCTCATGCATCCGTGTCATTCCGTAGTATGGCATACCTCAAAAATATATATCACGTATGTTCTCTAGAAAGCTACTAAATACCACCATATATAAAAATAGATAGCACGCACGACGTACTATCAACAGCATATAGGAATTCATATACCAATGTTTTACAGGGGTACGTAGGCAACAATCGACAGTTAACTGAAGTAGGCAATGGGTCAATTTCCATATACTCAAACACAATCTATTTCTGAATGAATGTAGCTCTGCCTCTGGTGACTGGTCACGTTTGTCATGTTTGATCGCATTAACTATTTTTTCATAGTTTAAGCTAGTTTCTTCAAGATTCACTATTTGATCAAGATCTAACGGTCCTGATCATGTGTGAATCGCGTAACCATGTGACATAATGTGCTGTGCCAAATTTTCGAAATATGGTCACGTGATCAAGTGAATGGTTGAAACACGAGTCACAACATGTGAATGGTGAATGACACACCTGCATGACATGTTGTACTATGACGTATCCGATCACGGTGTGACTTTTTACATCCTATTACTTGGTCCAAACAGCCAATATTATTTTAAAAAATAAAAAGTTGGTATTATTTTTGTATTATAATATAAAACTAAACAAAAGAAATTAAATTAACATTTCCATTTTTTTTCAGCATTGGAGGTCATTAACATTTGCATTTTTAAATTATAATTAATGAAATAAATTCGATAAATGCTAAATTTTAGGAGTATTTTGCCAAATTTAATATGCGTCCTATCTCATGAATAAAAAGATATTTACAATTTCTATTAATAAAATCAGAAAAATAATATTACTTGACATGCTAAATAAGTGTTCCATAGAATTAAAAGTTTGTTATGCATGGTTGCTCATCAAACAAAGGGCTAAAAAATACGGTGCATAAAAAGCATATGATGGAAACGAATATTATTACCTACAACAAAGTCCAACATACTATAATTAATTATGAGAAACATCATCAACTCAACAAAAAATTGTCGTATATCAATCGTATGTTTTGTGCAAAATGGAATCATTTTTCTCATCATCCAAAAACTGAAGAAATGTGCGAAGCTGTTCATTATACAAATGTTATTTTCTGCACTAATTAATTAAGTCACCGGTGACAAATTGAAGAAGCTTGATTTATACAATATACAATATACAAACAAGCCATCAAACATAAACAATTAATTAATAAAGAATTAAGCTACGTAATTAATTTGGTACGCTTATTGATGTTTAATTTCTTCAAGATTACACAAATTAAATTAAGTACTGAAAATTAAACAAAGACAAATTTTGTTTCATAATTCACGATTGGACTCGTTTTAATGTACACTAAATAAATAGTAAATAGAGTGGGAACCCACTAAATGTTGACAAATCGACGCGAACAATGCTGCACATGTACGGCCGAAGTGAGATATATATAGAGAATTAATAGAGGAAATATAATTGATCCATCAATTAATTAATGCATCTATATATATATATACAATCCAAAGCTTAGATTATATATGGTGTAAGGTGTAAGGCATAAATTTCGTCTGGTAAATAATGATCATGTAATTAAATGTCACATGTGTTTTTTCTGCTAGCTCGATCGTACGTCCAGAATATCGCATTGCCAGAAAAATTAATTCTGTCGACTGATCGATTGTACATTATGAATTATGTTTAGATTTAAATATATAATTCATATTTAAGTATTTAACACAGATCGATATAATTAATTATCATGTACGTGCGCAGACAACATAGCCCTCAATAGATAATGACAAAAGGTACATAGTTTTACATGCATGAATCTTTGAATATGTGGTATATATCTAACATAAGCCATAATTCTCGGTACATGATAAGGTTAATTGTACGTATGAAAACGATATCGCATATAAATCCAAAAAGTTATGTTATATCTATGTACGTACATGCGTATTCCTAATGAAATAGAAACTAATTCATCGCATCGATCTATTTTCTTGTCAGTTCAAGGAGGGGTGGGGTCGTGGGGGATATATATAGTATATTTCATCATCCGATAATCAATCTAGATTGTTTGACTCACGTTGAGATTTGTACGAAAAATTATAAACGGTCATGTGTTCAAAAGAACAAGTAAATTTCAATGCGACTAAAAATGTTTATAGCTTTTTTTTCAAAAAAAAAATTGTTTATAGCTTATACCGAATAAGACCGAATTTAAACTGATGGGTCCGGATCCCCTAAAGTAACCTAATGTTTTGGATTTTGAATCGGGACCGTCCGATTTGAATCCGTTGCTTGAAATGTGTGTGCTCCACTTGAGATGGATTGTCGCAGATTCGAATCGGACGGTTCCGATATCCAAAACCCAAACATTGGCTTAATTACTTGACCGGATCTGAATTCCACCCGACTCACCCCTTCACTCCCCCATTTCGAGTATGTTATGTTACAATTAATTATGTTTCTCTCCATAAACCAGGCCGTAGACCGAAGTGAAGCGCCGCTGTACAAACAGTTACCAAATCAGAAGAAAGACCAGCGCGGATAAAAACAAATAAGAAAGAAAATTCAAAGGAAAACAAAAGAAAATGTTACTGGATCTATTCCCGGTAGTAAAATACGAATCTATTGCCAGGGCCAGGAGCAACCTTAAAGAAACCTTTCCTTAACCGTTTTCTAATTATAGTACATGGCCGGTGCTATTTTAAGAGCAACAATTATGAGAGCAAAGAGAGAATATTATCTCGGGAGGGCCTAACCTTCCCCCACCATCCATCCCCCACTTTTCCCCCAACTGAAAATAAGTAGGGGACCACAGTAAACTGTTAATAACCGTTGAAATAAGTAGGGGACCACAGTAAACCGTTAATTATTGGGAAATAGAAGGGGACCAAAAATGCCTCCACAGCATTACAGGCGCAGAAGTATTCACCCTTGTAAACTCAAGTATTCATCAATGTAAAGAAAAGTACTCATCTTTGAGAAATAACTATATAAGAAAACATTACCACCCATCTTTGACACGTTTTTAGAGGTGGTTTTTTTTTTTGTACGTTCACTCTAACTAATTTTTTCCGACGATGAGGAATTTTTCAAATCTAAAACCACGAAAGTCTTCTACACAATTTTCTCTTTCAAATAAGATCCATGATGACATACTTTCGAGTTGTCCGTTACGCAAGTATTCACACCTCGTACGCAAGTATTCATCTCTCATTGAACAAGTATTCATTCTCGTCGTGTAAGTGTAAAGAGTACATGAAGGTATGGTGGGACCGCACAACCGCGACTTCAGATAAGTAGAGGACCACAGTAATATGCGGAGATAAGTGGTGGAATTAGTAGGGGACGATTTGCGAAAAAGTATTGACACTTAACACGAGTTGTATTCATCCATATAAATAAAAGTACTCATCTTTGAGAAAGAATTATATATGGAAATATTACGACATTAAGAGCATTAATTACGCGGAGATAGTAGGGTACCACAACTGCCGTCCGCTAAAAACAAAAGAAAACGCGTAATTAAGTGGGGGGACCGCACAACCGCCATCACTAACTACCGTGGGGACCGCATAACCGTCACCGCAAGTGGAAACAACATCAAGTATTCATCTATAATACATGAAGTATTCACTTGTAATACATCAAGTATTCACCCTGATATATTAAGTATTTTTAAAAAAAACTTGACATATCACACCCATCTTTTACAAGTATTCACCATCGTCATGCAAGTATTCATCTATCATTGAACAAGTATTCACATGTAATACATCAAGTATTCACCCTGATATATCAAGTATTCATCTATCATTGAACAAGTATTCACATGTAATACATCAAGTATTCACCCTGATATATCAAGTATTCATCTATCATTGAACAAGTATTCACATGTAATACATCAAGTATTCACCCTGATATATCAAGTATTTTAAAAAAAAACTGGACATATCACACCCATCTTTTACACGTTTTTAGAGGTGGTTTTTTTTTTTCTCCGTTCAATCTAACTAATATTTCTAACGATCTGTGAGGAATTTTGCAAGTCTAAAACCATGAACGTTTTCTACATAATTTTCTCTTTAAAATGAGATCCATGATGACATACTTTCGAGTTATTCGTTGCACAAGTATTCACCCTCGTCATGCAAGTATTCATCTATCATTGAACAAGTATTCATCCTCGTTGTGTGAGGCGGAGGCGGAGGCGGAGAAGGAGAGGCGGAGGCGGAGAGGGAGAGGCGAAGGTGGGAGAGGCGGGCGGAGGCAGAGGTGGAAGAGGGAGAGGGAGGGAGAGAGGAAAGAAATAGAAGGAGAAAATCTACTAATTAATTTGTAGGGACCACTAGTTAGTTAAAATTGATTATTATAGTTAGAAAAGGAAGTTAGTTAGTTGGGGGAAAAATGGGGGAAGGAATCAAGGGGTAACATATAATTACCCTATTATTTCTCAACATCTAATTTATTCTTTAATTAATTTTTCTTATCTTAACATCATTAATTTAAAAGAATATATTGCAATGAGATGAGAAAAGATTTCTTTACCCAAACCTTTTTACTCAGTTTTTATCCAAAACGGTCCACTTTATAACTACTCACTTCTTAACTACTTTAACTGTACCTAACTTTCATTCCCAATCTCTCTATTTTAATTCTCTATCTCACCACCCTTTACTAAAACCCAAAGCCCTCTCTCATGGTTGCCCGATTCTCTCCCGCCTCTTTGCCGGAGGCCTTGCCGTCGGAACCCTAACCGAGATCTCAGGTGAATTTGATCCGTTCTCTTCTCTCTTCTCTCTCTCTCTCTTCTCTCTTCTCTCTTCTCTCTTCTCTCTCCTCTCTCCTCCGTTCTCTTCTCTCTCCCTCGTTCTCCTCTCTTCCCCTGGCGCCGGCCTAGCCGCTGCTCCGACCATGGAGATAGGAAGAGACAATCTGAGAGAGAGGTGATCTGGAGGAGAGAGATGAGAGAGAGGCGGTCTGGAGGAGATAGGAGGACATGATATGAGAGAGGCGATCTGGAGTATTAACCTTGTTATTTTACAGTATTCACCTTATGGTTTTACAGTATGCATCTTGCGGTTTTACAATATCCATCTTGTGGTGATCTGGAAGAGAGATGAAAGAGAGGCGATCTGAAGGAGATATGAGGAGACGATCTTTGAGAGGTGATATGAACTCGAAGGAGTCATGGATCCAAGCATTTTTAAGGTGATCTTGGTCGAGAAGGTCGGCTAGGTGTCGATACAGCGTCACCTGAGGAGAAGTAAGGAGATTGTGCTCTTCTTCCTCGCCACCGGTGGAATTTACAACAACTGTCGGCTGCTACTGAATGAGCGGCCTGAGGAGTATGAGGAACAGTTTTACAGTATTTCATATTACTGTTTACAGGATTCTATGAAGAGTTTTACATTCATTTTCAGGCGAAAAGTGTTTCACCCAAATTTCTCAGTCAAAAAAGTGGTGAGCCGTCTAATGACATTGGGAGGCGAAATTCGTATGTTTTCGTTCTTATTTTTCTTTTTAGTACTTATTTGCAGTGCATTGAAAGGCTTTAGTGTAATAATTTTGAAATTTTTTACTGAAATGGTTCAATTTTATCGTCATTTGATTATTTTCACTTGATCTGTTAGGGTTTACAGTGTTGATTAGCTAGTTTTACAGTATCTATGTCGTAGCGTTATAGTATGTATTTGATCAGTTTCTTGCTGAAATGACAAAATTTTAACACATTTTTATTTGTTTCAATTGATCTGTTTAGATTTTAAAGTGTCGATTTGTTATGTTCACAGTCTAGATCTGTTACATTTACTTGATCAATTTCAAAAATGTTTATTTGTGGTTACATTATTGATTTATTCAAGTTTATATGTTTGTTTTAATTTGTAAGAATTGTTATATTTGTAAACATTGAGGTACTGATTTAAAATTCTCGATTTTATCTTTTGCATCTTTAGCTTTGATCACAATCTATTTCATGAGCTCGTGGAGGAGATCAAGCTCGCTAAAAGAAATCTGACTCTTATTCGTTGATTTTTAGTTTTTGCCCCATTTTTTTCTTTATGATCTGACCTCGACAAAATGGTGTAAGAGTACAATACTAACAGTCAAACTAACTTCTAGTGAAATCTCACTTTATGATTTAACGATATTCATCATCTCTGATCATCTTTGTGATATTCAATCGTGTCTTAGAATCTTCTCATAATCGAAGTTTCTTTGTCTATGATCTTCATCATTTGCGAAGAGGATTGAAGAGCAGCAGCAGAATCTAAATTGAGTGAGTTATTTACTGATTAAAATTTCCAAGATTTATGTAATAAGTTTACAGAATCTATATAATATTTTATAGGATCTATCAATTAGGTTTAAAGGTTCTATAGAGTATTTTTTAGGATCTGTTTAAAATTTTTACAAGATATATCAAATATTTTACAGGATCTATGTTTTGTATTTCTTTTCTTTATTTTACAGGATTTTTTTAATAGTTTTACATGATATATACAATAGTTTACAGGATATATGCAATATTTACATGATATGTTTAATAGTTTTACTGATTTAAATTTTCAAGATTTATCTAATAGGTTTACAGGATCCATATATTATTTTACATGATCTATCAATCAGGTTTTAAGGTTCTGTAGAGTATTTTACATGATCTATTTAACAGTTTTACAGGATATAAGCAATAATTTACATGATCTATGCATTGTTTTTCTTTTCTTTATTTTACAGGATCTGTTTAATAGTTTTACAGGATATATGCAATAGTTTATAGGATATATGCAATTGTTTTTACATGATCTCATATTATGCAATTGTTTATAGGATATGTTGTTGAAGTTGATCAAGTTGCAAAAAATAGAGGCATGCATGAATGAAATTTGAATGTTATATGTGAGAAAGGAGATGGATCAGCAGAGTCAGAGGTTAATGAATGGGATTTGAATGTCATATGTGATGATGGAGAACCAAAGGTAGTGTTAGATATAGGAGGATGATATTTCAAAGGAACGTCTTGTTCTAGTGATGAGACTTCTCTCTCATCCAAATAATGTTCACGAGAGGGTTATGAAGTAGTAAAATTTTTTTGAAAAATTTGCCATTCTTTCTATTGTAATATTTGTGTGTCAAATAGTATGTATTTGTTGAACAGGTATATTTGTGTGTCGAATATTATTGTTTGTGTATGCTAGTGTTTTTGAATAGTTTTGTTTTGTTGAACAATGTGTTTCTGACGAGTGATATTTTATGTTTGTGAATAGTTATGTTTGTTGAACAATGTGTTTTATAGTATTCATGTTTTATAGTTTGTATCTGTTAGTTTTACTGTTTGCATTGTTAGTTTTACAGTATTCATATTTTATAGTTTGTATCTGTTAGTTTTGTAGTTTGCATCTGTTAGTTTTACAATATTCATATTTCATTTCACTTTGCAGTATCCATCTTCTGTTTTCAATTATACACATATTTGTTTTACAGTATCCATAGTGTTATTTTACATGATATAGATGTAGGGTTTTGAGGCTACCCAAAGCCATTAGGCTTAAGCTGCGGAAAGACTGTAAAACAAAAATTTTACTTCTAACTTAAGCCAAAAAGGATTGAAGTGGTATGTCGGATAATCTACCGAGAGTTACATACCTGTTCAATCCTTTTCTTAGATTAAAAACCGTAAGTAAAACTTTACTAATTCAGATCATAGATTAAGTAGTATGTCGGATAATAACCGAGAGTTACATACCAGATTAATCCTGTATAGACCCAAAGTAGTAAAACCGTATTTACTTGTATTTTAATCAGTTTATAGATCTACTCCTTTGATTGATTTCTAAAAGATTAAATCTATTTAACAATTAAATAGATTAATATAACATTTCTTTACCTTGCTTCCAAATTCAAATTGGAATGCAGTCTGACCCGGCTGTCTGACCCGGTTAAGCAAGCACCAAAAATATAGTGCCTCTATCGGTTATCCACCAGGAACTACCAGAGAGTTGGTATTTCTTTTGCCAGAAATACTATACCAACGGTATTCGAAAAGTCGCGGTTTTCGGTAAATCACTATTCACCGAAAGTACGAAATTTCTGACAAAACACTATTCACAAGAATAACTTTTATTCTCGCAAAAATATATATATGGATAATCAGATTTTCTGCAAAACACTATTTGGGAGAGAAAATTAGATACGAATCGAATCAGATTCTGATTCGTACTTTGATTTGGACTTGGAATGGATTTCTTAATATTTTCTCACATTTCCACCCTTTATATAGCCAATATATGGCGGTTCTAGCTGTGGCGGTTTTAGAATCAAAATCAAATTTGATTTTGTCAATATTTGTTTAATATATTAATTAAACATTTTCATTTAATTTATTTAATTTAATTTAGGCTTTTTAATTAAATTCTAAATTTAATTAAGGCCTAAATTCAAATTAGACTTTTTGATCCAAAATATTAATTCATAATTAGTATTTTAATCCATATAATTTATACGACGTGTCATACACGTTTATAAATTTAATTCGGTTTAAGCATGTCATCTCCATGACATATATTTTATTCTTAATTATAACACTTTATAATTAATCATAAAATTTCTCTGATTACTTTCCTATTGGTGTGACCCGATAGGATCTGTGTTATGTTGGCAAATAGAATTAGAACTGTTCTAACTTCTATAATCATAGGTGGCACCTGGCAAGTACATTATGACACCAATTACACAGATGATGCTGTACGGTACAATATCACGATCCAGTAAACGATTTACTTCGTGTTAATTCTTTTGTCTCATAGCTATCAGATTAGTTTCAAGGTAGGTGTGTGTCATCCTTGCAAACTTAATCTTTTCTTGATCCTGAATAGATTATCAAATATGTTTACTCTTGTAATCATACTGGATCCAGATAATCATATTCTATCAAGGGGCCCAGTGATGCTATAGCTCGTATTGAGATACGAGGGACAATAGTATTTTTTGATAAACCATCTTTTCCTCCGCATAAGCTATGTATACCGAAGAACTACCCTTATAGCTACTTTTTACGGATAGCGTTAGATAGCAATCACACATATACATTTCTTATGTAGGAAAAATGAATATCTCATACTTTAGAACTTAACACTAAAATGAAAACATTAATGACACAAACACAATTCCATTTAATGTTTCATTTGGGGTCTGTCAAATATCATGTTCTCTAACATGTATCTGTGTGATTAAAATGACAACTCTTTGTCTATGGTTTGTAAAACTTAACCATCATTTAATCCACACACTAACCTTATCGCGGTAATTAGTGTTCCTGCTAATTACCTTGGTTAGAGACTTTTAAGAGTATTATCATCTATATTATGAAGTTTCACAATTCCAGTCATGAACTCGAAATGATTCATAAATTCAATAATACTCAAGGTAACAAAATGATTAAACACAAAATGATTAATCATTCAATTCATGAACAAAATATATATGATACATTTATTGTTTTATTGACTTCTAGATTATTACACTAACAATCTCCCACTTAAGCTAGGAGCCAATCATCGTAGGCCCTACTTTATACAAGTCTCTTTATTCTAAAAGATCTCATAGATCTCAAGAAAATCTCACAGCCTATCTCCTATGTGTCTTAAGTACATAGAAGCAGTATGCATCCGATGCATGGCTTGAGTAAGAGGTTCTCGTGAGTGGATCAGCTGTGTTGCTGATTGTGTCAATTTTGCAAATCTTTACTTCACCTTTATATTAATTATATCTTTTATAATTAATTATAACCATCTTATTATTTTAACGATCTCTCATTTTTAGGTGATAATGTCGTAGAACACGTTTGGATCTCGAGTGCGATCTCGGTTCCTTGGCCTGAGCTATAGCTCTATTCTTGTCTCAATAGAGGTCCACAGAGCCTTTGAACACTTGGAACCACTCCTAGTTCGCTAAGGAACTTTTGATCCAGAAACTCTATTAGTAGCATTCCTATGCTCCAAGCTTGGATTAGCCTGATATCTACTTGTCACACTCAAAGCGACCGAGATATCAGGGCGAGTGCACAACATGGCGTACATGACAGAGCCAATAGCCGAAGCGTATGGCACTCTACTCATTGCGCTTTGCTCATCAGTTGTCTAAGGACACTGAGTCTTGCTAAGCTGTACACCATGACTCATTGGCAGGAATCCCTTTTTAGAATCCTGCATGCTGAACTGATTCAGCACTTTGTCAATGTACGTGCTTTGACTCAATCCTATGAGTCAAATCAATCTATCTCGGTAGATCTTTATGTCTAGTATATAGACAGTCTCGCCCAAGTCCTTCATTGAAAAGACTTTCTTTAATGACGACTTGGCTAATTCCAACAGAGGAATATTGTTTCCGATTAAGAGTATGTCGTCTACATATAAGATTAGAAAGACGATGGCACTCCCACTAGTTTTTATGTACACACAAGGTTCTTCTTCGCATCTGACGAAGTCAAACTTTTTGACTTCCTCGTCAAATCGAAGATTCCAACTCCGTGACGCTTGCTTCAATCCATAAATGGATTTAAGAAGCTTGCACACCTTCCCAGCATTCTTTGGATCTTCAAAACCCTTGGGCTGTATCATATACACGTCCTCTTCTAAATTTCCATTTTAAGAAGGCGGTTTTGACATCCATTTGCCATATTTCATAATCATGAAATGCGGCAATTGTTAGGAGCATCCGAATTTACTTAAACATAGCCACGGGCGAAAAAGTTTCATCATAATCTACACTGAGAATTTGTTTGAAACCTTTCGCTACTAGCCGTGCTTTGTATATAGTCATATTACCATCCATGTCTGTTTTCCTTTTGAAAACCCACTTGTTATCTATGGGTTTTACCCCATCAAGTGGTACAACTAGGTTCCAGACCGTGTTGTCATACATGGATTGTATTTCGGATCTCATGGCCTCCAGCCATTTTTCGGAGTCGGGTCTATCCATTGCTTCCGCATAGGTCAATGGATCTTCAGTGTCAAACACTGAAATCTCGTGTAGTCCCATGTACCTTTCAGGTGCATGGACTATCCTTGCTGACCTACGTAGCACTTGTTCTTCTGGCTGTTGAACTTCATCCACAACTGTTTGTGGGTTCAGTTCTACTTCAACTTGAGTCGAAGTATCTGAGCTCGGGACTAGAACCTCTTCCACAACTACTTGTGGATTTGGTTCTTCCAGATGCTCATCAGCTGAAGTAACAAGTGGTGGGTTTATCTGATCTTGTTCAGATATTATATTGTGTGATGTATCTTGAACTTCTTCAAGTATTACATTACTCCCACTACTTCCTCTTGTAAGAAATTTTTTCTCCAAGAATATACCATTACGAGCAACAACTATTTTGTTCTCGGATTGGTAATAGAAGTAATATCCTCTCGTTTCCTTAGGATACCCTACGAAAAAGCATTTATCAGATTTAGGACCAAGTTTGACAGACGTCAGGCGTTTGATAAATACTTCGCAACCCCAAATTTTAAGAAAAAATATGTTTGGAATCTTCCAAACCATAACTCGTACGGAGTCTTTTCTACTGATTTAGATGGAACCCTATTTATCGTTAGTGCAGCAGTTTCTAGTGCGTGGCCCCAAAACGATTTTGGTAGAGTGGCGTTACTCATCATGAAACGAACCATGTCTAACAGAGTTCGATTCCTTCTCTCAGAAACACCGTTCCATTGCGGTGTCCCTGGAGGGGCGTGAGTTGTGAGACTATCCCACATTCCTTTAAGTACGTTTTAAACTCATAACTTAAGTATTCGCCTCCACGATCTGATCGTAAGACTTTAATACTTTTATTCAGTTGATTTTCTACTTCAGCCTTGAATTCCTTGAACTTTTCAAAAGATTCAGACTTATGTCTCATCAAGTAGACATAACCATATCTACTGTAATCATCAGTAAAAGTGATAAAGTAGTAATAACCGTTTCTTGTACAAGTACTCATAGGTCCACATACATCGGTATGTATTAGACCTAATAAGTCACTTGCCCTTTCTCCCTTTTTAGAAAAAGGCGCTTTGGTCATTTTTCCTCGTAAACAGGATTCGCATGTGTTAATTGATTCAAAATCAAATTTACCAAGAAGTCCTACTTCTTGTAATTTCTTAATGCGTTTCTCGTTTATATGACCAAGGCGACAATGCCACATGTAAGTCGTACTTTCATGAGATGTTTTGAGTCGTTTGTTATTATTAATGTTAAACACAGGTTTATCCATTTCCAGCATATAAATACCATTTATCATATAAGATGATCCATAATATAATTCATTTTTATAAATAGAACAACGCTTGTCTTTTATAACAAATGAAAAACCATTCATCTCTAAACATGAGATTGATATGATATTTCTGGAAATGCTAGGAACAAAATAAACATTTTCCAGTTCCATTACAAGCCCGCTGGGAAAACACAACTCTATACTACCGACTATAATGGCTGCAACACTTGCTCCATTTCCAACTCGGAGTTGTACTTCCCTATTGCCAAGTTTCCTTCTATTATTTAATGCCTGCATATTTGAACAAATATGAGCACATGATCCAGTATCTAATACCCAATCATTAATAGAGGTAGCAACATTAACTTCAATAACATAAATACCTGAGGTTGAAGCCTTGGAGACCTTTCCAGACTTTACATCCTCCAGATACTTAGGGCAGTTTCTCTTCCAATGACCTTTGTTATTACAATAATAACAGTCAAAGGAAGCAGAGACCTTTATCTTGGGAGCGTTCTGTTTAGGAACCTGCTTCCCTGCCCTTGTACTTCGGAACCACTTTCTTCTTTGCCTTATTGATTTTTTTCTTACCCGCTTGGATCATGAGAACAGAAGAACTTTTCTTCATGTCTCCATCTGCGATCCTAAGCATCCCCTGCAGCTCCTGTAAGCTCCTTTCCATCCCAAGCATGTGGAAGTTCATGATGAACCCCGAAAAGCTGGGTGGAAGCGAGTTCAGGATAATATCCGTAGCAAACTCTTTGCTCAACGGACTATTAAGCTTATGCAGCTGCTCAATATCACTCGTCATACGGAGCATATGAGTGCCCATAGAGCCGCTTTCGGCCAACTTGTGACCTAGTAGGGACTTGGTTACCTTGAATCTCTCCACACGTGCCTGCTCTTGAAACATGTTCTTAAGCTGGACACACATGTCGTTGGATTTGGTATCCATGAATCGCCTCTGCAATTCAGGACCCATAATCCCAACTATGAGACCCTGTACATCAAGCTCATCTTCCTTGTGCTTGTTGTACACCGTGAGCTCATCAGCAGTAGCACCTGCTTTGAGCTCATCAGGGTAAGGGGTATTTAAGACATATTCCCTTTTCTCGCGCCTTAGTACGATCGTGAGAGCACGGAACCAATCAGTAAAATTAGTCCCGTCTCCTTTCAGCTTTTCTTTCTCGAGCAGGGAGCGCAACGAGAATGACGTTTCTTTAGACATGTTCTACAATGTTAAATGTAAAGATTTTAGCTTTGTTCATGTAATGTTTTATTTTTACAATAAAACTCCCACTGCAAATCTGTTCTATTCCCATTTTGCAGAAGGACCAAGATCCCTATCTTTCATTAATAGACAAGTCGATTAAGAAACTTGCCTATTAATTATTTTTAGGTAAGCAACTCTTTGCTAATCATATCTCTATATGACTCTTGGTTTCGTTAAACATCGTATGTTTTAACGAAGACTTTGCCCCGAGCCCAAAACGATTTTGGAAATCACCGGTAAGTAACCTCACTCTATTTGGTTTGTTATGTCGAACATAACCCTCGACCACCAAAGGTAAAAGGCGACGTCTGCTGAGCAGTCCGTCAACCAATGAACAATGATTTGAGAAGGATAGAGTAGGAAGGGCATACTACTTAATTAGATGGGTTTGTTTTATGCTTTAAACCTTGTAAGCAACCTTTAAAAGAGGTCTTGCCAGAAAGACAACCGAAGGTATCCACTTCCAGTCTTCCTTTGACTAAGACACTCTTTCACATGCTTGACTTTGTTTTAAGCATGTTTATCTCATAAATCTGGTTTTAGACAGTCTTACGGATACGTGAAAAGAGTCTGCCAGAAAGACAACCGAAGGTATCCACTTCCAGTCTTTCTTTGACTAACGACTAATTTCACGGTTCCTTGAAAGCGATAAATCTAATTTATGCATTTCATATCAAAGCAATAAATCCTATTTATTTATATACGTGACCAAGTTACGTATACAACTTATCAGTTCCTAATTCTTTATTTTGCAGCTATGCTCAGTTCTTTAGTTATACCGTTTGAAAGCATATAAACAGTTTATATGTTTTTGAAGCAGATATTCTTTTTGGCATGTAAAGCAATTTGGTAACGTGACAAAGTTCCTTTTGGGCCAGCCATTAGGACACGAAAAGGGGCTCCCAGGAAAGACCGGGGTCACGAGGACCGCTTTAGATTCGGTCTTTCCTAGACAGAACCATCTCTTTTACGGTGTGGAAATGACAGCTCTTACTCAGGTACTTTATTGCTTCATCACATTCTTCGATGAACTTTACAAAACCAAAGGTTTTCGAAAAGGCGAAAGAATTACATTTTGCCATGCTTCGACAGTAGTAAAGCAATTTGGTAACGTGACAAAGTCCCCTTTGGGCCAGTTTATCAGGACACGTAAAAGGAATAGGATTGGCCAGAAAGAAAACCGCTTTTCTTCTTTGACTCAACCTTTTCTCTTTTACGGTGGAGATAAACAGTTCTTACTTGGGTACTCTATTGCTTCATCACATTCTTAGATGAACTTTACCACAGTCGAAAGTTTTTGAAAACGAAAACATAAAGAAAACATTAAAGAAAGCTTAAATCTAATTTAACTTTCTCAGTCGGAAAACCGAACCAAGAAAATCTCATTTCTAATCGGTTTTGGACTTAAGCTGCAAATCTAAGAATTAAACCGATACGCGGTATATGCAAACAATTTGCATAAGTTATAACTTTTAGAAAATCAATCAGCAGGAGAGCCTTGCGCTCTGATACCACTGTAGGGTTTTGAGGCTACCCAAAGCCATTAGGCTTAAGCTGCGGAAAGACTGTAAAACAAAAATTTTACTTCTAACTTAAGCCAAAAAGGATTGAAGTGGTATGTCGGATAATCTACCGAGAGTTACATACCTGTTCAATCCTTTTCTTAGATTAAAAACCGTAAGTAAAACTTTACTAATTCAGATCATAGATTAAGTAGTATGTCGGATAATAACCGAGAGTTACATACCAGATTAATCCTGTATAGACCCAAAGTAGTAAAACCGTATTTACTTGTATTTTAATCAGTTTATAGATCTACTCCTTTGATTGATTTCTAAAAGATTAAATCTATTTAACAATTAAATAGATTAATATAACATTTCTTTACCTTGCTTCCAAATTCAAATTGGAATGCAGTCTGACCCGGCTGTCTGACCCGGTTAAGCAAGCACCAAAAATATAGTGCCTCTATCGGTTATCCACCAGGAACTACCAGAGAGTTGGTATTTCTTTTGCCAGAAATACTATACCAACGGTATTCGAAAAGTCGCGGTTTTCGGTAAATCACTATTCACCGAAAGTACGAAATTTCTGACAAAACACTATTCACAAGAATAACTTTTATTCTCGCAAAAATATATATATGGATAATCAGATTTTCTGCAAAACACTATTTGGGAGAGAAAATTAGATACGAATCGAATCAGATTCTGATTCGTACTTTGATTTGAACTTGGAATGGATTTCTTAATATTTTCTCACATTTCCACCCTTTATATAGCCAATATATGGCGGTTCTAGCTGTGGCGGTTTTAGAATCAAAATCAAATTTGATTTTGTCAATATTTGTTTAATATATTAATTAAACATTTTCATTTAATTTATTTAATTTAATTTAGGCTTTTTAATTAAATTCTAAATTTAATTAAGGCCTAAATTCAAATTAGACTTTTTGATCCAAAATATTAATTCATAATTAGTATTTTAATCCATATAATTTATACGACGTGTCATACACGTTTATAAATTTAATTCGGTTTAAGCATGTCATCTCCATGACATATATTTTATTCTTAATTATAACACTTTATAATTAATCATAAAATTTCTCTGATTACTTTCCTATTGGTGTGACCCGATAGGATCTGTGTTATGTTGGCAAATAGAATTAGAACTGTTCTAACTTCTATAATCATAGGTGGCACCTGGCAAGTACATTATGACACCAATTACACAGATGATGCTGTACGGTACAATATCACGATCCAGTAAACGATTTACTTCGTGTTAATTCTTTTGTCTCATAGCTATCAGATTAGTTTCAAGGTAGGTGTGTGTCATCCTTGCAAACTTAATCTTTTCTTGATCCTGAATAGATTATCAAATATGTTTACTCTTGTAATCATACTGGATCCAGATAATCATATTCTATCAAGGGGCCCAGTGATGCTATAGCTCGTATTGAGATACGAGGGACAATAGTATTTTTTGATAAACCATCTTTTCCTCCGCATAAGCTATGTATACCGAAGAACTACCCTTATAGCTACTTTTTACGGATAGCGTTAGATAGCAATCACACATATACATTTCTTATGTAGGAAAAATGAATATCTCATACTTTAGAACTTAACACTAAAATGAAAACATTAATGACACAAACACAATTCCATTTAGTGTTTCATTTGGGGTCTGTCAAATATCATGTTCTCTAACATGTATCTGTGTGATTAAAATGACAACTCTTTGTCTATGGTTTGTAAAACTTAACCATCATTTAATCCACACACTAACCTTATCGCGGTAATTAGTGTTCCTGCTAATTACCTTGGTTAGAGACTTTTAAGAGTATTATCATCTATATTATGAAGTTTCACAATTCCAGTCATGAACTCGAAATGATTCATAAATTCAATAATACTCAAGGTAACAAAATGATTAAACACAAAATGATTAATCATTCAATTCATGAACAAAATATATATGATACATTTATTGTTTTATTGACTTCTAGATTATTACACTAACAATAGATGCATATATAAATATTAATATTTGAAAAAATATATATATAATTAAAAAAATTAATTATATATATTAATATTTGAAAAAATATTAATATAATTAAAAAAATTAATATTTTGCAAAAGGGTAAAGTAACACAAATGAGTGAACTACTATAGAATTTATAATCTAAGATTATTTTTAATTTCATAATGGAGTCAACTACTACCGAATAATCAAAAGATGAAAACTATATTTAAGTTTCATTACATAGCTTAAAGAGCATTGATTAACCAATTAAATTAGTAAAAATAAAATAATCTTATCAAATAAGGATGAAAAGTTATAAAAAAAGGGTGGGCCTAGCTTTCCCCCATTTTTCTCCCAACTTAAAATAAGTACGGGACCACAGTATTACCATTAATAAGTGGTGAAATTAGTAGGGGACTACAACTGCTGTCACAGCATAACTACCGGCGGACAAATTGCGCAAAAGTATTCACACTTGACCCAGGTAGTATTCATCCATGTAAATAAAAGTACTCATCTTTGAGAAGGAATTTTATAAGGAAACATTACCACCCATCTTTTACACGTTTTTAGAAGTGGTTTTTTTTCCTACGTTCACTCTAACTAATATTTCTGTCTATCTGTGCGGAATTTAAATATAAAACCACGAAAGTCTTCTACACAATTTTCTCTTTCAAATGAGATCCATGATGACATACTTTCGAGGTGTCCGTTACGCAAGTATTCACACCTCGTACGCAAGTATTCATCTCTCATTGGACAAGTATTTATCCTCGTCGTGTAAGTGTAAAGAGTACATGAAGGTACGGTGGGACCGCACAACCGCGACTTCAGATAAGTAGGGGACCACAGTAATATGCGGAGATAAGTGGTGGAATTAGTAGGGGACGATTTACGAAAAAGTATTCACACTTAACACGAGTTGTATTCATCTATGTAAATAAAAATACTCATCTTATTATATATGGAAATATTACGACATTAACAGCATTAATTACGCGGAGATAGTAGGGGACCACAACTGCCGTCCACTAAAAACAAAAGAAAACGCGTAATTAAGTGGGGGGACCGAACAACCACCATCACTAACTACCGTGGAGACCGCATAACTGTCACCGCAAGTGAAAATAACATCAAGTATTCATCTATAATACACAAGGTTCTAAATAGCATTTATAGCGTCATAGCGGGAAGGCTAAAAAAAAAGCTATAGCGAATAGCGTCGCTATAGCGGAAGCTATTCCAAATAGCGTTTTTTTTTTACATTTCGTATATTCAATATTTATACTAAATATCAACATTATCTAAAGTCTCATAGAACAATAAATAACACCAAAGTAATTAAGAAATTATAATATTCATATTGAACCCGTACAAAGTCCAAATTGCGGTTCAAAATATTCATAGTAATATCATAAACTATCGATTTTTCCTAGTAAAAATATCTTAAGCATCATGATTCATGACATAATCTATTTTTTTTTCTATTCAAATTTTAATTTCGGTTTGGACTTTTTTTCTATTCAAATTTCAATTTCTATTCCCAATTTCAAATTGATTTATCTGTAGCAAGTAGCAACAAATTCAATTTCGGTTTGAGATTTTTTTTATCTTTATTTAAAACCCATATAAATTGCTTAAAAAAAACCCATATTGTATAACGCAAATAGCGGACAACTATAGCGGCCATAGCGCATTTTGATGTCATAGCATAGTGTTTGGGGTCCAAAAACGCTATAGCGGCGCTATAGCGCGCTATTTAGAACACTGATAATACATGAAATATTCACATGTAATACATCAAGTATTTACTCTAATATATCAAGTATTTTTAAAAAAACTGGACATATCACACCCATCTTTTACACGTTTTTAGAGATGGTTTTTTTTTCTCCGTTCAATCTAACTAATATTTCTGACGATCTGTGAGGAATTTTGCAAATCTAAAACCACGAACGTCTTCTACACAATTTTCTCTTTCAAATGAGATCCATGATGATATATTTTCGAGTTGTCCGTTGCACAAGTATTCACACCTCGTTATGCAAATATTCATCTATCATTGAACAAGTATTCATCCTTTGCAAATAACTCGATACTGCATGAGGAAGAGAAACATAGACACGAAAGGGATTAATTGCATCCGGCGGAGGCAGAGATGGGAGAGGGAGGCAGAGGCGGAGATGGAGGTGGGAGAGGGAGGCGAAGGTGGAAGCGGAGGCAGGAGAGGCGGAGGAGGGAGAGGGAGGCGGAGGTGGAGATGGAGAGGCGGAGGTGGGAGATGCGGGCGGAGGCGGAGGTGGAAGGGGGAGGCGGAGGTGGGAGAGGGAGAGGGAGGGAGAGAGAGGAAAGAAATAGAAGGAGAAAATCTACTAATTAATTTGTAAGGACCACTAGTTAGTTAGAATTGATTATTATAGTTAGAAAAGAAAGTTAGTTAGTTGGAAGAAAAATGGAGGAATGAATCAAGGGGTAACATATAATTACCCATAAAAAAATGCATTCCCTATTTGGGTTTTCCATATATGTGTTGCAGACTGAATGATAAAAATCAGATTTTGCCAGAGAATGTTCTATAATTAAATTGGTTAAGAATACATCATGCTTCATTGCTTCTTATGATCATTCCTCATAATTGCTCAATGTCATTGTCTCATTGATGTGGACTTGAAACTATCTGTGTTATCAATTGAACGTATAAGCAGGGGCGGACCCAGGTGGTTCCTGGGGTGGCAGCTTTCTTTCCCTGGATTTTGAGTTTTAGTGGAGATTTATCGGTTCCGACCGACTTTGCCCTCTCTGAAATTTTTTTTGCCCCCCTCTGGACGTTTGATTTGCAATTCGGGTTAAATTTAGGGTTAAAATGGAAATAAATTTGTTGAATTTTGATTGGTAATTAGAATTATAAGTCAAAGCATCAAAAATTACGAGTCAAAGAATTGGAAAGTATAAGTTAAAATATTATTTTTTATCGAATACTCAATTAGTTAATGGATTTAAACCCGATTCGATATTTTTTTGCCCCCTTGATGAAAATCTTGAATCCGCCCCTGCGTATAAGATTCATCATTATTTTTAGCCGAAAATATTAACAGCAAAAACTACGCAGCATTCAATTCATGCAACCGATAGTGTAAAATGATAATTAAATAATAATAAAAATTACATATTCTAATATAATCAACATATATACAAGTTCTTCCTATATCCATTTTTGGTTCTGCGCATTAACTCACACCATTATGAGACCAATTTGAGCTCTATTCAGCAATCAAAATGATAATTTGTAATTAATTATTGTATCTGGCAAATGAGACGTACAGTATAATCACACAATTGTTATAATTATTCAACACTTTCGGATATGAGCATTGTAAAATATTAATTATTCATTAGAGCGTGATTCTAAATTTATAGATGTGTGTGTGTGTGTCATCGTTACTAATTTTAGATCAAGTTAAATATATTATCAAAATATATGTCTCGTCTATACGAGCAAAACAAGTACCAGTATACAGATGTCTATTATACAATTGTAAATGTTGGATGGTTCTTCATCTATACAGATGTCTATTATACAGATAGCTGTCTATTATATGCATGGATGCATGTTTCTTAATTAGCACCTAGAATTTGTTCATGATGTGTCCATGGCAACCTTTTTTCTTTTTGCCTTTTCCTAATTATCAAAAGAAAATATAATGTTCTTCCGAGAGAGAATTAATCAGTAGTTTTGATGTCATTGTATTGGAAAATATCTCTTGTTTTTAAGAAATATAGATTTTGGAAAATACTCTGACTGGTAGGGGTGAAAAGGGTATGGATAATATCCGATGCGAACGTATTCAATCTGTATTCAAAATATTAGATGTGGATATCCGATATCCGAATATCTATGTGGATATGGATAATGATATGGTTTTACGTTTCAATAATCTGTATCTGGATAGTAGATATATATATCATATATTTTGATATATATTATAAAAAAATATTGTTATTCACTATGAAAATTAGATAAATATTATGAACTTTGATATTTTTTAATATTATTTTAATAAATATCCAATTCAATTCGTATCCTTATCTGTATCCAACTGATCTCCGATCCGTATATTCATATTCAGAAAATTAAAAAGAAATATGAATATAATTTTACTACTATCCGCTCTGTTTTCACCCCTGGTGATGTATATATAGCCAACCACTTAAAGGATCTCATTTAATGTTCTCCAATCATGAAAGCTCTTATGTAATGAACTGTTGTTATCATTTAATATCATGCATCTGCACCAAATTTATTAAGCAAGCATCTGAGATATCAGGTTTTTTTTTTAATCTTCATTGCACTACTATAATAATAATAATAATAATAATAATAATAATAATAATAATAATAATAATAATAATAATAATAATTAGGGAGGGCCTAACCATCCCCCGCCATCCATCCCCCACTTTTCTCCCAACTGAAAATAAGTAGGGGACCACAGTAAACCGTTAATAACCGTTGAAATAAGTAGGGGACCACAGTAAACCGTTAATGCCTCCACATCATTACAGGCGGATAGATTGCGCACAAGTATTCACCCTTGTAAACTCAAGTATTCATCCATGTAAAGAAAAGTACTCATCTTTGAGAAATAACTATATAAGGAAGCATTACCACCCATCTTAGACACATTTTTAGAGGTGGCTTTTTTTTTTACGTTCACTCTAACTAATTTTTCCGACGATCTGTGAGGAATTTTTCAAATCTAAAACCACGAAAGTCTTCTACGCAATTTTCTCTTTCAAATGAGATCCATGATGACATACTTTCGAGTTGTCCGTTACGCAAGTATTCACACATCGTACGCAAGTATTCACACATCGTACGCAAGTATTCATCTCTCATTTAACAAGTATTCATCCTAGTCACCTAAGTGTAAAGAGTACACGAAGGTACGGCGGGACCGCACAACCGCCATCACTAGGTAGAGGGGGAAACGCATAACCGTCACCGCATAACTACCGGCGGACTATTTGCTGAAAGGTATTCACACTTAACAAGAGTTGTATTCACCAATGTAAATGAAGGTACTCATTTTTTAGGTACAATTATATATGGAAACATTACGACACTATTTAACCTCAAATGATACAAATGGATGAATACTTATGCAAAAATGGATGAATACTTATGAAGAAACATTTATTCATCCAATTATGGTGCAAATGATGAATACTTATTAAGAGAATGATGAATACAACATATCAACCTATTTACATGTAATACATCAAGTATTCACATGAAGTATCAATCTATAATACATGAAGTATTCACATGTAATACATCAAGTATTCACCCTGATATATCAAGTATTTAAAAAAAAACTGGACATATCACACCCATCTTTTACACGTTTTTAGTGGTGGTTTTTTTTCTCCGTTCAATCTAACTAATATTTCTGACGATCTGTGAGGAATTTTGCAAATCTAAAACCACAAACGTCTTCTACATAATTTTCTCTTTAAAATGAGATCCATGATGACATACTTTCGAGTTATCCGTTGCACAAGTATTCACCCTCGTCATGCAAGTATTCATCTATCATTGAACAAGTATTCATCCTCGTTGTGTGAGGCGGAGGCGGAGGCAGAGGCGGAGAAGGAGAGGCGGAGGTGGGAGGCGGAGGCGGAGAGGGAGAGGCGAAGGTGGGAGAGGTGGGCGGAGGCGGAGGTGGAAGAGAGAGAGGGAGGGAGAGAGGAAAAAAAAGAAGGAGAAAATCTATTAATTAATTTGTAATACATCAAGTATTCATCTATAATACATGAAGTATTCACATGTAATACATCAAGTATTCACCCTGATATATCAAGTATTTTAAAAAAAAAAAACTGGACATATCACACCCATCTTTTACACGTTTTTAGAGGTGGTTTTTTTTTCTCCGTTCAATCTAACTAATATTTCTGACGATCTGTGAGGAATTTTGCAAATCTAAAACCACGAACGTCTTCTACATAATTTTCTCTTTAAAATGAGATCCATGATGACATACTTTCGAGTTATCTGTTGCACAAGTATTCACCCTCGTCATGCAACTATTCATCTATCATTGAACAAGTATTCATCCTCGTCGTGTGAGGCGAAGGCGGAGGCAGAGGCGGAGAAGGAGAGGCGGAGGTGGGAGGCGGAGGCGGAGAGGGAGAGGCGAAGGTGGGAGAGGCGGGCGGAGGCAGAGGTGGAAGGGGGAGGCGGAGGTGGAAGAGAGAGAGGGAGGGAGAGAGGAAAGAAATAGAAGGAGAAAATCTACTAATTAATTTGTAGGGACCACTAGTTAGTTAGAATTGATTATTATAGTTAGAAAAGGAAGTTAGTTAGTTGGGGGAAATATGGGGGAAGGAATCAAGGGGTAACATATAATTACCCTAATAATTACTACTACTACTATTATTATTACACAACAACAACAAAAATAATACTTACTATATATTATAATTATTATTGTTATTATAATAAAAAACAATTATATGATCGTGATCATCATCATTTGGGTGTTATAAACACTACTACAAAAAAAGAGATTGCACACGGACATAAATGGAAGAGCTACACGGATTTCCTACCGTGTTTAAATCGAGGGTGTACAAATAGGTCAATAACTACACACGGACATTTGCCCGTGTGCAATTATAATGATTTCTACACGGATTACTTTATAAACAGCCGTGTACAAATACCTGCCTGTGTCGCTCTCCATGTTACCGAGCTACACGGATATTACCTAAATAACCGTGTACAATTCTTTTTATACACGGACATTTAACTAAATATCCGTGTAGCTCTCCTCTTTCTACACGGACATTTAACTAAATATCCGTGTAGCTCTCCTCTTTCTACACGGATTTTTAACTAAATATCCGTGTAGCTCTTTGAACTATCATACACGGACTTTAGTTAAATATCCGTGTAGAATTAACTAAATTTTTTTTTTGTATTCGCGCGCGATTATTTTTGAAATTACTCTTCTTACACGGATTTTTGTTAAATATCCGTGTAGGATTGTCTTATAATTTTTTTTTTGTTTTTTTTTTTTGGCTAGCCTCCTGTTTTGCTAGCCAGTATTTAAATTTTTCAGATAGCAATTTAAAATTCATGTACATGAAATTATACAAAATTATACAAAATTATACAAATTCATATTTAGCATTACAAAATTATACAAAATTACACAAATCCATATTTATCATTACAAAATTCTAACCGAAACCATAAAAGCATAAAATTCTAATATCAACATATATAACAAAAAAACATAAAGCATGAAAGCATCAACATATATAACAAATGAAAGGATAAAAGCATCAACATATATAGACATTGCTTTTTGTACATATACAATCCCATGTGATCCACATATAACATATACTCCTCAAGATCCAATACAATGCTTGTAGATCAAGTTATGTCCTTACCACCTAGTAACCATGTGATGGGCTCATGTTGCCAAAACGCTTGGTTATGATCTAGTTTGGACAAGAATTTCATACAAACTAAGGCGTATTAGATCCAACATATCAAAAAGAAGAAAGCACATGTGATCCATGACATGATGCCTCTTTGTTAAAGGTCTCCAACATATTGCATCTCCAATAAAAAATACATTTTTATCAACATATATGTGCATGCATGCATAATAGAGAATAAAAATTCTCCTTTAAATTCAATTTTTTTTCAAACGTGGCAGAAATATAGAGAGGAGAAAATAAAAACTTCAAAGATCTCTGATCCCAGTTGCTAGCCTTTGCAGAAATCAGATCAACATTCAATACAGAGAGAGCAAGAGAGAGACAGTATAAAAAACTTGATCAAAACGGCGCTGGAAGGAGAAGGCCTTTTATACTAATTAAAACCCTACACAGCCTTTTATACACGGATTTATACTTATTAATCCGTGTAGCTCTCCAAATAATCATACACGGCTATTTATAATAAAATCCGTGTACATTTCTACCATTTCTACACGGATATATTATCAAAAATCCGTGTATATATTCCTACACGGATATTTAACAAAAATCCGTGTAGCTCTCTCAATTTTTTCCACACGGTCTTCTTTGCACACGGATTTTTGATCTCTAATAAACCGTGTAGCTCTCTCAAACAATTCTACACTGATTCTTAACTAAATGTCCGTGTATAATTCTCGCAGATTTTTTGGGCTTTCAAAAATTCATATTTGGTACACGGTTTTTATATAAGATAGGAAAAAGCGTGTACAATGTGCAGTGTAGAATTACCATTTTTGTAGTAGTGAAAATCCAATGCAAAAGCTAATTACTAGTTAGTGAAAATATATCATCAATATACGTTGGCCTCGGGATGAATTGTTAGATTGGTATATATATATATACACATTTTTTTGAAAAAAAAATATATACTTTGATCCGTAGGTCGAATACTGAGCATTAATATATCATTTTTTTTTACTAATGAGTGAAAATATATCATCAATATAATGTTCATCGCGTATACATAAAGCGAAACGGATCCCTAGCTAATTTAATTTCTACAGTTCATGGTATACAGTACATCGTGTCACGGTTTACAGAAAGTCAAAGTGACATGAATTTTCAAACAATGAAATATCAAAATGTCTGAATTATTAATTAGCTCCTCATTATACCTTTACATTTTGTATTACTTTCTTTTTAATTATTTTCTATAAATTACGGGGATACTCCACGTCTCCACCCATGTATATATATAGCCATCTTCACAAGCAACTTTCGCCTAGATATTCTGCCTAGAGTGGAAAAAAAGTGTCATGCCGTGCCGTGACGTGACTAACACGCTGTGACTTTGATCTCGTGCCGTGACCAAAATGTCAAAGGGTAGTCACGGCACGCAAATGATCACACCACGTGAGTCACGCCGTGCCTAAACGTGCCGTGACCACACGTGACTCGCGTGACCATTTAATTATAATTTAGGTTAGTTTATTCAAGATTCACTATTAAATCAATATCTAATGGTTCTAATTACACGTGACTCGCGTGATTACGTGCCGTGACTAAATCTTTCACGTACCGTGTCAAAATTTCAAAAGATGAACATGACAACGGGAATGGTCATGGCACGTAACTGACACACATGCTGTGCCGTAACCGTGCCGTTCCGTGACGGAACCGGCTCTGCCGTGCCATTTTCCCCACTCTAATTCTGCCCCTTTGAATCGTACAATTCCACTCCCATTTATGTTTCTTATTTTTTTAAACTTTCAAATAAAAATCTTATATCAACGACCAACAAGTTAACATATTTAATTATCTGTATATGTGAGAAAAATAATATTCACAGTAGGAAAGAAAAAAAAACACCTGTAATATCAACGACAATTTATAACGCAGAGTAAATATAAAATTCAATATGGTGTGTAGTATTTTCATCCCAATAACTCAAATAAGTTTCTAAATAAACTTTTTAGAAGATAAAGTCTTTAAAATTTTTAAACTTTCACATTCCTGAAATTAATTTTAGAGTTTCTATTAAGTCATGTCAGTAATAAATTATAAATAAAAAATAATTTAAGTTAATCATTTATCTAATTTGAAGTTTATAAACAGTTTCTCATGAAAAACTTTTCTACGTAATTTCTAAATATGAAATTTTTACACATTTCTGAAATCAAAATAGAAATCGTCAATCTCTTATTAAAAACTCTAATAATATCATACACAATGTATGGAGATGCTATTTGCTATATTATTTTTATATAATTTTAATAAAATTTCTGAAGAAAAAGCGACACAGAAAATCAAATAGTTGTTGTGCGTCCCATTTGAGGTGACTGATCCTTAATATGACTATTCCACATAAAAGTAACTTATCACAGCGTTTGACTTGGGAGTGCATTCAGACTTGAGAGCTAATGTAAAATCGAAGCCGACGTGAAATTTAGAAAATATATATATATACAGTCGAAGGTGAAAAGAGTTGTCAGCGTCAAAGAACACGCACTTCATAGTTCATTCTGCCCCCCTTCTCTCTCCTTGGCTTTCGGGAGGCCACTTTTTCTCTCTCTCTTTTTTCTTGGGATTAACCCTTTTTTCCATCCCTTCCTTTTGTTTGCTTCTTCTCTGTTTCATTTCCTTGTGTTTGATGTTATCATTTTGGAAAAATGTACGAAAATTCAATGCGACAAACCGTGGACCGAAAATTCAATGCAACAAATAAATACTGTATGTACATTTATTTTATTAGCCAATTAATTTAAAAGAAATTTAATGCATATGATATGAGTCGTCACAATCTGAATCGTGTCAAAGTCTCTGAAATAAGTAGTTCAATCTTTGAACAAACCAATTAGTACTCTTGCTGGTCTTAATGTAGCTTTAAAGTTTAAACAATAATAATGGCTTCAACCTTCAATAGTGTTTCCTGAAATTTGCCAAGTACCATTTTACCATGTGGGAGGGTGGTGGGGCCCGGAATGATGTACGGAGAGGGAGAGGGAGACAAATTGGAGGGAAGCAGGGGGGTTGGTGTGGGGGCTTGGGAGAAAGAGAATTAATGTGTTCGATGCCCATCCTCATAAATATATAAATGATAAATTTATATAATTTCTGTAGTTGATACTTCTACCTTATTGTTATTTCTTAAATTCTGTGGACCAAACTATTTGTATGTGAAGCGTCCCATCAAAACCTTGTTGGCACGTGGATGAGGTGGCTCCGTGTACAATTGGCAACACCACCTCATCTATCTCCCTCTCTCTCTCTCTCTAGAGACATGGAGAACATAGATCTTTTTTCTGGATTCTTCTGAAGTGAGCCATCAGAGGAGATTTTGGTAGGCCCAAAAAAGCCTATGAACAAGATCTGCATTCAAAGAGGCCGAAATGTATTTGGGCTTATATATGTTTGATCATGGGTCTATATGGATTCATGTAAGGCCCTAATTAAATGAATAAACTTGTGTTTCATGTCTCGTTTTGGGGGCAGATTTGATGTTGCTCTTGTAATCAACTGCATAGATCAAACACTCAAGTTGTATATATATAGTTTCATTTTAATGAAATCTGTAACCATAAAGGTTATAATAACAGGAAATTGAGCGATTATTTTATTGATTTTTTTTTTTATATACTCCTTCAATAATCTAGCTTATAATAAAAACTTTTCTGGTTGTCAGGTGGGTCGTTATAAGAAATTAAGCAGCATTTCTTCCTTTTTCAGTAAATGAATGTTGTTGCCTTGGCTGCATAAAGTAACCAACCTTCCAATTAATACGCTAAAAGTACGGTATGATGCATTACAAGGGGAAAAAAATAAGGGGACAAAGGTACAGTGTTATATGATGATGCAGAATGCAGTCTGGAAGTTATTAATAGGTTGTGACAGAGGCCAGTTTATTCTGCAATTAGTATCTGTAGATCTTATCAAGAAGACGGAATGGACTCTGCTGAAGCAGGGTCCTGCTTTTCCGATCCCAACCATTCAAATTCGTTGAGATTTGTGCATGAAAAAGTTTCTTATCGAGATACGCGAATGGAAAATTTTGAATGGTTGGGATCGGAAAAGCAGGACCCTGAAGCAGCAAGTCGGATCCCAAGAAGACACATGTAAAATCCTAGTATTATTGTACACCATCTGCTAGGAAATAAGTGGAATAGTCAATTACTGCACCCGTGCTATTCTCTCTTTTATTATATCTGACGCTAAAATGCGATAAGTGAAGTCATAAATACGAAGAATTCATGGTGCTCATTACATCAAGCTTTACATGTTTGCAGTTTGGATTTTGTAATCAATGAAGAAAAAGGTTTTAATTTATCATTGTAAACCAAAAGAAAAAAGAATACATTGCTAAGCAAGCAAAATGGCCAGAGGGCAAGGTATAGGTAACCTTTTTTCCTTACTGTTACCAGAATGATTCAGCACAGAAATCTCAGCATGTACCAGTTGGTAATAAGTTTATCCCAATCCATAAGCCTTTAATACTTCTATTGAACTTCTGAGTAGGCAAATTTTCAAATATTTATTGATAATTAATGCTGTTAGACCAAATTAGTCTGTGAGAACAGAAAACCAGTACTTGTACATTTTTAAGGGAAAATCACATAAAAAGGAAAAAAAACAAAAACTGAAAGCAGAAACTAAAGGTTGCTACCAGACTGGTACATAAGCAATCTGATCTGAAAAAAAAAGGATCTTACATTTGCTCTCTGGTAAAGATTTCAGCATGTTAGAGCAATCCATTGTTCAGCTCATCTTTAGAAGTGCTACTAGAGGAACCAAGGGGATTATCTTCATTTGTTTTGCTGACATCATTACTTGTGGCAACCCCATTGATCTGGAGTTGTGATGACTTCGCGAGCTTCCTTTTTCTTCGGGAAATGTGAACTGATGGAGGAAAACATTCCTCTTGAATTGCCTACAAATTTACAGTTTGGTCCGTGAGAAATGGATATTCCGTTATTGCAATGGAATTTCAAAAGTTCATAAAGAAAAATATTCAGATAAGGAACTTATCGCCAGTGTAAAATTTAAGGATTTTGATCCAGTACCAGATGACATAGCATTGTACTTGTATGCTAATACTTGGTTGATATCATACTGGTACCAGAATGAATGTTCCCATACAACAACAACCAAGCCTTTAGTCTTAAACAAGTTGGGGTAGGCTAGAAATGAAACCTAACCGGAGTCACATAGTTGGAATATGAACGGGTTTCATTTTCATAAAAAAGGCTGTTTTTTAACTGTTGGCACGCCATGCCTTATCACTACCCTCCTCCTCCTTTTTCCTGGCTTGGAACTACACAGGCGGAGTTTGTTCCCATACCATAGTTAATATTAAAAATCACCTCTTTAATGTTACCAAATTGGCCATAAAAAAATTTGAAATTTATGTGAGATAAAACAAAGGGAGATAAATAAATAGACAGACCAGCCAACCATCCTTGCCTCGAACCCCACCTTTAATTGCATAAGTCTCCTTGAAACCATTTTTGTGTAGTAGCTCTGCTACTTTTAATGAATCTCCGTCAAAACTACCATAGACAAACATAAAACGATTCAGTTTTAAGAAATTTGGCACGTTTCAACAGGCACAATAGCCAAATTGGTACTGATATTGGTACAGACAGGTTACTGAAACAAAAATCACTATTAGAGCCTCAATCAGGCATAACTGAGCCAAAAACTCAAGTGAACAGGAGGTGAAAGATAGATTAGGTTTCTTAACAGTAGCAGGCAATGTGTACTGGTACCACTTTAGATAGATTAGGTTTCTTAACTAAGTGTTCACCAAAGCTCACCTGAAGCATAAACAGGAGTGCATAACTTGAACAATTATTGAAAGCTCACCTGTCTAGAATGCAGAGCACAGTTTTTGCCGGTTCGCCAAAACTTTCCAAAACTTTCTTCACAAAATCATCTTCTTCCCCTTCTTCAAATTCAACCCAAACCGCATTCTTGTTGAAAATCTTCAAATTGGGAGAAGCCATAAATTTTACACTCTTCTCTTTTCTTATATCCAATAATTGAACTTCAGGTACATCTCTAAGCTTGCTAAAAGCATCAATTGCCTTAATAGACTTGTATTTTCTGAAATAAACTTGCAATAATGGAATAACAAGAAAATAAATGAATGCTAAGCTGGCTACAAAAAAAGGGTTTCGATTAAAGAAATCGTCAATTGAAGTGACAATTGCATCAATATTTATCTTATCTCCAGAAGATTCTGTTGTCTCAGCTGAGATTGATGGGGGAGGGAAAGAGATAAGAGCCATCGAGAGGCAAAATCCAATGTAACTTTGAAGATTTTCATGAAAAACATGTGAAATCGGGGTTGAAGGCAGGGGCGTTAGAGAACTCGGATTTATCTTTTCAGCAGAGAGGTGCCATTTGTGTGAATTTGGGAAGCCCTTGGGTTTGATTTGCGGTAGAGAAGAAGTAATTTTGAAAGAACGATAATAGGAAGTACGAAATTGAGTTGATTTGGGGATGAAACGGTGGTCTTGGATAAGAAGCATGGTGGCCTAATCGCAGCTTGTAGAAAGAAGAACACATGGAGCCAGGCTCTATCCGGGAACGACTCTATCCGGTCAGTGAAGCCTCCATTTTATCCAAAAAAAATCAACGTGTCTCATTCTCATTGCACTCCTTCACACGATTATTACTAGCTCAGTCGTAACGGCTCCCTAATCCCTATGCAAATGGGATACCATATACAAAGTATGAGAGGGTACAAAAGGAATTATTTTAACGATTTTAACAATAATTTTGTTACAAAAAATTAATTATAATTAAAAAGTAAAAGATAAATTTATACATATATTTTTTGACATTATACGGGAGTTGGCTACAGTGCTACGCGTAGCATAGAGGGCCTCCGTGCTACGGCTTAATTTTTGAATTTTACTATTTATTAAGATAGGTACAAAATTCAATGATCTGAATTTGACTAGTTTTGTAAAATACTTAATAAATAATAAAAAAATTCAAAAAAATTTAAAATTTGATCTGCAAGCACATTTTATTTAGATAATCATGTTGAACGGTTTGGATCGACGATTTGGACTTTGAAAACGTAGAAAATGAGGAGGATAATTTTGTGGTAACTCAAAAGTGGTGTAATTGAATCCCTCCTCCATATATATATATCATCATCATCATCACCTCAAAATTTGTTTACAACAATAGTGCCGAATCAGTGTTTTTGATACTTTTGATGGACTAATCATGACCGAAATTTGTGTAGATAACACTAATCATACCAACACATCTTGATTGTCTAAACTTGACATATTTTCATAAAATTTAAAAGAATAACTAGGTACATTTTTGCTCGCATTTTATTTTTTAATAAGATGTATTTTTCTTTTAAGCTTTACATGCAAAGGTAAGTATTTATTTCCGTTGCATAATTGAAATAATTTCATAGTATTTTTAAATACTACATTTATTGTCAAAACTTAGTTGTGAGCATTTAATTTTGATAAAAAGATTCCATAAATTTTTAAACCGAAGTTTAAAATAACGCACTATAAGAATTATTGTTTGTCTTTCTTCCACTTTTGTATGCTAATGTGTTGTGTGGTTTTAGAATAAAACTTGGAGGTGATATCATCAATAATAGCATGAGATTAGCACTGGGATCCGTAACCTCCCGGATACCCGATTGAAGCCAATTACGATCGGACGGCCCAGATTAATCTTATTTGGGCCAAATTCAATCCGGTGCCTATGGAGACTGTAGGGGGTCTATTTTGAGATTCGTGCCATGTTAAAATAACCGTCCGATCGTAATTGTCTTCAATCAAGCACCTGGGAGGATACGGATCCTTAGCACTGTGGGTGCGTTTGGATCGTCAAGAATAGCAAGGGGTTAGCACTGTTATTGGGTTAGTGACTATTCTTCTTCACTATTCTACGTTTGGATCACCCTAAGAATAGAGTTATTCCTGGGGTTGGCGCTGTTCTTGCTAACCCATCCAAACGATGGAATAGCGCTAACTCCAGGTTAGCGCTATTCTTGCTATTCCCGGGGTTGCATCCAAACACAGATTCTTTCATGATTTCTTTTTTTATTCCATAAATAACATGGGGTGATATGTCATCACCACAAAATAGACATGAAACTTGTTACACAAACTTAGTTCAATAAATAAATGACAATATTTTCATTTTTATTGTGTCAACATATTCTTATTGAGTATTGACTGTCTCGCACATAATAAGAAATTTGTCATCAGAGATTTGATTGGTATCTACTTCTCTTCCATCTTACCAGCTTTTCTCTCCCCTGAAGAAACAATGATAGTAGTAACAAAAACAGTACTAGGAGGTTGAAATAATATCAACCAAAATGGAACTCAATAAGAAAAAATAATTAGAAATTTCATGGAAGAGAAAGGGTGGATGTACCTTGCGAGGTTTGACAGCTAGTTCATTATCTTCAACAGAAATTTGCTTGAAACCCAAGGGCTTTAGCACCTCCTCGTAGCTGTGTATTAATCAGTAAATTCTCAAATACCTATCTCTGTTTATGTAAACCTAGGATTATCACACAAACTAGCTTGTAAGAAGAACCAAATTACCAATAAATTTCAATTAAAGAAACCACAAAGCTACTAAAAAAATGCAAAAAAAGGAGTAAAATGAACATGGGAAATAAACACTATAAAGTAAATTTTGCATACTCTGACACATCATTATTGAATGGTGGGCCCTCTTTCTGGTCAGTTATCTGAAATATATAAGGAAAAAAAAACACATTGATCTTGTTGAGCAAAACAAAATACACCTTTTATTCAAACCGGTGATATATACCAAAAATATGCCCACAAATATCTCCACCACCTTGGGAAACAATCCCCTTCATTTTCCCTTTAACCAAATGTTCAGGATCGAAAGAGTATATCATCACTTTTGCAAGAAGATAATCTGGAAACTAAACCACACAATTTTTTTAGTAAAGTACCACATAGACAAGTGTTATAAGCTCTCCTTCTGGTTTCAAAATTTCACTGACTTTCTTTGCCCAGGCTGATCTCAAGGCCGGTTCAAATGCACAAAAGAAGCTGCATTTAGCCAAAAAATAATAAGCATGCAGGATTAGTGTCTGGAGTTACCATATCTAATATGTATATTATTCTTTATAACATAAGTGCATCACAGAAGAGCTCATTCAAAACATGGCATACAAAGTTTTTCAATATTCAAAATAGATTATTAATAAAAATTTAAAAGAACGATAACATTCTCCAGCATTTCTTAATGGAAACATATATAACTTTGTATCTTTACATTTTAAAACAACGGAACAACCTAAACTTGCTTCATAGATCAATATTCCTTTTTAAGATTGCAATAAGATGTCCAAAAGTCCTTCAAGAAAAAGTATGATAAAGAGGTCCTAAGGTCATGTTTGGTTGTGGAATAACAGGTGGAGTAAACCCCTTACTCCACACTTAAACCACCAAACGAGAAGTAAAATAGGAGTAAGATGGAGTAAGAGGTGAGTTAATCTTAGGTAAGTTACTCTCCTCCACCTCTTCACATAGATTAACTTACTCCACACTTACTCCGCCTATGGAGCCCACTGTCATAGACAGAGGTTCATTTCCCAGCAACTTACTCCCCAAGGCGGATTAATTTAAGCCACGACTTCAACTACCAAATGAGGTGTAAAATATGAGTAAGATGAAGTAAGCAATTTAATCCTCATTAACTTTACTTCACAACCAAACATGACTCCTCAATTGTGTGTAATATTGACTTACGTGTAGTCATATATTAGGTTGAATGGCTCAGGAGGATTCCAGTTGAAGAAATCTGCGACTAAAAATGAGAAGTACTCTTTGTTTGGAGAAGATGCCGACAACTGGAATATGTAGAGAAAAGGTAATAAATACCAATATGAATGTGAGGTCTTCTTTAAAAATAATCAATTATTACAAATGTCTTTGTAAATCACCAACATTTTTTTTTACATTTAAGACTAACTCTGGACATCTCAGAGGCATATTACTTCCAGTAAAGTAAAAATATTTGGTACAAAGTATGTATAAATAAGTAGGGGAGGTAGTCAAAGGTAATTTAATAGGAAAATATAAAGGTCAACTTAATTATATTTGCCAGACTTAACCTTATTATAAAGCTTGCTAGTTTTTTGCATTATATCCAAAACTTGTTGCCAAATAGTAACAATCACAAGAAAGAATAAGCATTTTTTGAAAAGATGATAAAACGGTGGTGCTATCTCAAGGAGAAGTATTTTTTTTGTCTGTTAAGAGGATGGACACTGACATAATTCAATAGAAGGTTACAATAAAGAAGCAAACTTGCATAAGGTTCTTACATTACCAGAGAATTGAAGGATAAACATAGCTTTATTTAGAGACACGAAAATAAAGTTTCCCATAGTTGATATTTTATAACAGCAGCACTACATACTGATGAAATAAAAGAAGTTCAGTCTAACTTCAATGACAAAGCTTACCATATTATATTGTTAGATAAATCATATATTAGAAAAATAAATTAACTTGCTTATTACAAAAAGGCAACTTTGTTATGTTATCATGAGTTGTATAAAGAGATTTTTAGGTAAACGGCCTAGGTAGTGTACATATGTAACTTATGTAAACAGTTTGTTTCAGTAAATGAAACAGTCAGCAATTGCCACTTATTTTCAAACAAAAAAAGAAAAACATTTGCATTTAGTGAGTCACTACGGAAGTAAAGAAAAATGCTGAACAATGCTAAATAAGTAGCTTACAGTAGGAAGGCGTATTTCATTTTCTCAATAAAAGTAGGGTTTTCCAAACTTTATATTTTATAGGTCATACCTCCTTAGCCTTCTTGATGGCTGTATCGGATATATCTAAGCCTACAACATATCGCTCTGGACCAGCCAATGCTACCACATCATATCCCTAATAAATAATATCAAATTAAGCTTATATCATGCACTGTTTCGAAATTAATAAAATACATAAAACTACATATAGCAAGCAAAATTCACTGCAACATCATGATAATACCATACTATGTCATATAAGCGTGGCCTAACACTAAGACGCACACTATTTGAGCTCAATTACCCACAATTCACATCACAAACATTACTTGCATCAATTTCTCAAAATTTTAACATCTGCTGTGCTTCTTCTAGTGTGATTTTTCTTGCCAGAGAAACCATAAAAGCACAAGAGACATTGAAGGGATTTTTGGGAGGGTGAAATTTAAGAGGAACTCTGTGACATAGACAATTAACAACTTGTAGTAATCATAGACCTGTTAAACTGAATCACGGATCATGAATTGTGAATCAAAATCACTCACCTAGTAAGTCTAATAGAATCGTACGATTCTAATCATGAGTCATAAGATTCTACTTCATTTCAAAGATGGTATAGTAAATTTTAACAATTCCATTCGTTCAAAATAAAATTATTCCCTCTTCAAACCACAATTTGAAAAAGAAAAAAAAAAAAAACATGATAAGAATTTTAACAGGCTTACTGTGCCACAACCAGGTACCAAAACTCGGCCTTTGGGGAGAGATTGTGCTTGTACCAAGTGTGTGACAATTGGGGTGGGTTTCCCCAAGTCCCATGGGACAATTCCTTCTTCCCATGACTTCTCCCATGCATCTGTTTGCAGAGTAAAACAGAAGTCAGAGAAGTGAAACTTGAGGTGAAAAGATTCTAACTGTTTTCAATTCAACCCAGAAACTCCAGAAAACCGTTTTTAATGCATAAGTTTTTGTTTCTTGTGCTCCGATTCACACTTCTATTCACATAAAGCACAAGAAAAAACAATATCAAAGATAAGGAACTGGTTTGGTACCAATGTGTACCAGTGTGTACAAATTGGTTGTGTCCAAATTTTTTGTTTTGCTCTTAGATTAGCAGTTTTTTTTCTACAAATTGGGAGCCCTCTCATTGAAAATCTTTACGTCGAAAGAAATTATGTACTTGTTTTCCCTCCGAGCTTAAAAAATTCCATTCGAATTATACTACATAAGAACCACACATATCCAAACCGTATTTAACAAATCCAAAAGAGCAATGAAATTATTTTTCTCCTTTTCTTTATATTCTATTTTATATCCATGGGTGGAGCGGGAAACAAGAGATTAGCGAGAGAGAGAGAGAGAGAGAGAGAGCCTGTGGCATCAGCGGAACCAATCACTTCTCTGAGCTGAGAAACCTTCGGGTTCGAACTCGGATCCCGGTACCGCTCACCGGTACTGGTACCGGTGCGGATGCCAACATCACCGCTTATGGGGCTGTTTTTCATCAGTCTACTGGTACAAATACTGAAAATGGAGTCGGATGTTGACGGTTTCGGGTTGAGCGTTTGGGATCCGAAGGCCAATCCGACCGACAAGAAACGCAGCAGTGGCGATGAATTTTGGGGGGATTTAAGAAGGGTAGGAAAGATAGACCGCATAGAGAACGAACATGGATTCAATTTTCCTCTCTTTTATTTTTTATTTTAATTTGCAGCTTGTTTCATTTACATTTACCTTTTCTTTATTCAATCCGAAGTCGGAACCTTCTGTAGCCTTTTTCCAGTACGTCACGTATTTTCGAAGCGTGATGATAAATTCGAAATTCAGAATAATTAGACGAAATTTAAAATTTATAAATTGGATATAACAATGAGATATTTTAATTACATATAGCACGCTGCCACACTAGAACCCAACTTTCCTGCTCTATTGATTGTGCCAAGTCTGTAACTCATGTGGAGAATGAATAAAAAAGGGCAGAGAATGAGTTTCAAGTTTCAACCTCTTTTTAGGTATGTTTGGTTAGATTGAAAATAGACTATTTTTGGAGTTAGACTATTCGGAATAGCTTTGATGTTTGGTTGGATTATAATAGATAGAATAATGAATTCAAAGTTTTTATCTTATTAGAATAGACTATTCTTCAGGATTTTGAAATTTGACTATTCTAATAAGACAAAAAATAGCTATTCTTGATTTGGTTATTCTAGCTTATTCTTATTTTACAACCAAACATACCCATCTGTAGAGCATCGTATCGATAATTTTATTTTAATTTTAAATTTTAGGTGATAAATTTATTTGTAATTTTAAAATGTATAATAATTTTATAAATATAATTTTCTTTAATAAAATTGCTTTTAAAACGTCATATTGACAAAATGTCAATTTCTATTCGGTCACTCATTTCAAAATTTAAATTATGAGATGTATGAATTTTTTTTTGTTGCAATTTTTCAAAATTAAAAGAAATCAAAATTAATTACATGAATACAGTGTTTTCGAAATTAATTTTAAGCTAATTTCAATTATTTATATTCTAATCTCAGTCTAATTTGTAAATGTAGATGTTGTTCATGTTCAAAATTATTGTTTCCCTTCTCTTCCTTCACTTAAAACCGAGCTCCATATTTCAAATTTTCGGACAAAAGTTTATGTTACAAATCGGGTCAAACGAGCTTCACGGACTTCAACTTTCACAAGGTCCGCTTAATCGGCCGTTAAGACCGTTTTTTACAACACTGCAATATATATATAGTCGATCACTATCATGCCCATGAGCCCATCTAACATCCTTAATTTAGTTCCAATTTAAGGTCGGCTTGAGCCAACGAACCATGCAAGCACAGAACCCCCTTCTTCTTTACCAAATTTGATACTATAACTAAATTCCTAAATAATAATTTGGTGAATTGACACTAGCTATGAGAGACAGCTAGGTGGAACCATATACCCTAATGAAGCTCCTTGAGCATTCTGGCAATTTGCTTCTGATCGCCCGTTCGTGTAAGTAAGCTTAATATCCTGCATGCTGATTTGGCTGCAAGGGTTGCTCGAGCTGCAGTCGAGATTCACCGCAACTTGGCTGTCAGATGTACCGTGGATTTGTACATACTTCACGTCACTAATCTTGATGCCGGAACTAGAGCCCTGATCATTTTTGACACCAAGAATTAAAACAAAGTTTAATTAAGATGGTGTATATATATATATGATGAATGTCACTAATCTTGATCACTAACCTTGCTAGGGCAGCCATCATCATCAGGGCAATAGTGCTGGTCGATAATAATCGGGTTTTTGACATTTCTCATCATGGCGTCGACGAATGCTACATTTTTCACATATCCCCGGGATTTTGTGCCCCATGTCTTGATTCTAAAACCATTTTTTGCACCGGTGAAAACCGTAGTTTTCACTGTAACATTTTGTACGCCATCCACGTCAAGCCCTTGCCCCTTTTTCCCCAAGCTTCCTATGCTAATTTTATAAGAAAAAAATTACAGAAAATAAGTCATAAATTCATTATTTAAATCTAAGAAAAAAGTTATACATAAACATGTCTCTTCTACATTTTTCACCCCTAAATTTAGTTTTAGTTCCAACAAAGCAACTTTTGTCTAACTCAATTTCCTTCTATAAGTTCCCTTGCAAGTGTTCTATTTGTAAAGAAAAAGGCATTTAGTTCTGGTCAATGAAGATGGTTGGCTAGCCTAGCTTAATTACTCCATCTCATTTGTTCATATTTGGGTTAGGTTAAATGAGGGCTAGACCCTTATTGATTCTCAAAAAAAATATTTGGGTTAGGTTTAGTTCCAACTTCATCTTATTTGTAAAAGACCCAGCAAAAGCTTATAAGATTCAGTTATTACAGCACTGAATTGGGGCCCAATTACTTTGCCTCCTTCAGTTGAAGAAGGAAGAAAGAAATTACCATACCAAACAGTTGGCTTCCAAAACTAGTGCAAAATTTGACACTAACCAAACTCTTTAGACTAATGGGACTTTTCCTTTTAGTATATTTTCCCCCCTTTGTTCCATTTTCCTGCTCTATTGTAACTATATTATAGACATTGCATTAAAATAAATAACTCACCTAATACCATGCCCAGGGCCACAATTCACACGCTCAATCCACAAATGGCTGGTACCGGGGCCAATAGAGATGCAATCATCGCCGGTCTTAATATTAGCTTGAATAATTGTGACACCCGTGGAACTCTCAACATGAATGCCATCAGTGTTGGGGCTGCTTTCGGGTGCTATTATGCTGACACCTTGCAGTGTCACACCGTTGCACCCGAGGATGACTACGTGGAAGAGTTCACTATTGATCGAGGTGATGCTGTTTATTGCCATGTTCTTTGACTTGCTGAAAATTAGAGTCTGCCAGTTTGGAAAAAAATAAAAATAAAGTACATTATGTTCTTCCATATAACAGTAATGCATTTGTAGGTAATATGCATTATTATTCATGAAATTGGAAAATGACATACGCATTGATCGATTGCGTAAAATCAATCTATTGCAAGATATGATTTGTACTCTACTATACTAAAATTTCCTTATATTTCTAAAATAAAAAAACAACAATGAAAGAAAAGATATGATTGGGAATGTACTAAACTACATGTTTTTTTTTTTTTAAACAACTATATATACATTCTTAAGTTTTGATTTTATACCGGTGCACCATCAGGGCAGTGATGATTATTAGCCGACTTGCAGTTCCAGAGTGCCTCTCCTCTTCCATCGAAAGTTCCACCATTGATCGAGACTCCCTCCACAGTATCAAACATTATCCATTGATTGGGATCACGTAAGTTCTCATTCTTCGGTGGTGCAACAATTGTGCCATCAATTAAGAACTCGATATCGGTGTTTTTGCAGGGGCCAGAGAATGTGGTACCTGTAATCAGGAAATTTCCGGCTGGTACATGGATTGTAACGGGCTGACTCGAGCTACATGCACTACCCCATGCTTGAAGAAATGACTGGGATGAGTCGGTCATGCTATCCGGCTTGGCACCGTAATCTTGCACGTTGAGGTAGTGTACATTTGATGCAAAAGAGTGAGAAGAGATTAATTGAAGTAGAAGACATGTGGAGATAAGAAGCTTTGACATTGAAACTGTTGTTTATGTGTTTGGTTGTTAGCAAGTTATTGAAGTTTACAAAGGGGTATATATATATATATATACAGAAAAATTTGTTGTAAAATTTTCAACGGAAGCTGTCCGAGAATCAAAATACACCAAACTTGGTATACTAAAGTGCAATTCAACAGATGTGTCAAGCACTAGAAGTGAATCGAAATTTTTTTACTCTCATCTTTTTTTTTTTTTTGAAAAATGTGGGTTTGTAAACCTACCGAATTTATTAGAAAATATAGTTAATTCAAAGAAGATGATACCAAATCAGTACCAATTTAACTACCTGTGAAAAAGTTTTACAACTAAAGGCACCAGTCAAAAAAATTTACACAAGTCCAAAAACCATTACCTACTTCAGAGACACTACATATAAATAAGGGAAAATTAATAGAAATTAAACTAAATCACTTCACTCTCAAGCAATAAAAAAATAAATAAATAGAGAGATGTCACTACTCGCTACTTCTGCGAAATAAATAATTTATGGTTAGATACTTTTCATAAGAAATTTTTATATACAATCCTTTTTTTTAACCAGTTATACATTTTTTTTCAGTGGGATATTGTGTGACCTTAATAATTTGTACTGTTTTCTGCACCCTAGCTTTTTTTACTAAAATTTCACAGTGAAAATGTACTGGTTAACAGAAACCCAAATAGACGGACCGTTAGCCCGTTAAACAAAGTCTTCATTTTCTTTAGAGCTTTCAAATTAGAAAGTGGGGTTTGGTAGGTCTATACTCCTATGTGCATGTGATTTCTCTAAGGTTGAAATTTAATTCCTAACCTGTACAGTTGTTTGTTCAAGGTCAGCAACCTATTTTAAAATTTTATTTTGTATGAGTAGAAAAACAAGGCAAGTGCTAATTAATCTTCTAAAATATTAACATTTTTTTTCCTAAAATATTAGATTTTCTCATTAGTTCTCCAAACTTTAAGACGATTCTGATTTTATCTATAATATAGTTTTTGTAGAGGTTTGAAATTATAGATGGAAAATGGTTCTGAATCAAAATTGAAGTATGTTGTATGCTTGGAGACTAAAATGATAATTCTGAAAGTACATGAACCAAAATGGGAATATGCAAGAACTTCAATGATTAAAATGAAAGTTCTTAATTTTTTTTTATGGATTATTCATGTAATCAAGGGAAAATGAGTATTGACGAGAAAAATCTTTTACATGCATATTTGACTAACTACACCTAATTAAATTGTATGGTGGAATGTCAATATCATAGTCGCTAAAATGAGTTTAATTCAATATCATAGTCACTAAATTAGTTGGAGATCACCAAAACTAAAAGCATTTACTTGCTAATGTAAACAATAATAGTTGCTGAAGTGAAAAAGTTAGATGAAAATTTACAACTGCGAATTAAGTCTTTCCAAGAAAAGATCAACTTTAGTTGTTGGAATAAAGAGGAGCAATGTCCAAAGAGGTTCGATAGCTAGTTTAGCTGGATGACCAGGCACCAAATCCCACTAGCTATCATTAAATCAGTGAAATTAATAAGCTCAGACAGAGATAACAGGAGTAAGTATTTCCATGGTATCTGACCTTGTAGAATACGAATTCACATCGCCTCAAGTTACCTGACTCAAGACAATTACGATCGGACGGTTCTTTTAACATGGCACGAATTTCAAAACAGACCCCTACAGTCTCCATAGGCACCGGATTGAGTTTGGCCCGTATAAGCTTAATCTGGGCCGTCCGTTTCAATTTGCTTGAGTCAGGTACCTGGGAGGATACGGATCCATAGAATACTCACAGCCAGCTATACTAAATTCGGTACCTATTTGAAATATGTAGGTCTGCTTTGAGATTCGTGTCAGATTAAAACGGACGACTCAAATTTCATCTACACGGTTAGGTATTGCACCGGATCTGAATTCGAGGAACAGACACTGCATAATATCTGTAACTTTGTGTGGAATATAAAAGAAGGAATTGGATTTTGTTCAAAGATTTTTGGGCAAATTTTATTCAAAGTCAAATTCAAATTATTCGATATGCGTTGAAATAATTATGTGAATTTAAATCATCCGAGCAAATTTTGATATCAATTAGACGATTTAAGTCCAATTTTGAATAAGACTTTGTCCACAGTCCTCATGATAAAATCTCACCCAAGAAGAGAAGGAGAGTCAGTTGCAACCTCAGTACTAGAGTGGAAAAAACGTGCCGTGCCGTGACGTGACTAACACGCCGTGACTTTGATCTCGTGCCGTGACCAAGTTAATTTTTCACGTGCCGTGACCAAAATGTCAAGGGGTGGTCACGGCACGCGAATGGTCACGCCACGTGAGTCACGCATGACCATACGTGACTCGCATGACTCGCATCACAATTTAATTATAATTTAGGTTAGTTTATTCAAGATTCACCATTAAATCAATATCTAATGGTTCTAATTACACGTGACTCGCGTGACTACGTGCCGTGCCGTGCCAAAGTTTCAAAAGATGGACACGGCATGCGAATGGTCACGGCACGAGACATGTGAGTCACGGCACGTAATTGACACGAATGTAGTGTCGTTCCGTGCCGTAACCATGCCGTTCCGTGACAGAGCCGGCTCCGCATACCATTTTTCCCACTCTACTCAGTACCTTCTTTTTATTTTGAAATTAATGCCATCTTTTGTTGAGATATTGAATTAAACTCTGTTTTATTTTCTACAGTTTACATTTCATTAATACACTGGTTGCTATTAACTAAAATCACCTTTTAAAAAAAAAGAGGAGTGAAGAAAAGAAAGTATTAAAACTGTTGATTATTCAAAAGTCGAGAATTTGATTCTTTCTCACGATTTCGCAGCCTCTGCGAAGTTTTAGAAAAAGAGAGAGAGAGAGAGAGAGAGAGAGGTGGTCGTACATAGGGGATCCGTATCCTCCCAGGTACCTGACTCAGGCAAATTGAAATGGACGGTCCAGATTAAATCTATCTGAGCCAACTCAATCCGGTGCCTATGGAGACTGAGGGGGGGGGGGGGGGGGGGGGGGGGGGTCTGTTTTGAGATTCGTGCCATGTTAAAAGAACTGTCCGATCATAATTGTGTTCAGTCAGGTAACCTGAGGTGATGTGAATTCGTACATAGGTTGCTCGTTTGGTGATTGGTGAATATGGTTTGGTCTAATATTAGTTCGAGATCCACTTTGGCATATGACTTCTGATGCACTGGGAATTCTTAGGAGGTTGAATTTTAGGTTCCAAATTCCTCAACTTTTCATTACAATAATATTCTTTTGACATGCAAATCTGTGAGTTTACTAATATATAATTGTTGAGAAAATTTCATCATTGTTCATCCAACAATGTACTCTAAATAAAATTTAATATAAATATTATACAAATTATTCTAATAAGTGTAAATGGTATAAAAAAAATATTGTACATAGTTCATATATTACTAGTATCGTGCCCGTGCATTGCAACGGAATATATGATAAGATAACAAAAATAAATTCTCATGACAAATTTTCATAAAAAAAACAAAATTAGAAATATATTCTAGATTTATCACAGTAATATGTATAAAAATAAGGAAGTAGATAAATAAGGAAGTGAACAAAAAAATTTATTTGCATTGTGATCCACCGTATATAAAATTTCAATTGGAGAGGGAGAAATAAGGAAACAAATAAATAAGGAAATCGAGAATTATATTGCTAAATTTTAGAATTTGTTTAATTTTAATTGTAATTCATCGTGTGGCGGTATGTGTGGCGAGTATGTTTGTAGCTAAATTTAAACTTCTACACATAAAACAGATGCATTTAATCAAAAGAAGATAGATTATGTGATTGGAGAGCTGAGATTAAATCCAAAAATTAATCTTTCAATCGTAGCCGTTGGCGGATCGGACACCCAATGTGCTTAATAATGGAATGGAGATTTTTTGGTTTGTAATTAATGTACTTGAATTCTATGTTCTCATTAGCTGATCCTTGAACAATTTTTTTTTTGGAACAAGCAAAATTATACTTCCAAAAAAATTAATAGACCAACTCTACATTATTAGCAAGTTTCAATTTACAAGTTAATAAAAGGAACTCACTTTTGTTTGCAAGTACCGCATAAAAATTAACAATGCAATGCATAATTTGCACTTTCCATTGGTGCCTTTCAGTTTTAGGAGGCCATAAAAACGTGTTTCTAAGTTATCATTTAACATTATTAGCCGTTAATTCACATTATATCAGCCTCAGTATTATTAATGAGTGAGGCTATGGTACTATGCATAGCACGGTTGGGTCCGTGCTACGGCTCAAAATTTGAGTTTTCAAAACCCTAACGGTCCATCCAAACTGTTCAACGTGATTATAAAATGAATATGTACTTGCAAACCAAATTTTACATTTTTTCGAATTTTTCTACTATTTTTTAAGATAGGTAGAAAATCACTTGATCTGAAAATTGTGGACCATCCAAAAACAGTGATTTTCTACCTATCTAAAAAAATAGTAAAAAAAATTCAAAAAAATGTAAAATTTGGTTTGCAAGTACATATTCATTTTATAATCACGTTAAACGGTTTGAATGGACCGTTAGGGTTTTGAAAACTCAAATTTGAGCCGTAGCACGGACCCATCCATGCTATGCATAGTACCATAGCCTCACTCATTATTAATTATTGACATTAAGAAAAATATTTTTGTTGTCGTAGAAAACAAAATAAAAACTCGTAAGCGGGCTTGTATTTTAAAATATACGGGCCTAGTACAGAATCCATATCCTCCAGGGTAACATAATATTTCTGTTTGGATCACAGCCGTCCGATCAGAATCCAGATCAATTCGGCCTGAGGTGCTACGCACAAAGCTGTTTTAATAGTCGTGCGGATTCTGATTGTGACTTACTGGTAGAGCCACCTTACACACAGCATGAAATTTTAGTTTGGGTTATGAGAAGAGATCATATTTTGAGTATCATCTTGTGCTCATCTAAACATATTCTTCTTTTGAAGATCAGCTGACAAGTAGCCGGCTGGCAATATATTGATAAAAAAAAGTTATTTACAAATGTTTTAGTTTACATTTCTCAACTAGTAAATAAAACACTAAGTCACACTGCGAAGGAGCGGGCTTGATCATCCGTGCCCATTTTTCCTTTCACAAATCTCCTTTTAACAATTTGTTTCCCACTGCAATGTTTCTTGAGCCGCTTCATCTATTAATATGTGCACTTGTCGCTATTCTTGGAAGAATATCCTCTGATTCCTCTCCTTCTACAACGTCCATACTCCCACTGCCCATGTAATGTCCCATTTCTTTCTCATCGGCCCATGCAGGGATGACCGATGCCCCCACCATACTTCCACAATCGATGTATTGGTAGTCGAGACCACCATGTTTATTGTTGCCATAAAACCCCACCATAAGGCACAAGCAGTAGTGCAGTGCCAAAATAAATGGTCTCTTGATTCATCTAAACATATTCAGTTTAAATTTATTTTAATAGATATATTATATGAGGAGGGATCCAATTACACCTTTTTTGGTGACACATCATGACACCGTTTTTTTATATAGGTCAATTTTGCGATTTTAAAATCCAAACAGTCGATCTGAACCGTTCAACATGATCACCATATTAAAATGTGCTTGGAGATCAAATTTTACATTTTTTTGAATTTTTTTACTATTTATTAAGATGGTTACAAAATCGCTTTTCAATGGTCTAAAAACAACGATTTTTGTAACCATCTTAATAAATAGCAAAAAAATTCCAAAAAATGTAAAATTTGATCTCCAAGCACATTTTTATATATCCATCATGTTGAATGGTTTGAATCGACTATTTGGACTTTAAAAATGGTAGGTGTCAAAGTGTGTCACCAAAAAAAGTGTAATTGGATCCCTCCTCATATTATATTATTATAACTCACATAATTCATTTTACAAAATTTATATGATTGCAAAAAATATGACATAATCACTGTGTATTTTAAAAAAATAGTAAAAACATTATTTCAACAAAAATATTGTCCGATAACCACTTAAGATAATTTATTTAAATTTATTTAATTTTATTTTACCACATATAGATATAATTCTCAAGGTATGCGGTGATGATATGGAAATCGTATTAGTGGTCATCATTACATTTTCATATTATCATTAGCCACCTTAAGAATATAAATTTATGAGTTAAATCAGAACAAGAAGTATTTTCATTTCCATATTAACAAAACGTAGCTAAGTTTTTTTGTAAAAATTAAAATTTTCTTAGAAATATTTATTTGAATGTTAAAAACATACAATCGTCTGATCAATTTTTTTATTATTATATTTTAAAATAACGTAGTCGTTAAAAAAAGTAATTAAATAATTACAAATATGCACAATTAAGAATTTACATCTATAAGGTCATGTTTTGTTATGGAGTAAAATTAATGAGGATTAAATTGCTTACTCCATCTTATTTCTCAAATTTTACACCTTGTTTTAAGTCATAGATTAAATTAATCTATATGAATGAGTAAGTTGTTGGAAATGAATAAATGTCTATGATAGTGGGCCCTATAGATGGAGTAAGTGTGGAGTAAGTTAATCAACCTAGAAAGATGGAGTAACTTACTCCATCTTACTCCTTCTATTTTACTCCTCGTTTGACTCCTTAAGGTAGTGTTTGGCTATGGAGTAAAATTAATGAGGATTAAATTGCTTACTCCATGTTACTCCTCATATATTACACCTTGTAACTCCCCATATATTACACCTTGTTTGGTAGTTAGAGTCATGATTTAATTTAATTCACTTGGTGGAGTAAAATGTTGGAAAATGTGTTATTTTTATGACAGTGGACCATATAAGTGGTGTAAGTGTGAAATAAGTTAATCCACCTAGATAAATAGAGTAAGTTACTCTGGATTAAGTCACCTCTTATTCTATCTTACTTCTTCTATTTTACTCTTTTTTGGCTACTTTAAGTGTAGAGTAAGGTGTTTACTCCACCTTTTACTTCACAACCAAACATAACCTAAGGCTATGTTTGGTTGCACTAAGAATAGCACTATTCTTATAATAGCATTGCTATTCGGAACAAGGACAATCCAAACGAGAAATAGAGCTATTCGGAGTAGGGAGAATAGGGCTATTCTCTATTCTTATAAAAACATGGAATAACATTTGTTGCTTTCAATATTAATACTAATCTATATTTAAACTAATATTATATTACATTTAATATTTAAATTAATATTATATTGTATTATATTTAATATAATATTTTATTTAATACAAATCTAATATTTAAAATAATATTGTATTATATTTAATATTTAAATTAATATTATATTATATTATATTTAATCTAATATTATATTTAATACTAATTTAATATTTAAACTAATATTATATTACATTTAATCTAATATTTTATTAATACTAATCTAATATTTAAAATAATATTATATTACATTTAATATTTAAACTAATATTATATTACATTTAATCTAATATTTTATTAATACTAATCTAATTTTTAAAATAATATTATATTACATTTAATATTTAAACTAATATTATATTACATTTAATATTTAAAATAATATTATAATACATTTAATATTTAAAATAATATTATAATACATTTAATATTTAAACTAATATTATATTACATTTAATCTAATATTTTATTTAATACTAATCTAATTTTTAAAATAATATTATATTACATTTAATCTAATATTTTATTTAATACTAATCTAATTTTTAAAATAATATTATATTAATTTAATATTTAAACTAATATTATATTACATTTAATCTAATATTTTATTTAATACTAATCTAATATTTAAATTAATATAATATTACATTTAACATTTAACCTAATATTATATTATATTTAATATTTAAACTAATATTATATTATTTTTAATATAATATTTTATTTAATACTAATCTAATATTTAAAATAATATTATATTACATTAATATTTAAATTAATATCATATTGTATTATATTTAATCTAACACATAAATTATTACTTTATTCATTCCCTCCAAACTCTATTCCAAATATGCAATCCAAACAACTTTTTCACTATTCCGAATAGCTTGAGTTAGCACTGTTCTTAAACAGTTGCTATTCTTATTTACTATTCTAAACAATAGCTATTCTAGCTATTCTAGAGTTCATCCAAACGTACCCTAAGTGAAGTAAGAGATTTACTCCTCTTACTCTCGACCAAACATTGACCTAATATATTAGTTTAAAAAAATTAGATACAGAGCTCAACAAAGGAAATTTTTTTAAAAACCATAATTAAAAAAAAAAAATTAGTAAACCAACATGATTAGTTTGATTTTTACAAAAATCATAAGAACCGAGATGCCAATTCGGTTTCCATTTTTTTCCCCCCGGGACCGAATTGGCATTTCGGTTCCTCCCTTTTCACAATTTTTCCGCAGAGCCGCCACAGAAAATCGAAATAGGATGGGAACCGAATTGCCATTTCGGTCCCCATTTTTTTAAGAGACAAATAGCTAAAATGATGAAATATAATACTAAAAAATCAAAAAAAATTTCCTTTGTCAAATTACTTTTTTGATAGCATATTTAGAGTAAAGCTAGCATAGACTTAAGAGTACCGAGGGTATGTGTACACTTAACCTTATGGCCGTCAGATTTCTTTAAAAATCGTGCTATGAGATATCGCTGCCAGATTAATTTGATGAGATTTGATGAGACGGAAAGGGGAAATCTAAAATTTTTGCTCCGTTATTGCTAGGCCTGTCTCCCTCTCCGTAACCCTTGCTCTCCCCCTTCGTCCCCTTCTCCCTCTCCGCCTACCTCTCTCTCTCTCCCCATATTCGGTCACCTCTCTCGACTTACGAGACAGGAGGTCACAGAGACAACTTCATCTTCTCGCTCCGCTACAACTTTTATTTTCTCCACCTTGTCTCGCTCCGTTACGGCTGCTCTCCATCTACCTCGTGCCTCACCTCCAGGTCGCTCCCCCTTCTCTTGAGCAATGCAAGTTGAAGGTAAGATTTGTACTTCACCTTCAAATCAATTTCAAAGTTCTTAATGGTCAATTTGTTTTTCCTATGGCATGAACAATTTGATGAAAAAGGGAAAGCAAGAGGCCTCTGGGCACTGGGCTAGCACATGTAAGAAGGCTAGCAGCAAGCGCAAACAACTTAGAGCTGGCTATGCAAGAATTTGCAAGGGCTTTAAGGAAGCTACCTCTTTCATGAGAAAGGACCAAAATCAAGTTTTTCAAAGGAATTTGCAAGGGCTTTATAGAGGTACCTCTATACAATGCATTTTTAGGTTTAACTCTTTCAATTTTGATATTGATTACATTTATTGCAGATTTACATTTTGATATTGATTTTGTAAAAAAGGATTTGAGAGGGGCTCATTTGCAAACTTACTGCATATTGCCCTAATGATCAGACCAGTACTTGATTAGAATTTATCCAAGATGTATTTTTTTTTCCTTTGATGATATGCAAATGTCATGGCAAAAAGAGTGAACTCAGAAAGCTGTGCTTTACTTCTTCTTTTTTGAGAAAAACTGTGTTTTCTCATTGAACTGTGCTTTACTTTTTTTTTTTAGGAACTTCAAAAATCATAATGCTGTAACTAAATTATTTTTGCCGTGATTGTGCCCTCAAGTAGTATGGATGTTGTACGAGCATTGTCTTTTGATGTGCCCTCAAGTAGCATCGTCCCTCAAGAAGAGTCCTTGCTCCCTGCAGGAGATGTAGATGAAAAAATACAGTTCATGGTAAAATGTTCTTTGGTACTAAATTTGAAATTATAAATGCTTTTTAAATTTAAATTGCTTAAAAATTCTAATTTTATGTACTTTTGTATGATTTCAATAGGAGCAGCTTTTTGATCCTTACCCTGAAATCGAGCAAGTTGAGAAACCCTTACCACAATGTCCATTTGTTGGCATGGAGCTTGATAGTGTTGAAGCTGCTTATAAATTTTATAACTTATATGGGTTCAATATTGGATTTAGTACTCGGAAAGCACAACAATATCATTCTGCTATAGGGGAGAAGAAACTGATTAGTCAAAGATTCGTTTGTTGTAATGAAGGATTATCAAAACGTCAAAAAGAAGAGAGGGTTCGAGTTGGCATAGCACCAAACAAGGAGAAGACGCCTCAGAAATCAATCTCATTTCGAAGGACCGGTTGTAAGGCATCGATGAGCGTAAGTTTGCAAAAGAATGGGAAATGGTCGGTAACCACTTTCAATGAAGAGCACAATCATGAACTGATCCAAAGTCCTTCGAAGAAGAGATATTTTAAGTCTCACATGTGTATTAGAGATGACCAAAAGGAGTGCATCCGTATTTTGAGTAACCAAAATGTGGCTTCCGCAAAGATTTTTGAGGCAATCGTCGAGAAGGAGGGGGGTCGACATAATGTTCATTTCACGAAAAAATATTTGAGTAATGAAATTGCCAAAGAGAATAGAAAGCTTGTTGGGGTGGATGTTAAGAAAGCGCTCGATTACTTCAAAATGATGCAAGAAAGGGATCCGGATTTCTTCTTTGAAATAGAAGTTGATGACAACCAAACAGTAAAAAACATATTTTGGATTGACGGGAGGTCAAGGAGATCTTACCAAGCTTTTGGGGATGTCATAGTATTTGATACGACTTACAATACAAATCGATATTACATGCCTTGCAGCCCATTTATTGGAGTAAATCACCACTGGTTATCTATCCTTTTTGGTTGTGCGCTTATTAGGTCCGAGGGGGCTGACATTTTCAAGTGGTTATTTCGAACCTTTTTGAAGGCAATGAATGGAAAGCACCCAAAAGCTATCATCACTGACCAAGACCCGGCAATGAGAGTAGCAATAGCAGAGGTTTTTCCAAATACAAGGCATAGGTGTTGTCAATGGCATGTTATGAGGAAAGCAAGAGACAAATTGGGGGCGGTGTATGGTAAGGTTAAAGGATTGGAAGAAGATTTACAAGCTTGTATTAATTTGAGCTTGACAATCGAAGAGTTTGAAAAGAGATGGGAAGATATGCTTGAGAAGTACAAATTGCATGATAACCATCATTTGGACTTGATGTTTAGAACTCGCGAAATGTGGATTCCCGCTTATTTTCGGGAAACTTTCTTTGCTGATATGTCCACATCACAACGAAGTGAGAGTGCTAATGCTGTTTTGAAGTTGTGGACTGACTCACACACGTCAATTTATAAGTTTGCCTTGCAATTCACTAAGATGGTTGAGAACATTTTTGCCAAAGAAGATGAAGAGGACTTCAGATCTTGCAATGAACAACCGCAACTATGGTCGTTTGATCCAATAGAGGTTGAAGCACGTCGAGTATACACCAAAAAGATTTATTCCCTCTTTAAGGATCTATTTAGGGAAAGTACAATGTACACAACATATGAAGTAGAGAAGGATGCACTATATGAGGTCAAAAGGACACACGATCCTACATCTCATAATTGGAGGATATTGTCATACCAGGTTCGAGTGAACAAGGAGAACATTGAGGTAAGTTGCAATTGCCACGGGTTTGAATTTCAAGGCCTTCTATGTTCACATTCCTTAAAGGTCATGTCGATGCTTGGGATGAAGTTTCATTCTCGTTATGTGTTACTAAGGTGGACCAAAAAGGCTAATCAAGGGTTGAAGAAATATCAAAGCGATATGAGATCTGTAGAAGCCCTACAATCTGATGCTGAGAGGTATGTGTGATTGGATTTTATATTCTCTATTAAGTCCTAAAATCTGATGTTAAAAGGTAAAGTGATATGAGGCCTTAAGTGTTAATTTTGGTTTCATTTTTTGTAGGTATGGACATTTTCGCATGAAGGCCATGAGGATTGTTGATGATTTTTGAAAGCCTTTCGAAATGCACACCATTATTACCACAAAGCTTGAAACATGGTACAATGAATTAGGTGAAATTGCAAATAGTATGTGGGGTGATATGTCAACTAAGCCTGTGGGTGCCACTGATGCCATGCTACTTCCTGAAAATGGTGAAGCTATTGAGGAGATGAACTATCGAGATCCCCCTCAATCATAATGCAAAGGAAAGAGAAAACCTCAAAGGTTTAAACATCCAATTGAGAAAAAGTTAAGGACATGTACAAATTGTCACATGAAAGCGGGGCATAATTCTCGAACATGTCCAAAGGTTCTAGATATGCATTTAATCACTTTGTGACATCCATTTTGATTTGTACAATTAATCTATCAAATCACTCATCAATCTTTATCTTCTTTTCAGGGTTCCTCCAAGGAAGGACTGTAATTGAAGTCGACATGAGGGTTATATTTTGTTATAGTTAAAATAGGGGTTATATTTTGTTATAGTTAAAATAGGGGTTATATTTTGTTATAGTTAAAATGTGGGTTATATTTTGGTATAGGTACAATGTGGGTTATATTTTGGCCTAGGGTTCTTTTTGTAAAGGTGCTTTGACAGTATGTTGGTCCTTGTGAGTCCCGTACCCATACTGGTATGGTGTATCAGTCAATAGGACTGTGTATAGTATAGTGTAAGCCTTGTCAGGTGACATAGTACCCTCGTACCAGCCTCTGTACTATAGCTGGTACCATGTCCAGTGATGCTTGCAAGCACAAGTTCAAGGGAACCCTTGCTGGCACAAGTTAAGGGCTCAAAAGCACCTCTCTGCTGATCAGCCAGTGCAGGCTGATCAGAGACCCAAATCAATAAACCAATGTACAGTCAGATGAAGGACTTCAAAACAACCAGTTTAGAGCCAAAATTTACATTTTTAGCATTTTTAATTTTATATGATTTTTCAAAGTTCATCTTTTAAAATAAGAAAAAACAGTAAAATACACATGCTGTTCCATGTTTACCCCTGTGTTTAAGCCTCTGTCTGGTATAGCCAAGAAACCCCAAAAATCATGAAATTTTACTAGAATATAGAAGGTCATTTCCTGATAATTTTCATATAAAAAACACTAAATTTGGTTTAGTAGATCACTCAGAATGATTTTTCAAAGATGGCACTATTCAAAATATAAAAACTGCACAGCTCAAGTTCATAGCTGTCACATGTTTCCCCTATGCTTTTACATGACCTTTAAGCATAGAAATAAATCTCCAAAAAACATGAAATTTCACAGATTTGTAGATTGAACCCTCCTCTACAAAACCACATAAAGCACACAAATTTCTATTTATTAGATTGCCTAGGTCAAGCTTCAAAGTTGGAAAAAAGTGGAATATTGTACCGAGAAGCTGCTGGCTTGTACCAAGAAGTGAAGGATTTGGAAAGTCATGAAGCATTTTTTTAAGGAAACGCTGTGTAATAAGCAAACAATTTTATTTCAGTTTTGTTGTAACATGTGTTGTGTCATTTATTCTTGGTGTTATACTGAATGTGTTAAATACTTAAAATGATATAAATTGTTATTTATTTCAAGTTCTCTCTTAGATAAGTTGTGATTTATGTTCAAATAAGGATGTATTTGTTCAATTTATTCTTTTCTGATTATAATCTGTTATTAAATAAGTGCATTCCTATAAGGATGTATTTGTTCAATTTATTTTCTGTTTTTAAAAATGTATAATCTGTTATTAAAAATGTATAATCTTATTATAATCTGTTATTAAAAATGTATTTGTTCAATTTATTCAAGTAAGGATGTATTTGTTCAATTTATGTTCAAATAAGTGCATTCCTATAAGTTTTACAATTGAAACAGCAAAAATATCTCAAGTACCAGTATATTATCACATCTATTAACAAGTAGTTATTATGAGTTCACTCTTTTTGCCATGACATTTGCATATCATCAAAGAAAAAAAAATACATCTTCGATAAATTCTAATCAAGAGAAAAAACAGCTAAACATTTGAACTGAACTACACAAGAGAAACAAGAGCCCAGGATTGTTCTATAACACCAGAAAAATTTGAAGCCTTACTCAATGTCAGTAGGGAGTTATTCTTGTTTTAGTAAGCTTAGTCGGCCATGACTTTCTGATAATCGGTGCACAGCTGTCCAAAGCTGGTACCATGTGCTAAATGCTGGTACGCTGGGAATGTGGCCTGATGAAATGATATAATTTTCAAAAAAAATGCTTTAACAAATTCAGGACTGGTCTAATCATTAGGGCAGTATGCAGTAAGTTTGCAAATGAGCCCCTCTCAAATCCTTTTTTACAAAATCAAAATCAAAATGTAAATCTGCAATAAATGTAATCAATATCAAAATTGAAAGAGTTAAATCTAAAAATGCATTGTATAGAGGTACCTCTATAATGCCCTTGCAAATTCCTGTGGAAAACTTGATTTTTGTCCTTTTGACCTCACCTCGCACTAGCTGAAAGCATAGCCACATTAGAAGCACCACAAAAAAAAAACATGATTCATGCAAGAATAACCACATTGAAAGCACCACAAATAAACCGAACTCAAAGTCCTACTGTTTAGCATAGTTTCTTTTCATATCATCGGATTTGGCAAGCTCAAATGGTACTTTACTCATTTGACAGTATCAAATGCCTACGGATCATATGTCATCAAATCTATTACAACCTCTACAAAGGATAAGCACCACTGATGTTTGGCGAAATATCATTTTTTGGAAAATGAAAATCAACTAATACAAATTTAAACTGGACTGAGCAAAGGAAATATACTTCTTACCCTGTCTACATTACCTTCTTTACTCATTTAAAATATGTTTATGGTGTTATAATCCTAATTTTTGTAACTCCTTTTGTACCCGTCAATAATATACTCAACCTTTCGGTTTTTCCTATAATACCACAAACAATTCAATCACATGAAATAAATCAACATATAATCCAGAAATATAACTCAAATAAAGAGTGGGTGCATTAATTGACCATTAAAAACTTTGAAATTGAATTGTTACCGAAATTTGTTGGCTGCTTGAGGGCACCAGCCGAGAGAGGGGGAGCGACCAGGAGATGAACACAAACCGTTAGATAACGCAACTCAAGAGAGTGAGGAGCGGCCTGGGAGAGGTGAAGCACAGATCTTACCTTCTCCCTCACGAGTTGGGAGAGGTGAGCAAAGAGGGAGAGGGAGATGGTTTACGAGGCGAGAGGAAAAGGAGAGAAGTTCTCTCTGGCCCTTGGAGAAGAGAGAGGCTGGCCTCGTTCTACCTCACGAGTTGAGAGAGAGGTGAGCGAAGAGGGGGAGGTTTAGGGTTTACGAGGCGAGGCGGAGAGGGAGAGAGGGGGAAGGGGAGGGAGACAGAATCGCCTAGCAATAACGGAGCAAAATTTTAGAATTTCTCCTTTCCGTCTCATCAAATTGATCTGGCAGCGATATCTCATAGCACGATTTTTAAGGAAATCTGACGGCCATAAAGTTAAGTGTACAGATACCCTCGGTACTCTTAAGCCTATGCTAGCTTTACTCGCATATTTATACTAAAATACGCTAAATTACTTCAAATTATGTTAATTTATGTTGATTTACACTAAATTACTTGAAATTACAATAATTATGTAGAATTATTCTAAAATACGGTAAATTACGTATGAATAGGGCCTATTTTGTGCCATCTTTCATAAATCATAAAAAATAGTAAAAAAATTTCAAAAATAATAAAAATTGGTATTCTACAAGTTCATTATATAACTAATTTACTGAGCTACGTAGATTGAACAATAGAAATGAAAATCTTAATCGGAAACTTCAACTGAAGTTTTGAGACTCTTCCCTTTGTTTTTTGGCGATTTTGAATTTCAAAATCTAGCATCGCCAATTTTAATGCATGCGTATTTTCACGAGCTTTTCGAAAAGTGGTCATTTGCTGAAATCGGACACTCGAGCGTCGTTTTATGACCGTTTGAAGTTTCGTCGTCGTTTTTCGCCTTCTCAGTGAAGATATCATCCCTATTCATACGTAATTTAGCGTAATTTACCATATTTTAGCATAATTCTACATAATTATTGTAATTTCAAGTAATTTAGTGTAATTCAGCATAAATTAATATAATTTCAAGTTATTTAGCGTATTTTAGTATAAATATGCTATCAAAAAAACAATTTGACAAAAGGAAAAAAATTCGATTTTTTAGTATTATATTTCATTATTTTAGCTATTTGTCTAAAAAAAAAAAAAATGGGGACCAAAATTCCAGTTCGGTTTCCCATAAAAAAAATTCTGGACCGAATTGGGATCTCGGTCCCAAGGCATTACACCAAAAGCTACACCGTTTCTGTGGAAAAATTGTGAAAGGGGGGGAACCGAAATGCCAATTCGGTCCCGGAGAAAAAAAAAATGAGAACCGAATTGGCATGTCGGTTCTTATGATTTTTGTAAAAACCAAACTAATCATGTCGTTTTGAATTCCGATTCCCTAAAATAACTCGAATTTGGATCCGAACTGTCCGATCAGCTCCGACACGAATATTAAAAGGCTTGTGCATTTTATTTGGAACCGGGCCATTCCGGATTCTGATCGGACGGCCTAGATCGAAACTTAAAATTCGAGTTACTTTAGGATCCGGACCCCCAGTTTTCGTCTCCACACTCGGAATATTTCCCGCTAAACAGAAACCAAACGAAACTTTCGTGAAAACACCAAAAAGGAGGGAAAAAATAATCTCACAAATGAAGATCTCTGAGCTATCGCCGGATCTCAACAAAAGCTCCGGCGATCCGCTGTCATCTCAAATCTCCGATCTGGAATCCCTCGTCGTCTCCGCGGAAACACACTCGTCCTCCTCCTCTGCCTCTCCAAATTCTATCTCTACTCTTGCCGCCTCTCTCCGTCGCCAGCTCACGCTCCTTGCCCCTCTTGCTCCCTTCCCCGATCCTTCACAGCTTCACCTCTGGAAACTGAGTTTCCGCCTCTGGAATGCGTGCATCGACCTCTCCAACTCGGGGGATCGCCAGAGCACCTCCCTGGCCGAACTTCGCCAATGCACGACGGATATGTTGCTAGTCGCTGGGATTCCGAGCAACGTCCCCTCTGCTACGGTCAAGGCAGCCTCTTTCCTTCACCGAACCGGTCTGATTTGGCACGAGCTCGGCCGGCTGGATCATGCAGCCAAATGCTTTGAGAAGGCCACTGATTTGGTAGATGCTAGTAGTGGCAATGAAGAAGAAATCCGAATGCTACTGGATCTGAATCTTGCAAGGTCGCAGACAGCATGGGATGATTCTGATAAAACCCTGGCAATTGCCTTGTTAAACCGATCAAAACCGCTTCTGTCAAAATCAGCTTGTGCAGATGCATACAAATCCTGTGCTGAACAGTTCCTCGCATATGGAAAACATATGTTATCAAAAACTGAATCTAGCACAAGCCCCAATGCCTCTGATTTATTATCAGAAGCCTTGGACATATGTGAGAAGGGGATTTCTGCCACCGGAAAATACTCTAAAAACTCAGAATTAGAAGCACTAAAATCCCGATGTCTTCGATTCCTCTCAGCTGAGAGGTTACACCATGAAGATTTCGAAGGTGCCTTAAAATGTGTGCGGGTTATGCGAAGCAGTTGGAAGCAAGACGAATCTGAACATCCAAGTGTAGGTTATGTGGCAATGAAGGGTTGGCTGGGAATAGGAAATGTACCAGAGGGTGAGAAGGAATTGATGGGATTAGTGAAAAATAAAGAGGCAGCTGAAAGTGTGGTGGTGGCAGCAGCTGAGGAGTATTTGAAGCAGGCCGGTGCGGAGGCTGCACCTGCTGTGATGGTGGCACTTGCGGGACGTTGCCGGGTTGGTGGGGCTGCAGCTGCAGTGAGGGTGGTGAGAAGGGTTTTGGAAGGTGGAGGAGGTGGTGGAGGGAAGGGACGGGCTAAGGCTGCAGCTGAGTTGGCAGCTGATGAGAGGATTGTGGGGCTATTTAATGGTGATGAAAGCAAGAGAGAACGTGGCGCAATGCATGCTCTCCTCTGGAATTGGTGAGTTGGTTTTAGCTGCCAGATTTAATTTTAGAAATCTAGTTTGTCTTTTATAATGTCATGAATGAGGATGAGCTTGACGGCAAGGTGTTTGTTAGGATGTTTCTATGAAACAATGGTTTAATCATTGATGAAATTTGCAAGGGCTTATGTGTATTTCAGATTGCTAAGGGCAAAACGGTATTTTGTTTTTATAAAGCCGGTAATTTTCTTGCTACAACATATTAAGTTTTGATTGAAGGAATGTCATCTTCTACAACATATAATTTTTTTTTTGAAATGTCGTAAGAAATATCTGGAAGAATTTTGGAGATCCAAACCAAGAATACTCCTTTTAAACCTCATCACATTCCTTTAATCTTGAAGTGGGGCAGAGCATTTCAGACTACAAAACTTGGAAATTAGTGCCGAGCTATTTGAGAGGTCAATGCTGTATTTGTCAAGAGAAGAAGAGAGCCGGTCAAGACGAGCGAATTGCTTCAGAGTTCTGACCCTTTGCTATCTCGCAAATTCCCAGCTTGATAGAGCTCGAGAATTCATTAATGAGGCTGACAAGGTGCATTTTAAACCAAGATGTCTTATCTATTTATAGTACAGTAATGATCAGGTAGAGAGCTAAGATCCTAAGACTAGTATGATTATGTGCATTAGTTTTTTAGTTGTGATCTTTCTTATAAACTGGGGATGCATTGAGCATGAAAATACTAAGCTGAAGCTAAAACAACGAATACAATATCAAATGACAATGAAGTACCAATACTAGTTTTTTTTGTACAATTGACCTCTAATGTGGTTATCAGTTTCTCTTTTGTTGTTTTCTTGAGGGCCATAAGGCATAATTAAGCTAAATGCTAATGCTGTTAATCTTGCACTAGTTTGGTATGGTCTGGTAAAGCTGTGCATCATTAATACTAAATGGCAAACAGCCCGTGGGTCTGCTGACTACCATTAGTTTGGTAGTCACTGATTGAAGAAATGCCAAGTATATTGTTTTAGTGCATATGATTTTTTTTTTTCCTGAATTTACCCATTTAATTTGTTTTTTACCAGCTCGAGCCAAGCATAACATGTGCTTTCTTCAAGGTACCATTCCTACACTTCATTAATTTAGCTTTCCTAATATCTTTCAGGAAAATCAATTATAATCCGATTTTTTTTTTTTTTTTATGTACATTTAGTTCAAAATCCACCTGAAAATGAAAGAAGAGGAGGAAGCAATCAAGCAGCTCCAATCCATGCTGACCTACACCGACTTCCATCCAGAGTTCCTATCCATCTCCACACATGAGTCCCTACAAAATAAGTCTACACGTGTGGCAATCTCATCTCTCTCGATCCTTCTTTCTCTGTACTCCCCTGGTAAATCAATGCCCTTGTCAGAAGTCTCAGTAGTTCGCAGTTTGACAACCCTCTTGCTAGGGGAACCAAATAGTGAAACTGAAATACTAAAACATGCAAAACTGGTACGATCCCGCATGGTTGAAATTGGAGTAGAGAGTTTCTTTGGTAAAGGGATCAGTGGGGTACGCGAGATCAATTGGTTTGCTGGAAATTGCTGGAATTTTGGGCTTAAAGCAGGAAGAGAGATGAAGCATGAGTTGTGTAAGGATTTTTTGGAGCTGGCTGCAGAGTTTTATGGTACTGCTGGGAATCTTGGGGATGGAATTAATGGTGCAAATCAAGACATGGTCTGTAAGTGCTTGATATTGAGTGTAGGTGCTATGTTGAGTTTAGAGGAGAAAAAGAAGGGTAATTTGTTGGACTTGGATGTGAAGAAAGGTGTTGAAATGCTCGAACAAGCAGGCAAGGTAATAATCAAAGTTTTTAAACGAATTTGTATAGTTTCCCCCTTTATGGAGATTATCAACTGGCATACCAGAAGGCTTGTTGGTTGTTAATTTCTGTTTCTTTTTATGTAATTATCTTGTTAATACTATGCCCTTTGCTTCTGCTAAACTTTTAGTATTTTTATATATAGATACATTTGTATTATTGACCTGCTTTAGTAATAACTTGACAAGTTTCCAGTGCCTTGCAGGCTTTTGTATTCATTTGCATCTTACTTAGCATTTCGTTGTGCTTGTGCAGTTATTATCATCAATATCTGCCGATGAATCTGTAAAGGCTGGCTTCCATTTCCTTCATACGTACAACTCATACCAACTCCTAAACAAAAGCCCCACCAACATGCAACGGCAACAAACCCAACTTATAAAGAACTATGCATCCACCAAAGCATGTACACCGCATCATCTCCTACAGCTTGGCCTGACTGCTTCCCTTAATCTCAGACCAAATCTTGAGGCAGCTGAGTTTGCTTTCAGATCCTCTCTCACCTCTCTGCTCTCCTTGCACCCTCCTGACTACCAGTCAATCGGTATTATACTTAGAAAACTTGCAAGTATTTCTTCACATAGTGATGACTTGGCATACGAGGTGTACAAACAAGCATACCAGATTATCATTGGGTTGAGAATGGGGGAGTACCCAGCGGAAGAGGGGAAGTGGCTTGCCATGTCAGCATGGAACAGATCCAATCTAGCAGTACGCCTCAGACAGGGGGAGGTTGCTAGGAAGTGGATGAAGCTTGGTTTGGATCTGGCACGGCAGGTTAGTGGTATGGAGAAGTATGTGGCAAGTATGGAGATGTGCTTACAGAAATTTGAGACAGTATGCAATGGTGAAAGAGATGGAGATGAGAGCGGCGCTAACCATCAATTGGTTTTAGTGTAGGAATTTTTTAAGATAGTATAGAAGTGCTATGTACAGAGCTGATATCTCTACTAAATACTATTTGTACAAAGGTGAGGATAGATTATATAGTGGTGGGGGCCCGGGGGGGGGGGGGGGGGGGGGGGGGGTTAGAGTTGATTTAGTGAGGAAGTTGTTTGTGTAAACCACTAGTATTAGAAGTGTCCTTTGAGTTTTGCAAAATTCATCAGCCAATTTTTTTTGGGACTGGATTGTGGTTGTAGTTTGGTACAGTACCAGACTACTACCAGTTGGTAGGTCTATTACTATTAAGTAAAAAAGAGATGACAACATCTAAATTAGTTTTCACTTACTATATTGACTGGTGGATCTGGAATTTATTTTTAACAAAGGTGAGGATAGATAATATTGACTGGAAGATTTTCTGGAATTTATATCCTGTTGTTGGAAGCCAATCACCCAAGGAGTATTTATGAGTTTGAGAAATCTCCTGGCAAACTTTGAAAATGTTGCAACTACAAGTGAAGAATCGAACTTCAATGCAAGCATCATAAAAAACTATGCTAAATTTGAAGCTTTATCAACTATCAAAGCACCGTATTAACTATTATTGTTGGATGACAAGTAAAAGAAATTATTTACAAGGAAAAGTATAATCTGATTTCTCTGGCAGATTCCTTATGAGCTCTGTTGTGAAGCACCAAATGCTATATTGTACAATGGGCGGGGTCCACATGCTTGTTACAAGCTGCCCAAATCATCTTACCAGATGTGATTGTTCTAATACAAATTCACTGGTTAATGCAAGAGCCAGGATCTTGCGGGGTATATCGGCCAAAAATGTCAAGAGGAGCTGCCTGAACGCCTCTTTGATTTAGCAAACACCTGAAGTGGGCTAGCCTCATTCTGACTTCTATGGGATGCTTTGCGAGCTTCTCCAATGGGGTCCACAACCGTTCTATATTGAAAGAGCATAGACAAACTTTTAAGTAAATTTTAACCGGGTAACTTCATTTTTGGTTGAGTAGACATGAAAAGGCTAGGAATAATCAAGTTAATTTCTTCTCGGGTGATCAATCTTTCCGAGAGCTAGGCGTTAGTTGCGAAATGCCCAAGATAAGGAAATTTGAATTGTTTGCATGATAGACACATATTAGGTATGGAATCCAAGATAAGGAAAGTTTTTTGTGGGTCTTTTGGTACCAACTGTCTCAAAAGCCTCAACTAACTAAGCCCTAACACAGCACGAATAAACAAGCAGAAAAGAAAAAAAAAGTTTAAATCTAAATTCTAGCTGAGATCTGTGGACATTGATTCATACCACCCAGTACCTGCCACCTATATACTATAAAATATTTGAGATAGTAATCCTTTTACCTGCAGCTGCAGCTGCACGGGGCCAGATAGTCCGCTGAATATTTGACATATCAATTTGCTCACCCCACATGCATACCTCGCCACCAAGTATCAATTTTTGTTGCTCGGGGTCGGAGATGTTAGTTAGTGGTTCGTTATCATAGAAGGCTTGCCATGAGACATCCAAGTGGTCCAGGTACCATTTGTTTTGGTTGCTTACTATGCATCTCAAACCAGCCGCCGCCACTTTTTGTGCCACCCTTTCCCCTAACCTATTTTTGTTTGGTTTTTATTTGATTTGAAAATTATGTTAGCACCTTAAAATGGGATGTCCTGAATATTCTAAATAGCTCTGTTCAACTTTGTATAATTAATGCTTTAGTTTGAATATGGATGATATAAGAAATAGAGATAGAAGAGTGATCATGGGTATCGTTCATTCCCATCTCGCACATTTTGATTGATAAATTAATAAATTATATATTCCAGACATTGATTCTACAGCTACATTAATTGGAATAGTCAATTTATTTTAGAATTTTGAATTAACTACAGATATTCGTTTAGGACTTTATTATTCTTTCTTTCCGTTTCATATATTGTGCCATATATCCATGTGAAGAACAAATAATCTTTGTGTACAGTATTCTTACCAGTTGTGAACTACTGTTTTTGGGCTCAACTTGTCTCCAAAGTTGTTAAATGTCTCCTCCCTAGCAGTATCATGAAAATGTGTCACTTAACAGTAATCAGCAACATATTATTAGTGTAATAGTGTCTCTAATTTTGGTAATTAACGAATTACCAATATGTATTGGCTGGTTACACTCAGCATTTTTTTTTCTCTTTTCTCTAATCTGCAGGAAACCTAATATCATTACAATTAGGTCGGTACTGACGAGACAAGCTACCGGAGTTCAGTCCCAAGCAGGAATTGAGAAAATTAGGTAAAAGTATAACTATTGTACCAATTAATGATTTCATAACCATATGACATTGCTATATCCTGAACCCGCAGCACAAAATATCTATAGCCGTCAGATAAAGTCATGTTGTTATCATTCAACCTGAAAATTCACAGGCACACAAACACACAAGATAAAGGAGCGTTTTTTAATTATTTGATTGATCTTTTTTTATTTTATTTAGAATTTATTTTTGCTTATCTACTCAAATAAATAGGGTACTATGATGAACACACCATTCAATGATATGTGGCGTTTTATTCCAGCAATCTGAATTAAAGACATATCTAATCAGTTCAGAAAGATAATTAAATAATTATAATATAAATTGTAGAAAAAATAAAGTTGAATGATTTAATGCGCCTTACCCATATACACTTCATCACCGCCTAAATGGACAAAGTTAAATTTAAAAACCTTGCTAAAATCTGAAATAAAAGAAATGAAATTTATTAATTAATCTCTCTAAACCAATTGACAAGCTAGTTTTACTTTTTAAATGTTTGAATGTCAAGAATACAAAGAATTTGAGCATGCTTCATTAGCATGTCCTATCAAATACAAGTGGTTCGCTAAAGAAGGGATCAAGTGAGGTAACATAGTTAACATTAAAAAAAAATATATGAACCTTACCTGAAAGAATGCCATCAATTACTTCAAATGCAAATTCATTACTGACATCTAGTGGGTTTCTACAATTGTTTGATGGCCATAGAGATGGATAGCCGACACCCCTATACAAAAGAAGGTTATTTTGAAAAAAAAATTACTGGTAATAAGCAGTAGAATTAGATGAACACGGTAAATCGTACTAAGGAAATTATAACAAAACAAAGAGAAAATTAATGTACCAAGAGCTGGTATGGCCAGGTACATCTATCTCAGCCAAAACATTCACTCCTCTCCGTTCCGCATAACTGCAATTCTTTCTTAGTCTCAGCATAACACCAATTTAAGACTACAGAACTGTTAAGTAAAATTAGAAAATACCATACTTTACGATATCAGCTGCATCATCGATTGTATATCTCTCTGAACTAGAATAAGCACCCTTCCAAAGTTTTCGGTATGATGGTACTTCAATAGGGAATGATTGGTCATCCACGATATGCCAGTGAAGAACATTCTATACATGCAAATCATTACCAAGAAACTGTCCTGAGTTCACTTTTCATAAAATGAGATAGGACTGAGAAGATTAATACGGAACAACGAAAAGCACCTCTGTTTTGTTTTGTCTATCCAGCTTTGAATCAATGTTGTCAAAAAAATTCTATGAGTTTGTATGATATTTTACACTTGACCCATATTTAATTTGTTATTTTCATTCTCATAAAGGAATTACAGTACAATATTTATGCAATTGCTTGATTGGAATATTATAAATTTCTAAATACATGTAGTTGAAAGTTCATGAATTTTATCATTACTGCAATTTTCATTTTGACTGTCATATCAATTCTAATTTTGATCTATAGCAAACATAACCCAACCAACCCCTTCCACAAAATTGGAAGTTTTCTGGTTGGGCTGCTGTGAACATGTAAGTGCCCTTTTAAATAATTTATTTTAGAAATTTTAACCAATTTGTGTTTTCTCAATTAATCATTAGATTTTGTCAATAAAAATCTAATTTTGCATAATATTTTTTTCCCTAAAATTTGACAATCTCACTAAGAGCTGATCTATTTCATTTGGAGTAATTTTACTAACATACCAATTTACTGTAGGCCATCGAATCGATCACACTCTTTATTTCCGGTACAGGAAGATAGTGTCTTGATGTATCTGTTCAACAATATAATATTTTCAGTTCATTCCATGAACTAAATTAATCAATTACTATTACAGTACAGTTTTTAAGAAAGAACAGAGAAAAGTGTCTACATAACCAACATTTTTATGAGGCTATCATATATATATTCATGTATGTATATGATATTGGATAATATAATGCAAGCAGCAGCAGCAGCAGCAGTACCAACTTATACTAGTTATAATAGAAATTTAATAGCTAGATAATGTGAAGTCTAACCGATGAGGAGACCCCGATAAGGGAACCTGGGAAGGTCATAAATAGTCCAAGGAGCCGAATGCAATTCTAACGCTTTAGTTGTGGAATTAAAATAGCACAACTGACTGAATGTCTGCAATTTTATAGGAAAATATTGAAAATTTCTGAACTCTATTTATCATGAAATTAAAAAATTATTTTTAATTGGTACATTTTTTGTATGTCACCTCTATAGCATGAAGTGCTCCAAAAACTGTTGATGCCTGGAAAAACACAGACAAAGTAAATTACAATTGAAGATGTATATTAATGTTTTTATAGCTGATCAGTACCTGTTTATTATATATTGCATAAAAATTATAGAAATCCCAACAATTTTGGGCATACTGTTCCAATTTTGATTAAAATCTGACCTATATTGAATCAGCTTTAGTTCAATGCATCATAAAAATGATGGAAAACTTGCAAAGAAAAGGCAAATGGAAATGAATTTTACTTGAACTGACCTCAATTCGTGCAAACAGTATGCTTCCTGTGTCAGGCACATGTAAATAATATGACTCATCAATCCCAAAATTTAGCTGTATTATTTCATTAAAAACAGAGAAACAAAATAATGATCAAAATAAGGACATTAATTTTAGCATGTATTACTGCACCCATTTTAACAAAAAAAGAAAAACAGATGTTATAAACAGCCAAAAATTTAAAAACAGGAAGAGAATTTACTTAATGGAAGTAACTAACTTGTTATAAACAACAAAATTTGAATTCCTAAACAACATTGGAAGTAACTAACTTATAATTAATAACTTGACAAAGTGAAATTACTTACCGTCTCGTTAGGAGAACGTATAGCGATGTTAATTCCAGCTAGCACAGGAAGAGAAGTTCGCTTATCATCGAATTTATTTAGCACGATACCGGCACTATCTTGAACATTAGAAGCAAGAAAATCGGTTTTGGTGGTATGACCAGCAGTAATTAGATGTACCATTCTCTCAAATGCCTCTTTCAAAATACCAGAACTGTCCATATAATTGCTTCGGTACGTCCTCAGTTCAAAATTTCTGCTCAGGCGAAGTGTACTAGAGCCAGAACTCGCCATTTTCGGCATCGGCCATATGTTCTGGCCATGAACTCTTAGAGAAAAACTTATAACAAAGCCAAAAGAAGCCCCAAAAAGAGGCGCTTGGAATGGTAGATGCCAACCATGAGTACAGAGTATAATATGAGAAAAGAGAGAGATCTCAAACTTTAACAGTAGAACAATGAGGATTGTTTTGTAATAAGAAAACACTTAATTTGCTCAGAGCAGAGGTATTTACAAGAAAGGATTACCAAAGGAGAAATACAAATGTCTTGTTTTAATTTGATACTTTCCAAGGAGTGATACAATTGTATTAAAAAAATTATAATTGATGCTCACTTGTATTATAGAAGGATTATCTAAAATTAAAAGTTAACTTTAAATATGCACTATAAAATTTCAACTATTTGTGTGGTTGTAATAGTTTGTTAATTTGCTTAGTCCTTTTAGTTTAAAAAACAACAGAGTAAAGAACTTCCAATACCGTACAATTGAGAACAAAGTTTTGCTTACAAGGATAGGAAAACTATTTTAATTTTTTTTTTTCAAACTGATGCTTTATAATATAACTTTGCATTGTTTATATCATTTACTTTGATTAAATCAAGACATTGCCCTTTTTTTTAACGGATAACAAGATGCTACCTGTTTTCTTTTGTTTTTAAGATGTTGGAGGCCAGTCTTCATATCCAATAGAGATTTGTGCATTTTCTTTTTTTCTTCTAAATTCTTGATGGAGGCTGTCAATGGCAAAATTTGGGATCCAAATCTGCTGAAATTCGAGATCATCAACAGTAACCTGAAATCTCTGAAATCTCGAATCCAGCCATTGAATTGTTTTGAGATGCGTACACAAAAAAAACCAGTTATTTTGAGATGTGTGCACAGAAAAAGTTGGACGGCTGGATCTCAAATTTTAGGAATTTCAGGGTTACTGTTCATAGATCTCGGATTTCAAGCTGATCTGAATCCCAAAATTTGTGCATTGTCACTCAATTAATTTTTTAAGTTAAAGATGGAAGGCATACTTTTTATCTTTAAAATAGTTAGAAGAACTCTTCAAGGAAGAACCCGTAAAAGTGTGTGAAAATACGCAAGAAATATAAAATTACAAAATTTAGAAAATTTTATATATTTTACAGATTGAAAAGTCGAATCGTAGATTATTGATCTCGGTTAAGATCAATAATCGGGTCGCCCCCAATTAGTGTTATATCTGGAATTAGGTCCGTTTTCATTCGAGCCGTTTCAAGTTTAAAATTATTTGAGTTTGGTTCGAGTCAAGTCGGATTTCGATTTATCTGATTTTTTCTTTGTCAGATTTCGATTTCGGTTGGACAGATTCTAACAAATGCAATGCAATCCTGTTGATGGTAACACATGTTTACTTTTTATTATTTGTGAATAATATAATCTCTGAAGTTTTCTAGATCGGTTTCATTAGTTTGAACGTTCCACCAAATTCTAAATAATTAAATGATGCATTTTCATGACACTTTTTTAGACTCCATCAAAATTATTGATCTGGTTAATTAATTAATTAATTAATTCTTCGTTATATATATTATGCTTCCTTGACGTTTCCATAAGAAAATGACATTTGTGCTTCAATTTATTTTACTCGGGAAAGATACTTATTGGCACAAAAGTGCTCTAAAATATAAGAGCTGATTTGGCAACTCTCGGAATAGCAGAATATATTAAAAGAAAATTGCGCTATTTCCAATGAAAATTATTGCCAAACGTGTATTAATAGCATATTAGCGGTGTGCACAATAACAATTATTATTATGACCGCCCTCCTTCCCTTCTGACTTGGGTAAACCAGTTAGAAAATCCATACTAATGGTTAACCAATTTCCTTTTGGAAAGGTGATTGGATCTAACTAGGGGTGCACAAAAAGCTCATGACTCGAAACTCAGTTCGGAATCAGTTCGGATTCAACTCACTATAACTCGAGTTAAAACTGACTCGAGTCAAAACTGACTCGAGTCAAAACTGACTCGAGTTTACTGACTCGGTTAATTTATGAGTCGATTCCAAGTTAGGCCTAACTCGGTTCGGAATCAACTCAGTTGGACTCATCACACCAAACCCTAATTTATATATTTTCAATTTTTAACCCCCAAAACTTTATACTTCAGATTGCCGCTTAAAACTTTTATCCCCAATTCCCCATTTCTTTTGTTTTGTTAATTTATTAGACTCTATACTGTTTTGTTAGACTTTATCGGTTTGGTAATTTTTAATTATGTACTATTTTGGTGTTTTCGTAATTTTTAATTATGTGTTGGCCATTATCTCATTATGTATTGCCTTTAATTGTGTATTATTTTTGTAAACTATGTTATATTTTTTTTGTTAGAATTAAATTAGACCGCCTCACTATGTATTACTTTATGAGTCACGAGTCGACTCACTTCGACTCGAGTTGTTTGCGAGTTGATTCCAAATCGGAGTTTTTGACTCGGAATTGGATTAGCGACTCAGACTCAACTCGGCTCATGAGTTTGCGAGTTGAATCCAAGTTGTCCTTAACTCGGACTCAACTCGGCTCATGAGCAGCCCTAGATCTAACAGCCCAGGGGGATGTATGTTCTCCCCTTTGTTTAACTGGCAGGTGTGACACTTTTGTACACATCTGCTTGCATGTTTACCCAATAGAACACCTTCTTAGTTCTTTGCAGTGTGCCTAGAATTCCTGAGTACCCACCAAGATGTATAACAAAGAATAAAATAAAATAAAACGGTGCATTAGTATAAAATTATATAGTTGTTGGAGATGTATAACAAAGACTACTTAGTTGGAGATGCTTTAGGTTAATTATGCTTAGCAATTTTATATTTTCAGGAAATTAATGTTAGCTTACAGAAATGTATGATTCAAAACCTAACATTGAAATTCGGTACCAGTATGTAAAGGACTTGCACCCTCCTTTTGTGTCTCGATAAATTAATTTTGAGATACTGATCAGTACATCTGACTCGGTACCAGTATAACTTTCTCTTTTCTATTTCTGTTAATCTTTTTTCTTTTGCAATTTTACATGGCCACTTATTTTGTACAAATTACTTCATGGTTAGGATGCCCATGTTGAACCATTTTTGATAGAAATTATTGCTTTCCATATCATATAGGTTTTGATGGTGTTGAAATTCATGGAGCTCACGAGTATCTAATTGATCAGCATAATTTAGATGCATCGAACCCTTCTTGCAATTTATGGTACAAAAGTACAAAAGCTGGGCATGACTCAAGGTACTTGGTAACATGTCAGCAAGCACTATTGCTCTTTTTTATTATTTTTTTCCTTACTTTTGACTTATTAAAAGCTTAAAGCTTGAAGAAGATTTGTAATCTCAAATGATTTTATTCATATTTCTTGTATGATTCAATTACATGTACATGGTCTTATTTATAAGAGAATGAAGAGAGAAATAAAGACACTGTTATTACAGCTCTGTGTCTGTTACAACTAGGGCTGCACAAAATTATACTAGGATAATTATACTTTGATGCTCAATGTAGGACTAGGATAATTATACTTTGTTTGTTGTTTCATGTGATGTAGTGATGTAGTGGATGTAAAATATATAAAACCTATTTATGTGCTTTACTTTTCTTATTCATATGTAAATATTTGTGTTGATGTGTCAAGTCCTCTTTGCAAGAGTCCTCTTAAATTTGTTGTTGCTTTTTTAAAATATCATGAAATGTAATTCTTAATCATATGTGTCAGTTGATAATTTTCTTGAAATGCATACAATGTAATAATTTTGTACTCAATCTATATGTTAGTTGATGATGTTCTTATGTTTTAAGCAATGTAATAACTTTGTTTTTTACTTGATGAAGCTGGTATTATTGTTATATTATTTTGGTGTTATGTTTAGATTGTGTCGCATTGTTGTCAATCTAATATTTTTGCCAAATTCAAGTGATATGATATGTAATGCACCACTCATGTGGTTTATGACTTTTGAGCACAATTTCTAACACTTATGACATCACTTGATGTATATTCAAACAACAAGTACATAAAAATTAAAAATATGAATGTTCAAACATGATTGAACAATAAGTCGCAGCAAGCAAGTGAAGCAACAAAATAGCAAGGCATCAATTTCAACAATAAGAAAATTTTGGATTTAACTAATTAATGAAGCAGTAGTCACCAGCTCTTTTAAAATTCAAGTGCTCAAATTACACAACACGTCACTGGAGCTTTCTCGATACCACAATTAATTGCTTTTTCCACAAAATATGAATGTTGAAACATGATTCGTTTTCCCCTGAAAATCATCTCGTTTCTATTTTGCCATAGCCACCAGCAGGTACACAGTATACGATTCACCCATTCCTTCTTGTTCAGTTGACTCCCGATCGATCTTAGCTTCTTGCCAAGATAATTTCCAAATTTCCGGTATCGGCACTTCCGGTACTATCACTGATGCTAAAAATAACAGTTTAGCATTTTAATCATGAAATTGAACATCACAACCAGTTAAGAATCAGCAACAAGAAAACTGCAGGGCTATTTAAGAAATATATGCTGGTAAAAGGGTACAAGATAGGCTGTTCTCAGTCAAAATGTGGTATACTGAGCCAAAATGGATAAATCTATAGTTCATTTTGTAACAAAAAAATATTCCCAAAAGTAAATAATACATAATATTTTGGTTGAAGTCTCAACCTACTATATCCTTAATTTTCCCAAAAAAAACAATAAAGGAAAGAACCTCATATCAATGCTTTCTAGCCTGATACGCTCCACTGTCAGGTATTCTTCATCTGTTTCTTCGGTTTTTTTCAAATCACCTTTTGATCTAACCGGTGATTTTTGAGAGCCAATTAGCCTGGATATTCCTTCCAACCTGAATTTGTTTATTTAATTTGTCTCATGATTAATATTAGAAATAAACAATAGCACCAAAAAAAAGGCAAATTCTCAGAAATTGTACGCCATTGATCTTTTTGAGGAACCACGACCACAAACGAGACATGATTATATCCAATTTCGCCATGTAGAAGAAATCAGCTGTGGTATCAATCCCAGTCGCTCTTCGAAATATCAGATACTAAATTAAGTTCATTGGCAAGGAATGAGAGTAGGTCCGATGCCCATCGGACCTACATTGGTTCGATGGGTGTGATGACCATCCGATCTGCATCAAGATTCGTGTGTTCTGCATCAAAATACGTGTAAAACTGTATCAATTTCCGTGCACATAGATCTTGATGCTAATCGTACGATGATAGAGCTAATTGAACCTAACTCTAGGTCCAATGCCCATCGGACCTACTCCTATCTCCATTGGCAAAGTGTTAAATATAAGACTTGGATTCACATATTCTGTTATTCTCTAATTATTTGTATACATGACAATGATTTATTATCTTAAATCATTCTCATCATTATTATTATTTACATACTGGTACCGAATTTATACTGGTACCGAATTAACCTAAAGCTGCCAACCAAGTTCATTACAGATAGAGACCCAGTTTTGACCAGCATTTTTTGGAAGGAGCCGTTCTCGAAGCTGTGTAAATATCTGAACTCGGTGTTCTCCTCTCTCGGTTGAAGCAAAGCAGCATAGAAATTGGTCGATTTTCATACTGGTACCGAATTAACCTAAAGCAAGCCAAAGCCAGAGAAAACAGAAGCCAAAAATTGGCTTGAAAATGCATAAATAAAATTTTGCAAAAAAAGGACTACCTGTAGAGAGTTTCGGAGGAGATTTAAAGGAGAGATGTGATGGCAAGTGGGTCTGGCACCGAGAGAGGAGAGGAGCGGGAGAGGATTTTCTTGGTGCGATTTAGGTTTAGGTTTGAGCGATGGGGAATACGCGCGAGTGAGAGAGGTGTGACGGTGGAGGCAAATTGGTAGGCGAAGATGAGGCGGAGCGTGGGGATCAACGACTAGGGTTTTGGCAGGTTCGCTGCGCCCGCGCGAGAGAGAGGAGAGCGGAGTAAAAAGAAAGAACAAGTCGCTGCCGGGAGAGAGGGGATGGGAGTTTACTGGACGGGTCCAGTAATTGGAGAGGTGAAATTTCTAATTTCAGCGACAAATTTTGAATCCGATCAGATTGATCTGCACAATTTTTAAAGCAGATCCAATGGACTGTAATGGAAAGTAAAAGAGGCTGTTTAATTTCCAAAGCATGGTAGCCTATCTCTATACATATATACATATATATACGAGGAGGGCCGACATTTTTAAAAATACCCTAAGTTCAATACAAATTATTAAAATTACCCACGGTCCCAAATCTTTATTAAAAATACCCATACCGGCCAATTATTGGCCGGTACCGATTAAAAATCCAAACCGGCCAATTATTGGCCGGTTCCTTGATTTTTTTTTTTTTTTTTTTTTTTTTAGAGAAAAATTGCTAAAATGCTGAAATGAAATCTAACACAAAAAAATTGAATTGTTTTTTTAAATATTTGTTAGAAAATACGCTACGAATAGGGCTGATTTTGTGCTAAAATACGGTAAATTACAATAATTATGCTAAAATACGGTAAATTTACTAAAATGCTGAAATTACAATAATTATGTAGAATTATGCTAAAATACGGTAAATTACGCTAAATTACGTATGAATATGGCCTATTTTGTGCCATCCTTCATAAATCATAAAAAATAGTAAAAAAATTTCAAAAATAATAAAAATTGGTATTCTACAAGTTCATTATATAACTAATTTACTGAGCTACGTAGATTGAATAATAAAAGTGAAAATCTCAATCGAAAACTTCAACTGAAGTTTTGAGGCTCTTCCCTTTGTTTTTTGGCGATTCTGAATTTGGCTTTTGACATCGCTAGCACAGACGATGCGCATTTTCACAAGCTTTCCGAAAAGTGGTCATTTGCTGAAATCGGACACTCGAGCGCCGTTTTATGGCCGTTTGAAGTTTCGTCGTCGTTTTTTCCCCTTCTCAGTGAAGATATCATCCCTATTCGTACGTAATTTAGCGTACTTTACCGTATTCTAGCATAATTATTGTAATTTACTGTAATTCAGCATAAATCAAGTAATTTAGCGTGTTTTAGTATAAATATGCTAATTATATATAAAAAATGTAATCTAGCAAATATTTAAAAATAAATTCTATTTTTTAGTGTTATATTTCAGCATTTTAGCTAATGTCTCTTAAAAAAAAGTTAACATAATTTAAAGTAATCTAGTGTCAATCAGTATAAATTAACATAATTTCAAGTAATTTAGCGTATTTTAGTATAAATATGCTATCAAAAAAATAATATAACAAATATTTAAAAAAACAATTCAATTTTTTTGTGTTAGATTTCATTTCAGCATTTTAGCAATTTTTCTCTAAAAAAAAAAAAAAAAAAAATCACAGAACCGGCCAATAATTGGCCGGTCGGGAATTTTAATCGGTACCGGCCAATAATTGGCCGGTATGGGTATTTTTAAAAAAAATTTGGGACCGTGGATATTTTTAATAATTTTTATTGAACGTAGGGTATTAATAAAAATGTCGGCGAGGAGGGATCCGATTACAACACTTTTGAGTTACCACAAAGTTAATCCAACCATTTTCTACATTTTCAAAGTCCAAATCGTTGATCCAAACTCTTCAACATGATCGCCACAATAAAATGTGCTTGCAGATCAAATTTTACATTTTTTTGAATTTTTTTACTATTTATTAAGTATTTTACAAAAACTAGTCAAATTCAGACCATTGAATTTTGTACCCATCTTAATAAATAATAAAAAAATTTAAAAATGTAAAATTTGATCTGGAAGTACATTTTATTGTGGAGATCATGTTGAACGGTTTGGATCGACGATTTGGACTTTGAAAATGTAAAACATGGTTGTCGTAACTTTGTCGTAACTCAAAAGTGTTGTAATCGGATCCCTCCTCAATATATATATATATATATATATACATATATATATACACATATATATACACACACATATATATAGGAAGTGGCTACGGTGCTACGCGTAGCATAGAGAGCCTCCGTGCTACGGCTCAATATTTGAGTTTTCAAAATCCTAACGGTCGATCCGAACCGTTCAACATGATCTCCATATGAATATGTACTTGCAAACCAAATTTTACATTTTTTAGAATTTTTTTACTATTTTTAAGATAGGTAGAAAATCACTTGATCTGAATGGTACAGAATTTCCAGATCAAGTGATTTTCTACCTATCTAAATTTTTTTTAAAAATGTAAAATTTGGTTTGCAAGTACATATTCGTATGGAGATCATGTTGAATGGTTCGGATCGACCGTTAGGATTTTGACACTCAAATATTGAGCCGTAGCACGGAGGCCCTCTATGCTACGCGTAGCATATTAGCCAAATTCCACACACACACACACACATATAGGAAGTGGCTACGGTGCTACGCGTAGCATAGAGGGCCTCTGTGCTACGGCTCAATATTTGAGTTTTCAAAATCCTAACGGTCGATCCGAACCATTCAACATGATCTCCATAGGAATATGTACTTGCAAACCAAATTTTACATTTTTTAGAATTTTTTTACTATTTTTTTAGATATGTAGAAAATCACTTGATCTGAATGATACATAATTTCCAGATCAAGTGATTTACTATACATAGCACGGTTTGGTCCGTGCTACAGCTCAATATTTGAGTTTTCAAAATCCTAACGGTCGATCCGAATAGAACACCTTCTTAGTTCAACTTATCTTCATTTATCTCATTTTCGTTTTCAGATACATATCTTGTTTCTTCGTGTACCTCAGTTTCAACTTGGTTTTCCATAAACTCATTTTGCGGTTTAATTTTCCAAAGTTTTGAATATAACCTTTTTGAGGTTTTAGTTTTTCTTCTCCCTCTCTTCTTATGTTTTTTTTTTCACTACCTGATGCATATTTTCTAGGAAACATTGTTTTAAATTAAAAAAAACAAGTATAGAAGTATACAGCCTGAGTAATGAGGTACAAAGGCAGCGTTGAGCCGCTGACTTAGATCTAACTATGAGTTACCTAAATTTGATCTTCGCTGTAAAAACAAAAAAAATTGGCAAAAACTAAGTTATTAAATTAATTATTACACAAAAGAAACGGCATAAATTGCACTTGGAAGAAACGGAGAGACACAAAGGAAGGAAGGGGAGGTGAAGAATAGAAGGGAATGGAATGGAATAGAAAGTAAGATTAATATATTAAACCTCTTTGTATTTGGATGATTAATAAGAGAAAATAAATTTAACTTTCTTTTTCGTCTTATTTCTTGTTTGGTTGATTAAAATTTAGAAGGTTAATGAGAAATTCGGTAGTTGTTGTAGGTTTGTGACAAAAAATTTGTATGAGAAATATATAGGTAAGATATAGGGTTAAGCATTTGTGCTATTTTTTCTAAAAATATTTGTAACAAAATTTCTTTCCATCCGTTACACCCCAAATCGGGAGGGAAACCGATTCTATTGATTACAATGATACAAGGTTAAACCTTTCACCTCCTATACCCTTCACCTCCAACATAATTTTATCAACCAAACACGATTCAACGGAAAGTTTTCTTTTCTTTCCATTCCCTCCCTTCATGTACTCTCCATCCAAACAAGGTGTTAATTAATAAAAAAGGAGGGGAATTTGAAAGAAATTACTTTAATAAAAAACGGAGCCGAGAGGGAAAGGCAAAAATTTGGATTGTTTCGTTCGTTCACACTGAATCGCAGAATCCGTAGGCATTCGCCTAAATCCTATGTAATTTTTTTTAATGAAGCCTATCCCGATTGATAGGCACTGCACTAATGATAGAAGTGATGTTGCAATATTTTGGAATGGTGTGAACGTGTACTGATTGAATGAAAGCTCAAGATTTGATAAAAAAATGTAATTCGATCTTCGTTCACACTGGAGCTGAGAGGAAAAAGCAGAATGCCTGCCGATTACAAACTAGATCTTTGTTCACACTTGAGAGCCGCTGGGAGTTGGGTTTTTTTTTTTTTTATCGTATGCAAACTTTTTTTTTTGGGTCCCGGGGCCATCGCCCTGGTTATCCTGAGTAAGGACCGGCCTGCACTTAAAAGCCACTAACTTTAAAAAAATGATGTTTTTTATATAAAATTGACCTGTTTGTTTTAACATGTGTCTCTTCGTATTGAGGTGAAATCCATCATATATAGCAGGTTTGTGGTTCTATATTAAAAAAATGTAATAAATCTTAAACTATTAGTGCATATTAACAACATTAAACTCACTCAATAGTCAAAAAGAACATTAGGTTGAAACCATCATATTTTTTTTTCAAGCTGCTTTCGGAAAAAAAAAATCAGAAAAAGGACAGCACAAAAAATTAGAACATGCTTGAATATCAAACACAGGCGAAACAGTTTTCTCAATTGTCACACGCAAACTGGTAAAGGCAGAGTTTTATTTCATGGAAAAATCAGACTATTAGAGAAAAAAAAAAAAAAACATGATCAACTTCTTTTTGGATCTTCTAATAAATTTTTTAAGCCACCTGGCACATGCAAAAAATTTACGAGAACAACACATTTGTATACTTAGTTAGAAACAATGGAGTCAATTGACTCTTTTTATTTTTTTAAATTTGTATACTTATACAAGATTTTCTATATAATTAGAGTAAAATGTTATAAATACTGTAAATTTGACTCTCATACTCAGCATGAAAATATTATATGATTAATTCTTATTCATATTTGACTCTCATAATTTGAAAGTCTGATTCCGCTCTATGTCCACACATTTGTCACTGTTCAGGACTTTAGCTTCCAGAACTGGTAAAGGTTGCTGGGGACATAGTGGGGTTTAGCTATCAAATCTCATATTATATAATGAGTGAGGCTATGGTACTTCGGCTAGTGTACTTCAGCTCAATATGGTACTTTTAAAATCCTAACGGTCGATCCGAACTGTTCAATGTGATATCCATATGAATATGTACTTGCAAACTAAATTTTATATTTTTTCGAATTTTTTTACTATTTTTTAGATAGGTAGAATTTTCAGTGTTTTATAAAAAATTCTGGACCATCAAAATTCTACCTATCTAAAAAAATAGTAAAAAAAATTCGAAAAAATATAAAATTTAGTTTGCAAGTACATATTCATATGAATATCACATTGAACGGTTCGGATTGACCGTTAGGATTTTAAAAAGTACCATATTGAACCGTAGTACACTAGTCACAGTACACTAGCCGAAGTACCATAGCCTCACTCTTATATAATATTGTAAAAAATAATTGTTTTTGGTGAAACGGTCCGACAACAAAGGCCCAACTATTGTGTTCACTAGCAAGAAAAAGACTAGCTGTCCCGCTAATTTCAGCCCAAAACAACACCAATTACTCAATATTCTGCCTTAAAAACAAGCTCGAGCGAATTTTTAGAAGTATTGTTACACACTTACACTTACTCAAGAAGGGCCTGTTTGGCGGATTGAATGGAATGAGAATGGGCTGGGGAACGAAGATTTTTGAATGGCCGAAATACTGTGCGCGTGGGGAAAAAAAAATTCACTCTGAGTGAATTTTTTTTTTTCTCACGGACACAGTGACAAGCCGAACAGGCCCGAAGAGAGTTTACACAAGTACGGGATATTTTTGTGGTTCGTAAACTAACCTGAGAAGGCATGGCCCAACATACCAAAACCATGCTGTTTTCTTTTCCCCGAAGTAACCATTAACCAATACCCAAAAAAAGCAGAAGCAAATCGACTTGAAGAAATTTTCTTATAAAATTGATAATGAAATGAAACTAAGTAAAATATGTTAGTTGAAACATGACCATATATTTATGATTTTTTTTTTTGTTCACCATCTATTTGCTTTCTTGGAAATTTTAAAATTTGCATTGTGTGCAACAAATTCGTAGTTCTTCATGCAACGGGTGCAACTTACAACTCGAATCGATCAAAAGAATGGAGAAGTGTTGCAATAATTATATTTTATATATGAGGACGGATCTGATCGTTCAAAAGAAATGGAGAAGTGTTGCAATAATTATATTTTATATATGAGGACGGATCTGATCGTTCAAAAGAAATGGAGAAGTGTTGCATTGTGTTACACCACTTTTGAGTTACCACAAAGTTACTCTTCTCATTTTCTACATTTTCAAAGTCCAAATTGTCGATCCAAACTGTTCAACATGATTATTTAAATAAAATATACTTGCAGATCAAATTTTACATTTTTTTTGAATTTTTTTTACTCTTTTTTATGATAAAAGCTATGATTTGAAGGTGATGCAATAATTATATTTTATATATTTTTATTTATTTTATTGTTATTTTTCAATTTGTGGGTTTGGTCAGGAAACTTTGATCCCACCTTATAAAGGTTTGCATGTCTGAATATTGCCTGAGCTATATTCTATTTAATATATTTCGACGTCAAGAAATTTAGTAGGCTCCCGGACTCTTCTATAAAAAATTAGTTTACCTCCAAATCATTCAAATATAAAATTTCGATCTTATTAATACTTTGATGCAAAAATTCTGTCTTGTAGCAAGCTCTTTAAAACCCTACATTTGAAGGCCTCATGCACTTGCCACACTGAGCTTCCTAACGAAAGCACTAGAGAGAAATCAGGCTCAAATTATTCTACTGGCAAATTAATTTCCTATTTCAACGCCTTGAGACAAATTTACTGCTTATAACAAGAGCCCGGTTCTGACGGGACTTGCCGGCCAAATCCAACTAGAGGAGCTGCCTGAACCCCTCTTTTATTTAGCAAACACCTGAAGTGAGCTAACCTTGATGTCACCTGTTCCGGATCTTTTGCAAGCTTGTCAAATGGGGTCCACAACCGTTCTACATTGCAAAGTAACACACAAAATGTTAAGTATGATCATTGATAGCCTAGGGACAATTCAGTCATTTCTTCTTCTTCTTCTTCATCTTGACAATATTTTTAGTTTAGTTTCAGTGCAATAACCCAAAAGAGTGTGGTTATAAATATGAATATCTGTAGGTTTTACATGCAAATAGGGTGGAATACTATGTTTAGTTTGTTATCAGAACATAGCTTTTATCATAATTCATTAGTTCAGAAAAATTATCAAATGAACTCACAAACCCTCTTTACACAGAAACAAGTCCATACAATTTTATTCCTTTTTTAGAAAAAAAAAAAAACAAAACAAGAATTGCGATCGATCGAGCCAATAGAAATATGATTGTACCTGCAGCAGCAGCTGCACGGGGCCAGATAGTCTGCTGAATATCTGACGTGTCAATATGCTCACCCCACATGCACACCTCGCCACCAAGTACCAATTTTTGTTGGGTAGGGTTGGAGATGTTAGTTAGGGGTTCGTTTGTGTAGAAGCCTTGCCAATCGGCATCTATGTGGTCGAGGTACCACTTGTCTTGGTTGCTTACTATACATCTCAGACCGTCCGCCACTACTTTTTCCGCCACCCCACTGCCTAGCCTATTTTTTCAATTCATTTTTTTTTTTGGAAAATATTTTGTTAGTGCTTGGAATGAGATTATATGGGCACCCTTCCTACTACCTATGTTCAGTCTTATGGGTGGGGGAGGGGGGGGGTGTCAAACAATGAAATGTTAAGAAAACTTTTACAACATTTTAGTACACAAAAAGGTTTATTTGCAGCTAAATCAGAATATTGAAAAGAACTAATGACAGGATGGTGGCCCCAAAGTTACATGTACTTAGAGTTCTTAATTTTGGGTGATGATACAATACCAACAAGGGAAAGAATCTATAGAATTATTTTTCTCTTTTAAAGTTTGTTTTTATTTTTGTAAGAATCGGTTGATTTAACAAAAGTGATCTTAAAGACTTTAACTTTTTTCTCTTTCCTTTGTTATATGATTACAATTTAAGATTGGAGTTTGGATGGAGCAACTTGTGACCATGTGCAACTAACATGCAATGTTTGGAGGTATATAACTTTTACCAGTTGTGCACTACAGTTTTGGGGCTCAATTTGTCTCCAAAGTTGTTGAATGTCTCTTCCCTGGCATCATTATGTAAACATCATTTAGTAGTAACAAAAATGATTGATCTCCAATTTATGTGGCTGGTTGCAATGTTTTTCTTCATTTAGTAACATTTCTGGATCTGAAACCCCCAATACAATACAAAATATGCTGATAATTAGGAAGCAGGGGTTCAATGGTTCCGGGTCCCTAAAGTAACTCAAATTTTGAGTTTGGATCCAGACCGTCCGATGAGAATTGGGTTAATCTGGCCCAATATGGAAATTCACGGGCCCCTTTAATATTCGTGCCAATGCTGATTGGACGGTCTGGATCCAAACTCAAAATTTGAGTTACTTTAATGGATCTGAACTCAAAAGTTGAGTTACCTGGTTGGAATTGGGACCTCAGTCTGTTAACCAGCAAAGAAATAAATAAAGAGAGTCCAAATGTACCAATTAATGATGTCATAACCATGTGAGATTGCTATATTTTGAGCTCTAAGCACAAAATATCTGTAAGCATCAGATTCATTCATGTGATGATTGTTTAACCTGCAAGTTCATATCCATAAGAAAAAGAGGGAATGAACTCTGCTGTTATTCTAATAGAAAAGCAAGGTTCTGCTTTTCCGATTCCAACCATTCAAAATTTTCCATTCATGTATCTCGATAAAGAAACTTTTTTCATGCACAAATCTCAACAAATTTGATGGTTGGAATCTAAAAAGCAGGACCCTACTTTTTCATTGGAATAATAGCAGAGTCGTATCCGAAAAAGAGTTCTAATAATTTTTTTTTTTTTGAAATATGGGTTGGGGTCAAGCCACCCAACACATTTCAAACCCTTATGTATTAATATAGAGAATTTCCCCACTTTGTGGGTTTCAAACACATGACTTTTTCATAGGAGTCATGTGCATTTGCCACTAGACCAAAAGCAAGTTCTCGAGTTCTAATGATTATAATACAATTGTTTTTTTTAATTTAAACAAAATTGTATTTTTTTGTCAAGTTCCTGAAACTTTGTATAAGAAAAAATGATTAGCGTACCATTGTTTGATATGTGGCGTTGTAGTCCAGCAACCTGAATTCAAACAAATGGACAAACTTAAATAAAATTAAGAGCAATATAGTCAGGCTTACTAAAAAAAAAAAATTGATGGTATAATCTGCCTTACTGGTGTTCACTTCATCACCACCTAAATGAACAAACTTAAATTTAAAAACCTTGCTAAAATCTGCAAAAAGAAAACAGACTTTTGTTATATTACTTTTTACCAGGATGATCTTATAGCACAAAAATATGATTCATTCAAGGACTTAAGCAAAATTTCATAAAAAATTGAGGTTGTTACCTGAAAGGATGCCATCAATTACTTTAAATGAAAATTCATTACTAACATCTAGCGGTTCTCTACAACTTTGTGATGGCCATAAAGATGGATAACCAACCCCCCTGTGAGAAAATTTCAAGTTCCATAAAAAGTAAATGGATTTGATTTGTATTAATGTTTTAGGAAAATAAAACTATATAATTATGCTAAAGGAAAGAGACAAAATGGAAAATAAAAATAAAACATGATGCCTACCAAGAGCGAGTGTGGCCAGGGACATCTATCTCAGCCAAAACATTCACCCCTTTCCGTTCTGCATACCTACAATTGATTTTTCTCACAAATTCTACAATTTAAAGGCTATAACACATGCCAAATTAATGATATAGAGTAGCATATATACCTCACAATCTCAATTGCATCATTGATTGTGTATCTCTCTGAATAAGAATAAGCGCCATTCCATAGTTTAGGGTATGATGGTACTTCCAAAGGGAACGATTGGTCGTCCACAATATGCCAGTGAAGAACATTCTACGCAATTTAAGGTACATATTACTTGAATGAGAAAAATAAGTGTCTCACAATTTTAATGTAATGAAAAAGATCAGGAATGAGAAAATGTCATCATCAGTTATATGGTATGAAAACATAATTCCCTCTACAAAAGTGTTGTTCAACTTCTAATTATTCCTTTTCTGAAATATATCACAAAATCATAATTTATTACATTGGATATCATCACACTTACATACCAACTTACTGTAAGTCATTGAATCAATGACACTCTTTATTACTGGTACAGGAAGGTAGTGACGTGATGTATCTGCACAACAGAGGAAAAAAGGTGAAAAAATACCAGTTACATGAAACAATTGCCCAACAAAAATATTTTGAAGAAATAACATGAAAAGTATTAGTAAATCTAACCAATCAAGAGACCACGATAAGGAAACCTCGGGAGGTCATTAATAGTCCAAGGAGCTGCATGCAACTCGACCACTTTTGTCGTAAAATTAAAATAGCACAACTGGCTGAATGTCTGCAATTCTAAAAATGTCAATCACTCGTTACTATTAAGAAGCATCTTTATAAGGTTGGGTGGTTTAAACATTACCTCTAAAGCATGAAGTGCACCAAAAATTGTTTTTGCCTGAAAAAAGAATGAGAGAATGTAAATTAGATAATTAGTTAATACACATATTGGTTCTTTTACCTAAATTCTATTTACTGGATATAACTACAATTATTTTTATTATTCTGCAGTTGACATATAATAGATGAGGTCACTCATGCTTTCATATTAGCATGCTCTGCATAACATATATGTATTTCGATGTCGGTAAAGAATCCTTTTTTTACATATAAGTTATACTGGTAATCAAGCTGCTTCACTTCAGTATATAATAGGAATGACAAGAAACAGAGAAGTAAATCTTTTTAAAAGGTTTTTTTAAGTATAAAGTTGAGCATCAACTGACCTCAATTTGTGCATAGAATGCGCTTCCTTTTGCTGGCACATTTAAATAATATGATTCATCAACCCCAAAATTCAGCTGCATATTTTCACAAAATGCAGAGCAAAAGATTTAACATGTCAATTATTATACAATTTCCAAATGATCATGCTGTTAATAATCGTTTTTGAAAAATGATGAAGGTGATGCTGGTGGCGAGGAGAGAAAAAAAAAGGTATACTGAAGCTTTGGAGAAGGCACTTCTTAGGAAATAAATTTCATCAGGGATTCAGAGATCCTCTATTCCAATTAAACAAAGTATCAAATTAGTCCTCAAAACTTTCACTTGCCCCAAATTTGCCCTTGGACACTTTAAAAAAGTCTTAAGTTAAATTGTTGACCATTTTTTTCCACTAATTTTTTTCCTGTATATTAACAAAAATTGAAGTAATCCTTGAACTTCTCGAAAGGACTTGGTTCTTTCGAGAGAAGTCCAAGGGCTCAATAAGTTATTCCTTGAAAACTCAAGGATGAATTTGCTAAAAATGAAAGTTCAAGAATGAACTCGGTTCTTTTTCCAAATTCGAATGGCGGATTCATTATTTTCCAAAATTTCAAGAACTATTTGATGCAAATGATGTTCATGAATCCATTCAAGTTTTATAATTGATTTAAGTTTGAAACCTATTAGTGTGGCTGAACAAGACCTACTCAGGTTCAAAACTTGGTCATTTTTTTTAAGAAAGAATTAAAAAAGATTAGAAAAGTTTACAAAAAGTTTAGCTCTAAATTTCTAATCGATCTTTTTAATATGTTGACACAGTTTCAAAATTAAGTATTTTTTTAAGAACAATGATTATAATGCTACGAGGACTGTAGCCACTAAACTAAACGACTTGGTGCTTGTTGTTTGGTGGCAACTTTCACTATCTTTTTTGAAATTATGTTGACAAGGCTGTCGGCAACTTTCACTATCACAATATCTAAAAGAAAATTAATTTAAGAGTAAAACTTCACAATGAAAAATAGGTCACATTCAACTATAAACTATTTATTAAATAAATGTCTCTCTGTCTACTTAAAAAATAAAGCATAAGTTATTTTCTTTTGTAGCCCAACAATACTGGGAGATTGTATATCAATCTTGCACAAAAATTTTTTATAAACCATAATTAATTTTTTTTTTTTTTTACAAAAACTATAAGAACCGAAATGTCATTTCGGTCCGGTCTCCTTTTTGGATTTTCTGTGGTACTGGTTTCACAAGTTTTCATATGAGCCGCCACAAAAAATTCAAAAAGGGAACCGGACCGAAATGCCATTTCGGTCCGGAATAAAAAAAATAACGGACCAAAATGGTATTTCGGTTCTTATGGTTTTTGTTAAAAAAAAAATCACGTTGGTTTCTTAAATTTATTTTTTTAATTATGGTTTATAAAAAAAATTCATCTAGCACGCGTCACTTTTCAAGTAATATGATCATCAATTTCTCCTAATATAAAGTAGCTATCAATAAAATTCCCAGAATTACCCTCCTTGCTTTTTCTAGAATGCATTAACTAATATATCCCAAACTACTATTAAGCATAATACAGTAAACACTGAGTAATTATAAATTAAGCAAAATAAATTAATTACCGTATCATCAGGCGACTGTACCGCAACATTGACACCGGCTAGAACACTATAACTAGGAAATTTGGAATTGGCAGTATGATCAGCTTCAATCAAATTTACCATTCTCTCAAATGCCTCTTTCAAAATACCAGAACCGTCTGAATAGTTGCTTCCATGCGTACTTAATTGAAAATTTGTGCTCAAATAGATTGTATTTGAACCGTGATTCGCTGATTTTGGCATTGGCCATAGGTTTAGGCCATGAACACTTACAAAAGAACTCAGCAAATTTCCAAAGAGAAGCACAAAACAAAGACGACTTCGGGTATCCCAAATGCAATCCATGGAACAGTTTAAACAATGTACATCAAATTGAAAAGAGAGAGAGGTACCCAAGACCTCAAATTTCAAAACAAGAAAGAAAGGTTATGTATGTACTTCCATTTGGAAAAAATGGGAAAATGCAATTGGGTTGCTAAAGGGGAAATATAGCACACCAAATAAAGAACAGAGATATGAATGTTAATGATGGGTTACCAGTGGAAAAAAATGATATGCTTTATTCCAAATGGATTGTTATAATAGAGGCACCAGCATTAGACAAAAACACTTAATGTATCTAACAATTGGCCAAAGGAAAGAGATCTGAGAGAGTATTAGTTGGTGACCACTGGTGGACTAAAGAGCCTTTTTCCTTTTTCATATTTTAAGAATTATAGATAGCCAGACAAGGTAAAGGTGACATCAATGCACAAAACATAAGTAGGTCTAAGGAAAGGGGAAAAAAAAAAACAGAAAAGGTAGAAAATTTGTTTTGATTTTCTCTTCTCTGCCTTTTATTGGAAAGAAGAAGACAACAGAAGTTGGAGGGAGAAGATGGCTTAGGCAAGACATAATGTTTGTCTTCGGTGTACACCGTAAATTTTTCTGATTTTACAGTTTCCAAACATCAGTCTTTACTTTATTTGTTGTCTATTATTTGTTAGGCATTTATCACGCACGACTTGAGAGTAGGTTCGATGTTCATCGGACCTACTTTGGTTTGATGGGTTCAACTACCGTCTGATCTGTCTTAAGATGTGTGTCTTTTGCTTCAAAATTTGTGCATGTAATTTTAATTTTCGTGCGCACAGATCTTATAAAGAATCAGAAGATTTTAGAACTCCAAAAATAAATCCGATGAGCGTCGGACCTACTCCATTCGCCTCACACATTAGGTAATGACCTTTCTGGTTTTAAAAAATATTATTTGTTAGAGCATCTACATCCCAGCAACTCAAATGAGTTTCTAAATAACTGTTAACCACTTTTTAAAAATTAAAGTCTCTAAAGTTTCTAACTCTCACATTCGTGAAATTAATTTTAGAGTTTCTATTATGCCACATCAACAACAAATTGAAAAGGAGAATTAATTTGAGCCAATCATTTGGCTAACATGAAGTTTATAAACAGTTTCTTAATAATAAATTTTACTGCATAGTTTCTAAATAAAAAACTCTCTTACATCTCTAAAACTGAATTAGAAACTGCCACATCAGATTAGAAACTCTAATAATACCAGAGATGTAAATGCTCATCCGTATCCTCCAAGTACAGCACAAACGGTCACAAGTCCCAAGAATTGATACCTTCGTCACAAGCCACAAGTCACAACTGACATGTGTAGATCTCAACTTAAATTTTGTTGAAATTGTTAGCTCAACGGTTTAGATCTATAATTATATTATCTGACTCTAGGGGAACGGAGATGGCAGTAGATGATCTATAATTACTTTACCATTTCGGATAGCTCGGTTTTAGATTTTTAGAAAGGAAAATTTAAAGGCGCAAATTTTAAATGAAAAATGAATGGTACATTGGTACTCCATCCATATTCATTCATTCTAGTGGCGCGCAAATTATATACACTTTAAATTAGTATGATTTTCTATGATTTTTTTAAATTTAACTGATTTTTCTATATATTAATGCTTTGCAAATTAATGGACTGTGAAGATTAATTAGTTACTAATTTGTTATATTTTGTTCTCTCGTACTGAACTATAGATTATTTAATATCTTAGACCTTTATGGAATCCAAACTCAATATTTTATTCCAGTATAATGTATTTCTCATTAAGATGTCTAGAATTTATTTTATAATCTTATAAAGTTGACTGAAATTTTAGCACTGTAACGATTCATTAAAATGAACGGTTAAATTTAGTTATTTTATTATTTGATGTTTTCTCCCCACAGACTATGAATTATAACTTTTAAGATTTTATGGATATTTATTAGACTTAACAGTCATATTTTTTATAATATAATTTGTTTCTCAATATAAGTACTAAACATTTTTTTATGATTTTCACAGATACCTGGATTTCAAAATAGAATGGTATTTTTTTGCAAAGCGTGGATGGATTTGTGCTATAGATCCATATCTTTATTTTTAGAGTCCAGACAGTCGATCTGTACCGTTTAATATGAACTTCATATGAAAATGTACTTGGAGATCAAATTTTATATTTTTTAGAATTTTTTACTATTTTTTAAATAGATAGAAAATTACTACTTTTATATGGCTCAAAATATTTAGATTATGTGATTTTTCTATCTATCTAAAAAAAATAGTAAAAAGTTTCTAAAAACGTAAAAAATGGTCTCCTAGAATATTTTTATATGAAGATTATGTTAAATAGTTGAGATCGATTATTTGAACTTTCTTAACAGAGATATTGATCTATAGCACGGATCGTTCCGCACTTTGCAATGTAATATAGCCTCACACTTCAAAATTTCATAAAAAATTTGGAGGATCTCCAACTGAAAGAGAGGATGAGACTCTAAAAAGGTAAGAGAATAGACATTACCAATTGAATATAATAATTGTAAGTTTTATTGCAAATATATGGATTTATTTGTTTGTTAAAAAGCTTTCCAAATAGTAGTACTATGGGACAGTCACATGCTATTAATACGGAGATGTAAAATCGAAAGGATGGCTGTTGATTAAATACAATATATTAAATATTAAATGTCAAATTACAATGAATTAAAAAAATAAATTGGATGTGACGTTGTTTAGTAAATAACTAGTAGTCTAGGATTGGTAACACAAAAGCGACTCCTAAGTCCTAACAAACACGGATAAAAATGCTCCAAGCTGAGAAACTGAATTATTTTCATACGCAGGGGCGCATCTAGAGTGTTTCAGGAGGTAGCTGTCTCTCTTAGATTTTGAGTTTTAGTAGATATTTATTAGTCTCGACCGATTTTGTCCTCCTCTGAAATTTTTTTTGACCCCTCTGGAGATTTGATTTGTAATTCGGGTTAAATTTAATGTTAAAATTGAAATAAATTTGTTGAATTTTGATTGGTAATTAGAATTATAAGTTAGAGTATCTTAAATTACAAGTCAAAGTATTGGAAAGTATAATTTAAAACATTATTTTTTATCGAGTACCTAATTAATTAATAGATTTAAATCCGATTAAATATTTAATCGATTCGATATTTTTTTACCTCCTAACAAAAATCATAAATTGTTCATACGCATGCTCCAAGGAAATCATACAAATGCCATTCAAAAACGACTCGACATCCAAGCCTGCAAGTGATTCGCTCGGAAGTCCGAGATGAAGGATGAGAGCACACATTTTTAATTGCTGGATGCCTACGGGTTTCACTCAAAAAAAAAAAAAAAAAGTTGCTGGATGCATTCTGTTAATTTTACCCCCAAACTTATTGATGTCTTGTACATGTTTAGTGCCAAGAATTTGGGGGAAAATAAATAGGTACATATCGTGCCCACCCCTGAATCTCATAATTTGCGTAACTACGTGTCCGGTGCCTATTCGGAGATAGCTTATTTTGCCGGTATTATTTGGGCTTTGAGATTCGTGCAGAATGTATTTGAACGGTTGGCATTTTCTAAAAAATCACACAAAAGTCTCGGAGGATGTTGTTGGTCCCTAAGGCACCTAGAGCGGTGGTGGTGAATATGGAGCATTTAAAATTTTAACTCTAAGTATATATATTTAACATGTGCGTAAGTTGTTCTTGACGGAAACAAGGAAACTTAAATTAAGTGTGCGTAAAGTAAATAGAAGAGTTAAAAGACACTTGACACGAGAGTTGTTTATAGAGTTCGGCACTAACGCCTACGTCTCCGGGGCTTCGCGACCTTTATGATGGCGCGCCTTTATTTACTCAATGAGAAATAAGTACAAGGTGGAACCGGTGAGCTCTTACAAATCTTGGGAAGTCACACGGTCCGAACATGAAATTAGCTCTTCAGCACTAAAAACTCTAGTGTTTGAAACAAATAAGAGATCTCACACAAATCACACTAATTCTTATACAATATTGAGTTTGGTGGAGTATGCTTGAGATTGATGTAAGGATATTGAAGTTTGATGCGCAAGCAACAAACTAAAATTCTAGATCTGAAAAGAATACGAAATATTGCAATTGGGGACGGCTAGATTGTTATCTCAAACCTAAATTTTGCTTCTATTTATAGAGAGAAAAACAAAACTTGGTAACTGGCGTCAACTGTTGCAACGGTTAGTAAAGCATTACAACGGTTAGCCCCAGTTAATAGGTTTGGCTGCGCTGAAAACCCTAACACTTGTTAAGCGTTACAACAGAACTCTCTGGAAGTTTTTGGGGTCCGAATTGATTTATTCCGTTGCAACGTTTGATTAACCGTTGTGACGGAATAAATCGATTACTCTGTGGATTTTAGATATGAATTGTTTCGTTGCAATGCTTCCTTAACCGTTGTAATAGTTTATGTAAATTACCTCAATCTCAAGCATATTTTACCAATTTCACAGATTTCTAATTAATAGTAATATTGAGCTAAGTCTTCTTAGTCCATTCCTTGATTCATTGTAGCACATTCTTGATATGTGTAGCATTTATACATGTATCATTGATGTTTATTGAAACTTTATATTTTTATGAACCTGCATAATATCTCAAGACAAGAAATTGTAAAATTCAACAAATATATGTTTTGCAAATCTAGTCAAACAGACTAAGTAGATTATTGCATAGTCCAACATATGTGAATTCGAAATCACATGGGTTAATGACATCGAAGAAAGACTGTATATGATAAATAACTAATCTATAAATGTACTTTTTAATTTCAATCTCATTTGAATATATTTGAAAGTCAAACATCAAATTTTGAATAATTTCAATCTCATTTTAATTTCAATTTTAATTTTGGAATTCAAATGAAAATGAAAACTTAAACAAAAAGTATCAATGTTGGATTTTAACATATATGAAAATGAAAAGGTAAAAAAAAAAGTATTATAGTATGGACATTATAGTCCATAACATCCATACTGTAGCAATTTGTTTTTTCTAACAGGGCTGGACTGAGGATAAGGTGGAAATTTGACTGGACATAATGGATAAATCATAACAGTTTTTTTAGATTTGAAATTTCTCCAATTTCAATTTCGTTAACTTTTTCCGATATTTTTTTTATATTTTTCTATTAATAAAAAAAATCGAGGCTTTTTAGCCACCCCTGAATCTGCAATAAAAAAAATCTAATAATAAACTAAAAAAAAAAAAATCTAATAACGAGCATGTTGAGGAAACGAGGGGTGTCGCCTTGAATTCGTATCCTCTGTATTAACTCAAAAAGGAAAGAGAATTTTTTGAGTTAATGTATCTCAACCATACGATCTATTTTAAAATTCGTGCGGACTAGATCCGCACTAATATTAAAGAGCCTTTATATTATAAGTAGGAGCCGAATTGACTCCGTTTAAAATCAGACGGTTGAAATTCATCAACTAAAAATTCCCTTTTGAGTTAATGCAGAGATACGTATTCCGTGGCCTTTGGGTACATATCGTGTCTATTTAGCAATTTGTTTCACTAAAAACTATACATCCATCACATGTTGTTGTCCTTCTTGGCTTTTTGCACATCTGACAGCCTGACGAGTGCCCACGAACCAAGCTTCCCAAATTGTTTCAATCGACTAAAATATTACTTCTAGAATGTCCATAAAATTAGCCAAAATGTTTATGACGTTTTCTTTACTTTTTTTACTGAAAATGAATAAAAAACTTTTTTCTAAACAATACTTACATGATTTGAGTCATCCAATTTATAATGTTGCATTAAATTTAATTATCTACTTTTGAATCCTCCTTTTTAAATATTTTCTTTTGCGTTCCCAATTATTTTTTTTGTTGAAATATTTATATACCTATTCAGTTTTTAATAGACCTTCTATTTTATTAGTTCTTAATATATCATTCTTTTTTATGTTTTTATTGTCAATTCTCAAATTGAAACTTGAGTTGGGCTAGCGTGCTATCGATAGTATAAAACATTTCATGCTATCGTCTCGAAAATCTATCGGATAAACTTCAAACGATAAATTCAAACTGTTGAAACCGGTATACTTCATAAGTAATGCTTTTACAATTTTACGTACAAAGTTTATAAATGTTCAAATTCATTTAGAATAAAATCAGGTGGTAGAAAAAAAAAAGATATAAGTTAATGTTAATACATTCATTTCTTAATTATAACAGTTTGATTTTGTACTAAATGAATTCGAAAATTTACAAATTTTATATGCAAATGAATTACTTGTGAATTAAACCGGTTTCAACAATTTGAATTTGTCATTGAAAACTAATATAATAGATTTTTGATACGATAATACGGCATATCGCTATACTATCGATGGCTCGCTAACAAAACTCTCAAACATTAAATTTCAAACGCCAAATTGTAGAGTATTCCCAAATGATTCTTGAGGGTCCGGATCAATAATCTCCTAGATAAGATTTAGCTGTACACTGACACTGCACTGCTTATTACTATATTCGATCTTATGTTTCCTTCAGCTGGTGCAGAATCATGTTGCTTGATCTGACAGAGTAGAGTAGAGTAGTTAAAATTTAATTATTTTTATACTCGATTCACGGAAATGACAAGTCAAGCCTGGATCCCGTGCATGCTCAATTCAGATTCAATCAGTATGAATTCATAATCTCAGCATTAACGCATTGTTTGAGTTTAGATCTGATCCACTTATTTCATACTAGCACGGATTTTAAAGAAGCTCTGGACACTATAGGTAGAGTGGAAAAAACGTGTCATGCCGTGCTGTGACGTGACTAACACACCGTGACTTTGATCTCGTGTTGTGATCAAGTTAATTTTTCACGTGCCGTAACCAAAATGTCAAGAAGTGGTCACGGCACGCGAATGGTCACGCCACATGAGTCACGTCGTGCCTAACGTGCCGTGTCCACACGTGACGCGCGTGACTATTTAATCATAATTTAGGTTAGTTTATTCAAGATTCACCGTTAAATCAATATCTAATGGTCCTAATTACACGTGACTCGCGTGACTACGTGTCGTGTCGTGCCGTGACTAAATATTTCACGTGCCGTGCCGTGCCAAAGTTTCAAAAGATGGAAACGTCACGCGAATAGTCACGGCACGTAACTGACATGCGTGCCGTGCCGTTCGGTGCCGTAACCGTGCCGTTGCGTGACGAAACCGGCTCCGCCATGCCATTTTTCCCACTCTAACTACAGGTGTGGGTTAGATTGGTTTGGATTCTGATCAAACGATCCGAACCTAAATTCAAACGGTGCGTTAACGCAGAAGATGCAGACTCCAGTCAGTACTGTGAAATATACACTTTGCTGAGACATATTCGTGTATGTTAAATTAAATCAGCAGATGTAAGGCAAGTATGCAAATGTATATTACTAAGGACATGATTTGATTCGTCTGAACAAAATGTTCTGGCCCAATACGCTCAGCTCATAAAAATACATTATTTCAACATGCAACATGGCGAATATATAAACTATGTATAAATTTATATAATTTATATATAACTCATATTGCAATTTATATATGGTACATTGAGCTACAGGCGAAATTTCATGACGATTTTTAGGATTTTTTTTTATAAAACGTAATAAATAAATAAAATCACAAAACGGGTTGTTATTCCTCTAATTACAAAAACCATAAAAATCGAACAAAAATTTTGGTTACCCCTCTTACCACATAAATTTAAAAAAAAAAAAAAAAAAACATGATCGAGAATTTAATCTGGTTACCAAATAAATGGTGTGGTCGTTTGTATAATGTGTGACAAGGGGTAACCGAATTAAATTTTCGGTTTTTATGATTTTTGTAATTTTGAGAGTAATCAATCCGTTTTGTGATTTTTTTTATTTACGTTTTATAAAAAAAAATCCCAATTTTTAGCATGCCTCGTTAAAATAACTTCTTACAAACAAAATAGTATCCCTTTAAAATTTTTAGTGAATCTATACTATATAAAAAGAGTTATACATGTAAATATTTTAGTAATGACAGTACATAATTTATATTTTTATCCGTTCGATTTTGTATCATTCTTTGCTCCCTTTATGTAAAAAGATTTGATGTCCTTTTGCATGCATGAGTTATTGTGCAATTGATCCTATTCTTTTAGTCGTCCAAAAAAAATTGTATCTAAAATTTAATAAATATAAATTATAATTTAATAACAATTTTCTCATATTAAAATTTAATTTTTCAATAGATTTTTTTTTCAAACAAAATAACCTAGCTAGTAATAATAATACGCACTAAGAAATTCTGGGGAGCCAATTAATTGGATTACTCTTTAGAGGATAAAAAAAATTGCTTAACTTTATTCAGAATTTTAGATGTTTCACTAAAAAAAATATTAGATGTTAGAATTTATTGCAAACTGTTAGAATATTATGGAACCAACACAATAATAACGTCAGAGCGGAAGTATGCGTTGGAAAAAGGAGACTAATCCTTTCATATGACTTTTTTTTTATTATTTTGCTCTTCAAATTTTTTAATTTTTACAAAAATTATTTCTACTATTTTTCTCATAAAATAAAATTACATAACACTTATTTATCTAGTTTTCTGTATCACAATTTTCTAGTTCCACTTCTAAATATTATTTATCCGCACAACACAACACATTTATACATCAATTCCTCGAATAAATGCCGCGCAAACTCTTCTTCAAAAATCATTTGGTGAAACGAAAAGAATTCTCTTGAGTTAAAAATAAGAATTTTATGTATATCCCCCTCAAAATTATGTATTTCACTCGCTAAATTCATAATATCATATTTACCATTTTAAATTTCAAGAACTCACAAATCTTACCCATTTTAATGTTTTTTTCTATTAAAACTCATATTAAATTTATGAATTGTCCATTTTATCCTTCATTAAAAAATAAAAAGAGTAGTAAGGTTTAGAAAAATGTCAATTTTCTGATTGGACGGTTTCTGAGAACAAATTGGTCATTTCTCTACTTTTGACACTTACACAGTGCCAGGAAGTAGATAAATGACCTATTTGTCCTTGGAAACCGATCAATTAGAAGATTGATATTTTTCCGAAACATGCTACTATATTTTTTTAATGGAGGGTAAAATGGATACTTCATAGATTTGTGAGTTTTAATAGAAAAGACAATAAAATGAATAAATTTGTGAGTTTTTAAAGTTTGGAAGGATAAATATAATTAATATTATGAATTTCAAGAGAGAAATGCGTAATTTTCATGTTTTTAAGGGCTACACACGAAATTCCCCCAAATTTCTTTTAAAAGTTAGGATCCGTATGTATCTGTTATTATTCATACGTTAATTAGTTTTTGTTTTGTTTTGTTTTATTAATGTGATATAAAATGGATGGATCGGATTCCCAAAAGTGAGTGTAGGGGTGTTTATTTGTTTGGTTCGGTCCAAACTAAATTAAAATAGGCAAATCAAAGTTTTATTCAGTTTTCAAAAATCAAACCGAACTAAAATAGAATAAAACCCTAATAAGAAACGAATCGAACAAACTGAAGTATATTTTGGTTGTTCGGTTAAACCGAAATAGGATATTAATAATAAAAATAATTTTTTTTGTAAGTTTTCTGAATTTTTTAAAAGATGAATTATTATTTTTGTCATAATTTTTGAATTTCTTTAAATATTTGGTTCCATCGGAAGATGGGTTTAAAATTTTCGATCGGTCCGGTATCATAGTTTTCTTGTGACTAAACAAACGAACAGATACTAGTGAGAACCGTTTGGTAATTTAGCGTAATTTACCGTATTTTAGCATAATTTTACATAATTATTGTAATTTAGAGTAATTTAGTATAATTCAGCATAAATTAACATAATTTCAAGTAATTTAACGTATTTTAGTATAAATATGCTAATTATATATTTATAAAAAAAAGCAATCTAACAAATATAAAAAAAAACAATTCGATTTTTTAGTGTTATATTTCAGCATTTTAGCTATTTGTTTCTAAAAAAAATAAATAGGGAATCTATAACATTATGCAAAATACATATATGAAATTATAACTGAAGGTAATATACGAAAGGTCTAGAGACATTTTTCAAGTAAGCAAGTAACATTTAAAGTGAAAAATAAAACTGATTATTTAAAATTCTGTTTGAATGATATAAAAGTATGTTATATTGATTCGAAATTTCTAAAATATTTAGATGTGAATGTTCGAATATTTGACAAAGGAATCAGAATAATAACTGATAATATATATGAACCTCTTTTAATTATTTTGGACTGATTTATAAAGTTTGAAAAGTTTAAGGTCAAATATATGAAAATGCAAACTTAAGATTTAAATAATAAAATGAATGACCAACGTGGCACTAAGGCCACGCGGCCTATGCTGGGTGACCACCTCACTTTAGTCTCCCTCTTAATTGGCTCTTCTCCCTCCCGTAAATGAAAGGAAAAATAAATAAGAAACAAGATTAAAAAAAAAAAACATAGAACAAATGAAATTGGAAAAGAAAAGAAAACAGGAGTTGGTTTTGGTTGAGATACCTGGGTCGTAACAAGATTTCATTGGTGCTTTGATTCTCGGATCTTTGGGTCAGAACTCATCTCTACTTCTCTAGTATGTTAATAAGTGGTACGAACAGGTACGAACAACTTACCTTGTACCTATTATTTAATTGTTTTCTAATATGTTAATAAGTGGGTTGCGTGGTGTTCGGAACAATCTGAAAACTGGTACCTATCCGTACCAGATGAATTTGGTTACTCGTATACCCATATAATTTTTAGTGTCGTGATTGTAAATAAATGCAAAGTAGAATATTGAATTTGCAAAAATACTAGCAGTTGGTAAATAAAACCTTTCAGAGGGGCCTTGGTGCAAATTTACATATAAAGATCAGCTGTGAAAGTTTGAAGGATATTGAAATTCATATGAGAGCTCATTTGAAATAAATAATGAAAATGAATTGGACTGGACTTATTGGACTTGATATATGGAGCACTATATGACTCTAAAATATTAATAAAACACTAAGGAATGTTTTATCAGAAATACTGAACATAGCTTATTGAATAAACATATAATTGGGATTTAAATATTAGAATACGTAAATTGTTTTGTTACACTTAATTGCTATAAATATTGATCAGAATATATATTATTCTGATATAGGCATAATTATGAGAAAGACTGATGAGACAAAATAATCAGGAAGAACAGACTGTTAGCGACCTCACCTGTTGCCCTACGATATCAGGTGCGGGGTTATTGAATTAGTCTGAGATTCATGACTAGGAATTAAATCGTAACTCGCTGTGCATTTTGAATATTTGATTGACTGAATTGATTGAACTGTTGCATCATATGCATAGCCCAATACAATTGAAACTGAATTACAGGTAAGACTGTTGACTGTCATGTTGATATTGTTAATCTATTGATTGATTCTTATTGCAAACGATTGATTGAGACCACAGTGACTGAATTGATTGAATATTGAATACTATAATCCTTGAACCTCCATATAGTGGAGAAAAATGATTAATATATCGTAAAGTCTAGCTAGCTACTAGACTTTACTCCAGGACCCTTATGCGCATATGGTGAATGGCCCCAACTGAATCCAGTACCGGTTGGTTAGGGGATACTAAATAAATGTGAATTGTGACTGTAAGACTAATGAACTGTGGTACCTGTCTTATCATTGATTTTCTTTCCGATAATGACAGTATTGTGATATTGATTCCGTATTGTTTCTGTTAACCAATTGTCAGGATAATAATGGCATTATGATATTGATTATGTATTTTTACCATTAACAAATGGGTCCGACTAATTGTACCCAAAGAGTTGTACCCAGTTTTTACCCAAAAAAACTGTCATTTGACTTGCGCGAATACTGTAAAATACTATAATCAATACTGTAACTTTAACAACAAATCACGCATAATACCTAGTTCAAAATTCTAACAACTCAGTTTTTACCCAAGTTAGTTAAAAACTGTTATTAACTAGAAAAGTAACTGTACTTCCAACTGTACTTTCAGCTTCTAGAAGATTTAATACAAACCACTTCCAAAACTTGTACGGCTGTACTTCAAGTTTCTAGAAGATTTGAAAAACACACTTCTAAAACTTGTTGTTATTTACAAATTACACATGCAAAATTAATTTTTTTTGCATCAAAATTAAAAAAAAAATTCGAAATTAAAATTTAAAAAAAAATTAATTTTTTTTTTAATTCATAATTTTTTCTTCAATTATTAATATTTATACGTGAATATATATCATATAAAATAAGATTTCAATACTGTAAAATTAGTGGATGCAAATTATAAATCTAACACATGTTAACTACAATATTTCAATACTGTAAATTTGACACATGAAACTATAAAAATACCATATACAAACTATAAAATGTCACTAGTCACAAAAAAATCATATACTGTACCATTTCACCACAACATAAACTGTACCATTTCACCATAAAAAGTTCATTGAAATTAACTGTACCATTTAACCATTTCATTTCACCATTTCACCATCAACTATACCATTTACCATTTCACTATTCACAAATATTCTCAACTATATCTAACATCAATATAAAACAAACACAAACAAAAAGCTGTTCAATCATTGCAATATTTGGATGGTTACTTCATACACCGCTGATGCGAATTATTTAGATGTGTGAGGAGCTTCATTGCTAGAACAACACGTTCTTTAGAAATGTCATCCTACAAAAAAAAATTGTAAGTGATTTAGATTTATGCACATCAGTAGAGAGGAAAATGATAGGGCGCATAGGTTACTCACAAGTCCTAATCTTGTAAAATAACTCATACATCTTATAAAACTAAGACGTGAATCCTGTAAAATAACTCATACATCTTATAAAACTTAGACATGAATCCTGTAAAATAATTCATACATCTTATAAAACTATGGCATTAATCCTGTAAAATAACTCATATATCATACAAAACTGGTAAGTATATTATGTATGAGTTTAATGCATTTCAACACCTAATTGGCAGAATCATGAAACTGTAAAAGGTTGAAGAATACTGTAGGTTTCATGAAATGGAAGCCTACGAGTATTTGAAAGTAAAATATATATATCATAAAATTACCTGTGTAAAGTTCATAAGCATCTCAGTTATCAGATTGTACATAAAGCGCAACACAAACATAGCACAGCTCATTGATTTGGGTGCCTGCTTTGGGCAGTCCTCATGAATAATGCCAACATCTTTTCATGATGCTTTAGCTGAAAAAAAAAATGATATCAACATCTTTACTGTATAATAACTTCAAGTATGATATGAATCCTGTAAAATAACTCATACATCTTATAAAACTATTGTATGAATCCTGTAAAATACCTTATATATCCTACAAAACTGTTAAGTATTTATGTAATAGTTTAATGCATTTCAACACCTAATCATGTAAGCCATTGGCAGAATCATGAAAAACTAGTTGAAGAATCCTGTAAAATGTTGCATATATAATTTTTCAAGAAAACACTGACAAGCCCTAATCCTGTAAAATAACTCATACATCTTATAAAACTGAGGTATAAATCATGTAAAATAACTGATACATCTTATAAAACTATAATTTTTAAAGAAAACACTCACAAAGTCCTAATCCTGTAAAATAACTCATACATCTTATAAAACTAAAGCATGAATCCTGTAAAATAACTCATACATCTTATAAAACTATGATTTTTATAGAAAACACGCACAAGTCCTAATCCTGTAAAATAACTCATACATCTTATAAAACTAAGGCATGAATCCTGTAAAATAACTTATATATCTTATAAAACTAAGGCATGATAGGACTGTGTCAACGAACTGCAAAATCAATCAATAATATGTAAACTAAATTTAACTGTTGTATCCTATAAAAATGTTAAGTAGATCATGTAAAATATTTTACATTTAATAAAATCTGAAAAAACTGTATATCCTACAAAACTGATATATATAGTAAACTATTGTATGAAACCTGTGAAATAATTGATATATCCTATAAAACTATTAAGTAAATAATGTAAATATTGTACAAATCATATCTCACTGCTAAGTGGGAACTCAGCATTCATCAAATCTTTGATTGTTGACAATCTGCAATGAAAATTCCATGGTTTGTGGCAGATATATACTGATATATCCTATAAAACTATTAAGTAAATCTTGTAAAATATTGTATATATCATGTAAATCTATTAGATAGATCCTGTAAATAGATGTTGTAAACTAAAATTTTCAAATATTGATCGAGAGAAGTGCCATTTGGTCGAGACGGAGGCGATCGCTAGAGAAATGGAGAAAGTATACAGATCGTCGATTTAAAGAAAAACACGAAATCAACAAATTGACAATTGTATGGTGTCAAAAATCAAAATAGTGGATAACCAGACCTAAAATTGAGGAAAAATTAATTAAAAAATTAAAAAACTTAGATCCCTTGAAAAAATCGAATCAATCAAAATTAAATATGAGAAAATCAATGAATCATAACTGGACCAAAGTTTAAGAGGCGATCGCTCCCGTCGCCGCCGCTGCCGCCGCCGCCGCTGCCGTTGACGGGATTAGGACCAAATCGGACTCCACACAAGCCAAAGCAGTATCGACTGTGGAAATCTGCTCAGAGCAGGCTAGATTAGGCGAGTTCCATCCTCACGATTTCCTCACAATTTTAGAAATAGAGATCGATTCAATTCAAGAGGGAGGAGGCATCTCGCCGTGGAGATGACGGCGCGATTTGAAGCAGGGTGAGCGGATCGTGCAAGCTTGTCTGAGCAAAGGAGATGGCGGTGCGAGGATCTCGCCATGGGAAGGTTGATCGGAGTCGGAGAAGTAGTCATTCATTTTTTTTCTTCTCAAGTTTTTTTGATGAGTTTTTCTGATGGGTTTCAAAATAGAGAGATGAGATGGAAAATTTATAAAAGAATGTCATACCGTACTGTTAAGTACTGTTAAAGTTTGTTAAAAAGTGGATAAGACAAATTATGGGTAAAAAATGGGGACAACAGCACGGGTAAGAAAACCTTTTCTCTTAACAAATTGCCAGGACAGTTAGAACAATATAAGCCTAAACACGACAGATACATGTTATGGTATTTGTCAGTGTTACCAGACTAGAAATTGTAAAGTTAAGAAACCAAACGTTACCAGACTTTATGGTTTAAAAGATTTTGACCAAAACCATTTATTCTGATAAGATCCTTAGAGTTCTGATTTACTTTCGTAATTTCTGTTGTTCAATTGGATACTGTTATTGAGCATTTGCATTCGTCATTATGAAATGAACTGTTAGTTTCTCGTGCAGAGATTTCATTCTGAATATGGATTTCCTTCGAATCAAATAACCTGAGTGGCAATTAGTACTGAGGAATAATTTATTATTTCTCACCCGTTTTCCCTTGTGGGATTCACAGGTTTGTTAAACGAAAACAGAGAAATGCTTTTGGGGTTATAATTGACAGCATGGCTATCTAAAGTTATGGGATTTGGATTTATTATATCTGACAGGGTGTAGAGAATATATCTCTAGCACCGTCCACTGTAAAATGTAAGATAATTATTGTAAATTAAATTGGGATGTGGAAAAAAATAATGGATGCTATTGGCAATACATAAAAAGATCCATGTCTTATGTTATGTATATTGAATGGTAAATAGACGTGGTAGGAATTGTTGCACCTCTGGATTTGGGGTGTGACAGAATCGGCCTAAAAATGACCGGTTTCCTATTTAAATAGGACCGGCCATTTTCTGACAGATTTGGATATTTTTAATAAAACTAAGTGGCTCTAGACATTTTTATTATTTTGTAATTAACTTTGGATATTAATAAAAATGACGGCCGGTTTGCTATCCATTGGATGAATTACAGCCGAAACAAAATCATGAAAACTATGATCAATTTGTAAAAAAGGTCCATCATCAATTGATCATGCAAAGGCCCATATAGTTCAAGCAGTTCCGAATTGAAGCCCATCATAGTTTCCACCTACCAGTAATCACTATATGTAATGCCGGTATTAATCTTATATTCTCCTTAAAAAAAAGTATAATCTTATTTGAAAAAGACAAGTAGTGTTGATCAAGAAAAAGTTATTTAGAAAGGTCCTATTTATATTATTTACACATCCTTTTCCTAGACATGGTACTCATAAATCTCAAATCTCAAACTCAACTAGAACTCATCCATTGGAAAATATCCAATGCTGCAGTGTTGATTAAGCAATGCACGACCCTTCACTTATCCGAAAACACTCTTCTGTTTCTTTCACGCCATAGTGCCCATATCCGCTGCAATTTCAGCTTGCTCGCTGTATCCTTTGATACCGAGATACAGTTTCCTGTAACCCAAACACGTAGTATGTGAGTACCCACCTGTACAGTTATATTGTGGTGTGCAAGAAGGCATATGAAGGTTAAATTTTTTTTTGGTTAATGCTGAAAGACAATATTTTGATGCAGCAGGTCTTGAATGCACGAGGGTGTGGCGTGCCGTTGGGTTGTGTTCTGTGCGGGAACGGGTTGATGAACAGGGGTGGATTCAGAATTTTCGTCGGGGGGGGGCAAAAAAAATATCGAATCGGGTTTAAATCCATTAACCAATTGGGTACTCGATAAAAAACAATACTTTAACTTATATTTTCCAATGCTTTGACTTGTAATTTCTGATGTTTTGATTTATAATTCTAATTATCAATCAAAATTCAACAAATTTATTTTAATTTTAACCCTAAATTTAACCCGAATTACAAATTAAACGTCCAGAGGGGGGCAAAAAAAATTCCGGGAGGGGGGGGGACAGAGTCAGTCAGAACCGATAAATCTCCACTAAAACTCAAAATCCAGGGGGGGGGGGGGGGGCAGCTGCCCCCCTGAATATATCTGGGTCCGCCCCTGTTGATGGAAACACATGATCATATCATGTGGGATTGTCCATATGCAAAGAATTAAAAGGACCGTATTTTTTTTTTTTTTTGATTATAGCCCGTAGGCAATACACACACTTTTCCTTGCTTTTAGCAGGATTCGAACTCACGTTCTCCCGTAGGAGAGTGGGGTGTCCTAACCAGCTACACTAGGCAGCGGTGACATAAAAGGACCATATTGAATTAGTTATACGTAGGTGGATCCCAGTTAATCTTCATCCAACACAAATTATTATTACACAAATAATAGTATTTATGTATTTGACTCTTATCCAAATATAAATCGGTGATCTACATTCCTTGGTTTCTGTAAGAATCCTCAAAATCCTTGTTCTATACATTTTTTAATCACAATTTTTTTTTTAAAATAATAAAAGCTGTCAATGACTAGATGGCCATTTGATTTATTTTTTTGTAAAATTTATCTTACATATTGGTTAATGAAAATGAGAAGTTTGACCTGCATAGCGAATTAATTTTAAGCTTAAAAAAACTGAATGATAACTCAAGTACACAGGTTTCGCTGAATATGAATATTAATATGCACCTCTAATTTACAACAGAGGAGGGATCAACTTACACTCTTTTTTGGTGACACTAAATTATACCTTACATTTACAAAGTCCAAACAGTTGATCCAAACCGTTCAACATGATGGATATATAAAATGTGCTTGCCGATCAAATTTTACATTTTTTTTTGAATTTTTTTACTATTTATTAAGATGGGTACAAAAATTCAATGGTCTGAAAACAGCGATTTTGTAAAGTACTTAATAAATAGTAAAAAAATTCAAAAAAATGTAAAATTTGGTCTGCAAATACATTTTAATATATCCATCATGTTGAACGGTTTGGATCTACTGTTTGGACTTTGAAAACTTTCAAAATGTAAGATGTAATTCGGTGTCACAAAAAAAGTGTGTAAGTGGATCCCTCCTCTTTATAAAAACGTCCTTCCTAATATTTTCAATACAGTTTTCACAGGAAGCAAAACGACCAATTGTGATACAATAAAATTTGTAACACATAATTCCTCGTCCAATAAACAATATCAGGTTGAAGCCGGACAAGTTCTCAGTATAATATATAATATGTTTTAGGGTTTAGGGTTTTTAGGAAAAAAGCCCTCATAATTCCATGCACAAATCAAAATCAAATAAACTTGTTTCGCAACATGCCATATTATTAAAAATGCTATATACTAGAATAAGTTGAAATGACAGTAAATAATATCATTTAGAATTCTTATCAAAAAAGAATCTCAAGAAGATTTAAATAAATCAATATTCATACTGAAACTCCATACAAATTACGGGCATCTCGATCAAAATAACAAAACAAAAGAATTAAATATATACAAAATATCTCAGATAACAAAACCTCAAAAGATTAACTAGAGTACGTTAAAGTTTTCTATGAACTGAATTGTGCATTGTACTAGCTATTTAATTACTTAATTTTAAACCCAGAATCGGAACATAATTAATGCACTCTACTCTAGCCAATATTTGAATCAGAGACCATATCCTATTTAGTTAATTTATGAACTGAATTGTGCAAAGTGCTTCTTATAATTTAAACTTATCGAGAATCATCTCCATCTTTAGCCTAAACAACTCGCTCCGCAGTTCTCTCTTTGCTCGCGCAAACTCGAGCTTCAACCTCCAAACTTCCAGAAGCATCTGCACATTTTCCCTTTCCAAGCTTCTGATCCTCTCTTCTATGCTCGATTCATGATCACTGGATGCCAAGAATCTCCTTAACTCCTCTCTGGCACTGGGACCCGCCACACTCGCAGGTATTCTCCGGCCCGGTGAACCAGTCTCACCATTGCTTGTCTTGACTGGTGGTGGTTGATCCCAATCTGAGTTTCTTGACTGCATCTTGATCTCATCCTGGTCACGACTCAACTCTCCAACCCTTGCTTGCTCCAACCTCTCTAACAGGCGGGGCCGATAGCTGCCACGATCTTTAAACCAAGAGGGTGAATCAGTTTGCGCAGCTTCATCTGAGCTTGGGACCACCGAGGGGTTGCGTGGCGGAGAAACCATGGGGGAAGAAAAGAGAGGTAAGCTGCAATGGTGGAGCTAGGTGGAGAGGAGGGAGGTGCGGTGTGAGGCCAGAAAGTAATTAAATATTAAATTAATGGCGAAGTGTTGCTGAGAGAGATCAGAGTCAGGAGGAGGAAGCCATTGCCAATTGGGAGAAACTGTTTAGACTGGGGTTTTGAGAGAATGTATGTGTGAAGTGAGAATATATGAAGTTGATACTAGCGAAAAGACCGAGGAGGGCAAGGTTTGTAATTTTTAATCGCTTCATCGAAAACAATAAAATTAATGAAAAATTATAATAGATTACTGGGCACTCACGCAAATTAATTAGTTGACTATCGTACATTTGTACTTGTTATTTTGAAAATATTTTTCGTCAATTTTTTATTTGGTGTTGCAGTAAATTATACAAACAGTAAAGATACTGCTGACCCGCTGCCTCGATTGACCCTCGACACAACTCCGTTTACTGAAGTTGCAGCATAAGTTAAACTAGCTTGTTGCAACTCTAGCTGCAGAATCGCACCAAGACAAGTAACTGAAAATATCAAAATACAACAACTCGAAAAGCAAAGAGCTAAAGGGAGAGAGACATCGATCTGACGAGGGATGTTCAGATTAAATTTCTCCCAGTTTTTATTTGTATGATTTCAGGATAAAAGAAAAGCAATTTGACTCGAAAAATGAATCGCTAGTCAACAACTATATTCTCCTTGGTTTGAAATACGAGATAGGAGTAGGAGTAGGTCCGATGGACATCGGACCTACATTTAGGTTCAATTAGCTCTAGGACCGTACGATTAGCATCAAGATCTATGTGCACAGAAATTGATACAGACTTGTACGGATTTTGATACAGAGCACACGAATCTTGATGCAGATCGAATGGTCATCATATCCATCGAACCAAGGTAGGTCCGATGGGCATCGGACCTACTCTGATTCCTTGAAATACCAGCACAATTTAAGAATCAAGTGCGAAACAAGGTTTATTAATTCATAATTCCACGATCTTTTCATATCAGTTTCTTTATTTTATATTTGAGTTGCTGTTTCAGTGTTCATGAATTGTGTTTTCACTCTGTGATTTGCAAGCGCTTTCATGATCTTTATTTATTTTGCTTACAAAAAGAACAAAAGAAGCAAAATAAAGCTCCGCTCAATTTTTAGCCCAAACACCTCGGATCGCAACTGTCTCGTCAGTCGTGAGTACTTACAATTGAACTTCCATACATCTAGAAGTAGCGTGTCCCCATTTTTCCTTTCTAGGGTTTGAATTCTATCTTCTAAACCAGAGATATGTGCATTTTTTATTGCCAAGAATCTCCTAAGCTTCTCTCTGAAGTTGGGACCCGCCACACCAACCGACCTTCTTTGCCCCGTCGAACTCGGCTCAACATTTCTTGACTGTATGGTGGGCTCCACTGAAGATGACTTAATTGGTCTAGCTTGATATGATTTTGATATTCCCGATCGGCTTCCATCCCAAACAAGGTGTTGATGCCTCATGCTTGCTGATCCAAGCACATGATTCCGGTGGATGATGTGATGAGATGTATAGTTGGGAATAGCGGCAGCCAACCCGCAGTTGAATGAGAGGATATGTGGTTGAGATGCATTGCAAGGTTGGCGCGAGAAGCTACACAAAGAGGAGGAAGCCATTGATATATGAAGTTTGAGATATGAGAGGATATTTGAGAGAAGGAATTTATACATGAAGGTCTATATATGAATACTCTAATTTTAAGAGGGACTTTGGCTTTCCACCTTCTAATCCTGTTTTCCTTTTTATTTTCCCTAGTTTTGTATGATAATTTTCTCTCGACATATTACATGAATTTTAATTAATGGAGTCGAACGAACTTCACAGGAATCATTTGACCGGGCTACTTTTAATTGTCCCGGATATCTTTTTTCTCACAATAAATAAATTGTATGATTTGTATACATTAATTAATTTATTAGTTAAAAATAATTTGACCATATTATCAAAATATGATATTGACTTGGAAGATAAATCAATGGTCGACATTCCCTGGTTTCTATTATTCTATAGTATCTACTAATTGTTATGAAAACAATATTTCCTTAAGCACCTTGTTTCTATAATCTGATATTTTGATTCGACGACTCTTTGATCAAATACTTAGTCGCTAAACCGTCCTATTGAAAATATCGATTTTTCCTATTGAAAATATCTTAAGCATCATGATTCATGACATAATCTATTTTTTTTCTATTCAAATTTCAATTTATATTCCCAATTTCAAATTGATTTATCTGTAGCAAGTAGCAACAAATTCAATTTCGGTTTGAGCTTTTTTGGGTCTTTATTTAAAGCCCATATAAATTGCTTAAAAAAACTCATATTGTTTTTTTTGAAAAATTTGGCAGTGGCTGCCAAATAAGTTTTATTAAAAAAATAAAAAAAAAATCATATTGTATAGCGGCTGTAGCGCAAATAGTGGACCGCTATAGCGCTATAGCGGACCGCTATCACCGCTATAGCGACCGTAGCGCAAATAGCGCATTTTGATGTCATAGCTTAGCGTTTGGAGTCCAAAAACGCTATAGCGCGCTATTTAGAACACTGATATTTACCTTTGATTTCTCCGTAAGGTACATTAATTTTAACTATTAATTGTTGAAATCTTGGCATGTTGTCTTTGTTTCTTAGTGAATTTGAGATGGTTCTAATTAGTGAATTTTTTTATGATAAGGTTTTAATTAGTGAATTTGTTTCTTCTAGATCAACTGACTCAAGTATGATACAAAATAACAAAAACTAATAGACAATTGTTAGCTCACCAGTTCAACATTTATTCTTAGAATTCCGAATACTTACAAAATGTGAACAATCATTGCTATTCAGATTTGAACTTATACTTTGTTCCATCAGGTAATAAATTATGAATAGTTTGTGTGAATTTGGGGTACCAATTTTGATCAAAGAGTTAGCTATGCATACTACATACAAATTAACGTAAATTAAAATATAGGTTATTTTTAAGAGTGTACTGCCAGCTTTAGGTTAATTTTTATTAATTATATATATATATATAAAGAGTGACTATGGTCAAAGTGGTAGTTCCTGAGCTATGGAGATACCACTTTTTAGACCGTCTGATTCGCTTTAAATTTCGTGTTCAAGTTGATTTGATTTTGTCGCTCATCAAAATTGACGGAACGGTCAAAATAACAAATTTCAGCGCTCCGTTAGGCTAAAATTGATTTTGTCGCTGTTTTGATTTTCTTCCCCATCTATCCGCCTCTTCAGCTTCCCTTCCCCTTTCTCTCTCCCTATTTGCTTGGCTAATTCGACTTTCTTCCCCATCTGCACGCCTCTTCAGGCGACTCTTCCCCGACCCCGTGCGAAACCTAGACCGCCTCTTCTCTGCAGCGCCCGTCCTCCAACCACCCTCCCCTACTCTCGCGCTGTCTTCTCTCCCATCGCATCCAGTCGCTAGAAACCTCGTTGTTCCGGTGCCGGACCCCCTCGCCGAGGAATTGCTCTGATCCCCTTTCCGACCCCCTCGTCGAGCGACGGCTCTGGTTGAGAGCGACAGTCGGTGCGCTCTGCATCAGGTGAGTCTCTCTCTCTTCCCCTGCTATGTTAACAAACTGAAATTGAATTTTTCAAAATTAAATTAATTTGGGAAAATATGTGCAATTGAATTTGGTAATTGTTTTCGAAATAGATGCAAATTGGATATGTTGTTAAAATAATGCTCTTTTATGATTCTGTTTTTTTACTCAATGTATCTAAGAAAAAACTGGAATTTAAACAATTGGTACCAGCTTTTATTTTCACATATTGGGGCGAGATTGACTATTTGGTGGTTGATGCGCCACCTGGCACCTCTGACGAACATATTTCTATTGTGCAGTTGCTCCAGGGAACTGGTATTGATGGTGCGATTATTGTGACCACACCTCAACAGGTTGCTCTGATAGATGTGCGCAAGGAGATTAGCTTCTGTAGGTATGTTTGTAGTTTACTATCATTTTTTTACTCTATATTTCTATATTTTATTGTTTGTTTGTGAAGTGTTCCTATATTTCTATATTTTTTACTAATATAGACAAAATGAGTCTTACGTGGTCAATGATTCTGCAATCTTTAGGTTATATTCAGGTCATTGGATATAATGTTAACTGTACAAGAAAGCAAAATTAGGGCTCATTGCACAAATTAGCATATTACATTGTGTTTGTACCACGGCAGTACCAGACTGTGAGTTATATTTCTGATAGCTGGCACCTGCTTTATTTTTGTTGCCTGCCCCAATTTGAAACCCAAACAGCATAAATCGCATACTGGGCTATTAAGAAAAATTTACATTAGATTTTCATTTTCTTTAGGAAAGTTGGCATAAAAATTTTGGGCGTGGTGGAGAAAAATTCAAGCATTTGGCAAAGCACCATATAATTCAAGCATTTGGCAAAAATAGAAGAAAGAAAGAATAATCTAATCAATAACAGAATAGTAATCTTTTCTTTCACTACACCTATTAAGGTTCTATAGTGCTATAGTCCAGTACTAGAAAAAAAATTAATATCAAACCTATACTGCTCACGAAAATAGAAGAAACTTATGTTTTCTAAAAGCCTCTTGTTCACTAGCAAACTCCATTCCTTCATGAGGCTCTAAATTTTTATCTCCTTTTCCATCTATTACCACATCTTTTATTTCATCTACTTCCAAATCATCCAAATCATCCATTTATCTACAAAAAAATATAATACTTACAAATTAGATTAAAAAACACTACAATTTAAATTGTTATCTACATTTACTAGAAAATTTAAAAACAATAATTCAATTGGTACCTAAGCTTAATACGTTTTTTTGCCAGTCCCTGAAATTAAAAAATTCTAAAAACTCCATATCTCCAATTGGTACCTTCTGGTGTTTACTATTTTGCATCTAAGACTAATTCCTGCTTCTCTTGGATGTTTGAAATTTTATCAATAGTTTAATGAGAAAATCTGCTATTATCACATAGTTTTTGTAGTATCAGCAACTTTCACAATAGTGAAGCTTGGCATCTCTTGCAAGGGCTTGATATATCTGAGTTCCATGTATGGTACCGGCTACTTTAGCCACTCATGTTACCTAGACAAATAATTGCCAACTTAATGAAAATTATACTAAAAATATTAAAAATGAAACAGTTGTACAAATTTTGCCATAGATTCTAAATCAGTCCTAATTCTTATTCTAACTTATTTTTCTTTCTTTAGATTTTACTTATCAAGTATCAAGTATAAAAAAAATTTGGTTACCGTATCAAGTATCAAGTATAACAAGAATTAATTGCACAGGTCAGAAATAAAAATTGATTACGCTCAAAATAGCCCAAGCGGAAGCAATGGATGTATTAAGTATCAACTATACATGTGTCGAAATTTATTGATGAATAACATTAAATGATAGGCCTAGTAATTCAATTGAGAATATTATAGCGAAGATGCTTGATTCTATAGTCTGATTCTATAAAATTTCTGCTCAGTACCAATTACGCATCGTACCACAACTATAGCAGACAATAGCAAGCTCATACCATCTCTATTCAGTAATGTCATCTCTATTCAATAATGAACTTGACAACTCAACAATTCAGACCAAAAACACAGTAATCTCCTGAGAGAGATAGAGAGAAGAGGGAGGGAGCATACCGGAGGAGGCGCTGGAGAGCGACAAGAGCTTGAGAGTCGGAGGCGGAGAGCGAGGCTCGAGTCTCTGGAGAGAGATGAGGTGCGAAGGAGGAGACGCCGTGGTGGAGAGAGTGGAGGCTATCGTTGTGCGAAAATCGCACAGACTATGGTGCGACTTAGAAGAAGGAGAAGAGTTTAGCGATTTAGGGTTTACGCGATTTTGAAGGAGAAGAGAACGAGAGAGAGAGAGTCAGGGAAAGAGGCATGCGAAAGGAAAATGAAATCAGCGTAACGGAGCAAAATTTCTAATTTCTTCGTTCCGCTCTCTTTGAATCAGCGACTTGATCTGATCAAGTACGAATCTGAGAACAGATCCGACGGTTTAAAACTCGGTTGCTCCAGACCCCAGGAACAAACGTTTTGATATTAGCCACTCTCTCTCTATATATATATATATAGAGTCCGACTAGGCTACTCCATGAAGTAAAACGACTTGGTACTCCACGCCATATCTTCATTTTCAAAGTTCAAATAGTCGATTCGAACCTTCCAACATGTTCTCCATATTGAAATGTGCTTGGAGACCAAATTTTACATTTTTTGGAATTTTTTTACTATTTATTAAGCCACTTTGAAAATCTGAAAATCCTTATGAACAGTAAAAAACAGTAAAAATTTCTGGACCGCCGGATCAGTGATTTTCAAAGTGGCTTAATAAATAGTAAAAAAATTCCAAAAAATGTAAAATTTGGTCTCCAAGCACATATCAATATGGAGAACAACTTGAGCGTTTCGGATCGGTCGTTTGGATTTTCAAAATGGAAATAATGAGGCGTGGAGCACCAAGTCGTTTTACACCATGGCTTAGCTAAGCCCAGCACTATATATATATATATATATGAGGAGGGATCCAATTACATCTTTTTTGGTGACACATCATGACACCGTTTTTTATATAGGTCAATTTTGCGATTTCAAAATCCAAATAGCCGATCCGAACGTTCAACATGATCACCATATTAAAATGTGCTTGGAGATCAAATTTTACATTTTTTTGAATTTTTTTACTATTTATTAAGATGGTTACAAAATCGCTGTTTTTCAATGGTCTGAAAACAACGATTTTTGTAACCATCTTAATAAATAGCAAAAAAATTCAAAAAAATGTAAAATTTGATCTCCAAGCACATTTTAATATGGTGATCATGTTGAACGGTTTAAATCGACTATTTGGACTTTAAAAATGGTAGGTGTCAAAGTGTGTCACCAAAAAAGGTGTAATTGGATCCCTCCTTTATATATATATATATATATATATATATAGAGAATGGCTAATATCAAAACGTTTGTTCCTGGGCTCAGGAACAAACGATTCCGTTCTCCCATTTCTAAAGTTCAAATAACAAATCCAAACCGTTAGATGTTCAATCTATATTAAAATGTGCTTGGAGACCAAATTTTACATTTTTTGGAATTCTTTTACTATTTATTAAGCTGGTTTGAAAACCGCTATTTTTCAATGCTGCAGAAATTTCATAAAAACAGCGATTTTCAAACTAGCTTAATAAATAGTAAAAAAATTCCAAAAAATGTAAAATTTGGTCTCCAAGCACATTTTAATATAGATTGAACATCTAACGGTTTGGATTTGTTGTTTGAACTTTGAAAATGGGAGAACGGAATCATTTGTTCCTGAGCCCAGGAACAAACGTTTTGATATTAGCCATTCTATATATATATATATATATATATAGAGTAGGGCTATTGTGCTTCATGAAGTAAAACTTCGTTTTACTTCACGCTCATACACCCATTTCCAAAATCCAAATCGTCGATCCGACCGTTCAAGTTGTTCTCCATATTGAAATGTGCTTGGAGACCAAATTTTACATTTTTTGGAATTTTTTTACTATTTATTAAGCCACTTTGAAAATCGCTGATCCATTGTGAATAGTAAAAAACAGTAAAAAATTCTGGACCAATGGATCAGCGACTTTCAAAGTGGCTTAATAAATAGTAAAAAAATTCCAAAAAATGTAAAATTTGGTCTCCAAGCACATTTCAATATGGAGAACAACTTGAACGGTCGGATCGACGATTTGGATTTTGGAAATGGGTGTATGAGCGTGAAGTAAAATATTGGTTTTACTTCATGAAGCACAATAGCAAAATTCTATATATATATATATATATATATATATATATATAATTTGGCTAATATGCTACGCGTAGCATAGAGGTGTTAGTGTTGGTGTCCTAGACCCAGATCATATATATGATATGTTTAGTTTATTAATGAATGATTTTATCATTTTGTACCTTGAGTATTCATATTAGTGGATCATTTGAGTTGATGACTCAAATTGTAGAACTTCACAACGAATAAATTTGTTTACTCTTAAATGTCCCTTATCTTGGCAATCAGCAAGGTACACTGGTTGACCATATAAGATAAGTGTAGTGATTAGATGATGGCCATGTTCTACAGGTTATAGATAAGGAGTTATCGATCTAATCACACATGTGCATACATGAAGATATATGGCACTGGACAGACCTAAGAATGAAATATCATATGGATTGTGTTCTGTGTCATTGATATTTCATTGTGTCTAGAATTCTTTGGTTGAGATATTTATTTTTCTTACATAAGGGATGTATATTGTTGGTACTGTCCAACGCTCTCTTTAACCAGGAGTTATATAGGCAGTTACTGCAGTGCATATAACTTATGCGGAAGAACGATACGTATCAAGAAACCATTGTCCCTTATATGTTAATATAAGCGATGATATCTCTAGGCCCCTTGATAAAGTTTGTATTATGTGCATGCAATATGATTATATGATAATCATATCATAATTAAACTTCAGGAAATCAAGAAAAAATAATTGGTAAGGATGACACATTCCTACCTTACGATTATTTGGATTTCATGTGGCAAGGAATTGACACAACAACATTTTTTAATGTTACAGGGATCGTGATTTTGCATTGTGCTTTTTCATCCACATCATTTGGGTAATCAATATACCATGGCTAGTTGTATCATTGATTTATGGAATTAAAATGTTTAATTTCATTGCCATAATGATGGGATCCAATAGGGTCACACCATATGAAAGATTAGCAGAAAATATATTAATAAAGCATATGTGATATGTATATAATATGTGTTATGTTAATTATAAGGAGTTATAATTAATTTGTACAAATTATATGTTATTAATATATGAACAATTTTTATAACATGGAGATGTTGTAAAATAATCCTAGTAATATTTAAAGTATGTGTGACATATTTTAAATGACTTTTGACACATGAGATATGCATATAAATTAACATAGAATATTAATTTATATGTTGGCCTTTTAATGTATGGGATTGTGGACTTAATTAAATATTAATATGATTAGTATGTTTAAGCCCAAAGCCCAAATATATGCTGGGGAGAATTGATTAGTAATGGCATGATTTAAGGAATATTTAAATATGTCATTAAATCTAATCAATCTCATTAAAGAGGAAAGAAATTTCTGGACAGATTTTTTAGGTAAGTTTGAACTGGAATTTGAAAGGACAAATCTTAACCATTCTGGACGTATGACCTATGTAATCTGTAGCCCTTGGAGTCTAGAATCCAATGGTGAAGATTTCAAGTCGTTTGGAGTTACCTAGAAAAAGATATAAGGGTTTTAGTACCGAAAGGTCAAAAAATTCAGTGAATTATATCTTGGCCGAAATTTGCTCTTTTCTCCTCTCTCCCATTTTTCTCTCATGAGTTGAGATCTAGAAATCCTCTAAGAAGTTTTCAGAAATTAACAAGAGGGTTAAACTAGGATTAAGGTTCTACTTGTTAATCTCTTACTAGCCTTAGAGATACAAGTATTTCTTTAATTTTTCGGTGGATACCTAAGGAGGCTCGTCATTTGAAGGGCTAAGCACAACCACCATTGAAAGAGAAAGGGAATAAGAAGTTGCTAAGCAAGACAACCCTTCTTGATTTGATTTGGAGATCAAATCCAAGGTATTAGTTTATTCCCTTCTTGATTAGGCTAATTAAGATTGTTTCTTGCACTTACAATAACTAGATCGTTTGTTTTGAGTCGAATAAAATTTTTGTTTTATTCCTTGCTATCTAAGCATCAAAACTTTCAAGTGGGCCTCCGTGCTACGGCTTAATATTTGAGTTTTCAAAATCCTAACAGTCGATCCGAACCGTTCAACATGATCTCCATACGAATATGTACTTGCAAACCGAATTTTACATTTTTTAGAATTTTTTTACTATTTTTTTAGATAGGTAGAAAATCACTTGATCTGGAAATTATGTACCATTCAGATCAAGTGATTTTCTACCTATCTAAAAAAATAGTAAAAAAATTCTAAAAAATGTAAAATTTAGTTTGCAAGTACATATTCATATGGAGATCATGTTGAACGGTTCAGATTGACCGTTAGGATTTTGAAAACTCAAATATTGAGTCATAGCACGGAGGCCCTCTATGCTACGCGTAGCACCGTAGCCACTTCCTATATATATATATAGAGAGAGAGAGATAGGCTACCATGCTTTGCAAATTAAAGAGCTTGTTTTGCTTTGCATTTGTAGCCGTTGGATGTTCTTCGATAATCGTGCAGATTTTATCAGATTGTAACACATTTTTTCGGAACTGGACTCTCCAGTTGAGAGCAAAATCGCCCAGTCCCCCAGTCCCGACCCCTCTCCCTCTCTCTCACGCGAAAACAAAAATCCTAAACCTCTCCTAGATTACAACAGCAAGCATTTAAAGTACATAAATTAGGCATTCAAAGCATTCAAAGTATTCAAATCATTCAAAGCATTCAAAGTATTCAAAGTACATAAATTAGGCATTCAAAGCATTCAAAGCATTTAGAACATGATTAAACAAGAATAGACAAATCCATTATTTGGAGATGAGAAGTAAAAAAATCACTAATGAATGCTTTGAAAGCATTTAGAACATGATTAAACAAGAATAGACAAATCCATTATTTGGAGATGAGAAGTAAAAAAATCACTAATGAAAAAAGAAAACAGATCACTATTTGGAGATGAGAACAAACCGACGGAAGGGTTCGCTGACTGGGGAGAGCGTTGCTGGCGAGGGAGAGGGGTCGGGAACGGGGCGTCGCTGTCTAGGAGAGGTTTAGGGCTTTCGCGTGAGAGAGAGGGAGAGGGGTCGGGACTGGGGGACTGGGCAATTTTGCTCTCAACTGGAGAGTCCAGTTCTGAAAAAATGAGTTACAATCTGATGAAATCTGCACGATTATTGAAGAACATCCAACGGCTACAAATGCAAAACAAAACAGGCCCTTCAATTTGCAAAGCATGGTAGCCTCTCTCTCTCTCTCTCTCTCTCTCTCTATATATATATATAGAGCTGGGCTATGGTGAGTTGCGAAGTAAGATGTCATTTTTACTTCACGCTCATATTTTAATTTTGAAAATCTAAACAACCGATCCGAACCGCTCAACATGTTCTCCATATTGAAATGTGCTTGGAGACCAAATTTTACATTTTTTTGAATTTTTTTACTATTTATTAAACTACTTTGAAAATAGCAGATCCGGGTGAACAGTAAAAAACAGTAAAAAATTCTGGACCATTCGATTAGCAATTTTCAAAGTGGCTTAATAAATAGTAAAAAAATTCCAAAAAATATAAAATTTGGTCTCCAAGCACATTTCAATATGGAGAACATGTTGAGCGGTTCGGATCGGTTGTTTAGATTTTCAAAATTAAAATATGAGCGTGAAGTAAAAATGACATCTTACTTCGCAACTCACCATAGCCTAGCTCTATATATATATACTAGTATCGTGCCCGTGCGTTGCAACGGGACATTATAAGAAAACTATGAAGAAACTTTTTTATTGACATTTCATCCAGAATTAAGAAAAAAAATATAAATGATAATGAAATGTGTTAGGGAATTGCTTGCTTACTGTTTGAACGATTATAGTGATTTGTTTAGAAACAAAATTGGAAATGTGTATATAGAAACAATATTGATCCATTTAAGGGAAAAAAAACAATATGGAAATCAATATCGTACTGTTTGGACAATTCTAGTGATTTATTAATTTTCTATTCATTATTCATTGGTCCATTTAAGGAAAAAAAATATTGATTTCCATTATGCTTAATTGAACAAGGAGAATAAGGAAATATCTATTGTTTGAATAATTGGGTGTAGGAGAAATAAGGAAATATATTTCTTGTAAATAAATATCATAAAAATTATTGAATTGCCTTAAATTTAATTGTAACATATAGTGTGGGTGTACGTGTGGCGAGTCTTCTTTTAACTAAATATAAACTTCTACACATAAAAAAGATGCATTTAATCAAAAGATGACAGATTATGTGATTGGAGGGCTGATATTAAATCCGAAATTTCATCTTTCAATCGTAGCCGTTGGCGGATCGGACACCCAACGTGCTTAATAATGGAATGGAGATAGAGTAGAACTAGAGTGCTCCTAAGCTCACCAAGCCCTTCATGAGCGCGACTCTAAAACCTATCGAATTGACTTCAAACGACATATTCAAACCGTTAGATGTTCAATCTATATTAAAATGTGCTTGGAGACCAAATTTTACATTTTTTTGAAATTTTGTACTATTTATTAAGATGGTTTGAAAATCGCTGTTTTTATTAAAATTCTGCACCATTGGAAAACAACGATTTTCAAACCATCTTAATAAATAGTAAAAAAATTCCAAAAAATGTAAAATTTGGTCTCCAAGCACATTTTAATATAGATTGAACATCTAACGGTTTGAAAATGTCATTTGAAGTCAATTCGATAGGTTTTAGAGTCGCGCTCATGGAAGAGCTTGGTGAGCTTAGGAGCACCCAGTTCTACTCTCTCTCTCTCTCTCTATATATATATATATATATATATATATATATATATATATATATATATATATAGGGAGCGGCTAAGTTGCTGCCGGCAGCATTTCGACGAGGTGCTTACGGGGGCATATCTTGCAATTTGATGTTCAAACAACAAATTCAAACCGTTAGATGTTCAATCTATATTAAAATCTACTTGGAGACCAAATTTTACATTTTTTGGAATTTTTTTACTATTTTTTAAGTTGGTTTGAAAACCGCTGTTTTTATTAAATTCCTGAAGCATTGAAAACAGCGGTTTTCAAACCAGCTTAAAAAATAGTAAAAAAATTCCAAAAAATGTAAAATTTGGTCTCCAAGTAGATTTTAATATAGATTGAACATCTAATGGTTTGAATTTGTTGTTTGAACATCAAATTGCAAGATATGCCCCCATAAGCACCTCGGCCGAAATGCTTCCGGAAGCAAATTAGCCATACTCTATATATATATATATGAGGAGGGTTCAAATGCCTCCATTTTTTGTGTCTCCACTATGTCTCTATTTTTAAAAACTTTAATAACTCAAAATTTAAAACTTAAAAGTCAAAATAAAACCGTTAGATATGATTTACATCATTTTATCTATGCACATGTAAAAAATTATGACATTTCAACTTTGTTTTGGTTGTCATCAAGAGCTTTTAAAAAATGTACTAATGTGGATAATTTCTAGACGTTGATTTTTCAACTTATTGATTCACATAAAAACAAAATTGAAATGTGATAATTTTTTATGAGCACATAGAGAAAATAACATAGATCATATCTAACGGTTTTATTTTGACGTTTATAATTTAAATTTTGAGTTATTAAAGTTTCTAAAAATGGAGGCATGGTGGAGGCACAAAAAATGGAGGCATTTGAACCCTCCTCTATATATATATATATATATATATATATATATATAGAGTAGGGCTATTGTGCTTCATGAAGTAAAATGAAGTTTTACTTCACGCTCATTCTCCCATTTCTAAAATTCAAACGGTCGATCCAAACCGTTTAAGTTGTTCTCCATATTGAAATGTGCTTGGAGACCAAATTTTACATTTTTTGGAATTTTTTTACTATTTATTAAGCCACTTTGAAAATCGCTGATCCATTGTGAATAGTAAAAAACAGTAAAAATTTCTGGACCAATGGATCAGCGATTTTCAAAGTGGCTTAATAAATAGTAAAAAAATTCCAAAAAATGTAAAATTTGGTCTCCAAGCACATTTCAATATGGAGAACAACTTGAACGGTCGGATTGACGATTTGGCTTTTGGAAATGGGTGTATGAGCGTGAAGTACAATATGGGTTTTACTTCATGAAGCACAATAGCAAAATTCTATATATATATATATATATATATATTTTTTTTGTAATCACATAACAAGTTTAAAATTATAATATATGAATTAGATATCCAAATTAGGCATCCAAATTATATTTGTATTCATGTCCGTATCCGTTAATATCCTATCCGTATCCGTATTCGTTTAATATCCGATCCATATTTGTATCTGTTTAATATCCGATCAGCATCCGTATCAAAAAAATAAATAGATTTTACCACTATCTGATCCGTATCGGATCTGTTTGCACCCCTAACATAACTACTTAGTACTACAGATGTAAACTAACAACAAATATAGCTATAAAAAGTTACTAATATCCAAACCAAAAAAATTAAATAGTACAGGAGATAAAGAGTCGTCATAGTAGCACTTCATTCCATTGAAAATGAATCAACGTATTGCTTTAACATAGGCAGGTGCAACCATATCTCCAGGTTTTCCATTTCATGCCGGACCTCTTATGCAATTACAAATTGAATCCAAATGTTGATTAACATCATTCTAATCCAGTACTGGCTAGCTAAAAAAATTTACTCCAAAAAATGGAGGGCCAAGCCCGAACTAGCATACATGCACTGATCCTTCCATACCCAAGCCAGGGCCACGTCAACCCTATGCTCCAATTCGTGAAACGGCTATCTGCACACGGTGTACGGTGTACGGTGCACCCTAGCAGCAACCCGTTTCACACTCAGCTCAACAAAACCCGACCCCGGTCCGGTTCACACTGCCTCACTCTCAGACGGTTGTGACTTGGGTGGGTTTACCGAGGCCGGTTTACCAAGACCGGCTTGCTTCAATCGGTTCAAAAACCCTCAAAGAGCTCCTACTCTCTGAGTCATCCATGGCCCGGCCTGTCAATGTTTTGATCTATGACAGTTTTTGCCCGTGGGCCGGTGACGTGGCAAGGAGGCTACGAATTCCTTCGGTGGCATTCTTCACACAACCAAACTTCGTCAACTCACTCTATGAATACGTGTGGAGAAATCAGGTTCCGCTTCCGGTTCAACCTGATTCGATCAAGTTCCCAGTGGCGACTGAGCTTGGACCACAAGATTTGCCGTCTTATTTTGTTGGGTCCGGGCCGAAGCACGGATATGCCGGCATGTTACTAGAACAGTTCAAAGAACTTGATAGGGCTGATTCAGTCTTAATCAATTCTTTTTCCGAGCTTGAACCTGAGGTACACATGCACTACATTTCCTATAAAATAAAAAAACACACAACTTTGCTTTAATTTTCAATATTGTCACAACTTTTCACATACATAGGAGACAAAGTACATGACAAAAACCTGGGATGCCAAGACAATCGGCCCTTGCATTCCGACATCACATCTCAATACTCAGCTCGTGCCCGACTTCCACTACGGCTTTCATCTCTTCAATCCGGAAACTTCCTGCATGGCCTGGCTCGACTCCAATGCAGCAAACTCAGTCGTCTACATTTCCTTCGGTAGCATGAGCTCACTCAGCGCAGTTCAAATGAAGAACATAGCCTGTGGAATTTACAATGCCGGGAAGCCCTTCCTCTGGGTAGTGAGATCCACCGAGGCATCAAAAGTACCCAAAGGTTTTGCAGAGATGACTAAAGAGAGAGGCAAAATAGTTCCATGGGCCCAGCAATTGGAGATTCTGGGACACGAGGCCGTTGGCTGCTTTGTGACACATTGCGGTTGGAATTCGACTATGGAAGCCATAAGTTTAGGGGTACCGATGGTTGCGATGCCGCAGTTGACGGATCAACCGACAAATGCAAAGTATGTGGAGGCAGTATGCATATGGCAGGTGGGGCTGAGGGTTAAGGCCGATGAGGAAGGTTTGGTGGGGCCCGATGAGATCGAGAGGTGTGTGAAGGAGGTGATGGAAGGAGAAAGATGTCATGAATTCAGGAGCAATGCGAGGGGATTAAGAAAGCGAGCTAAGGAGGCAATGGGAGAAACCGGGAGTTCGACCAGAAACTTTGTCGAGTTTGTGGCCAAGTATGCAAAAGCCAAATACTGAAAAATGGAAAATTAAGTGCAGAAAGACATATTTAATGTTATAAACTATAATTTGACACAATTTATTTGTTATTATGGTTCTTCTTCTACTACTACTAATAATAATAGAGGAAATTGATTATTTGCCACTCCAAAACCTTCTAATCTAAAAATGTCATTCCAAAATTTGAAATTGTAAAAATGCCACTCTAAACTTCATTAATTTCTAATTTTGCCATTTATACTGTATTCTTATGCTATTTTTATTAAAAATTAACTAAAATATACTGTTTTGGTATACGTATTTCTGTATTTCCGATTATACCCTTCATACAATTTCAAAGTTATTTGTCAAAATAGTATTTTTCAGTTAATTTTTAATAAAAAAAAGCATAAGAATACAGTATAAATGACAAAATTAAAAATTAATAAAGTTTAGAGTGGCATTTTTACAATTTCAAATTTCGGAATGACATTTTTAGAATTAGAAGGTTTTGGAGTGGCAAATAACCAATTTTCCCATAATAATAGTACAAGAACAACAACTTTTTTCGAGTGTATGCAAGCTAGCTGAATGTATTGATAACAGAAGAGGATTCCAATGCCTCCATTTTTTGTGCCTCCACCATGCCTCTATTTTTAAAAACTTCAATAACTCAAAACTTAAAATTAAAATAAACCTTTAGATTTGATCTATGGTATTTTCTCTATGTGCTCATAAAAAATTATCACATTTTAATTTTGTTTTTATGTGAATTAATAAGTTGAAAAATCAACGTCTAAAAATTATCAACATTAGTACGTTTTTTACAAGCTCTTGATGACAACCAAAAAAAAATTGAAATGTCATAATTTTTTATACATGCATAGATAAAATGATGTAGATCATATCCAACGGTTTTATTTTGACTTTTAAGTTTTAAATTTTGAGTTATTAAAGTTTTTAAAAATGAAGGCATAGTGGAGGCACAAAAAATGGAGGCATTTGAACCCTCCTCTTGATAATATTACTTGTCTGTATTGATGGTTCTAATTATTTTATGCTTCATTTTAAGTCTTAAAATTAGACTTAACCGTTTCTCTTCAAATATTAATAATTTGTCGAGACAATTTATTTGTGCTAATTTTAAATCATATATCATTTTTTTTCGAATATCTACTACTTGAATGTATTTATAATACTGATGCTTTCAATCAATTCAAGGCTTAATTTAGTTATAAGATCACCAAAAACGGGAGTTATATATTCTCAAAATATATTAATTCATATGGTCATACAATTTATTTCTGCTAAATTTTAAAAGAAATATCATTTTTTTTTTGCAAAAATATACTAATAGAATGCATTTAGAGTACATTGTGTTCCTTCATTAATGTTTGTATTATTAATTTATCATGGCTTCATTTCAACTTATGAGATCACAATGTTATTATCCAGATGTTACCAACAATCTGTTGAAACTTTTTTTTTTTTTTTGGCTAAAAGATTTGTTTTAATACTCAATTTTTTTTAGAAGAAATTTTTTGAAATTGATTTTGACCATCCTATAAGTCAACAATAATATCAGAAAATTAATATAATCAGTTACACAGTTTTTTTTTGTTAACAAAAGCTTATATGTTGGATTGTAATAATTGAAAAAATATTGAAGTCCTTGTTCTAACAATTAAATATAATTACACAATTCAAATTATTGATTTTGAATCATAAGCTTTGATATCTTACATTATAAGGTTATAATTTGGTACACTAATTGTGGATAAAAATAATTTGATAAAAATAATGTATTATGTGCGACTTTGCATATGGCTGCAGTTTGAATTAAAATAAAAAAATTGCGTTTGGTGTTAACTTGCAAGCAAAACAATAAAAAAGACATTCACTTATAGTAAGGACCTTGCTATTATCTCTGAAGTTATATCCAAGTTAAAATCAAAATATGCTTACTTTGCTATTATTTAAAGGACATATCATTTTATTTATTTAAAATTCTGAGTGCTAGCTAACAGCTAACTTCATCAGTCTTATGTTATTCTGTAGATAATATGTGTCTATTATCTAAAATTACTAAATGATTATCTATTGAAATATTTCGACAGTTTGCTATCCGGATGGGTAGTTTTTTGTGGACATTTAGCACTATGTATGATGTAACTCAGTTCAGAATTACACAATTCAACATGTTCCATTAATTGCCTTTAGTCCTTTACTATGCCAAAGGTTACAAGTCCCGAATTTTTTATTAATATCCAAAAATAAAATAAAATTACAAAAAATGACCATGTCAGAACAGAAATTTGAAAAATACCCTTTTCGGAAATTTTTTTTTCCGAACTAAGCCTCTAACTTCGGAAAAAAAATTTCCGAAAATTCAATTCAAAAACTGGAAAAATTTTATCCAGATTCTAAGTCCGGAAAATTTTTTTCCGAAATTAGGCCAAATTTTCGGAAATTTTTTTTCCGAACTAAGTTTCCGGAAAAATTTTATCCGGTTTCAGATTGAATTTTCGGAAAAAAATTTTCCGGTTTTGTACCGAATTCGATTATAAATACCGCTGAGCTCGCTTTCAATTTCACTCGCAGCTCTCTCGCTCTCTCCGTAAGTTATTTTTAATTATTTAAATTTGTAATTATTTATTTGTTAATTATTTAAAATATTTAAATTAATTAAAATAATTTTAAAAATTTCAGAATAGTGTAGAATAATTTAGAAATTATCAAAATAGTCTAGAAAATTTTAAAATGATTTCGAATTGTTTTAGGAACCTCTTTCATTTTTGGATCTCTTCCGGAGCTCTGACTGTCTGATTGATCCGATTTTCGATTCAGGTTATTTTTATTTTTTTTTATTTTAATTTATATTATAATTAATTAGTTCATTTCAAATATTTTTTTATTTTTTGGAATATTGTCCAAATAATTTTGAATTTTTTAGAATATTCCAAAATGGTTTAGAATAATTTATAAAATTTCAAAATTTTTTAGAATATTGCTAAATTAATTTAAAAAATTTCAAAATGGTGTAGAATAATTTAGAAATTATCAAAATGGTATAGAAAATTTTTGAAAATATTAAACCACATAAATAGTGCGAATATTACTTGTGTAGCTCTTCGTGATCGTCCCTATCCAAGGGAGGGGGCGGTGGCGCAATTTCTTGCCATCTTCCAAATTGTCGCATGCACCGATCAGGATTGTGATGCTCCACAATCCAATAAAAAATAAGAGGACCGCGGTACAAGTAGTACGGCTGAAAAATATAGTTGAAATGTTATACCGAATTTATAATTATGATGACATAAATAGGAGAAAGTATGCGAATTTATTACAATATACCTGGTCCGCCCGAGTTCTTCTCGAAAGATTGTGGTAAACATGCGCGTACGGCTGCCACTCCACCATGTTATCCGTCAATAACTGAATCTGATCACGGGGGATACCTGGACCGGTGGGTTTTGAATGCGACGAGCTCTCCCACTCATGTGGGCCTTTCCATAGCTCACCATAAGCCGGGCAAGTATCTTCTGTTTCCCTGCCCCATGTCGGTTGAGATCTCGGAAATAACGGCCGGTGAACTTGAAATCGGCTCCACGACCAGTGCTGCAGAAGCATCGTGGGACCATGCATAGAGTGGCAGCTAGGATTACATGCGAGGCATAGATTTCAATATAAATATGCGAGAACAGCTCCGCCCCAGTTGTAATTCCTCGGATCGTCTAAATTGTCCACCATGTTGAGATACCACAACGGTATCCCGTCCCCGCTACTGTCGGCAAACATGGTATTCCCTAACATGTCAAGGATAAATGCACGGACATACCTGATCACCAAATATTAAAATGTGAGCACATTATTGAAAATGCAAAATACGAATAGGGTTTTAAATAGAAAAAAATACTAACCATGTCTTTTCTATCTCGCTCGCACCGGTGGGCAGTATTCTGAAGCGCTCACGGAGCGCTTTTTTTGCCAAAAGCATGTCAGACGTTCTCGCATCCTTTCCCATCTTTTTCATGAACCCCTTGATTTCATTATCTTTGATGCCTAGCAGCTCATACAGTCGGCCATGAATACTCGCCGCGTCTGTAATTCCCGTTACAGGCTCCCCCGAAATAGGTAAACCCCACAAACAGCTCACATCCTCCAACGTTACTGTAATTTTTTTTTGCATGTCAGTAAGAAACTAAAAAACAAATTTATTTGAATTAGTTAATACCTGTCATCTCTCCGAAAGGAAGATGAAAGGTGTGCGTCTCCGGACGCCACCGCTCGACAAGTGCATGAATAAGAGCCGCATCGAGGGCGATATCAGGCATTGTCGCGAGCTGATATAAGCCCATTCGAATTAATACCGGTGCATAGTCCTTGTGAAACTCGCATTTGTGTCGATAGTGTCTCACCGTTAAAATTTCTTTGCTCTAAATTAGAGAAAAAAATTAATTACAATATAATTTGATTACTAACCGAGTTATGAAAAACAAAATAAGTAAATGTTTACCTCCTTCGACGCCTGAGATACCCTATGATTGCCGTGAGCTATCCACAACAAGGGGCTAAATGTATGCTTCAGTACTAAGTCTGCCATACTACAAAATTCGAACAATACTCCAAATTATCTTGAATTTTTTTAAATTATTCTAGACCATTCTGCTATTTTCTAAATAATACTAGACCATTCTGGTATTTTCTAAGTTACTCTGAACTATTTTGGTATTTTCTAAAATATTCAGGGCCATTTTGGAAGGTTCTGACAAATTCTAAATTATTCGGACAATATTCTAAATTATTTAAAATAAACTAATTAATTGTATTATAAATTAAAATTAGAATAAAAAAAGTTAAAAAAAACCTCAATCGAAGAGCCGAGTGATCAGACAGTCAGAGCTCCGAAAGGGATCCGAGACAAAAAGAGGTTCCTAAAAAAATTCTAAATTATTTCAGACTATTCTGGACTATTCTGGTATTTTCTAAGTTATTCTGGACTATTCTGGTATTTTCTAAACTATTCTGGACTATTCTGGTATTTTCTAAGGTATTCTGGACTATTCTGGTATTTTCTAAACTATTCTGGACTATTATGGTATTATCTAAACTATTCTGGACTATTCTGGTATTTTCTAAACTATTCTGGTATTTTCTAAGTTATTCTGGTCTATTCTGGTATTTTCTAAACTATTCTGGACTATTCTGGTATTTTCTAAGGTATTCTGGACTATTCTGGTATTTTCTAAACTATTCTGGACTATTCTGGTATTTTCTAAACTATTCTGGACTATTCTGGACTATTCTGGTATTATCTAAACTATTCTGGACTATTCTGGTATTTTCTAAACTATTCTGGTATTTTCTAAGTTATTCTGGTCTATTCTGGTATTTTCTAAGTTATTCTGGACTATTCTGGTATTTTCTAAACTATTCTGGTATTTTTTAAACTATTCTGGACTATTCTATAAATTCTAAATTATTCTGGACTATTCTGATATTTTTTAAACTATTCTGGACCATTCTGGTAAATTCTAAATTATTCTGGACCATTCTACAAATTCTAAACTATTTAAAACTAAATAATTAAATAATATAATTAAAAAATATATATATATATTTACCTCGGGGGGTGTGCTTCGCTGGGAGGGAGGAGAGACACCGAGACAGAATTCGGACCGGGGTTTTATAGGCCTAACTTCGGAAAAATTTTATCCGAACTTAGAGTTCGGAAATTTTTTTTCCGGATTTAGAAGCTTAGTTCGGAAATTTTTTTTCCGAAAATAGAGGCTTAGTTCGGAAAAAAATTTTCCGAAGTTAGGGGCTTAGTTCGGAAAAAAAATTTCCGGAAAGGGTATTTTTCGAATTTCAGTTCTGACATGGTCATTTTTGGTAATTTTATTTTATTTTTGGATATTAATAAAAAATTCGGTTACAAGTCCTTTGTATAAATGATTGTCCTTAGTGAATATAAAAATAACAAGGATATTTTGTATAAGAATAAACTATGTTCAGCCTAAAATAACAGTTATTATTCAATTCAAAATATGGCTACAGTTAGATTAATTATACATAAGATATTTCATTAACTGATATACATATCTTTTTGTACTGATATACCAACAGATATTTGAATTGAATATTCTAGAAGGTTAAAAATCATTATTCTTAAAAGTTTGAATGTTCATACCTGTGAATTTCATGGCTTCCACTGGGTTGCTTGACGTTCAACAAGCCTCATACATGTTTTTAGCCTTCTTCAGCCCCAGACTCTACTTGGTCAGCAGCATCTCCGGCCGATAAGGTGCCGACACACGGCTATTCGCAACACTCGCAAACTTCCTGCTCTATGATTGACCCTTACTGTCAGCACTGACAAAATCAATCCAACACCGATAGCTAGCTCTGATACCAATTTGTTGAATATAGAGAGTGACATTCTATAAAATTATATTTCATTGTTCACTGAAAATACTCTTACAACTCTTTTTGAAATATTATATAACTCTACTACTCAATTATCTAACATCCAAGATTACACCTCCAAACTACTACAATTAACACTCCCTACTTGCGTGTTGCTCTCTTGCTTCTCTCTTTCTTTGCTTTCTTGTTTTCTTTGTTTGATTAAAAAGGAGACCAAGGCCTCATATTTATAGTTGTTATGGAATTCTCTAAATCCTATTAACTAACTAATCTAGCCAAAGTCATGAACATGCTTAACTTTTTTAGAAATTTCTTATTCAACCTAATAAAATTAATTTCATAATTCTTCTAAAAATTTTATATTAAGAAAATTTTGGTTGGGTTGGGCCAGGTTGCATTCTCAATAGAATGAATCCTCAGTTAATGCACGTAATTAATATTGTTTTGAAATTATCAAATAAAGCTTTCCATTGAACAACGGAATCAATTTTAGTTACATTTTATTTTAATCCTCAGTTAGAATAACTGATAAAGATACGTGTGAGAATTTTTTTGGTCATCTTGACTAAAATTTGGAAGAGTTTGTCTTCTAGTGAAATCTATTCCCCAACTTCAGACCACAAATTTACACGTGCTTTGACTAGTTGACTAGTTGTATCATTTTTCTATAACGATTCCATTTTTTTTTTCCGCTGTTGTCCTTATCAGTAATTGGAGAGATGAAAGAGAGCAGATATTATCCATCAATCATTGCATCGTATGTTTGTGATTCACCTTTAAAGTATAGACCTTTCCAACTTGCAAGGAATTATTTAACCCGCTGCTCTCCTCTCAGTGGCCTCACCTCCACAAACCAAAGCAAGGTAGCCATGAACATTGAGAAAACAAATTCCCCAGCTGAGGCAACTATGTCGAAGAAACCTCCCAGGAACAAATATGCCATAGGTTGCGCTCTTCTTGCCTCCATGACCTCCGTCCTATTAGGCTATGGTTAGTTTCCTCAAAACCCATTTTCATTTTCTCTTAATTATAAGTAATATAAATTATATATGTTGCCTTTCCGGTTCCAACCATAAGAAATTTAGGCCTATTGGTGACAAATATAGATAATTCACTTCAAGATTCTTGCAAACTTATATTGAATAATTTGGATTTAATTTCTTTTTAAAAGATGGATCTAATCTGATTTTGTCAGTTACCTGAACTGAATTCACAAAATTAAGTAGAGATAATAAGGAATAATTTAGGCAGATTCTTGGACAGTGATGGGATTGTAAGATTTCCTAATTGGACAATTTTGAATCCTTCTTGAACGCGTTTGATTATATTTTGTTAATTCAAGTTTACTAAACACATAGTTAATTAAACAGTTAGTGACATTAATTACCAAATGAATATTATGTTTTGATTAATTTTACACTATATATTGCCACTGGACAAACGAACAATTTTCTATTTCACCGTAGAAATTTCATGCAAAGGATTTGAAAAAATATACATTATTTTAGTCGTGATAATATCTCCTGACGTCACCAGCATTTGTGTAAAGAAAATTAGGCGTTAACTTTGTAAAATAGCCTAGTTCTTTTCTAACAAGCAAATATTTATGTTCCTCGTCTCATTCCAGATGTTGCAGTGATGAGTGGAGCTCAGATATACATTCAGAAGAACCTCCATATAAGTGATACTCAGATCGAGATTTTAGCCGGAATCATCAACCTTTTCTCGTTGGTTGGATCGTTGGCAGCTGGCAGGACATCTGACTGGATTGGAAGGCGATATACCATGGTCCTAGCAGCTGCCATCTTTTTTGTTGGTGCTCTTCTAATGGGCATTGCCCCCAATTATGCTATTCTCATGCTCGGTCGTTTTGTAGCAGGAGTAGGCGTTGGCTATGCCCTAACGATCGCTCCAGTTTATACTGCTGAGTTGTCTCCCGCATCCGTCCGTGGATGTCTTACATCCTTCCCGGAAGTTTTCATTAACTTTGGCGTACTACTCGGTTATATTGCTAATTTTGCATTTTCCAAGCTTCCTATCAACCTAAATTGGAGGTTGATGTTTCTTGCCGGTGCAATACCACCTGTGTTTCTGGCTGCTGGCGTGCTTGCCATGCCAGAATCACCACGCTGGCTTGTCATGCAAGGCCGACTCGAGGAGGCCAAGCGTGTGTTGTTCAAAACCTCAGATTCAACTGAGGAGGCTGAACAACGGCTACTCGACATTAAACATACTCTAGGTATACCAGACGACTGTACGGATGATAAATCAGTTCCCATGCTAAAACGGAGCAGCGGAGAAGGAGTCTGGAAAGAACTATTAATACCTCCAACACCATCAGTTCGGCGAATTGTCATTGCAGCTCTTGGTTTACAGTTCTTCCAACAGGCATCAGGCATCGACTCGGTGGTCTTGTACAGTCCCAGAGTTTTTAACAAAGCAGGGATCAAGTCTGATAACAACTCACTCGGTGCTACAGTCGCTGTAGGTTTCTGCAAAACAGCGTTTGTTCTCGTATCTGTATTCTTTGTCGACCGGGTTGGACGACGGCCCCTCTTACTTGCCAGTTCAGCTGGAATGATTATCTCGCTTCTCACACTTGGATCCAGCTTGACAATTATCGACCATTACCCACACAAGAAATGGGCAGGGGCGCTTAGCATTACAACAGTGCTAACTTTTGTGTCTTCTTTTGCTATAGGTTATGGGCCACTCGCCTGGGTTTACAGTACGGAGATATTGCCTCTGAGGCTCCGGGCTCAGGGGACAAGCATGGGGACTGCAGTGAATAGAATCATGAGTGGGGTGGTCTCAATGAGTTTCATATCGCTGTACAAAGCAATCACCATAGCCGGGAGTTTTTATCTATACGCTGGTGTTGCTACTCTAGGGGCCATATTTATCTACTTTTTTCTTCCTGAGACGAGGGGAAGGAGTTTGGAGGACATGGAAGTGTTGTTTAAAAAAGTTGCCGATGAGAATGTAGTCAAGCAAAATAAAGAGGTTGCATCAGTATTCGTAGGAAATGAAATGGATCAGAAGAGAGAGTCAGGAGAGTTAGATGTTGCTGCCAAGTGATAGCGAGTTGCTGGCTCTTTTAAAATCATAAGAATTATTAGGTCTGTTAGATAAGTTATACTGGTATCCAATATGTATGTTATATCCAAATTACTGTGATACTCAATCTTCTCTTATGATCACAAGATTTCATATTAACTAATAATTTCCAGTGGAGGTCAAGTGAGTTTCACAAGATCTAAATTCAGAAGTTTTTATTTTAATCTTAGTATATTTTATTTTAATCCTCAGTTAGAATAACTGATAAAGATACATGTGAGAATTTTTTTATCATCGGTACTAAAATTGGAAGAGTTTGAAAAGTAACGATACTGGTATTGAGATTGTAATGTAGATAGATGAACAGAAAATGAATTTCTTTATTTCATTCTTCATTTGCTCTGTTACACCTCCCTGTATTTGTAAGGGAGCTTTACATTATAACAATTAACAAACTATCTAACCACTAACTAATTCTTTTTTAGAAACCTAATTACAACTGTTTGACTGAGTCAAACTTTGACTGCTGACTTATCTAATAGTTTGTCTTCTTGTAAAAAAATATATTCCCCAATTTCAGACCTCAAATTTTTACACATACTTGAACTAGTTGTATCATTTTTCTACAACAATTCCAAAAGTTTCCGGAGCTGTCCTTATCAGCAATTTTTTTTGACAGATCAAAGAGAGAACATATGATCCATCAATCATTACATCGTATGTTTGTGATTCACCTTTAAATATAGCCAAGTAGCTAGAGAGTATAGACCTCTCAAATTTGTAAGGAACTAATTAACCTGCTGCTCTCCTCTCAGTTGGCGCCCCACCTCTTGGCCTCACCTCCACAAACTAAAGCAAACCATGAACATTGAGAAAACAATTTCCCCAGCTGAGGCAACTATGTCGAAGAAACCACGTAGGAACAAATATGCCATAGCTTGCGCTCTTCTTGCCTCCATGACCTCTGTCCTATCAGGCTATGATTAGTCTCCTCAAAACCCATTTTCATTCTCTCTTAATTATAACTTTATAAGTTATATCAATTATGTTGCCTTTATAAGTTAAGCGGCCTACAAAAGCGGAGTGCATATCCCTTGCAGTACCACAGGAAATAGAATGAAGTCTAGCTAAGCCACGAGAAATTCAGGGTTATTTGAAACATAGAGAATCCACTTTGAAATTCGTGCAAACTTACATTAAATAACTTGAATCTAATCTGATTGTGTCAGTTACTTGCCTGATTTGAAAACACAAAAGTAGAGATAATAAGGGATAGTTTAGGCAGATTCTTGGACAGTGATGGGATTGTATCCTTCTTGAACCCTTCTATTGATTATTGTTTTGTTAATTCAAGTTTACTAATTAAACACGTAGTTAATCAAACAATAAGTGACATTCCCAATTAAATATTTTGTTTCGACTCGTCTGGTCTCCTCTTGATTCCCCCTTCCCCCCGATTCGTCGATTCGAGACCAGTATCTGTGGAGCCTTCCATTACTGGGCTATGCTGCACCGTTTCCAATTCTAAAGGAACGAGTTCCTCACGAACAAAATTGGCAGTAATTTCATCTTGATCGGTCAAGACCTCTTGGCAGATTTTATCCTAAAATTGGTAAATATTGGAACCAATTTTGAAATCAGCACACAAAATTCACAGAAAGAAATTTGATTAGTGTACCCTCAACATAACCAGACTGGTACATGCAACTCAAAATTGGCATATAATGTGTCCAAGACAAGCTTGTTCAAGGCTTGTCTGAGATTTCTGTCCAAGACAAGCATGCATGTAGAGGTGTCTTTTCAAAAATTGTGAAAAAATCATGTATTGTTTGAGGTACCTGACGTGTCTCTTCTTTTTCTTCAATTAAGGGAGGTAAGGGGTTCTCCATCTCATATGCTTCATTAAGAGATAGCCATCAGAACCTATATATATACTCTCTGGCAGAAGCTCCCAGTCTTAAGATGTCTCCCTAAATGGTATAATGGTAGACGTAGAGGAGAGAAGGAAAAGGGTATAATGGTCTATAAGTGAATTTTAGAATTTTAAATATTATTATTTTACTGTTTTTGGATATATTTGATATATTATAGAGTTATACAGGACAAATACGTGAGTTATGACAATTTTATAGAACAAATATGTAATTACTGATTTTAGAGGGGGAAATACGTAATATTGAAACTTTTGAGGAGATACATGAAATTCCCCCTTTTATGAATATAATACCTCATTTTTTCTAATAGTTCTAATAGTTCTCTGTATTCATGTATTAAAAAAACTAATAATCTGTGTTTTTGTTTTCAAAATAAAATTAACAGAACAAAATTATATTGTAAAAAAAAAAGTTAATTAGTAATTCGACTACAAATAAAAAAAGGATTATTATAACTTTTTAATGTAATTAGGTAATTTCTTAATAAAAAAGTTTGTGTAAAGAAATTTAGGCCTTAACGTTGTAAAATAGCTAATAAGTTATTTTCTAACTTTTTAATGTTCCTCATCACTTTCCAGATGTTGCAGTGATGAGTGGAGCTCAGATATACATTCAGAAGAACCTCCATATAAGTGATACTCAGATTGAGATTTTAGCCGGAATCATCAACCTTTACTCGTTGGTAGGATCGTTGGCAGCCGGCAGGACATCCGACTGGATTGGAAGGCGACATACCATGGTCCTAGCAGCTGCCATCTTTTTTTGTTGGTGCTCTTCTAATGGGCATTGCCCCCAATTATGCTATTCTGATGTTCGGTCGTTTTGTAGCAGGAGTAGGCGTTGGCTATGCCCTAACGATCGCTCCAGTTTATACTGCTGAGGTGTCGCCAGCATCCCTCCGTGGCTGTCTTACCTCCTTCCCGGAAGTTTTCATTAACTCCGGCATACTACTCGGTTATGTTGCTAATTTTGCATTTGCCAAGCTTCCTATCAACCTAAATTGGAGGTTGATGTTTCTTGCCGGTGCAATACCACCTGTGTTTCTGGCTGCTGGTGTGCTTGCCATGCCAGAATCACCACGCTGGCTTGTCATGCAAGGCCGACTCGAGGAGGCCAAGCGTGTGCTGTTCAAAACCTCAGATTCAACTGAGGAGGCTGAACAACGGCTACTCGACATTAAACATACTCTAGGTATACCAGATGACTGTACGGATGATAAATCAGTTCCCATGCTAAAGCGGAGCAGCGGAGAAGGAGTCTGGATTCTGGAAAGAAAAGAACTATTAATACGTCCAACACCATCAGTTCGGCGAATTGTCATCGCAGCTCTTGGTTTACAGTTCTTCCAACAGGCATCAGGCATCGACTCGGTGGTCTTGTACAGTCCCAGAGTGTTTGAGAAAGCAGGGATCAAGTCTGATAACAACTCACTCGGTGCTACAGTCGCTGTAGGTTTCTGCAAAACAGCGTTTGTTCTCGTATCTGTATTCTTTGTCGACCGGGTTGGACGACGGCCCCTCTTACTTGCCAGTTCAGCTGGAATGATTATCTCGCTTCTCACACTTGGATCCAGCTTGACAATTATCGACCATTACCCACACAAGAAATGGGCAGGGGCGCTTAGCATTACAACAGTGCTAACTTTTGTGTCTTCTTTTGCTATAGGTTATGGGCCACTCGCCTGGGTTTACAGTACGGAGATATTGCCTTTGAGGCTCCGGGCTCAGGGGACAAGCATGGGGACTGCAGTGAATAGAATCATGAGTGGGGTGGTCTCAATGAGTTTCATATCGCTGTACAAAGCAATCACCATAGCCGGGAGTTTTTATCTATACGCTGGTGTTGCTACTCTAGGGGCCATATTTATCTACTTTTTTCTTCCTGAGACGAGGGGAAGGAGTTTGGAGGACATGGAAGTGTTGTTTAAAAAATTGGCCGATGAGAATGTAGTCGAGCAAAATAAAGAGGTTGCATCAGTATTGGTCGGAAATGGAATGGCTAAGTGATAGCCATTCAAAAAACAGTGATTTTGTACCTATCTTAAAAAATAGTAAAAAAATTGCAAAAATTATAAAATTTCATCCTCAAGCATATTTTAGTATGAATATCATGTTGAACGGTTCGGATCGATAGTTTAGACTTTGAAAATGGAGATATATAACATGAGGTATGGATGAGGTATGAGGAGATGAGGCATTGGAACCCTCCTCTTAACCGAAATAAAATATGGAGCTGGCCATTGTTATCTATAACGTCTAGCTACAGTGTTTTTTTCTTTTTCAAAAAAATTCACAAATGAAGCAGCAAAGCAAAAAAAAAAAACACTGTAGCTGAACGTTATAGACTATAACGTCAAGATACAGTGTTTTTTTTGTTAATTAGAAATCATTAGCGATCAGATTAACTAGACGTTATGGTTTATAACGTCCAGCTACAGTACCCTGGACGTTACAAACCATAATGTGTTTTCTATTTTTCAAAATCTAGCGAAACTGTAGGGTGAATAGATGTCAGAGGCACGGAGAGATATGTTGCAGTGTAAGCTCAAAATAGGACATTTTGGAGTTGGCAGCAAAATGTAAAGTTGAATATTAACAACAAGCAATGCATTCTTGTTGAAAATAATAAAGAATTGAAAGAGTGAACTCAGTCGTTCATCATCAATCAAGCGGCTAGAATTAAATCAAGAAAAAGCATTTGTTCTTTTAATATTTAGAAAAAGGCCAAAAGTATCAACTGTACAATAATGGCTATATTAGCCTCTGTAATATAATTAGCAATACTACTATGTACAAAAAAAAATAGACCCAATGAAATTACTTCACTTTTCATCACTGTTTTCCTATATTTTCTTTCAATCTCACAAATACTCATATGAGAGTCTAAAAATCAACAATTCTAAACTCGAGTTTCAGTTGCGGGGTTAGTTACTGTTATTCTCAAAAAAAAAAAAAATTACTCGTAGCAAATACATTCAATGAAGTTAACTGAACACATAACATATATATTTACAAAATAGAAAAGAGCGGAGTATTATTATTATTTTATTTTATTTTGCATAAGTGCAAACATGCACCTACTTATCCTTTCACAGAACAATCCTCCTTGTGCATATACACTTTTTACCTCATTTTACTAACTAATCTCTTCAGAGAGCTTGCACAATTTAAATGACTGGAAATTTAAATTTTACTAGAATTAACTAGGATTGGGCACTTATTGTTCTCAGATTGACACAAATTAACATTTACCACAAAGAAATCATTCATTTTATGTATCAGTAGCATCCTGTTGTTTTGACCCAAGCTTAACTATGTCTTCAACTAGAACTTTACCATCTGTTACAAGGAATCAACTTAGAGAAATCTGTTTAACAATTATATTGTAGGAACATCACATCAAAGTTTCCTATTTTCTTATTTCTTAGTTAAAAATGTACGCACTTTTGTCTTTGGAGAGGTTAGCAATTATTTCTTCCACACCTGCCTTATCCAAGTTCTCTTTAAAGTATTAGCTGCAGCTGCCAGTTCTTCTGATGTCACTTTCCCGTCACAATCTCTGTTGAAAATAAATTAACGAGACATTGGAAGACAGTGGAGTTCATTTTCAAAGCATCAAATAATCCTCACTCCCTTCTTGCCCTGAGTTAGCTTTTAGAGTACCAAATCAAATATGAACCAATTATATATGGATTTACTTGTCAAGTAGTTGCTCCTGGCTGCCAATAATGGAAGCAACATCGTCAATTTCCTTCTCAAGTTCTTCAAGCAAGCAGTCCACCTAAAGTATGCACCAAATAAGAAAGAAAACCATTACAAAATAGAGAATAGAAGCTAGAGTGTGAGTTTTTGGTTGGTGATTACAGATACCCAAGACACCTAACAGTATGAAAGAAAAACTTCTTGTGAAGAACATTTTGCATCTGAGAAACAATAAATAATAAAATATTTAAGTTTTAACCTGAATTGACCACATAATCTGGTATATTACCTTTTTTGCAAGTTCTGACGAGGGCTTGTATCCAAGAGCGCCCCTTGCTTTTTTATAAGCTTCTTTTGCCTCATGTACACTTCTAGCAGAACCCTTTTTACCAAGCATCAAGTTGTATCCTTCTATCTGCAACATAAAATGTACCTTGATTTGATTTTGACAGCATCCGCAAGAGTGATGGGATTGTGTATCAGTATAACTTCCAGTTTACATGAACCAGTCATGGCAACCTTGTACCTTGCTGGTTATGTACATTACACATTAGTTGGTACCAGATTCAATTATTATTTACCTCTTTGTTGACCAAACCAAGTAATTCCTCTCGCTCTTTGCTGACAGACTGCCAAAAAAAAAAAATACAATAAGATAAATCATTTGTAAGCTCTCATGTACTACCAATATCAAAGAAATGTATACATCAAGTAAATAAAAAGAAATGAGATCTTGCTCTTACTGATGCAGAAGCCAGAAGAGAAAGCGCGCGGCTAATTTTGCAAAAGTCCACCTGCTTTTGTTCCATTTTACTTCTCACATGTTCCTCGGCTTTTTGAGCAGCTAATGCCCTTTCCCTCTCTTCCTCCTGAACATGAAAGGATGAAGAATTATGATATACATAAAATCTGTGGCCCCTAATTGTTTCTAACCCATAGAAGGCAAAATCGGCCGTTCCGGAGCGGAATCGGCCGTTCCGGAGCGGGATCGGACGGTGCCGATCCGATTCCAGACCGATTTACGCGGACAGTGCAAATTTCGGTCAATTTCGGCCGTTTCGTCCATATTTCGGCCAGTTCCAGTCAAATTTCGAACCGTTCCGGCCCGTTCCAGTCAAATTCCTGCCGAAACGCAAATATAAACAATTTGAAAAATTTTTGCGGCAGCTGGGATTCGATCTCTAGATCATTGGAATGGAGTCCAAGCAAGTTACCACCACACCATCCAAGTGTTTTTGATTTATACCATAACTCATTTGTATATATATAATACTTATATCACAGATTGATACAAATCAAAAGTCCGATTTTCCGATCCGATTCGGCCGATCCCGACCGATTTTTCCGATCCCGATTCCGATTCCGATTTTTCCTTCTATGTTCTAACCCTTGAAAACATCACTTTACATCACTCAAATTTGCGACTTAGTCCCTGCTCTATAATATATTATGTTATATGGAAATACCAATCATACATCCGAATACTATCAAATGGAAACATTTCCCCAAATTTTGACCCATGCACCAGATAATCTTCATTTATGTCGAAGGAAAAATTAAAATATACTGCTTTGATAAGGTAATCAGCCTTGAATTCACTAGAAATGAAGCAGATTACCTCCAATAAGGTAATCAGCAGGATAACAGAATAATAGGGGTAATTTGATCAGCTTTATTGACTTTACTATTCTTCAGTAGGTTCAGTAGGTAAATAGTATACATATTTGGTTTATCATAAAATACCGTGCAACACATAGGGGATGTTTTCGGCAAGACAATAATTTATGGGAGATCACAAAACCTTGATAACTGCTTCCTGCATTTCAAGGAATTCCAGTTTCCTCTTCCTCTCAGAATCAGAAGGCAGGACAGTCCCAAGTGTACTAACCACTGAATCAGGTAGAGAAGAAATTGCACCTCTTAGAGCCTCCACACAACTCACCTTGTCAGAAACAGCAAATGGCCTAACAAAATGTGCATTTACTAAAGTGTTTAACAATATATATTGGTTTGATTGGAGTAAATAATTTACACACCTTAAATTTCATGTATTTTCAACTGGACACCTAACATTTTCATATTTGCAATTAACAATAAAATATTTCTGGGCTTGAATTTTTCATATATATCAACCCAACAATTGCTCCTAATGTGTTTGTGGAACTTTAATTTTCAACATATAAACCAATTTCTTTTATAAACAGAATATAAACAACCTCGCTTATTTTGGGGTAAGCAAACACACAAAAAAAACCTCTCTTGATCTCATTAATCAGTAAAGTTTGTTTCTTTTTCTGGGAAAATCTGCATTAACAATGGGTCAGTTGGAACCTACATGAAAAATTCTGGGTTTTCTTGGTTTAGTTTTATGTAACATTGGGAACAATTCGGTAAAAGAAAACACAAAACAGGACAACAGCTGTAGAAGTTTCATACCTGGAAAGTATAAGCAGAGATATTGGCACAGCATGATTTAGAGACAAATCCAGCCAGTCCCGAAGCTGAATGAAATTATAAGGCATAAAATCCAAAGACATAACTGATTAAAATGTACATAAATATTACTCGAGCAAAATGAACCTTAAGGCACATTTGCCTTTTCAACAATCCAAGATAACCACGGCATCTACATGCTTGCTCGAGTTCATAATCAGAAAGCGATTTGATGCCCTTTTGCCAAATTAATATGTCATCATCTTTTAGCCTATGAAAAATAATTAATGTATGTAATTCAATCATATGATGTATTTCAGTTATTCATTTAAGGAAAACAATGAAAGATGCTTACTGGGTCAATGTACTAGCAAGTAAGACTCGCATTTCATCATCTGACATAATATGCTGGATTCCCATAATGTTACACATACTCAATAACCTTGGTCTGCAGAATATCAAATGGTGGAAGTAAAACTTCAAAATATCATGCCTAATTCACAAAGTGAGAATTATATCATATGGCCTGTGTTTTTTTCTCCATCCTCTTCTGAAAGGTTCTTTTTACTGATACCCAGGCTATCCTTTTTCATCTTGACATTGAGACAGACTGAAGAAATAAAAAAAACTAGTTGGGCAATAATAAAAATGGATGGAGAATTTTTATAATGGTAATCAGGGAAAAAAATATACCATAACCAAATTTATATGCAATCTTAGCCTAAGTTTATTTCCTTCATTAGGGCCTAATCACCAATTAGAATACTATAGCAGCCGGGTCACAGCAAGGGCAGTCCTTTACTTGGTGCTATGTGTTTTTGTGGAGAACGACTGTTATTTCCTGGGTTAAGCAGTAAATGTCATATATTGCAGAGGTCATAATGCTACTTTGACATTTTGCGGACTTGACCACAGATACAAGGCATTGAAGGACAATTGATTTCTTTCAAACCTGTTTAAATTGTCTAGAACCAATTCATTATCAAACAACTTTGCGAAACACAAGATCTCATGGTCAGAAACGCTGTCTCCAGTGCGAACCTAAATTTGTCAAGCAATGATCAATGAGAGAAAGTATGAAAGAAAGAAAACTTTTGTACTTTTACGCCCAAGATTTTTATACCTTGCAAATAACACCTAAACATTTAGACCCATAAAATTAATAGAAAGGCTATATATCAACTATGGACATAATGAAGAAAAAAAAATAAGGACAATGTTACATTGTTCCCCTATTCCTAATGAGCACCTTTTTTTGAAGTGAACAAAAATTAAACTAAATTAAGAAAATGGCATGTTTAATTGCTATCTTTCCATTTCAATGAAAAAGCTATTGAGCAATATCCCCTCCTTTTTACAGATAATTTGGTAAAAAAATGTTGCGTGCCTGAGTGTCTATAAGTAAACCATAATATGTCCACTACCAAGGGCAATTTACGAAATGCGGGGTGCAATTTTCATACACAATCTGATCAGGCATTATTATGAAAAAGACCTTTATAAATTACAACGGACCTTGCTCATAAATTCATCAAGGTCTTCCGCTGTCTTTTTAATCTCACTACTCTGTGTTCTTCCAATTTCTTTCTCCATCTCTTTGCTGGTTTCTTGTAAAAACTTCGTATACTCCATTCTCGCTTTTAGTTTTCTTTTCAATTTTTCCTACATTCGGATCAACAGAAAGTAATAAAGCACCATGCAGTAATAAATAAAAATTGCAAATGGCTCAGTATCTCAAAGCAGTGAGATAGAAAAATGACTTTTGATGTGTGAACCTTCAAAAACCTTAAAGTGCCATGTTTACAACCCTAGAATTTGAGGGAAGCCCCATATAACCAGGGGCAGAGGGAAACCAGGCCATCAATGAATTGGAACACATTGCACCTTTAAATTTTGTAATTGTTGCGAGTATTAAGTACACTCTGCATCCCACCCCCCCCCCCCAAATAAATTTCAGCTGCTATTCAGCCACCCCAATTCTAGTTTTCTGGTTCCACTCCTGCAGATACTCATCTAAATCAAGGCAGCTACAGCACTTCCAGCTAGGAATCCTTGACAGTAAAGTATGATACACAACAGAAAAAAAATATATGACTAAACACTCTAAAATTATTGCTATTCGACGTTAAAGTTCTACAAAAAAGTTCAGTAAAAAATTGACCTTATTCTGCATCTCCCCCTTGAAAGTCGAAGGAATCATTTTGGGAAACACTTTCAGCAGAATTGGGATCAAGAACTCCATGAAAGGAACTACTATAAAGACCGAAAAAGGAATGAGCTTGAGTATGTCAGATGTGGTGCGGGTCAGTTGTCTCTGTTCTCTTCTAGAAAGTTCTTTTCCATTGATAAGTTTTAATAATAGTTTTGATGATATCTTTGTGTCTGTCCATAGTAGCTTGGTACCATGCCAGTAATGCCTCACAGCCGACATGAAGTTCCCCTTCCAATGGTGAAAATTGATGCCCAATTTCTCTCTGTCAACACAAAATGAAAAACCAAACAAACAAGACTTATGCATGTGATACTGAATGCTACTCGAGTTCAGATTTAGAGGGACCAAAAAGAAAATTTTAACACTCCACATGATCAGAGTTCCGACCTGTTAGCATATTCAGAACTTGTTAGAGGATCAATCTGCAAATGTTTTTTATCGGCCTTCTCTTTAGCTTGCTGATCTATCTTTTCTTTTCTGTCCTCTTCTGATTTAATCTGCATCTTATCCTTATCCTCCATTGAATGTGATAGTTCTCTAATACCTGATGGTAGAAACTTGCCGAGTTTCATGCACATAAAATGGCCTTGAACCGCAAATCCGTTTACAACGATAGAGGAGGTCGCGTTTCTAGTGCAACAGGGGCTCATATATGAAGCTATCTGATCATTAATTTGGCGACAAAGATGTCTTTTGCCTCGGATTAGTGCTCTTGAACCCATTATTTTTTCTGTGTGAAAATTTAAAAAAAAAAAAAAAAAAGCTCCAGAAGTCTTAGAACTACAATGTAAAATTATTAAGCTGAGGAAGCAATAGAAAGGTTAATACATTTTAGGGCCTGAAATCTTTAGTGCGTACTTATGTCGATTGGAGACAAAATGGAGAGAGGATATGTGATGTGAAGGCTTAGCTCTAGGTGCAGCCGTGAAGGAAAGAAAGAGCGGCGCCATTTCAGCGGCGTGGTTTAACTGAAGTAGCTGTTGATTCGGCGCTTTCAGGAACCATTCGATTCGTATTTTGTGAGTTCTGCTCGGCCCGCGGAAGGGCTTTAGAGATTCGAAAGCACGAATCTTTACGTAATCGGACGGTTCGAAGTTGTTTTGAACGGTTCAACCTATGCTCTTGCTGTTCGACATGGATCCGTATCCTCTGCATTAACTCAAAAAGATTCCCTTTTGAGTTAATGAATTTCAACCGTCTGATTTTAAACAGAATCAATTCGACTCGTATCTATAACATAAGGAGCTCTTTAATATTAGTGCAGATCTAGTTTGCACGATTTTGAAACAAATTGGACAGTCTAGATTCATTAACTCAAAAGATTCTCTTTTGAGTTAATGCAGGGGATATGAATTCTTCGGATGTTCGATTAGAATTTGGAATAATCGGATCTAATAGAATGCACGGGCTGTTTTACTTTGTGTGAATTCTTATCAGACGGTCTGATTTTAAACAGAAATATTTTGCTATCTCAAGTGATATGAATTCATGTTGTACTGTTGTGCATTAGAGAATTTTATATAACAATTTATTATTCAATCCCTGCAATTACGGCTGTTGTATATTTTCTAACAATCAGAATACTTTTCGATTTTGATTTTATATATATATATAGAGAGAGAGACTAAGGTCAAAGTGGTAGTTCCTAGTCCCCGGTGCTACCAAGTCGTTTTCGGATTTTCAAATTCCAAACGGTCGATCCGAACCGTTCAAGTTGATCTCCATATTGAAATCTGCTTGGAGACCAAATTTTACATTTTTTGGAATTTTTTTATTATTTATTAAGCCACTTTGAAAATTGCTAATCCGGTGGTCCAGAATTTGGTTGCACTGTTTTTACTGTTCATCCAGATCAGCAATTTTCAAAGTGGCTTAATAAATAGTAAAAAAATTCCAAAAAATGTAAAATTTGGTCTCCAAGCAGATTTCAATATGGAGATCAACTTGAACGGTTCGGATCGACCGTTTGGACTTTGAAAATCCGAAAACGACTTGGTAGCACCGGGGGCTAGGAACTACCACTTTGACCTTAGTCACTCTATTATATAAAATCAAAATCGAGGTGAACAGTAAAAACAGTGCAACCAAATTCTGGACCATGTGATCAGCAATTTTCAAAGTGCAACCAAATTCTAGGTGAACAGTAAAAACAGTGCAACCAAATTCTGGACCATGTGATCAGCAATTTTCAAAGTGGCTTAATAAATAGTAAAAAAATTCCAAAAAATGTAAATTTGGTCTCCAAGCAGATTTCAATATGGAGAACAACTTGAACGGTTCGGATCGACCGTTTGGACTTTGAAAATCCGAAAACGACTTGATAGCACTGGGGGCTAAGAACTACCACTTTGACCTTAGTCACTCTCTCTATATATATAGAGATTGACTATGGTGAGTGGTGAAGTAAAACGTCGTTTTACTTCACGCTCATACTCCATTTTGAAAATCCAATGACCGATCCGAACCGCTCAACATGTTCTCCATATTGAAATGTGCTTGGAGACCAAATTTTATATTTTTTTGGAATTTTTTTACTATTTATTAAGCCACTTTGAAAATCTCAGATCCGGGTGAACAGTAAAAAACAGTAAAAAATTCTGGACCATTCGATCAGCGATTTTCAAAGTGGCTTAATAAATAGTAAAAAAATTCCAAAAAATATAAAATTTGGTCTCCAAGCACATTTCAATATGGAGAACATGTTGAGCGGTTCGGATCGGTCGTTTGGATTTTCAAAATAAAAATATGAGCGTGAAGTAAAAATGACATCTTACTTCGCAACTCACCATAGCCCAGCTCATATATATATATATATATATATATATATATATATATAGAGTAAGGCTGCTGTACTTTGCAAAGCAAACAGCCCTTTGTGCTTTGCGCTCATTTTCGGATTTTCAAAATTCAAAATGTCCATCCGACCGTTCAAGTTGTTCTCCATATTGAAATGTGCTTGGAGACCAAATTTTACATTTTTTGGAATTTTTTTACTATTTATTAAGCCACTTTGAAAATCGCTGATCCATTGGTCCAGAAAATTTTACTGTTTTGCTAGTGTGACCATTGGATCAGAGATTTTCAAAGTGGCTTAATAAATAGTAAAAAAATTCCAAAAAATGTAAAATTTGGTCTCCAAGCACATTTCAATATGGAGAACAACTTGAACGGTCGGATGGACATTTTGAATTTTGAAAATCCGAAAATGAGCGCAAAGCACAAAGGGCTGTTTGCTTTGCAAAGTACAGCAGCCTTACTCTATATATATATATATATATTAATAAGTTGAAAAAGTAACGTCCAAAATTTATTTATATTAGTGTATATTACAAAACAAAATTAAAATATCATAATCTTTTACATGACATATAATAATAATATATATCATATTTAACAGTTTCATTTTAACATTCAAATTATTGAGAAAAGAAACGGCAAAAAATGTTATATATTTTTTCATATTTTTATTTAATTATTGTTTTTCTCCATTACACTTTAGTTTGGCGAGTAATAAAATATAAAATTTCAAAGGTTATATAAAGTTAAAAAATAAACTTTATAGTTTAATCTCCTATTATATATTTAATCAAACAAGAAATATTTATGAAAAAATTTCCCCTTTTTTTCATCTATTTTCTATCCTCCGTCCAAACAAGACATAAAAGAACACCTAGAAACTCCTTTGATTTATTTTTGGTGAATTTCTGTTTATCCTTTTCTCGAAATAAAATAGTATGTTTTGGTTGGAGAAAAATTAATAACATCAAAAAATTGGGATCAAAGAATTTTCTTGTGGTGTGGGTCTAAAACCCAATTACATAGTAGACTTGGTTTAAATTTGTTTCTTACAAATTCGGGCCCATGAGCCTGCCAATCCAACATTTCACAACTTGATCAGAGAAAAACATCACTGTGGGAAAAACATAGAAAAATATAAACAAATGATAAAAAAAAATGTATCATCAAATAGGAACATCGTACAATGTTTCTAGCAAGTGAAACATCTTTTTTGCCACTGTTTACAAGATATCTCATGCAAATGAAAGGAGTATCTTGGTTCGATATTTGTATGAAGAAATTCTTAAGCTCATCCTTCCTTTACAGGGAAGAAGAAAAATGGACTATATTTCCAGGTGAAGAATTGGTGCTAATGGAGAAGCAAAAATGAAACAAAGAATTCATTGCACAACTATAAAATCACCACTATTTCCTGTCAAATGGAAAATATAGATCATGTCATATAGTTTGTAGTTAGCAAAGGGAGTTTTTTGAGATAATCTTTACAAAAGAAACTCATAAAAGGAGAAAAAAATAGAGTGCTGGTAGCAACAAGAACTTGGTATTGGATACTAAACAGTATTGATTTACTTCATTTTTACTGCAGTCAATTTGGTTTGTTTTAGCTAAGTTGTTGCTTGCTATTAACTAAATGCAATGACCACAAATGAAAGAAAATTGAAAATGAGTACCATGGAAGCTTGAATGTGTCCTTCCAACGTCCTTGTTTAGCACAATTTCCATATATTTTATCCAATCTGATTATCACTTCTGAAAATGTAGGCCTTACCACAGTTTGTGGGTCCCAACATTCTTCAATCAATCTGCAATTTAAGACATCAAAGATTATTCTCCATCCACACAGACAATAAAATGTCAAAAAGAAGTGCTAGAACAGGCACCAAAGTGTATATATATATATAGGAGTTGGCTACGGTGCTACGCGTAGCATAGAGGGCCTCCATGCTACGGCTCAATATTTGAGTTTTCAAAATTCTAACAGTCGATCCGAACCGTTCAACATGATCTCCATATGAATATGTACTTGCAAACCAAATTTTACATTTTTTAGAATTTTTTTACTATTTTCTACCTATCTAAAAAAATAGTAAAAAAATTCTAAAAAATGTAAAATTTGGTTTGCAAGTACATATTCATATGGAGATCATGTTAAACGGTTCGGATCGACCGTTAGGATTTTGAAAACTCAAATATTGAGCCGTAGCACGGAGGTCCTCTATGCTACGCGTAGCATATTAGCCAGATTCTATATATATATATATATATATATATATTTGCTATATGAGATGACAAAGTAGATCCATTTACTCTTTAAGATCCGAAGGGTAGCTTTTCACTCTATTCTTCAATGACGGCCGATTACCTTCTACACAGATCATCTTAATGACCTCTTCAGGTGATTTTGGATGAAAAGGCGGGGCCCCCTCAATCATCTATTAAACAGGAAATAAGTTACTTTTACAGTGCAAATAAAGAGAAAATTTCTTGTTTATAACCTAATTTCAAATTAGACCAAATCAGCAAGGGACTAACCTCGTAAAGAATAAGGCCAAATGAGAATGCGTCGATGCTTCTGTCAAATATCTCATTTTTGTAGATTTCAGGTGCGCTATACATACCTATACGTAGATAAACATTCATGATGATATGTGTGATGATGAAGTTTCCTTATTTTTTTGTTGATATTTTAATTACTATATAGTAAAACATTGTTTTTTTTTTTGAAGGTCAGTGAGCATAGCTAAACCCTAAACCCTAAACCCTAAAACATTGTTGTGCTTATTGTAGACTGACTTTACATGATTTTTTAGTTCTAAGGGAAATATTTATATATCTCATGTAGTATATTACTTGGTTAATGCATATAACAGTTTGATTTGAGTATATTTTTTGGACTGCAACAGAGTAACTAATATGAACAATAAACCTCATCTCGAAAATTTAACAGAAATCTAAATATTAAATGGAATTGACAATTGAATTCATCCCCCACAAACTTACTTATAACCTCATCTAGTGAACTGAGATTTGCCAGGCGTACTTTATTAGACGAAATCTTTGATAGCCTGATCAGGCCAAATCCTGCAACCTTCATTTGGCCAGCATAATCCAGCAAGATATTTCTGGCACCTTACCGAAATTACAATTGCTTAATTATGAAATAAACACAGTTTTAGTAAATCTTAAAGCTATGTGAATTATTCGATCATCTTACTTAGGCTTTAGGTCGCAATGGATGATTGGGTCTGGTTTGCATTCATGGAGATAATTCATTCCTCTGAACAGAAAAGGGAAAAAATTTAGAAAATGTATATTTTCTTAGCTAGGCTATAAATATTAAAAAGTTTTTATATTACACAAACAAATTGATTGACTAACATAATACACTTGTTGACGTAATCTATTATGACAGAGTCCATATATAACTTAAGAAATTAATCAAAAATTCTGTATAATCAACATATTCTAAAAATTCATTAATATTGAGGGACATACCTAGCAATATCTAGGGCAAATCGTAGAACTTTCTGAGGCTTCAACTTTTTCTTCTGAAGATAGCTCCCTAGATCACCCTGAGGAGCAATTTTAAGTGAATTTATGATCATCCTTTCATAGTTTTCCAAAAATTTTAAAAATAGCATTATGCATATCACAGTACCAGTCTGTACTGGTACATCTATTAACATGTTCTACCATTTTGGTCTGTACTGGTACATCAATACTAACATGTTCTGCCATTTTGGTCTATACTGGTCGATCTGTATTAACATGTTCTACCGTTTTGGTCTGTACTGGCTACATCTAAACTAACATTAGCATAAGACTATTTATTCCAAATTTTCTTACTATTGTATGCAAGCGCTAAATTGGAAGTTAGTTGAGGTATAGTCCTGTTGCAAAACTGAACACAATTAGGGCTTTATATGCAAAGTTGTGCATAAATAGGCATAGATGTGAAGTTTGGAAGCCCAGCAACTAAACTAGCCAAAAAGAGTTACACCAAAATTTCCCTACACTGCTTTAGTTCTCCCCATATACAATTAGAAAAACAGTTAAAAATAAGCAAATGAGGTGAATTTACCTTCGGATGGTACTCAGAAACGATCATCATTGGGATGTTTTGAGTAACAGCCCCAACAAACTGTACCACATTCGGGTGCCTAACTTTTTCCAGCACCTCCAATTCATGCTTGAATGCATTTCTGTCCCAAAAGAAATAATATTTAGGAGAACTGTATATCCTAAATGTCAACCCCATACAATAAGATGTTGAAGGATTGCACATGCAGTCTATGTACTCAACTTTGACCGGTACCTACACTAAGTTGTACCCAGCATACTGGTAGATATGTTTTAATTATTATTTTCTCCTTTTTTTGGTCCATTGCTCATTTAGCCCCTAAAAGAAAATTTTCCCCCGACCCTGAGTTTTGTCAATTCTCCAATTGTATTGATTTTATAGAGTCCTAGACAACGAGGCATATTTGGGTTGTCCATTTCAAATCGGACAATCTAAATCAAATCTGACTGTATATCTGCTCCTTGATGCATGTGAAACACATTAATTTAATATGTAAGGAAAATAAACCGTATATACAACTTACATGCTCTCGGGATCTGAATAACTCTCTCGATCTAGTATTTTTACACAAACCTTAGTGCCATTCCATTTTGCAACCTGATATGTCCCCTGTGAAGATTGTAGAACATGCCAACACATTACAGATCTATTGTATGTTACAACTATAGATATAAATATTCAAGTAAGTTAATTAATTATGTATAATTAAAATTTGTCTTTACCTTCAAAACCTCTTCACCTCGACGAAACTGTAGTTCTCCAGGATTAAGCTCATATTCAGGGATTTCTCGAGGATTTGAAACAGCCATAGGTGTTTTCCTTATTCTCTGCAATGAGAACGAGACATGAACCAACAAATTTTGTCAAATTATTAATTATACAATTACTTGAATAAACTAGGATTTATTTCGAATTGACTTGATCATATCAAGTACCGGCACTTTTGCTCCTCTAGCTTTCAACATGTTGTACACTTCCATGTTGCCATAGTATTTCGCATCAGCCGCGGCCTACAGAACAATTGGATCAAGTAAATAGAAAATTTCACACAAAAAATTATTCTCCCAACTAACTCATCTATTTATGGAAGAGACAAATCAAAAGGTCAAACCCCGATCATGTTGAAAATTTAAGATCATGAGCACAAGAATTTTACCGTGCTACCCCAGCGATCACGCGCATCGACATTGGCCTTCCAGCTGAGCAGCAGTTTGGCAACAGCCACGTGTCCCTCACAAGCAGCAATGTGAAGTGCAGTTCTGCCATCAAGATCAATGCTATTTACATCCACACCATCCTTCAATAACCCCTCGACAGCTTTCGCATCACCTTGAGATGCCATGAAGAGAAGTTGCATGGTGTTATCTAGATTATCTGGCACGCCCAAACCCTCATTGACAGGGCTCCGGCTCCGGTGCCGGCGGTTCGGGTCAAGTGACGACTGGCGCCCGAATGCAAACCGGACCCGACCCACCAGTCGAGGGTCAAAGGACAGGCTCCGCACAAAATTGAATTTCCGGCTGTGTTTTATTGAGCCGGTGGAGAATTGACGCCTAATGACCCGTTTCGCTGTCTCCATTGATTATATCTCAAAACAAAAATAGGAGATAATCGGATATTGAGATGTTCTATTACATGGTCAAAGCTTTGCAGGATGGTTCAATTGGGGGGATTGAGAGCTCAAAACGGAGCTCCAATGAGCCCCCTAGATGAAAGGATCGATCAATAGAAATTTGGAGAGTCGGGATTGGAATTGGGAATGACAAGAGAGCGCTTTCTTTGCCCGTGTTTTGCGGGGATGTGTTAGCGACGGTTCGCCGTAATCAGAGAAGAATTTAAAATGCGCGGTGAAAAATAGACGATGGTATAATTTTTAAACGAGAAAAATATTGCCAAATGAATACACCTCCAGTCTTCCACAAATGGCCATATTTCCTCGCATGTACTTGATCATTGTATTTTAATATGAGAAGCCCAACGGTAAAGGATAGCAAAAACCATCATGATATTGATCTAATACAATGAGTAGAACTAAGGAGCTCTTAAGCTCACCAAGTCCTTTGTGAGCTTAACTCAAAAACCTATCGGATTAACTTCAAACGACATATCCAAACCGTTAGATGTTCAATCTATATTAAAATGTGCTTGGAGACCAAATTTTTCATCTTTTGGAATTTTTTTACTATTTATTAAGATGGTTTGAAAATCGTTGTTTTCCAATGGTGCAGAATTTTAATAAAAACAGCGGTTTTCAGAATGACTTCAAATGACAAATTTAAACCGTTGAAACCGATCTACTTCACAAGTGACACAATTACAAGTCAAATTTATAAAAAAAAAAAAATAATATTAATCTATTACAAGGTAAAGTGGTAAAAAAAAGCTTTATAAATTAATTTTAATGAATTAATTTTTCATCGTTGTTTGACCGCTTGACTTTATACTAAATTAGTTCGAAATTTTATAAATTTAACATGTGAATACATTACTTGTGAATTGGATTCATTTCAATGGTTTGAATTTAATCTAATAGCTTTTAGAGTTAATTAAGCTCATAAAAAAAAATATATGTGAGCTTAAAACATAGTTCCACTTTTGTGTTTATATTCTATATAGCTTCATGATTAACATGTTATTCCATCTCATAAGTAAATTAAGTATCACTTATTATGGACCATCACTTATGTAATTTGATTGTAAAATTTTACAATTGACTGTCAAGTTATTCTAAAATAATTTATTTTTTTTTTTGGAGTGAGGCTATGGTGCTATGCATAGCACGGATGGCTAGTGTACTACGGCTCAATATGGTACTTTTTAAAATCCTAACGGTCGATCCGACCGTTCAATGTGATAACCATATGAATATGTACTTGCAAACTAAATTTTATATTTTTTCAAATTTTTTTACTATTTTTTCAGATAGGTAGAATTTTGATGGTCCAGAATTTTCAAAAAACACTGATTTTTCTACCTATCTAAAAAAATAGTAAAAAAATTCGAAAAAATATAAAATTTAGTTTGCAAGTACATATTCATATGGATATCACATTGAACGGTCGGATCGACCGTTAGGATTTTAAAAAGTACCATATTGAGCCGTAGTACACTAGCCATTGGTGCTATGCATAGCACCATAGCCTCACTCTTTTTTTTGTTATTAGTTTGAACACTAATGATTTTATAGACTAGCATGGGGATCAAGTTTTTTTAATTATAAATATTAAATATCAAGTAGATCACATAAATACGTGTTGGTGAAGTTTTCTGATTACATTCTTATCCAAACGTGTCAAGGGGTGCTTGAAAAGAAAAACAAATTTCAGAAAGAATAATCAAATAAATGCCATGTGATGGTGTATCCCTAAAAAAATTCCATACATTTTTCAACTATTTTATAAGAATTATAGTTGGGCGTTGAACGAGTAGTTGGAAATTTAATGTTGGTTGCTACAAGATGGTCAGAACTCAGAAGTCCTCTTATTTGGAATTGTATGGAGCTTTCGAATAAAAATATTCAAAAATAAGTTTTCTCAATATTAAGAAAGAAATATAATAAGGGGATAGATAGCTTTGGCGTAAATATTAAATTATTTTCGGTAGTTTATATGGTTTTTCTTTGTTTTTTATGTTTTAGGCACCTTAACCTTATTGCAAATAAACTTGTCAAAGATTGTTTCATTTAAATGTATTTAAATATGAGTGAGGCTATGGTACTTCGGCTAGTGTACTATGGCTAGTGTACTATGGCTAGTGTACTACGGCTCAATATAGTACTTTTTAAAATCCTAACGGTCGATCCGAACCGTTCAATGTGATCCATATGAATATGTACTTGCAAACTAAATTTTATATTTTTTTCGAATTTGTTTACTATTTTTTTAGATAGGTAGAATTTTGATGGTCCAGAATTTGTATAAAACACTGAAAATTCTACCTATTTAAAAAAATAGTAAAAAAATTTGAAAAAATATAAAATTTAGTTTGCAAGTACATATTCATATGGATATCACATTGAACGGTTCGGATCGACCGTTAGGATTTTAAAAAGTACCATATTGAGCCGTAGTACACTAGCCGAAGTACCATAGCCTCACTCTTTAAATATTCAATATTTGACATCTAGGCACACTATTTGGAAAATATCAGCCATCTTTTATTTATTACGGATGTGAACAGGGGCGGATCTACATTCACCCGTACAGGTGCTAAGCTATCTTTGTAATATTAAAATTTTAGTTATATATATTGAAATTTAATTGAATGTTATTATTTTAGAACTTTTTATATGGTCCTTCCGCATAAAATATCACATGTACACTTGTAGTCCAGTGATTAGAGTTTATCTTGTGGTGGAGAATTTGAGTTCAATACTCATCAACAACATATTGTATTTTTAGGTTTTAACATCTTCTATTATAATTTTTTAGTTCCATCCCTGGATATGAACACACAAACATAATAATATAAATGTAAATGCAAATCCGAAACCTTTTATCAAGAATTCACATCCCCTCAGGCCTCAGGTTACCTAAATGTTTACAATTGAAACGGACGGTCCATGATCGTTCATTTAACTTGGCACGAATCTCAAAGCACAAATAATACTGGTCCATGTGCTATTCCTAATAGGCACCGGCTGAGAATAAATCTGGGCCGTCTGTTTCAGTTGTCTTGAGTCAGATACCTGGGAGGATACGGATTCTTTTATCAACCAGCAACAACAAATCTCAATGAAAGTCAATAAAGAATTGATCATGAAAAATTATTATAATTACTCTCAGCCTTGGATAAGCAACGTAATATAGAAGCCAAATTTTGATGGCCACCGAATTACCTTCCTTGGTAAGTGTTTTAACAATTGTACAGAGAGTTGAAACAATGAGCAGCTATAGAGGACAAGAGGAAGAAATCAAGGGAAAGGCGTCCAACTACAATCAAATGGAGAGGAAGAGGATCACAGAAAGAATGAATCCGAAGCGTATTCAATTCAGCAATTGCTGAGATCCTCTCCAGTGAGACGAAACCAACCATCTCCATTTCAGCACTGACCAAACTCATTCAAAGGCTTGGACAGGCCGAGCACTTATGGATCTGGGCCGAGTTATTTTCAAGGAACTGGGCCGAGCACTTATGGAAAAAGTCAGTTATTTTACGGTAAAACCCCTCCTTTTTGACAGAATTTCATCGAATCTGTTGCACTGAATGCTGCAAATGAAAATTTCTGAATAATTAATTCAGGAACAACTGATCATACGATATGAAATATAGGGTTATTAGAGTGGCTAAAAGAAATATTAATCAACTTCCTACATAATCTTCGAAGGTCAATATGTCCTCTCAATTTTGTGCATATATATCTAAACTCAGTATCCTTACTCCTTATAAAACCATTTTAAAATTTGGAGAAATGAGAAGGCTATCTTCTCAGAAAAAATCTCAACCTCACATTCAATCAATCTCGACCATTAACCATTGTCTGATTTTATACCTTCTATTTTCATGTAGTCTTATCTGTAGAAGCATAAAATCAACTATAAGTCCACCCGTTTCAATACAAAACAAACTCTTAACATTAATATTTATCACATTTTTTTTTTCTCTGTTACTGTGCGTTCCCCCTCGCGCGTGTTCCTTTTACCTCTTTCCCGACGCACCTCTTCTTCTTCTCGCGCGTTTTCCTTTTTCCTCTTTCCCGACGCACCTCTTCTTCTTCTTTTATTTTTTTTTTCTTTCCCCGCGCGCAGAACCAACATAGGTACTGGCTGCATTGGGGTTTGATATTGAAAATGCTAAAGAGCTTTCCAAAATAAAGTAAGCTTATTTGTCTTTTCTCTAAAAAGTATTCTTTTTTCTTTTTATTCAATTGCTGGGTAGCTTGGTAGATAACCAAATAAAATAATGATTGGGGTAAACTGCACAAATTTTGGTTTCTAATTTCAACCTTGCAATAACTTGTGCAAATTTTTTGAAGTTACAAGGAATATATATTCATTCACACTTTTTGTCCTCTTTTTCTTCATAATAATTTCAGTTGTGTTTTGTTGTAGGTCCATAATGATGCTCCTCTGAGTTACAGATGATATGATTAAGAGCTTTTTAATTTTTTGCAATGCTTATTTTCCTGAATTTTGATTTGTTTTTACTAAAAAACTTAAATTACATTATATACGGAATATGTTTTTCTAGGTTGCTATTTTAAATTGTTTTCTTTTTCGCATGCTTTGTTTTGTTTGGCACTCTTCTTTTGTTTTTCTATTTTACTGGTACTGTGGAGAAACCAAAATAAATCATCCAATTCTGGTAACTTGATTATTTCCTTGATAGTGGGGTCGAAAGTATAGTAAAAAAATGTGCAATCATTTGGAATAGACGAGGTCCAGCCAATGATTTCTGTTGTGGAACTACAGCTTTGAATTTTGATCGGTGTAGGCCCCCAGTTTTTAACAGGGAAATTTGCATATTAGTGTACTTATCAAATATTTCATTTATTGGTCCTAAGGTTAGAATTTAAGGATTGTTATTTACCGTTAGTTGTTCCTTTGCAAAACAGTAGAACCACAATCTCGACCATAGAGGAAGACACGTTTTTAATTCTCCTATGGAGTTCCTTGAAAGGTACTGCCTTTTTGTCTTTTTTTTTCTTCCTTTTCAATTTTACTATGCATTTGTCATGTACAAAAAGAGAAAAATTGCATAATACTAACAATTCACAAATTGTTGTGAAATTTTAAAGAACGGTCTTCCTTGATTTGCAAATATCCATGCTTCATAGGAACTTTATAGGAAATTTCTGAGATTCTTAAATAGTGTAGAAATTTTTTCATCACTCTTTAAAAGATCTTTAGATGGTGTTCTGTTGAGGGAAAAATGTGTTGCGTTGAATATTAGATTAAAAGGTATTATGTATCAGAATTGGGGCAAATTGTGAAGAAGTAAATAGTACATCTGTGGAGAATGCTATCATGGTGTAGGGCATATATGATCAGTAGTTCTTGTTTGGGTTTTAAGCTATATAGTTTACAATCTTTTTTCTTTCTTCTGTACTTTGTTGAGAAAATTAAATGCCATAGTATTGCCAGGTACTTCTAAATACATAAGAGTGACGGTTCCTCTTTACTGACTTCTGCTGATGAAATTGACATAGATTGATCCAAATAATATTGAACTCACAACAGCTAGGTCTGGTGGAGCTGGAGGTTATCTTGAAAGTGTTGAGAACGAGGATAACAGAATGTTGTTTCTACACTAACAACAAATCGTTGGATTATGAGGGGGGTTTATAGTTTTTAAATGAATTTTAGGGAATATTTACAATCAAACATGTATATCCCAAAATGGATGTAAACTTACGCATTGAATGCAAAAAAAAAAATCTTGTGAATGTTTACAATATTTCTCATTATTAAATGTAATCACATTTAATATTTATTTATGTAATTCTTTTGTTAAATTTAAATGTGATTTTGTGTCACAATTAATCATAAGAAGAGAAGTGAGAAAAAACAACACACGTGTGAGATAATTAACAAAACACCTATAACAAAACAAATTTTACAAACATCACATTTGAATAAAGTGATCAAAACATACTTTCAATCTCCACGGCAACGCCTGGGGGCACTTGACTAGTTAAACTCAAAAGAACCATCAACACTCCAAGAAGCACTTCAAAATCTCTTGTGAAAAAATACCATGAAAGAAGATTTGAATGTTCTTGAAAGAAAATGAGACTTGAATAATTGTAGCATTACCGCAAAGAAAAAGAACCGTAGGATGCAAGTAGGTTTATCAAATTAAATACAAAAGTGATGGTTCAATTGAGAGGTATAAAGTTAGATTAGTAGCTAAATGGTTTACACAAACATATGACATTGATTACAAAATTTTGCTCTTGTGGCAAAAATGAGTACATTAAGAATATTATTATCGATTGTGGTAAATAAGTTGAAACTTATACCAAATAAATGTTAAAAATATTTTTTACAAGGAATCTTAAATGAAGAAGTATCCATAAATTTTCCTCCGAGACATCCACAGAATATGACAAAAACCTGGTATTTAAATTGCATAAGTCAATTTATGGACTTAAAAAATCACCACGAGCTTTGTATGCCAAACTTATTCATTTTAGAATTTGGTTTGAATGGCTAATCTGATTGAGCAGATTGTCCTATCCTGGACCTGTAATAAGCCCAACAATTTAATTTACAAAAACTGAGTCTCTCTTTGCCCGCTGTTTTCCTTCTACCTCTGTTGGAGCTGAGATCTTCTTCTTCTTTTTTTGTCAAATTTTGGTGGAGCCTGTTGGAGAAGAAAGCTCTCATTTGTTTATTTAGACTTGATGTATGTGCACTATTTTAAAGACTATTGTAGATGGGATAGATGAGTTTTTATGCACTAATAAAATATGAGATAAATGAAACCGTGATTCTGACTTGTAAAATTGAGGTATCTAACTTTTTTATCTCCTCTCAATTCTTCACTCATTGGACCATCCATTTTCACTTTTTTTTTTTTGCATATTTGTATTTGTTTTTGAATTGTTATTCATAATTTCTAAATCATTTTGTTTTTTTCAACAATATATTTCTTATTTGTGTGAAGCAATTTTTTTTATTTCAGTTAGTATTTTGAATTATTTTTTGGATATAGATTTTGAAAATTAAAAACTAATGACTAATTTAGCTAATAACAAAAGTATAGATGCATATGGAATATAATTTTTTGAAAAATATTTTTTTATCAATTTTGTCCAACTTTCTATTACAAAACAAGTTTTTATCTAGTACCCAATTAGTTAACGGATTTGAACCGATTGACTATTTAAATCCGATTAGTGCCCTGCCCTGACTGAAATCCTGGATCCGCCCCTGGTCACATGCATTCTTTAAAATCTTCTTCCAAGTGAACAAACATACAACATCAATCATAGTAACACAACACTCTGCCCAACCCTCCCTCTCTTTATTTTCTTTGGAAGCTAATAACAATACCCACACTGTACCCGCACCATAACAACCATAACTATCTGGGGGGACCGCAAAAACTCCAGCACAATTTTTTTTCTAAAGTATTAATACATATGCAATGAAGTATTTATACCTATGCACGGAAGTATTTATACATGTGAGGTGAACAATTTTTACATAGATAATTGTCTCCCAAACTAAATCTCTCAAACGTAACCGCATCATAAATACCTGTGGGGGAGCACTCAAACTACATGGGGAGACCATACACGTTTTTAGAGGTGGATTAACCAACTCGAAAGTAAAATAAAAATAATCTCCAAATATCCATTTTAATCTTTTATATAACATGAAAATTAGAGCTCCACTTCATAGCAAATTACAGAATTTAGAAAATTGAAATTAGAATTAAAACATAAGAGATGCAGTCTACTCAAGTCTTCATCTAACATGAAAACAGGAGCACACATGTCCGCAAGAAATTCTAGTCACCATTATACTTGTACTATGCATCTACCCAGAGACTTCCACCATTGATGGATTCAATGTATTGCTTGAAGACACTGTGATAAACTGTGTATGCTAGCTGGATTCATCTCCCCTGTCCATTCATATATAGTACTCTTTTTTGTTTTTTGTTCTTGGTTTTCAATGCATAGTACTGTGTAGGGGTGTCAATGACACCCGTTTACCCATTTACCCTACCCGTATCGTATTCGATAAGACGGGTATGGGCAAGATTTTTTTTTCGTTAGCTTAATGGGTATGGGTATGGGTAAAGATTTTTTTTCATTAGATAAACGGGTATGGGTACGGATAAAGATTATTTCGTACCCATTGGGTAACGGGTAATTATATGAAATAAATTATATATAGAGTCCGACTAGGCTAAGCCATAGTGTAAAACGACTTGGTACTCCACGCCATATCTTCATTTTCAAAGTTCAAATAGTCGATTCGAACCTTCCAACATGTTCTTCATATTGAAATGTACTTGGAGACCAAATTTTACATTTTTTGGAATTTTTTTACTATTTATTAAGCCACTTTGAAAATCTGAAAATCCTTATGAACAGTAAAAAAACAGTAAAATTTTTTGGACCACCGGATCAGTGATTTTCAAAGTGGCTTAATAAATAGTAAAAAAATTCCAAAAAATGTAAAATTTGGTCTCCAAGCACATTTCAATATGGAGAACAACTTGAGCGGTTCGGATTGGTAGTTTGGATTTTCAAAATGGAAATAATGAGGCGTGGAGCACCAAGTCGTTTTACACCATGGCTTAGCTAAGCCCAGCACATTATATATATGAGCTGGGCTATGGTGAGTTGCAAAGTAAGATGTCATTTTTACTTCATGCTCATATTTTTATTTTGAAAATCTAAACGCCCGATCCGAACCGCTCAACATGTTCTCCATATTGAAATGTGCTTGGAGACCAAATTTTATAATTTTTGGAATTTTTTTACTATTTATTAAGCCACTTTGAAAATCGCTGATCGAATGGTCCAGAATTTTTTACTGTTTTTTACTGTTCACCCGGATCTGAGATTTTCAAAGTGGCTTAATAAATAGTAAAAAAATTCCAAAAAATATAAAATTTGGTCTCCAAGCACATTTCAATATGGAGAACATGTTGAGCGGTTCGGATCGGTTGTTTAGATTTTCAAAATGGAGTATGAGCGTGAAGTAAAACGACGTTTTACTTCACAACTCACCATAGTCAATCTCTTATATATATATATATATATATATATATCAATATTATATTCAATTTATTTATTTCCATGTTTTCCATATTGATGAATGTTTTGTTATTTAGTTAACAAATTGAAATTGAATTTGTTAGATGAGATATTTGTGATTTTTATTTTATTTTTGCTTTATAAAAAACTATTAGTTAGAATTGATTGCATATTTGTATTTTCATTTTTATATTAGTAATTGTGATAGCGTATGTATGACATGATGAATTTAGATGATTTATTTGTAAAAATAGTAAAACCATTATATTAGTATTTTCGTTATTCGCCCACTACCGTTTTGTTACCCGTTAATCATAACGGGTATGGGTAGGGTAGGGTAAGACAAATTCTTAACGGGTATGGGTAGGGTATGGGTAGATCAATTCTTAGTGGGTATGGGTATGAAAATGGTTCCACCCTACCCATATCGTACCCATTGACACCCCTAGTACTGTGGGTTATTGGGATTAATTACAAGCCCAACCATGAAGCATGTCAAATTTCAATTTCCCCCTTGTACGCGTGTATCACGGGGTTTGAATTGATGTGGTTCGAGAGAAATACGTAATTTTGAAATTTTTGAGGGGTATACATGAAATTATTCTTAATAAAAAAATCTTTTGCTTTTTGTGGTTTAGTTTTAAATAGGCAGAAAATAACGTCAATTTAATTGTTGTATTTTTTAGATGTGCCAATATCATCCTATCAACATTTATTAAAAACAAAAGTGATATAATTTGAAGTGCACATGAAGTGTCCGAACGTTTCTCTATTTCACATGCATATTATTTTTACTTTAGTCAAATCACAAAAAAAAAAAAAAAAAAACTACGGCAACATACTTTTTTCTTTATTTTCATCACACATCCTCTTAAATTACTATACTATTATACTAGCTTAGTACTGTCGCATGCAGGGGCGGATCCAATTAAACACAGGATAGGGCAAGTGCCCTACCCTAGAAATCCAAAAGTAATTCATAAGAACTGAGTTTCAGACTAAATTAGATTAATTAAACTTCATTTGAAATAATAGATTTAATATTAATGACTTAGGAAACTCAAGTATTTCGTAGGAATTGAATTTGCATATTTAAGTAAAGGATTATTTTATCACAGAGAAAATACACATCAGATTTATTAAAAGATACGAAAAAATTGGGTGCTAAGCATGTTAATACTCCAATGGAAATAAATAAAAAAAAAAAAAACTAAATTTTGAGGATACTGAACCCTTAGATAATGTAGGACAATTTCAGAGGTTTGTAGGCAAACTAATTTACTTACCATTACTAGGCTTAACATCAGGGGCGGACTCACATGATACTAGGGGGGCAGGTGCCGTTTTTAGATTTTGAGTTTTAGTAGAGATTTATCAGTTCCGACCGACTTTGTCCTCCCTTGAAATTTTTTTTGTTTCTCTCTGGACATATGATTTGTAATTTGCATTAAATTTAGAGTTAAAATTAAACTAATTTCTTGAATTATGATTGGTAATTAAAATTATAAGTTAGAGCATCAGAAATTACAAGTCAAGGTATTGGAAAGTATAAGTTAAAATATTGTATTTTATTGAGTGCCCAATTAGTTAATGGATTTAAACCCGATTAGGTATTTAAATCTGATTCGATATTTTTTTGCCCCCTTTGACGAAAATCTTGGATCCGCCCCTGCTTAACATTACATTTGCAATTGGTACAGTAAGTCAATTTATGCATGCCTCTCGTACAAGTCACATGGATGTTGTTGTTCGCATTTTTAGGTATTAAAGGCTTACAATTTAAGCAATTATGGCTTAACTATTGTACTCGGATGCAAATTGGGCAGAAGTTGTGATAGAAAGTCCACTAGCGGCTTGCACATTTATCGAAGGAAACCTCACAACGTAGAAAAACAAAAAACAAAATGTCGTAGAATCAAGTGCATACACAAAATATCAAGCAATAACTGATACTGCAAGTGAACTCATATGGCCCAAGCAAGTGCTAAAGGATGTGTGAGATTTTATCATCACAGCCTCATACAAATGTACTGCAACAACAATTTAGCCTGACGTATTGTATCTAACCTAGTGTTTCACGAATGAACAGGTGCAATCAAAGAAAACTGAAACACCTTGTGTGTATATCAAGGAACAACTAGTGAACGTATTCACCAAAGCATTGGATACTTCACATTTCCAAATGATATTACACAAGTTGGGTTCAATCAATCTATATGATCCTAACTTGAGGATAGTGTTAAAGATATATAATCTTCATTTCTAATCTCTCCAACGGCTAGTAGCCTTGTAGATTTTATATATAGTGATGAGTCCAGCTACTATAATATCAATGTCATTTCAGTCTTAGTGTCACTAACTCCAAAACTCATCAAATAGTTTAAACAATAAATCCAAACCGTTCTATCTTGCAAAATTTATAAATTTTCAAACTCATTTAGTAAGAAATCAAGCAGTAAAACAATGAGGAAAAATAAATGCATTAAAATTAACTTATTAAAAATATTTTTTTAAAGCGCTTGACTTCACACTAAATGAATTCGGAAATTTATATATTTTGCATATAAATATATCACTCGTGAATTAGATCGGTTTAAACAGTTTGAATTCGTTGTTTGAAACTTATTTGATAATTTTTGAATCAGTGACACTAAAGCTGATATATCACTTATGTCATAGTTGCTATATTCTATACTGATTGACATAATTACATTTTAATGAATAAAGAGCAATAATTTTTTTCAATTAAATTAAGATTTGTCAACTCAATTACGCAGAAGGTAGGGATTATTACGTATTTGCTGAACTTGGATGTGTCGCATTTATATATGATCACAAACATAGGTAAAACAAGAGCAAAAGGGAAAACAATGCGGAAGGATCACAAAGCTCAAAATAATTTGAATGTCGATGAGAAATAAGGATCACAAAGCTCAAAGCTCAAAATACAGTTGCCCTCTTCATTACCTCGTCGACAAAGGCCTGAATATTGCGGTCAGATGACCCACCTTTGGACACTGCAGCCTTGCCAGCCTCCTTCCACTTTGCGGCGTGTTCTTTTATTGCCTCGGCACCTGGTCCACCCATTACTCCCTCAATTGCCGCATGCAAAGCGTTACGCTGCACTGGCCCTTTTAGTCGTACACCGACCTTATAAATGTCGACCAAGAACTTGGCATTCGTTATTTGATCCCCCATCTGTGGATAAGCTATCACTGGCACTCCAGCAGTTAAAGTCTCCAACGTTGAGTTCCAACCGCAATGTGTCAAAAAGCAACCAGTCGAGTTGTGATTTAGCACACTGTCCTGTGGGCTCCATCCTACCACCATGCCTCTTCCCTTGACCTCTTCGAGGAACCCTTGTGGCAAAAGTTCGCGGGAGTCGGGTCTTACAACCCATAAGAACGGTCGGTTATTGGTCGTTAGCTCGTATGCTATCTCTGTCATTTCCTCTTTTGTAAAAGCACATAGGCTGCCTAAAGAAATGTAAATTACCGATTGAGGTGCTTGTGTGTCGAGCCACTCCAAACAGTCATCAGTGGCTTTAATTAGGTCGCCTCGTATGGTAGACCCTAAGTTAGCCTCAGGTTCTACAAGGGGTCCAACCGGGATGAGTTTAACATATTTGGCAATGGCACCGATGGCTTCTGGCTCAAGCTCGGTAAAAGAATTAACGAACACCCTCGAAACTTTATCCATATTGCGAAATTGCTTAAGGATCACCTTGGTGAGGGATTTGACGGGTTTGGAAGCGGAAGGGTGAAGGAAGGACGGGATCTCCTCAGGAGTCATGGTCGGAATTCCCGGGAGGCAAACTGAGATGTTGGGGTTAGTCTCTGTTGGAAACTCAACCAAACCGTGGTGGTAATGGTAGAAGGCGGAGAAGATGGCGCATGACTCGACCCAAAGCACGGCACATGGGATGCCCATGTCAGTAGCCACGTCGACCACCCACGGGAGGAGCAGATTGTTGACAACATATTTTACCTGTAATCTCCACTATTTTAGTATATCATAATAGAAATTAATAATTGTAGTCGAGCAGTTGATCATGACTATGATTATGCAGCTGATCATGACAATTTTAGTTGATCATGCAGCTGCTCCAAAGGTAGAAATTAGAGTTGTCAATATATATATAGGGTAAGGAGTTGGGTGGAAATATTTTCATATCTGTATACACTTAAAATTAATTTTACATATATTTTAATTTTTATCTATTTAATATTAACTTATCCATACTCTATCGTTATCTATTAAAATAACGATAATTAGCAAATAAATTGGTAGCATATATAATTTAATTCAAAAAATATAAAATAAATATATATATTATATACATCATGTATCTAATATCAAAAACATAAAATATTATAATTTCTTTATTCCATTTATAATTTTTTATCACATTATTTTATTAGATATAAATTAATATTTATAAATCAATTTTGTAATAAATTATTAATTAAAAAGCTATATAAAATGTTGGATAAATTAATTTCATCATAAATTGTTATATAAAATATAATATAAATCAATCTAATTATAAGAACAAAATTATATATTTATATGTATAAACAAAAAATCATATATAAGGAGTAGAACTAGGGTGCTCCTAAGCTCACCAAGCCCTTCGTGAGCGCGACTCTAAAACCTATCGAATTGACTTCAAACGACATTTTCAAACCGTTAGATGTTCAATCTATATTAAAATGTGCTTGGAGACCAAATTTTACATTTTTTGGAATTTTTTTACTATTTATTAAGATGGTTTGAAAATCGCTATTTTTATTAAAATTCTGCACCATTGGAAAACAGCGATTTTCAAACCATCTTAATAAATAGTAAAAAAAATTTCAAAAAATGTAAAATTTGGTCTCCAAGCACATTTTAATATAGATTGAACATCTAACGGTTTGGAAATGTCGTTTGAAGTCAATTCGATAGGTTTTAGAGTCGCGCTCACGGAAGGGCTTGGTGAGCTTAGGAGCACCCTAGTTCTACTCCATATATAAGTTTATATTTATTAATTATCTTATAGAGTATAGAGTAACGAATACGAAATAACTCTTACTCATATTCTTAATTATTTAATAAGTTAAAAAAAAATTACTCATATTCATATTCGATAAGTTAATGATTTTTTTTATTTATATCCGTCTTATTGAATATGATATGAATAGAATAAATTGTTAAAAAAGTATCATTGACAATGAAGTAGAAATGCTGTCTCATGCAACTAGAAAAAGATGACTTGTACGAGAAAAAGGTATAGTTTTTTTTACTTTCTCATGTTGTAAATAAAACGTCAAGCTAAATATATATATACGGCTGGTCATTTATGCAAATACAAGCCATAAACTGCTTGACTTAATTAATTTGACATGTTACAAATACCGGTTGTCCGGCCATTGATTGTTTTCTGATCAAATCGGCAAAGGCAGCTGGACCGACAGTCTCCAGGTGGAGCATGTCCTCGCTAATGCGCTTCTTGTCATGACGAGTGTTCCAACTCATGTCAAGGAACTCGAAACGGAGACGGCCGCTGCCAACCAGGATCCCGTCGTCAGCAGGGACCGCATCAGACGAGGAGATAATTTGGCGGATGGTGTCGAAAGCGGTGGTGAATGTGACAAGAACGCCCTTGGCTGCGACCTGCTTCGCCAGACGGAGGAGCGGGTTGATGTTACCCTGACTAGGGAAGGAGATCATGAGCACGTGCGGCAGGGGAGTCTTCGATCCCATGTTGAACTGTGATCAAGGAGAAAACGGAGATTTGGAATGTGGTGGTGTACGTACGTAGAGATCAAAGCAGGCTTTAGACAGAGGATCTCTTTCAATTTGTCTACGTTTGAATGAGATTAATTTGGCAGGTTTATAGTGATGGACTTGGACACTGTACAGTACAGGACTGAGTTTTGACTTGTGATTCAATAAATATATATCTTTAATACATTTGCGTATACATGTGCGTGCAAGCGTTAATTTATATTTGTCCAAATATCTAGGACTGCTTGCAGCGAAATGGTTGGTTGTATTCTCTTTTTTTTTTGAGGAAAATGGTTGGTTGGTTGTATGTCAAAGTGGATGAAATGGCACGGAACAGGGCGATGAAATGTATTGGTTGATTATTCTATTGGTCTAAGCCACCTACTTGGACTGTGGCAACAAACCGAGCATTTGAAGATGCATCACTTTGGGGTTTGTACTGTGAGAAGAACAGAGTGCAGCTGAGTTATAGGGCACAGCAGAGAAGCGAACATAGTTAATTACATGATGTAATGTTGTAATAAGGACCTGTTGTTGTAATTACATCTATATACAATCTTGGTAGCCACTACCAAGTTTTCAAAAAAAAAAAAAGATTATTCTATTGGTGATTTTATTGATTATTTTTTTCTTTGCAATTGTCATGTTTATATTTGTCTATCTCATCCAATATTTAATTAATTATTGTATTGATGATAATGCATTTGAATATAATTGATCATTTTTCCTCTGCAATTAATTATCATATATTTATTCTATTGGTGATTGTTGTGGATTTGGTTGATTATTTTTTTCTCTGCAATTGGCACACTACTACAGAATTGTAAACTTCTATCAGGTTAAAAATTAATGTAGTAATGGATTCTCTGTCACTAGAGACCAGCACGATAGAAGCAAACATCAATACTTTTATCGACTTTGTGCCGATAGAATATAAAAATTATTCTATTGGTAGGAACCCATGACCAATTGAAGAAATTTTATAATTTCTATCGATAAAGAGTACCATACCAATAGATATGAGAAGCTCTTCTTCTACCGGTCGTATGTTTAGTACCGATAGAGGAAGCCTTTTTTAAAACAGAATTTAATTGATATTATTGACTAGCCTCTAATTTACTGGCCATGATATTATTGATAGAACGTCCAAGATCCAAACAGAAATATTCTGTTACATCAGAGGATATGGATTCCTCGAAGTATTGTACCTTAGAGGGGATACAGACTTCTAGGCAGCTAGCTACTGCTGTTAGAGAAGGAAATTTGTCACGGCGTGATCAGTCACGTCACGTAACGTCACGTTACGTCACGTCACGTCACGTTACGTCACGTCACGTGTGTCGATTACGTGACGTGACTCACGTGTCGCGTGACGTGACTGTATTTAACAAAAATTATACGTCACGTAAACTAATCACGTCACGTCACGTCACGTGATCACGTCACGTCACGTCACGTTATAAAACACATCACGTGATCACGTACTGTTATATTTTGTCAGTTCCAGCATGTTTTGAGGACAAACTCTAGTAGTCAATATTCCTATTAGCACTATTAAGCTATGTTTCTGTAGTATATTCATAGTATATTCAGACTTTTCTTTTGTGGCTGTTTGTAAAAACTATGTTTCTTAATGAAACGGGCTTAAATATCTTTTATCCAAAAAATTTGGCAATTTTTAGAATATTATTTACTAGTTAATTTTCATATTTTTTGATATATTTTTTCTGAATTTTCAACAATTTAAATTAAAATATAAAAAAAGTTCAATGTGACTAATTTATGTCACGTCATATCACGTCACGTTATATCACGTCACGTGTAGTCACGGCGTGACTACGCGTGACGTGACCATTCGCGTGACGTGATCGTCTGCCATTATTTTGATCACGTCACGTGACCAAATCACGGCGTGTTTGTCACGTCACGTCACGGCGTGTCACGTATTTCCTTCTCTAACTGCTGTGCAGCGAAATCGTTGGTTGTATTTTAAAATGAATAATTCCATTGTACGGAACTGGTGAGGTTATCCGTTATCTAGGAATTTTTTTTAAAAACCATAATTAGAAAAAACAAAATTAGCAAACCAACATGATTAGCTGAGTTTTTACAAAAATCATAAGAATCGAATTGGCAATTTAGGTCCGACTTTTTTTTTCCCTGGACCCGAAATGCCAATTCGGATTCCCCCATTTTTTTCAGTCTTTCCGCACGTAGAAACGGTGTAGCTTTTGGTGTAATGCCTTGGACCCGAATTGGGATTTCGGGTCCCATTACTTTTTTTTTTTTTTTTTAGAGACAAATAACTAAAATGATAAAATATAATACTAAAAAATTGATTTTTTTTTCCCTTTGTCAAATTACTTTTTTGATAGCATATTTATACTAAAATACTATAAATTACTTGAAATTATATTAATTTATGTTGATTTACACTAAATTACTTCAAATTATGTAAAATTATACTAAAATACGGTAAATTACGCTAAATTACGTATGAATAGGGACGATTTTGTGTCATCTTTCATAAATTATAAAAAATAGTAAAAAAATTCCAAAAATAATAAAAATTGGTATTCTACAAGTTCATTATATAACTAATTTACTGAGCTACGTAGATTGAAGAATAGAAATGAAAATCTGCATCGGAAACTTCAACTGAAGTTTTGAGACCCTTCTCTTTGTTTTTTGGCGATTCTGAATTTGGAAATTCAACATCACAGGTTCCATAGCATGCGTATTTTCAGGAGTTTTCCAAAAAGTGGTCATTTACTGAAATCGGACACTCGAGCGCCGTTTTACAGCCGTTTGAAGTTTCGTTCGTTTTTCGCCTTCTCAGTGAAGATATCATCCCTATTCATACGTAATTTAGCGTAATTTACCGTATTTTAGTATAATTCTACATAATTTCAAGTAATTTCAAGTAATTTAGTGTAAATCAACATAAATTATATAATTTCAAGTAATTTATAGTGTTTTAGTATAAATATGCTATTAAAAAAATAATTTGACAAAAGGAAAAAAAATTCGATTTTTAGTATTATATTTCATCATTTTAGTTATTTGTCTCTAAAAAAATAAAAAAAGTAATAGGACCCAAAATCCCAATTCGGGTCCAAGACATTACACCAAAAGCTACACCATTTCTGCACAGCGGAAAAACTGGGAAAAATGAGAGAACCCGAATTGGCATTTCGGATCCAGGGAAAAAAAAGTCGGACCTGAATTGCCAATTCGGTTCTTATGATTTTTGTAAAAACCCGGCTAATCATGTTGGTTTGCTAATTTTGTTTTTTCTAATTATGGTTTTTAAAAAAAATTCATTATCTAGTTGGTTAATTATTCTACAAATATTGTCAGAGGAAATAAATCTTCTATTATTTCTTAGAATAGCAGGAACCTATTATCCGATTCAAACCGTTAGTCTTTGTTGAGATTTGTGCATAAAAAAATTCATTAGAATTAACATTTGAAAAAATTTGAATGGTTGAAATTGAAATAACATATTCCTGTTATTCTCAAAAAAATAACAGCACATTTATTTCCATATTGTCATGCTTATATTTTTCTCTTCCAATAATTGATCGATTATTTTATTGGTAATGCCTGTGACTTCGATTGATTATTTTTTCCTGTGCAATTATCATGCTTATATTTTTCTCTCTCTCCCAATAATTAATTGATTATTTTATTCATAATGCTTATGACTTCGATTGATTATTTTTTTCTCCTTTGCAATTATCATGCTTTCATATTCTTCTATCTCATCCAATTTCATATTCTGTTAGAATTTCAAATTATAGCTGTTATAGCTCATGACCATTTTAAATGATAAATGGATCTAACCCGGCCATTTGATAGTTAGGTTGTGCTCGTGAAGAGGGTAGAGGAGAAGAAGAGTGGGAGAGGAGGGGTGGTCGGACTTGACCAAACTTTGTTATTTTGTTCAATAATATTAAATTCTGAGAGAGATAGGTGAGAGGAAGTAAGAGGAGTTGAACTTTTTATACTAACTAATTAAATTTTGTTAACTTCCGAATTGAAATGTAAATAAGGTTAACTCTTTACACTGCATCTCTCCCTTCTTCTCCTCTTCCATCTCTCTTTCTAGAGCACAAGCTTAATATAGTTGGAGAGAAGAGGAGCCCATAACAGGGGGCAATGAGGTCCCTGACTCTGAGCAAATTAATCTAACACTAAATTATTAAATTTTGCTTATTAGTTGGCCATCTAGATTGACTTTTATTGAAAGAAAGGGCCTCGTAGCGAGGAAGTCCGATGCTTAGTTGGAACCGTTCGATCCGCATCAACATTTGTATGCACTTGATCCGTATAAATCTGTAAGTTGTTAGTGTAAATCTACATGTGAATCTAAAATTATTTGTAGAGGTCTATTTTTCATTATTTTCCCCCAGTTTACAGCCCTTCACCCCCATCCTACCTCGAATTTGTATCCTCTAAGATAACTCAATTTTTTTAGTTAATCAATATGTACGTACTATTGATATAATTCAATGGACAATAATCAATTGGCTATGTCCGAATTCTTCTCTCCCTACTCTATTCTCTTCTCCATTCCACTGATTTCTCCTCTCTCTATGAGAATTTCTCTCCTCTCAAATTTGCTTCATCGGTCAGGTTTCTCACCCTCTTTCGTCGTCTCTCTTACCTCATCATTTGTTGTTTCTCTCAAGTGTGTTGTTTCTCTCACCTTTTTGCACATTGTCTCTCTTATCACTTGATGAGTGGAAATTGCAGCTAATAAAATTTATAATCCAATATTCTAATCGATCATATTATAAACGTATAATTCTATCGATATAGTATAGTGTCGAAATAATGTTTTATAGTTTTGGACAATCAAATTATGACCGTTCAAACATCTTAAACCTAACCGAAATTTTATCTCAAGACAAGAAACTGTAAAATTTGAAGTAATTGGACAATCAAATTATTGCAAAATAATTTTTTATATTATTTGTATTGTTTTCTATCTTTTGTTAAATCTCAAGTGATTGGTGCTCTATTTTTTTTTTTTTTTTGTATTGTTTTCGTTATAAACTCCTCTTGTCTCAAATTAGAAAGAAGAAAGAGAGTTGTAATAAAACGTGACGAGCTAACGTAAAAAAAAAAAAGAAAGTCTCTTTGTGCAAATGAAATCCCATCAAACTTTGGTGACTCAGGTTGAGTTTCATTTCTAGTTTACTCTTAACTTATTTGAGACTATAGACTTAGGTTGTTGTTATTGTTCTCGTTATATATGTCAGAGTCTACTCCAAAGTGTGGTTTAGAGATTTGGATCTATTTATGTTTGCTTTGAAGTTTAAATAGTCATGCGTTCTCGTTATTAAATATTATTAAAATTTATTGAAGGTATAAATTACGCAAAATACTGAATATATATTAAAAGTCAATTATTGAACAATGAATGAGCTCCGGATTTCAGGGATCAGTTTACTGATGAAATGGTGGTCGTTCGATATTTCTGGAGTATGGACTGTACTTGGATCCGCTCCTGACTAATATCTTATTATAAAATAAAAGTCACCAGGAAATCAGGAATCACATGCCCTGATACCCTCGTGGGACCGAGATTTTTATATATAAGAAAATAAATAAATAAAATATTAAAAATAAGAAACTGTTGAACAGATTTTGAAAAATAGGAAGGCCGTCATGCGGCATGGCGTCCCTGTGGGACGCCATCCCAGACTACAGCCCGTGGAAAAAACGTAAAAAAAAAAAAAAAAAAAAAAAAAAGGGACGCCATGTCAGACTCCGGCCCTAAAAAAAAAAAAAAAAATCAATTTTTTTTCTGCTGTGTTCAGTCAGAAATCCAATAATTTTGATCAGATTCAAAATTCATTTTAGAGAAAATGGCTACATGAATTTTTGTGTTCTTTATATCAAAATAAAGGTATAAAAGTCTAGTTTTCAGATAATATAATCTCTCTATATAAAAATATTACAGATTGATACAGTTTTAGCGATTAATTGACAGAGGTCAGAATTCAGAAAAGCTGAAATTCCAGTGAGCAGTCCTATAATTTTGATCAGATTCAAAATTCATTTTAGAGAAAATGGCTACATGGATTTTTGTGTTATTTATATGAAACTAAAGGTATGAAAGTCTAGTTTCCAGATAATATAATTTCTCTATACAAAAATATCAGATTGGTACAGTTTTAGCGATTAATTGACAGAGGTCAGAATTCAGAAAAGCTGAAATTCGAGTGAGCAGTCCAATAATTTTGATCAGATTCAAAATTTATTTTAGAGAAAATAGCTACATATATTTTTGTGTTCTTTATATCAAAATAAATATATGAAAGTCTAGTTTCCAGATAATATAATTTCTCTATACAAAAATATTACAGATTGGTACAGTTTTAGCGATTAATTGACAGAGGTCAGAATTATTGGACTGCTCACTGAAATTTCAGCTTTTCTGAATTCTGACCTCTGTCAATTAATCGCTAAAACTGTACCAATCTGTAATATTTTTGTATAGAGAAATTATATTATCTGAAAACTAGACTTTCATACCTTTATTTTAATATAAAGAACACAAAAATCCATGTAGCCATTTTCTCTAAATTGAATTTTGAATCTGGTCAAAATTATAGGACTGCTCACTGGAATTTCAGCTTTTCTGAATTCTGACATCTGTCAATTAATCGCTAAAACTGTACCAATCTGTAATATTTTTGTATAGAGAAATTATATTATCTGGAAACTAGACTTTCATACCTTTATTTTGATATAAAGAACACAAAAATTCATGTAGTCATTTTCTCTAAAATGAATTTTGAATCTGATCAAAATTATTGAATTTCTGACTGAACACAGCAGAAAAAAAAATTGATTTTTTTTTTTTTTTTTTTTTTAGGGCCGGAGTCTGGGATGGCGTCCCGTTTTTTTTTTTTTTTTTTACGTTTTTTACGTTTTTTCCGCGGGCCGTAGTCTGGGATGGCGTCCCACAGGGACGCCATGCCGCATGGCGGCCTTCTTATTTTTCAAAATCTGTTCAACAGTTTCTTATTTTTAATATTTTATTTATTTATTTTCTTATATATAAAAATCTCGGCTCGTGGGATGCGCAAGCTTTTGTTTATAATTTGTTCTAAATTATCAATTATAAAACCATCCGCTCTTTTAAAAATCTATATATTAAGTCAAATTGAACCGTGAATTCCGCAATTGTCAATTTTATCATTTGACGTATCCCAAGTTCCAAACAGAAAAATTTTAATCTACCACCTTAATATTTCGAAATTTGGGAGTTACCATTTGTCAGACACATATTGTCTGTGCAGAATCAAGAAGCAGTACGCAGGTAATGTCTGCACAAACTTTTAAAAATGGGAACGGACTCTGCTGCTTTTCCGACAGAAAAGTAAGATTCTGCTTTTCTGCATCCCACTGTTCAAAATTTTCCATTTCGTGCAACTCAATACAGAAATTTTTTCATGCACAAATCTCGACGAATTTGAATAGTTAGATCTGAAAAATCTGGTTGCTACTTTTCTCTCAGAAAAGCAGCAGAGTCGGACCCTTAAAAATGTGCACATTACTTTAAGTTGACAAAATAAATTTTTCTCCTACTAATTTTTGGATACAACTTCCACCACAAAATTATTATCACTAACCAACCTTAAAGCTGATGTAAAATGATATTATTTTTCTATAGAAAGTAACAAGGTTCTAAATAGTAATTATCGCGTTATCGCGGAAAAGTTAAAAGAAAAACTATCGTGAATAGCGTAGTTGTAACAAAAGTTATCCTACATAGCAGGTTTTTTTTCAAAAATTGTATTACTGCTATAGCAGTCGTAGCTTAAATAGCGCACTTTTATCCTATAACTTAGCATTTAAGGTCCGAAAATGCTATAGCACGCTATTTAGAACACTGGAAAATAATAAAGAAGAATAAAGAGAAATAAAAAGAGTATATGTGACTTTCAATTGGTAGAAAGATCGATATGAGACATAATGATCCAAAAAAATCCAATGTTAGAATCGATACTGATCCTGACTCATTTTTTTTTCTCTATTAAAATATAAAAAATTAATAAAATAGATGGAGTCCTTCTATTGCATCTAAATTTTAAGACATTCTATCCATTTTTTAAAAAACATTTTATATTTTAATAGAATTTTTTTTTTTTAAAAAGTTGGGTTAGGATGGGGTAGAATTAGTACTGATTCTGACATTGGATTTTTTATCGCTGAAATTAGTGCCGATCTTAATACCAATAGAAAACAACAGGTACTCTTTCTATTTCTCTTTTTTATATTATTATTATTTTCAATAGAAAAAAAAACTCTCAATATAAAAAATGGTCCCGTACCACAACCACTGAAAATTAATAAAAGTGATGTTTCAAAGTGCTCGATAGAGAAAATGCTGACCCCTTGTTTCTTAATTAGAGTTCTCCAAAAGTTTTTGAAATGTGGAAAGTTTTTGGTCTGGGGATATAATGTGATGATTTTTTTATTTATTTAAATTAATTTAAAAAGAAATGTTATTCTCCAGTTTATGAACTAGCGTTTCTCCTACAATATCTGTGATAAAATATTTTTGAAAATATAAAAATTATTTTTGAAGCTTGGATTAAAACCACATGGTGATTAATTCAAATCAACGTCAATAATTGGGGTTAATATGCACAATGTAAATGTGTGCAATCCGTTATCTAATGCACAAGACGTGGTTTAATGAATTGATGAAAAGAAAAATGATTGCAACAATGGATCAATAATATTCAATATGCAACAAAAGTGTGCATAGATACAGGGACGGAGTTAGGAAACATGGTGGAACAAAATTTTGAGACTAGAACATAATTATATAATTATTTTAAATACAAATATATTTTTGTAATTTTTCTAATAAAAATATGACAAAAGAAACCTACTTTGAAAAAAAATGGACACAGAGTAGAGGCCGAAATTTATAAATATTGTTGGATTGTTCAATAATCTAATTGTTTGTTTGACTAGATTTGCAAAATATATATTTGTTGATTTTACAGTTTCTTGTCTTGAGATAATATGCAGATTCATGATGATATAAATTGCTATATATATCAAGAATGAATCATCAATTGCTACATTTATCAAGAATGAGTCATGAAGAACCAAGCACTAGACTAAGAAGCATCAACTCAAGATTATGATTAATTAGAAATCTGTAAAATTGATAAAGTAAACTTGAGATTGATGTAATTTGCACAAACCGTTACAACGGTTAATATAACGTTGCAAATGAATAATTTATATGCCGAAATCCACAGTATAATCGATTTATTTCATTACAACGCTCAAAGAAACATTGCAACAGCATAAATCAATTTCGAACCCCAAAACTTACAGAGAGTTCCGTTGTAGCAATCGTTGTAACATTTATAATCGTTAGGGTTTCCCAGAGCTGCCAAACCCGTTAACTGATGCTAACCGTTGCAACGCTTAATCTTTGCTGCAACGGTTGATGCCAGTTACCTTATTTTGTTTCTTTCTCTATAAATAGAAGCAAAATTTACATTTGGATTAACAATCTAGCCGCCCCCAATTGCAATATTTCGTACTCTTTTCAGATCTAGAAATCTCCATTGTTGCTTGTGCACAAAACTTCAGTATCTATACAACAATCTCAAGCATACTCCACCAAACTCAATATTGTGTAAGAATTAGAGTGATTTGTGTGAAATATATTGTTTGTTTCAAATACTTGAGCCTTTAGTGCTCGTGAGCAAATTATGTGCTCGGGCCGTGTGACTTTTGGATTTTCTTTTGTTCTCATATATAGTTTTTTTTTTATATAGATGTCTGAACAAGGAACTCAAGCTGAACAAGGGACTCAAGCAGCTGCCCAAATTGAAAGCAATACGCAGCAGACTTCGGTTGATGCAACAGAAATTGAGAGTTCTAACTGCAAAAGAAAGAGGAAACCGATAGAACCAAGGTCTCAGGTATGGGCAGAGTTCACCAAATTTTTAAATATCAAAAGGGTAAAGAAAAGGCTATGTGTAATTTTTGTGGAAAAGAATTATTTGCTGATACAAATAGAAATGGTACAATAAATTTGGGAGCTCACATGAAAAAATACAAGAGAAAAGAAGAAAAGAAACAAGCACTTATTTTATTTGAGCAAGGGGTTGTTGGTGAAAATACGGGTACAATTAGTAGTTGGAGGTTTGATCCAGATGTTATTACAAAAGGGCTTTCTTGTATGATCATCTTAGATGATTTCCTTTCTCCTTTGTTGAAGGAGAAGGGTTTAAACTCTTTGTGTCAACAGCTTGCCCTAGATTTCGCATACCGAGTCGATCCACCATTACTAAAGACTGTTTTGATGTTTACATAAATGAGAGAACCAAATTGAAAAACTACTTGAGATTGAACCAGCCAAGAGTGTCTTACCACAGATACATGGACCTCTTTGCAAAAAGTAAACTACATGTGTCTCACGGCTCACTTTATCGATAGTGATTGGAAACTGAATAAAAAAATTCTGAATTTTTGTCCAGTTTCAAGTCATAGTGGTAAAGAAATTGGATTGTCTATAGAGAAGTGTTTGTTTGAGTGGGGAATTGATAAGGTTTTTACCGTTACCGTTGATAATGCAAGTTCAAATGATCTTGCAATTGAATTTTTAAAGAAAAAAATCACTAATTGGGGTACCGGTATCTTAAATGGGAAGCACCTACACATGAGGTGTATTGCCCATATCATTAATTTGGTGGTTCAAGATGGTTTGAAAGAAATGTCTGATTCGGTTGCTCGAATCCGAGCTGCTGTAAAGTATGTGAAACAGTCCCCAAAACGGTTACATAAGTTCAAAGAATGTGTAATAATGGAAAAGATTGATAGTAAGGCATTGTTATGTGTAGATGTTCCCACTTCATGGAACTCTACATATATGATGTTGGATGTAGCTCTAAAATTTCAGAAAGTGTTTGAAACTTATGCGGAGCAAGATCATAATTCTATTCGTTATCTTGCTAATGAGGGTGAGGAGAAGGAGATGGAGCAAAATGGAAAAGGTATCGGTGCACCTACCGAATCAGATTGGAAAAATGCTGAAAAAATAGCAGTTTTTCTAAAACATTTTTATATTTTAACTAATCGAATTTCTGGATCATTTTATGTGACTGCCAATGTTTTCTTTCGTGAAATTGCAAATGTTGAGTGCTTGTTACAATGTTTGAGAGGGAGTAATGATATGGAATTTAGTGCAATGGCTGAAAAAATGGCTGGAAAATATAACAAGTATTGGGGTAATATTGAGAAAGCTAATTATTTGATCTATGTTGCTGATATTCTTGATCCTCGACACAAATTAGAATATATGGAGTTTTCTCTCAGGAAATTATATGACAAAAATAAGAGTGAGAAAATAATAAAGAAAGTCAGTGATGACTTAGTTTTGTTATTTGATGAGTATAAGAGGTTATATGGCTCAATATTAATAACAATGGAAGCAACAATAACACTACAACAGAGCTGGATCTTGGTGAGATTTATGGCTTAACTTATAATTTCTAATGCTCTGACTTATAATTTCCAATGCTAACTTCTAATCATAATTACCAATCCGAATTTAAAGAATTTATTCTAATTTTAACCCAAATTACAATCAAAATTTACAGATGAGCCATAGCTTATAAGTTAAGCCATATATCCGCTTCACCAAGATTCAGTTCTGTTGTAGTGTTATTGTTGATTCCATTGTTATTTAATGTTGAGCCATATAACCTCTTATAAATAACAAAACTAAGTCATCATTGACATTCTTTATCATTTTCTCACTCTTATCTTTGTCATATAATTCCCTGAAAGAAACTCCATATATTCTAATTTGTATTGAGGATTAAGAATATCAGCAACATAGATCAAAGAATTAGCTTTCTCAATATTACCCCAATACTTGTATTTTTCAGCCATTCTTTCAGCCATTGCACTTAATTCCATATCATTACTCCCTCTCAAACTTTGTAACAAGCACTCAACATTTACAATTTCACAAAAGAAAACATTAGCAGTCACATAAAATGATCCAAAAACTCGATTAGTTAAAATATAAAAATGTTTTAGAAAAACTGTTATTTTTTCAGCATTTTTCTAATCTGATTCGGTAGGTGCACCGATACCTTTTTTCATTTTGCCCCATCTCCTTCTCCTCACCCTCATTAGCAAGATCACAAATACAATTATGATCTTGCTCCGCATAAGTTTCAAACACTTTCTAAAATTTTAGAGCTACATCCAACATCATATATGTAGAGTTCCATCGAGTGGGAACATCTAAACATACCAATACCTTACTATCAATCTTTTCCATTATTACACATTCTTTGAACTTATGTAACCGTTTTGGGGACTGTTTGACATACTTTACAGCAGCTCGGATTCGAGCAACCGAATCAGACATTTCTTTCAAACCATCTTGAACCACCAAATTAATGATATGGGCAATACACCTCATGTGTAGGTGCTTTCCATTTAAGATACCGGTACCCCAATTAGTGATTTTTTCTTTAAAAATTCAATTGCAAGATCATTTGAACTTGCATTATCAACGGTAACGGTAAAAACCTTATCAATTTTTCCACTCAAACAAACATTTCTCTATAGACAATCCAATTTCTTTACCACTATGACTTGAAACTGGACAAAAATTCAGAATTTTTTTATTCAGTTTCCAATCACTATCGATAAAGTGAGCCGTGAGACACATGTAGTTTACTTTTTGCAAAGAGGTCCATGTATCTGTGGTAAGACACACTCTTGGCTGGTTCAATCTCAAGTAGTTTTTCAATTTGGTTCTCATTTATGTAAACATCAAAACAATCTTTAGTAATGGTGGATCGACTCGGTATGCGAAATCTAAGACAAGCTGTTGACACAAAGAGTTTAAACCCTTCTCTTTCAACAAAGGAGAAAGGAAGTCATCTAATATGATCATACAAGAAAGTCCTTTTGTAATAACATCTGGATCAAACCTCCAACTACTAATTGTACCCGTATTTTCACCAACAACCCCTTGCTCAAATGAAATAAATGCTTGTTTCTTTTCTTCTTTCCCCTTGCATTTTTTCATGTGAGCTCTCAAATTTGTTGTACCATTTCTATTTGTATCAGCAAAGAATTATTTTTCACAAAAATTACACATAGCCTTTTCTTTACCCTTTTGATATTTAAAAATTTGGTGAACTCTGCCCATACCTGAGACCTTGGTTCTATCGGTTTCCTCTTTCTTTTGCAGTTAGAACTCTCAATTTCTGTTGCATCAACCGAAGTCTGCTGCGTACTGCTTTCAATTTGGGCAACTGCTTGAGTCCCTTGTTCAGCTTGAGTTCCTTGTTCAGACATCTATATAAAAAAAAAACTATATATGAGAACAAAAGAAAACCCAAAAGAAATGACTCAAAAGTCTAAAGAAATGTGCAAAATGAGATACATAAAACTGATGGGTGACAATTGAGGACACTGTAAAAAAACTTTAGATGAACTGCGCAGATTATTACTTTTGCTTAAACCAGTAACAGTTGCTTAAACTAATATGGTACGTTAGTTAATTAATTATTCTACTTAATAAAATTGTAACCATTTTTAACAATACGAAAAATAATAATATGTTGTTAATTAATTGTTCTTGGAATAATATTGACATACTAACACATTATCATGCTCTAATAAAAAAAATTACTTTTAAATAATGGTATCTTTTATAATTAATTAATTGGTCACTTTAATAAATTATATTTAAAGTTTCGGGTCGAGCCCACCGAGAGGAGACATTAAGCACATTTTATTTACAAATTTCGTACACTTAAAATTCCGAGATTTTTATTTTTACCCCAAAAAAAAAATATTAATATAAATAACCAAGTTTCAAAAAAAATTAAATTTATACCCAAACCGTAAATAATATTTACGGTTTGCATTCCGAATTATTAACGGTTTGAATTCAGACCCCATAGAGCACTGACGTCCTGGAGAGTCACTGTCATCTCTCCAAAAGGTAAGTGGAACGTGTGCGTCTCGGGGCGCCATCGCTCCACTAGTCCTGAAATGAGAGACGCGTTAATGGCCTTACTCTCTGACTCTAGAATTTCGACTAAATGTTGCACCTCCAAATTTTGCAAATATGGCTCCATCTCCGAGTAGTAATGGAAGTCATAATGCCGGCTCCTGGCAGTTATAATTGCCTCACTCTGCGTTGGAAAAAGTAAACAACATGAAAATCTAAAAATACGAAAACTCAACAAAATTTAAACTTAAAGAAAAAGAATTCAAGTACCTCTCTAGATGCTTCTGAGACTTGGTGCTCATTGTGAGGCATCCATAATAAAGGACTGAAATGGTCCTTGCTGTCTGCGGGAATGGGCTCATCAACCGGGTCGGCTACGGGTGGTCTCCTATGCCGTCCCCTAGTCATCCTACGTTAATAGTTAATAGTATAATTATTAGAATGATTTTTCTAAGAATAATTTATGCATATCAGCATCTATACTTTCTATAATCATTTCTCAAGTATATTTTTTTTGCGTGATTCTTACTGTTTATGTCATACTATAATTTTATTATCAAAGAGCTAAATTTATTTTTTCAAAATATTAATCTAAAAAATTGGACAGTAAAAAAAATTGTAGTTCAACACATTTAAGTTATACTGTTATTTACGGTTTAGGTATAAATTTAATTTTTTCAAAAACTTGGTTAATTATATTAAAATATATTTTTTTTTGGGTAAAAATAAAAATCTCGAGCTTTAATACGAGCTTATTAAGGGTTTTCTGACTTTGGGAATAAAACCCTTGTTTTTTTTACTTTGGGAAGAAAACCCTTAACGGTCCGATTTGTTTGAATTTCAACTGAACCGAAATATTTTGGTTTAAATGGATTGGTTTTTCGGTTTTAATAGATTATTGGTTCGTTGAATTTTTAAATTATTTCAGTTTAAATAGAACGGTTTGGTTTATAATGGTTCAATTATGGTTTATATTTTGTTTGATTCAATCATTGTTTTCTGTCTTTTATTTTGGTTTGGATATTTTAAAATAGAGGAGGGATCCACTTACACTTTTTTTGTGACACCGAATTAAATCATATATTTTCAAAGTTTTCAAAGTTCAAACAGTCGATCCAAACCGTTTTAACATGATGGACATATTAAAATGTGCTTGAAGATCAAATTTTACATTTTTTTTGAATTATTTTACTATTTATTAAGTATTTTACAAAATTGTTGTTTTCAGACCATTGAATTTTTGTACCCATATTAATAAATAGTAAAAAAGTTCAAAAAAATGTAAAATTTGATCTGCAAGCACATTTTAATATATCCATCATGTTGAATGGTTTGGATCGACTGTTTGGATTTTGAAAATGTAGAGTGTAATCCGGTATCACTAAAAAGGGTTGTAAGTAGATCCCTCCTCTTTAAAATATGTACATATTTTTTATAAAATTGAACAATATGTGTGATGTTATCTTGATATTCATTTCAATGAAGTTATTATGTATTGATGTATGTATTAAGTTCTGATTTTTTGAAATTTAATCTCTTTTATTCAATTTAACCGAATAAACCAAAATTTGATTTGATTTAAATAGTTTGGTTATTATTTTATTGGTCATTTTAATTTGATAAATTCAGTTGAATTTGTAAAATAGAAAAAAAATATTTATTTTATTATTTTATTTTGATTTCAATTGAACCGACCTTTTGAACAGTCCTATGCTAGTATTCTACTCCCTTGTATACAATTGGGATTTTTTTCATTTGTCAAATGGACGTGGTATTGCATGAGCTGTATGGGTCACCTGATAGTGACAAGGGAACTTTCCTCGAAAAAACTTGTAATCTCAAGGAAAATATTATTTTTATTCTCTACCATCTTTTGTGTTAATGCATCTCAGCCGTCTGATTTTAAACGGAGTCAATCTAACTTGCGTCAATATTACAAAAAGTATGTACAAATTTCACTAAAATTTTTGCCTTACACCCAACCTTTTTTTTTAACATTTTATCTTACAAATAGAACCGGTAAAACACATGAAAAAATGGCGAGTTTTTATGCACATTTTTCTTAACATTCATTTGAGGATCAAATTTGAACTTAAAAACTTCTCACTTTCCCTTTTATTTAGAAAATGATATTTCCATTCATTTACTTCTCACTTTACAAATTTATGACTATTATTCTGGATATATATTGAGGTAAGATGCACATTAGAATATCAATGAGTGCTAGAATTATCCAATTCAATATTTGATCAAATAAAAAACAATTAAGCTCAAAGAGCAACAATCCTTTTAAAAGTGTTATCCTCACCTTTGTTAAGAACTTCCGATTAATTCTTGTATGATAGCATCTTTGAATAGTTTACATTTGACCTTTTGCTGTTCGAGTTTACAGCCCATATACAACTCATGTATAGGCATACCAGTTGGTACCAAGCACTGTACCAGTGCTCAAAATAAATAATACTGAAGGAGTCATGAACTGGTACAAGGAAATACCCAAAACAGCCCCGAAATCAAAATTAAATGGAAACCAAAGATCCAGGTCGAATTATGCCCCGAAATCAAAACAGCCCCGAATTATACCTAACCCTTGACTCTAATCCTAACCTAATCAAATTTTAATCAAAATTTGAAAACTTGCCCGAAATTTCAAATCGAGGACGCGACGGAGGCAGCAAGGACCACGAGCGAGAAGGGAGGCGAGGCGGTGAAGGCTTCCGGTGAAGGAGAAAGGGGTGGCAGCGGAGGGGAGAGGGAGTGACGGCGGGGAGAGGGGGGTGGCGGCGGGAGAGGGTGGCGGCGAGGAAGAGGGCGTCACCGCCGGTCTTCGGGCGGAGGGGCGGAGGCGCGGAGGCGGGGCGGGTTTCTTTTTTTTTTTTGGTCTGGCGGAGAGACCGAGAGCTTCACGCGGGTTTAAACCCGTTTTCAAACCGAAAAAAAAAATTACGGTTTGGGTATAAATTTAAATTTTTCAAAAACTTGGATAATTATATTAAAATATATATTTTTTTGGATAAAAATAAAAATCTCGGCTTAAAATTAGGCTTACAACAAAAATCCAAATCAGATTTTTAAACTTAATCTCTATTTTTTTATAAATTTCGGCCCATAAATAAAAGGCCCAAATCAAAATTTTCGAATAACATTCTTATTTGTAAATTTTCAATCAAGCCTTAAGGCTGAGCCCATAACAGAGGCCCATTTCCAATTTATTGAATTCGGCCGAACCTATTTTCTCATCTAATTCAGCCGAGCCCCTAGTTAAAAATTCCACATTTTTATACTTAAGCCCCTTTGGCAAGGGAAAATTACTAAGGGCCTAAACTTTAAACATTAATCCCTCAAATTAATTTATTTACATTTTGGTCCTTGTCAGATTTAAAGGTGTATCAGACTGTATTTTAAAACTGGTACGGGACTTGTACCTACAACCAGAAAATTTGTTCAAGTGCTCGATTCATATAAACACAGTCACAGAAATTTGTATAGATCATCCTCAATCTTAAGGAAATTACGAAAGGATCCCTATCAGTTGAAACCGTACCAGAAAACTGGTACCGAACCAGCAAAATCAGCACCAAACAAGACACCATAATCGGTCGCGTAACTCACAATATCGCATCTAACAAGTCAATCAAGCCGGGAAAATCAACAACCCGCGCAAGGTTCTCTAAATTATTCCAATGCCGCAAAAGAAATACACAACAATCGAGAAATCGAGAGGGTGTGAACAAGATTTACCCGAGAGAGATCAATCGCAAGGAGGGCACGTAAAGGGGCCGGTACCAAGGCCTTCCCCTCGCTTCGCGGCTGTCCTGAATTCAACAAGCCCACATAAATGAGGCGTCACAAGGCACCGCACCAGCACCGACCATCACCGCACCAGCACCGAACCAGCAGCGCACCAAGAAGCGCACAACATTGCAACCAGAATCACAAAGAAAACCCCAACGGGTTTGAATTGGGGAAAAAACCAAGATCAAGTGAGGGATAAAATTCTCAACACATGAGAGAGTAAACTCAGCAAGCCAAAACGAGAGAGAGAAAGGCACCATGGCCTAGAGAGAGAGCGACTCCAGAGGGTACGGACTCGTGCGCGCGCACGTCGTGAGCAGTACCGTTCTGACAGACCGAGCGACAAAGTCATCGCTCTCGGACTTGAGCGCGAGTGTGAGGTGACAGGTAGGTGAGTCAAGAGGGGAAAAATTCGCAGAGAGAGAAGTGGAACGGCTTCGTTGCCTTCTCCAGGAAGGAAGGGAAAGGTTTTAGGTGGGGTCCGCCGGTAAGTGAGAGGAAAAAAATGAGAGGGATTAAGTGGGGAGTGGGGTCATGTTGTCATAGGATGAGAAGGAGAGAGAGGGTTCGGAAAATAGAGAAAAAAAATTAAATTGGAGAGATGGAGAGCCGATTCTTCTCCAGGAATCAAAAGAAAGGAGAGACATAAGGAATTTTAATTGAGGTGAAATTTGTGTGTCGGGTCATATTGTTTTCTTTATTATAATTAATGTTCTAAATAGCGCGCTATAGCGTTTTTGGACCCCAAACGCTAAGCTATGACATCAAAATGCGTTATTTGCGCTACGGTCGCTATAGCGGGGATAGCGGTCCGCTATAGCGGGGATAGCGGTCCGCTATAGCGCTATAGTGGTCCGCTATTTGCGCTACGGCCGCTATACAATATGGGCTTTTTTAAGCAATTTATATGGGCTTTAAATAAAGACTCAAAAAAGCTCAAATCGAAATTGAATTTGTTGCTACTTGCTACAGATAAATCAATTTGAAATTGAGAATAGAAATTGAAATTTGAATAGAAAAAAAGTCCAAACTGAAATTGAAATTTGAATAAAAAAATAGATTATGTCATGAATCATGATGCTCAAGATATTTTTAATAGGAAAAATCGATAGTTTATGATATTACTATGAATATTTTGAACCGCAATTTGGATTTTATACGGGTTCAATGTGAATATTATAATTTTTTAATTACTTTGGTGTTATTTATTATTCTATGAGACTTTAGATAATGTTGATATTTAGTACAAATAGTGAATATACGGAATGTAAAAAAAACGCTATGTGGCATAGATTCCGTTATAGCGACGCTATTTGCTATAGCTTTTTTTGTAGCATTCCCGCTATGACGCTATAAACGCTATTTAGAACCTTGATTGTAATTAATTTGTTAGTGTAAATTCAATCTCCTTTGATCATAAAGTTTCAATTTTTCGAATTTCAGTTATGAATCTAAATTACATTTAAATTTATTCTCAATTATAATTTTATACTTAATAAATTTTTAAAATTTAAGGTATCGTAACTAGTTAATTGTCATGTTTGTTGTCCTTAAATTAAAGTTTTAATTAGTTCAGATTTTATTATCAATAATTTGTTTAAATTTACTATTAATCATTGTTTATAGTTATTTAACAATAATCAAAATTACGGTTTATCACAGAGCTCATCGTGTCAGACATCTCACATCACAACACAAACTACATTGAATCAATGGTGGACAAGGGCTTATCAAGGAAAACAAGAGAAATTATAGTGAGTACAAATTTTGTCATTTGGAAAGAAAGATGCAGGAGAAATTATAGTGAGTACAAATCTTTTTTAAAATCACCTAATTTAATTATGAGTGAGGCTATGGTGCTATGCATAGCACCAATGGCTAGTGTACTACGGCTCAATATGGTACTTTTTAAAATTCTAACGGTCGATCCGACCATTCAATGTGATATCCATATGAATATGTACTTGCAAACTAAATTTTATATTTTTTCAAATTTTTTTACTATTTTTTTAGATAGGTAGAAAAATCAGTGTTTTTTGAAAATTCTGGACCATCAAAATTCTACCTATCTGAAAAAATAGTAAAAAAATTCGAAAAAATATAAAATTTAGGTTGCAAGTACATATTCATATGATTATCACATTGAACGGTCGGATAGACCGTTAGGATTTTAAAAAGTACCATATTGAGCCGTAGTACACTAGCCATCCGTGCTATGCATAGCACCATAGCCTCACTCTTTAATTATAGTCAAACAACTTCTAAAAAGTACTATGTGATAGCGGTCTAGATACGTGACGTACAATATTTATTTTGAGCTTTGAATATATATAATTATATATATATATATGTGATTTGAATGAAATATTGTAACATTTATTTTGAGATTTGAATTCACAGGAGACTGATCATGACTATGCACATTTTAACCGACCCCGGCCCATTCCTAACTATTTTATCTTCCCTCAAAATTTAACACATTCTACAATTTGTATAATTTTCAAGCAAATGCCAATAATACCCTCATTTATATACTATGTGCAGCAATACTGCTATAATGTTATAGGAAGTGATTGTTTCACAAGGAAGAGCAGTAGTATTTTCTAGACAATTAACTGGCATCTTTTCACAGAAATGGTCTGAGATACTAGGTGCAGTCAATAACCTAGGTCATACCTATCTTCTTCTTTTTTGAGTTGAAGGCCCTTAGGCTTTGAATGAAATTGTAAATTGTCTGCATTACATCCAATTAAAACTAGAGACTCGGAAAACTAAAGTCTAACTGTTCTACATTACCTTCTACCTACTGTTATTCCTACATTGCAGATAAAATTAAATTTACAGCATCCGTTTTCCCCCTCGCTAAGTTACTGGTACGATGCTGTGCAACACTTCCAGTTCTGCCCCTGGAAAAATCAATATTGCAGTTGAAATAGCTCCTGATTGAGTGTTGTCCGAATGGTGAAATTCAGCTCTGGAACTTCCGCCATTGTGCCCCGAAAACTTACTCTTGTTTGCCGAGCCCAGTTTGCCAAATTATGTGGATCCTGTACCGCCCTTCTTGGGGCTTTCTCAACCGTGGCATAAGCACCGTGCTGTAAGAAAAGCTCGCCACATTCTGCCACCTGCTGGGCCGCTCTCCAGATCGGTAAGTCCTCCACACTATTTGTCTGAACAGCACTGATCAAGGTCTGACAGTCCAATAGGATTTTGATTCGCACCTCCCGGTTTTGAGCATATCTTTCCGATAGCAGATTTAATGCTTGTATCATTGCGTGTGCTTCCGCATGCAGCGGATCTATTGCTCTCGTTGCCCCAAATCGTATGCCATACAAAACCCCTTTGTCATCGTATCCCGTCAGCCCCCATCCCGCCTTGTTTGACCCCTCCCATGATGTGTCTACCAGTATCACCTCGGTACCAACTGGTATTGTACACTGATCGGCCTCCCTTTTCCCAGCTGCTGCTGTATTATTGTCAGCACTCCTTTCTGCCATTACTGTGTGTCTCACCTGTGCCAGAACCGATTGTGGTGTCAGTTTTTTGTTCGTGAAAATTGATTTATTTCTTGTCTTCCACAGGAACCAAGCTATGCTTGCCAGTTTGCTAACCTTGTCCTTGGTGAGTCCCTGTATGATGTGCATGAAAGCTGCCGGAAAAGATAGTGGTAGCTGGTGTACTCGTATGCTTAACTCCGAAGCCCACCACGTCGCCCGGGCAAGTTGACAGAAGAAAAGGGTGTGCATGAGGTACTCATTTTCTAATCCACATCTGGGGCATTTTGGGTTGACAGCTTGTATTCTTGTGTGCAATTTCGCTAAGGTAGGTAGTCCGTCATGGATTTCCCACCATAGGAAGAATTGTATGCGAGGTATGATTAACTTATTACTCCAAATTTCCTTCCACGCCGCAATTTGAATTGGTGTGTATTGAATTACAGTTTGCACTTGCCCACATAGTTTCAAGTATCCCTCCTTAGTAGTATATGAACCTCTAATGCTGCACTGCCATATCAATTTATCACCAATTAACGGGTTCATTTTTTGTTTTTGCGCTGTGGTTTCAATTCGGGTCTGTGCTGTCTCCCCCATGACTGCCCTTATTTTCTCCCCGTCCCATTGCCCAGTTTCTCTTTGCCATAAATCCGATACCTTGGTGTCTCTCTGTGCGTTGGAAGCCACCAGCTGAGGAACCCATCCATCATACCAGGGTTGGTTGAGGGCTTTAATTTTCGTGCCATCTCCCACATGCCACATCAGCTCATCATGGAAGAAGCTTTTCAATTTTTGTATCTCTCTTCCCAGTGGACTGTAGCCCCCAGTGCTAGCATTTGCCCATAGCCCTTTTCTTGGATAATATTTTGCTTGGAAAATTTTTACCCATAATTTATCTTGGTTACTTGCTAGCTGCCATACCAGTTTGAGAAGCAGTGCATCATTAAACAGTTTGATATCTCTCACTCCTAGTCCTCCGTCCTCCTTTGGCCGACACACCTTATCCCAACCAATTAGGGATACGTACCTTGTTTTGTCCAACTTTCCCCACAGGAATTTACGAATAACCGCCGTCACCGCTTTGACCGTTCGTGTTGGGATTCTTGCCACCGACATGTAGTATACCGGCAAAGATAGTAGTACCGCTTTAATCAAAGTTAATCTACCAGCATGAGATAGCAGGTTTGCCTTCCACCCTGATAACTTTTCTTGCACTTTTTCGAGTAGCTGCTTGTGTGACAAATCTCGGCCACCCTCTGCTTGAGTCATCAGAATACCCAAGTATTTTTCCTGTTCTTGTGCTATCCTTGCCTCAAATTCCGTCGTGATTGTTTGTCTTGTCTCCAACTCGCATCTGTTGCTGAACCAAATTGTTGATTTTTGTGGGTTTACCACTAAACCCGAGTGATCAGCAAAGTGGTCCAGTATGCTCTTTAGTTGCCTCACTTCCTCCACCGTTGCATTTCTGAAGATGTGTGATTTGTGGGGCAGAATGGGCTAACTTAATTCCTTGTATGCGTTTTTCTCGTATGGATTCTTTGAATGTTGTGGTTAAAAATTCCATTACGAGAATGAAGAGATATGGGGATAGGGGGCACCCTTGCCGTAGACCTCTTGAAGGTTTGAGGAAACCGTCGCCTTGTCCATTGATTAAAACGGTGACTCTACTCATCTCCATACAGTTTCGGATAAGGTTGATTAATGTGGTTGGCATTCGAATGGCCTTCATAGCACCAAAAACAAACCTCCAATTTACCGTATCGAACGCCTTGGTGATATCTTCTTTGAGAGCAAAGGATGAGACCCTGTAGCTCGGATCTTAGAAATAATGCAACACTTCCTTGATGAGGATTGTATTGTCAGCAATGTGTCTACCTTTGAGAAAGGCCGTTTGGCTATTGGAAATAATACGCATCATATGCGGTTGAAGCCTATTTGCAATTATTTTCATGAGAAGTCGGTACATCATGTTCCCAATGGTAAGAGGCCGATAATCTTTCGGTCTTTGTGCTTCGTCCATCTTAGGTATCAGTACTATCTGACTTCTTAGCCAATCTTGTGGCGGTTTTCCTTCTTCAAGAGTTTGAATCATTGCTTTGGTTATCCCCTCCTTAAACGTGCTCCAATACGATTGTAGCAACCTTGCTGTGATACCGTCAGGACCCGAGGCCTTATCGGGTCCCATCTGAAACAGTGCTGTCTTGACCTCGGATTCTGTTGGTGGTTTGGATAATGCTTGCTGATCCAAATCTGAAAGTGTTTTGAGGTCTGTTGTGCTTATTTGCTGAAAATAGGTATCTATTTCTCCTTCAGTGTTCTGTTGGCTTGGCTGCTTGTATAATTCCTTAAAGAAATTAACAAACTCAATTCGGATCCCAGTATCAGTTGTTACCAGCGCCCCATTCTCCGTTTCCACATGTGTAATTAGATTTCTTCTTCTCCTGTTTGTGGCCACCACATGAAAAAAGGCAGTGTTTCGGTCCCCCTCCGCATGCCACTGTAACCGAGACCTCTGCCTCCAATAGTCGGCCAAATCACTTCTGCCTGGTAATACTCCTCTAAAAGTCGGTTTTCCTCCAACCTATCTTGCAGACTTGGGTGAATCATCTGCAGTGCCAATATGCGGGTTTGTGGGCTGTGCACTTTTTTGCTCCAATTGGTTATTCGGTTTCTGAGTAATTCAGCTCGGACCGGCCAAGGCATATCCTTTGTTTCCTGCCACCTCATCTCACAAGCCTCCTTGAAGCCCTCATGATTAAACCACCATTTCTCCACTTTAAACTTTGCTTGGTTTAGTGGCCTACCGCAGGTTCGTAGAAGGATTGGGGCATGGTCACTATGAATTCGTGGTAGGTGGTTTACATATGCTTGCGGGAATTTTTGAGTCCATGACGCCGTGGCCACCACTCTGTCTAGCCTCTCGAAAATTTCTTTCGAGGTATCTTGCCCAATGGTCCATGTATATGCCGGTCCTTTAAAATCTAAATCGATCAAACCCGTATCAAAAAGGAATTCCTTGAAATTTTTGTTATTCGAATTTAAGTTCAGGTCTCCTCCATATTTCTCTTGCATGTCCGCTATGGCATTAAAATCACCCATGACACACACTGTTCCTTCCCCTTCTACAATTTTCTTCACTGTCTCCCAAATAACTTTGTTTCCCGTGTGGGCCGCGTCCCCATAGACACACACTAAGGACCAGCCCTGATTATGCTGCTGTTGCACTCTTGCATGAATTATATTTCTAGACTTGTACATCACCTGTACATCCACACTTTGGTCCCACAAAATCCACAGCCCCCCCGACCGGCCTATGGCCGGCACACACTCAAAATTGGGTAAGGGTTGGTTTCGTAAGAACAAATCAGATTTTTGTTGAGAGCATTTCGTTTCTACAACAAAGGCAATGCTAACCTTAGTTGCACGAAGGGTACGACTTAGGAATTCTCTTTTCCGTGGCCCTCCGATACCACGGCAATTCCAACAAATAAGATTCATAGGGCTGGTGGAGCCGAGTCCCCGCTCGCCTCCACTATTTTCTTTTTCTTGGTTCGGGAAGATTGAGTTTCTCCCCGTACTCATGGCCTCAGGTTAGAGTGAGAAATGTTCCTTGACAAATCATCATGCTCTATAATCTGAGTACTGTCATTCCTCTCATTGCGTTTCATTCCTGCATTAATTGTGATTGGGGATTCTGCCTGTGCTTGGAAAATCATGTTAAGATCAGGTCCAGTTTGTGAGTTGTCAGCTTGATAGGCTGCTGTCGGGTTTGGGTTTGGTTCAGTTGTGTTGAAGGTCAGGAAAGGTTGCAGATTTATTTGTGGTTGTCCGGGCCAGGGTGCAGGTCCGTTAGAGGAGGTGGGGACTTCAGGCTGGTTCGGAGGGATGGGATTATCATGGCCGGTTTGCTGTTGCTCTCTCTGTTGGGCTGATTCGGTTGGGCTTGGTTGGTTGATAGCTGGGAGTTTGCTAAGGTCGTTTATCCATGGGCCAACACTTGGTTTTGTTAAATTTTTCATAGCTGGGTTATCACGGTACCTAGCATCGACCTTCAATCGTTCCATCCGTTGTTTGTTTGGACAGAAATCATGGTCATGGCCAATGTGTGCACAAAAGAGACAAACTTTTGGTAATCTCTCATATGAAAGGTAAACCGGGAAAAATCCAATTTCCGGGTGGGTTGCCTCCAGCTTATCACTTAATTTATTGTCTACTGATATCATGACTTTTACCTTGTAGAAACTCGTGTGCCCCGAGAAGGCTTCCGTGACTTCTGACATTGGTGTTCCCAGCTTTTCTGCAAGTTGCATTACCCCTTCATGCGACAACATTTCTGGTGGGATTCGGTGGAACTGCACACCCACTTCCATGGTTGACACCGTGCGATTTTCTAGGTCCGACGGGCCATGTACTCGTCTTGCAATCACCGCGTCCGATCGGTATAGCCATATGCCTCTACTCATGACATGATTCACGTCTGCTTTGTTTTTGAACTGTACTACAAACACATTCTTTGCTAGTGGTGAGATCTCCGTGTCCGGATGTGCTCCCCAAATCCGACGCATGCTAGTGACAAAGTTGTTCTCAAGGACCTGTCTGTCCGTAACCACTCGAACCATGGCGGTTAAATTCCAGTCTCTGCTACTGATCCCGTCCTGTATGATTAGGACCCGACTTTCCTCAGTCTGAGTTGAACTTTAGGCCGCGAACCGTGCAATGAATTCATCATCAGTGCTCTCCATACTGTGCACTGTGTTTGTGTATGGGTTTGTTTGTTTGGGTGTATGTAAGCTGAGGTTTTTTTTGGAGAAGAAATTGTGTGGGTGTTGTTTGAGAAGGTTTGGATGGGCGTCTGTATTGTTTCATAAAGTTTATGGATACTCTTTATGGGTTCATTTATGTCTTTGGTAGTCTTTTTTGATTCATTTATGGGCTGTAAATGTTTTTGGGCTGTCGATAGTTTTTCTTCATTAATTGGTTTCTGTTGGTGGGCTAAGACATTTCCTTTTTCTTGATAGATATTCTGAACCATGCTGTCTGCGTGATCCTGCCCTTTCTCTATTTGTTTTGAGTTTGAGGGTGTCCCTTTTTTGCTGTCACCATGGGATTGGGCTATGAGGCTATTTATCTGATCAGTAAAGGAGCACTGAGGGTAGATAGTAACCTGCCCAATATTTATTGTCACGGATACCTGATGAATAATTGAGAAATCTCCAACTGAGATTGACACTTTTTGCTCTGCTCCCGAGTAATTGCTCCAGTTTCCATTTTCGTGTCTCATCCCTTCTGTTTTACACAACTCTTCTTTTGTTAAAGCAAGCTTGTTGACTCCTGCTCCTGGTTTTAGTGAGCCATGTGGACCCGGTTTCTTCTGTCTCGGTCCATCCTGGGCCAGCTTTCCTTCATCCGTGGCTGAGGAGGAATCAGAGTCCGGCAGCGCCTCCTGTTGTCGAAAATATTCTAACCGCAGCTCGTGTGCCCGTAATAGAGAGTTTCTAACCCTGACCTCATTCTGTTCTCCTGCCCCCGCATATCCTCCCTCTTCTTGGTCTCCCCCGTCACCTTGTCTTGCTTCAGGCGGGGCCCATCCAGTTTGGTACCATTGCATGACCTGGAAGTATCACTCCTTCCATCTCCCGTCAAAGAGCAGTACCGAGGAGTAAGGTATGCGATATGGGTCAACACATTCCAGCCAGACGTGAATGGCTGCTCTGTTGGCTCCTCTCAGGTCGGCCTCTTGTACATAGCACAGTTTGCCAAAATCCGAGATTGCTTGTTGAACATATTCCCTTTTCCAGAATTCTCTTGGGAAATTTCTGATTTTGAGCTGTACCATATATGGTTTACTGTGTGTATAGGAGATTTCATGATCTTCCCATGCTGTAAATCTCCATCCATCAGTTTGACCCCAAATCGAGCATGTGTCCAGAACACTGTTTCTTGTCAAGGTATGAGGTAGTTCTACCATGTAAGCATTCGTGGATACTCTCCACCAGGGGTAGTCTTGAGTGTTACCCCCCATATGTAGTGGTTAGGAATCGCAGGACTGTTGATATGGAGCCCAGTCCATTACTGTTATGGCATCCATCGGCTAGTACAACAATGGTTCTTTCAAGTTCTTCCCTTCGCAATTCATAGTCAGTATCTGTTTTGAAATAGACACAGCCCCTCTCTATTTGCTGGGTGCAGTATGGGAAAGGTCATTCCATTTTGGTTTTGCTATGGTTTGTGTTAATGCTCTTGGGAAAAAATAGGCCTGTGGGTTGTGAGTGTTGTATGTTTTTGGTGGTATGTGTAAACTAGACGAGCAAAAGTTCAGAAGAAAGGGATTACTAAGGTTGTATTGAATGCTTACTAGATTGGTATTGAATGTTTAATCTATTCTTGCTTGGTAGCCATTAATGCTTTGCAGGTCTTTGTTGGAAATAAACTATATCGCCTTGTTAGTCTCCTTCAATCGCCCTCTCAATCGCCTTGTTAGTTTCCCTCATCGTGTCCCGTATTGTCCGCAGGTCATACCTATCAGAATGAAGAAATTAGATGGAGACAGGAGTCTACAGACAAATTTACAATTATATTCCTATATAGGTTTTTGACCTTTAGGGGTATAACTCAACCTAATGCTCTTCTGCGGTGGAGCACTAATTCTTGTACCCATAAGATCAAAATTTTCATGTGGCTTGTGGCTAAAAAGAAAATCTTAACTAAAAACAATTTGGTTAAGAGAGGTTGGCAAAGTGAGAGAAAATGTCAATTTTGTGATGAGATGGAAACTGTTAAAAATAATGAAGTAGTCTAGGATCGATCTCAGGCATTCATTATTGATTGAGTGGCTTAGATCAAGCATAGTATAAGCTCTTTTGTTTATTTAGAAAAAGACAACAGTAGGCATAGAATAGGAATAGGTACCCAACGGTACACTGTAAAAGTACCAACGGTACACTGTAAAAGTACCAACGGTACACTGTAAAAGTACCAACGGTACAATAATCTTACCGTTAGACAACTTTGTATAAATAAAGTAGGAACCTTGTAATAATTAGAACCTTTTCTTATTAATAATTTTTTCTTCCAATAAACATAATCTTCTTCCGATAAAATTCAACAGAAACTGTAGACCACTTGTTTGTTTCTTGTAGTTAGAAAAAATTGGGTTTGGATGGGAGACTGTCATAATTTTTTTATAAATTGGAACACGGTGAAGGATGTTTTGAATTTTGTTTTAACTCTAAGAGGTGTGCAATAAATAGTTTTTCTAGTGATGTTTAGTGGAAACACAGAAATGACTTAATTATATGTTTTGTGGTAGGTACAAAGACTAAAACTAACAAAAATTTAATTATACTTATTATCTCTATTATTCAATATTGGTGCCAATGGATGAGCTTTGACATGAAAACAATGTTGAAGTTTGTTGTGCTTTTGTTTGATTGGTTTTTTGTAGTGCTACTTAGTAGCCTAACAACATCTTGTAAGAGCTGCTAGTAGAGTGGGAAAAACGTGCCGTGTCGTGTCGTGCCGTGCCGTGACTAACACGCCGTGACTTTGGTCACGTGCCGTGCCGTGCCGTGACAAAAATTACGAGGGGTGGTCACGGCACGCGAGTCACGCCGTGACTCGCGTGCCGTGACTAAGTCGTGCCGTGACTAATTCGTGCCGTGACCAAACGCGCGTTAGTCAAGTTTGATCGCATTTAACGTTTAAAAAAAATATATGAAACGATTCTTTAAAATTCAAATGTTTTAATTGAAATTTAAATGTAAATATTTTAATTAAAATAAAATTATACCTTATAGGAAGGTATGTTAGTGTATTGTTTCGCGACTGCCGTGACTGGCGTGTCCGTTCCGTGACTCGCGTGTCCCGTGCCGTGACTCGCGTGTGCCGTGCCGTGCCGTGCCATTCCGTGTCTTCTTTGCCAACAATTGATCACGACACGCGAATGGTCACGGCACGGGACACGCGAGTCACGGCACGTGACCGACATGCGTGCCGTGCCGTTCCGTGACGGAGCCGGCTCCGGCGTGCCATTTTTCCCACTCTAGCTGCTAGGTACTAGTTAATTAAGTATAGGTGTTAGTTTTAAATTAATGTTAGAGATATTTTGATATTTAGTGGGCCAAGGATGCAAAATACCTAGCTGAGGCCAAGGAGAAAACTTGTGTGGGATGTACTTTTGATGCTTTTAGATACTGTGTAACCATTACTAATTTCTTAATGAAACGGACATTAATAAGCTTATTTTTGAAAAAAAAAAAAATGAAAAAATTTCTATGGGACCCATTTGAGAGAAAAATTAAATGCCTGCCATTTTAATTTTTGAAATATCGCACGTTTACAATATTACTGGATAGATAAAGTCGAATTGTTAAATTTTTCACATCACTTAATTGATTGTATCGCTGACTGATTTTGAATTGACACTAAGTTTGATACATTATCTATTTGAGATATTAATAGAAATTAACAGAGTATTATACCAATTTTACCTTTAAAAGAATCAACAGCTGCAGTTAATTCTGAAAAATAATTCGCTCAAAATTGGAGTCCATAGAAGAATCACTCTAGAATGTATATTCTTTAATGACAACTTTAGCAATTAGTCTTCGTATTTTAGTGATTCTAAGGAGTGAGACTACTGGTACTATGCATAGCGCACATCAGTCTATACTATTAATTTATATTTTTATTTTCAAAATTTAAATAGCATAGCGTACATCAGTCTATATTATTGATTCATATTTTTATTTTCAAAGTTTAAATAATTCATCCGAACAACTCAATATAATCTCTATATGAAAAATGTACTAGAAAGCCAAATTTTACATTTTTTTTATAATTTTATACTTTTTTATATGTAGAAAATCACTACTTATAGTTGGCTCACAATTTTTAAATGAAGTGGTTCTCTATGTATCTAAAATGATAGTAAAAGATTCTAAAAAATATAAAATTTGATTTTCAAGTACAATTTAATATGAAAATCATATTGAGGAACACAGTAGAACTAGGGGTGTCAACGGGTCCGATATGGGTCGGGTAGAAGCATTTTCATACCCGTACCTGTTATATATGATAACGAAAAAAAATCTTTACCCTTATCCGTTTTTCGAATACGGTACGGGTCGGATAAATAGATAAAAAAATGTCATTACATCTCAATTTGTGTTTTCGATAAAATAAATTTCAAAACAAAATAATGAATACAACTAATTTGTATTATAAAAATTTAGTAGACTACAAAACATTATTGTCATGTATTTGTAGTCCCTAACGGCACCTAGAGGGGGTGAATAGGGAGTCTTAAAGACTCTTAGACATTTTTCGGTTAAACCCTCTAAACTTACAAGTCAAACAATTGTCAAGCAAGCGTGTATAAGTAAAGTAAATAGAGTAGAGTTAGAGAAATTTGACACACAAGATGATAACGGAGTTCTGCGTAAAATGCCTACATCTTCGGGGTAGAGCAACCTCGTCGGCGCCCCTTTCCTATTACCCAAAAAGAAATGATACAACAAAGGTGAGAAGTCACAGCCTAACTCGTGTACAAGGTGAGCCTAGAAGCTCGAGCTGGAGAGTCCCTTGGGATCGTTACACAGCTATGGATATATTTGAGCAGAAACGCTCGAGCTAGTGAACCCCTTCGCGCCCTACAAGCAGGATGCACTAGCTAGGATGGAAATGCTCTAGAACTAAATCCTATACACTAAACTATATCTCCAAGAAGATAAGTCAAGTGGATTTAAGAGTGTTGAGAAGATATTGAAGTTTAAGCTCACTCAACAATGGAAGCTTTCAAGAATACACAATAAATGCGTTTTGAATGTGGGAGGCGGCTAGCTTGGTCAAATCTGAAGTAAGGTAACTCATTTTATATTGAGAACTCCAAATTTGCCAGATCCATTCTAACGGAAGTGATCCGTCATAACGGTTTGTACGAATATTGAAATTAGAGTTTCTGCAATTTAATTAAATTGATATTAACCATTCTGAATGTTTATGTTTGTTCAGGACGGTTAGTACAATTTATCTCACAAAACTTGACAAGCGTTCCAACGGATGTCATTCGTCCTGGACGGAACCAAACTGGAACTCTATGTTATTTTATGATTTAATATGTTCCATACGATTTGGTCCGTTCCGAACGGATGCTCCATAAATCAACAATCATCAAATATATTTTACTTAACTACTTGAGTGTTACAAATCTATAGCTTCGTAAAGTCTTGTTGACTTCTTCGAGTCTTCAAATAAGTCTTGCAATTAAGCTCTTCATGAACCTTGGTTCTTCTTTATAGAAATCTTGCATTTAAGATCTTGAACTTATCTTTGGTTCTTCATTATTAATCTTGCAATTAAAGTCTTGAATCTACAAACTCACTCAATCATGTAAATGATTAAATTCAACTAATGTATGTTTTGTAAATTATGTCAAACAAAGTATTAGAAGATTGCATACAACCAACAGTATTATCTTCATACAAATAATATATATATATCTATATATATATATTCATTTTTAAAAATTATCTTATAGGGTAACAGGTAAGATAACGAAAAAAAATTGTTACCCTTACCCGTACCCGAAAAGCTAACAAAAAAAAATCTTACCCTTATCCGTCATTTCGGATACGATATGAATCGGGTAAACTGATAAAAGGGTGTCATTGACACCCCTAAGTAGAACTTTCAATATTGTGCTAGCTAGCACTGCTTGAGTTCCAAAGAGCGAAAAAACAAAAAGCTAAACCTAGGCAATTTCAAACCCTAGCGCACAGCGGCAGCAAAGCATCTCCTCTCTCTCGTCTCTACCTCAAGAGGAGAGGAGAATGAGAGAGGGGTGGGACCGGAGCCGAGCGGAGCTGAGAGAGTTGTATTGTCGGAGCTCAGAGCGTTGAGTCTCTATGGCATCTTGATCGGAGCGCTGGTGAATAGATCCGGTCGTCGGAGCGCGACGACGGTAGAATAAGTGGATCTGGTCGTAAAGAGCGATAGGGAAAGGTAATAGAGTAATTATGTGTGTAAATAAGTGAAATTAGAATATTAGAGTTATTTAGAGTAGTTTGGAGGATTATGTGAGAATAAAAGAGTAAATTTAAGATTAGAGTCATTTGACTCATTGTAAATTTATTTTTTTATTAATAAAATTGTTATTTGACACTTAAAAGTTATTAATTTAAAAAAAAAATATTGAGCAATTTAGATTGATTTTAGATTTTAAAAATAAAGATATAAATCTACAGTATGAATCAATGTACGACTTCTTCACCACCAACCATAGTGACAACTTAATTGTTTGGGAAAGGTTCGGCGAGGTCAAAAATTCGTGATTCGGGAATAATTCGGGTATAATTCGGGAATAATTCGGGTATAATTCGGGAATGATTCGGAATAATACGGATTAGAAATCTCAGTCTTACAAGGAAGCAAAAAAAAAAACCAAAAAAAAAAATTTGGGGAAAATTTGCGAATAATTCGTAAAATTCGGGAAAAGTTCGTAAAATTCGTGAATTATTCGGGTATAATTCGGTCAAAGTTCGGTCAACCGAATAATTCGGCATTCGGTTCGGCATCACCAAAAAAACAAATTATTCAGATATAATTCGGATATTATATGCGAACCTTGTCACTATGCCACCAACTGACCAACATGGAAGTTTAAAGCACAGAAGATCATCTACGGCTTTTGTTTTTATTGGCTTCAATGAAAAGTACATCTTATGATAAATCTTCTTTAAATCGTCGGTTCTCTGTTTCGATGACTGGTCTGCGGTCTGTGGAATGAAGTCTTAACAGAGAGCTCGTGTAGTAACTCGTGTCAATATTTCGTACTGGCGTGTAGCTTCACCAACCACAAGCCCCACCTACCTCAGGAATTCAGATCCCTTAAGATCCTGTTCGGCAGTAAATATGAAATTATTGTTCACATGAGAAAAAAAAATTTCACTCAGACTGAATTTTTTTTTCCCACGTGAACAGTAAAATTCAGTTCAAAAATTTCAATTTCTCATTCCTATTTCCGTTCTCACTGTACGGCCGAACAGGTCCTAAAAGTAACTCAAAAGTTGAGTTTGGATCCGGACCGTCCAATATGCTTCAGCGTGAATATTAAAGGAACCTGTGTATTTATAGTCCAGTTCCAAACTCAAAATTTGAGTTACTTTAGGAGATCCGGATTTGAATTTCTAAACGCAAAGTTTGAGTTCACATTCAAATTGTCTGATCATAACTGAATGGATATTAAAAAGTTTTCGTGAACGTGAACCGAATTAGTCTAGATCGGACGGTCTAAATCCAAACTCAAATTTTGAGTTATTTTAGAGTATCTGGACTCGGCGTGTCCAATATTTCTTGAAATTAAATGAGAAGAGTAAATCCAAACTCAAATTTTGAGTTATTCTAGAGTATCTGGACTCGGCGTGTCCAATATTTCTGGAAATTAAATGAGAAGACCAAACTTGATTTTTGTTGTAATAAATTTATAAACAATTATTTGGTCCCCTAGAGCTTAAGAACGTGTATCCTCTGCATTAACTCAAAAGAAAATATTTTGAGTTTAATATATGTCAGTCGTCTGATCAAAATCAGAGCTAATATGGCTTACGCCTATGACGCACGAGGCCCTTTAATACTAGTGCGGATCTCAATCGGACGGTCCAGATCTATTAATGCACCTTAAGTTAATGCAGAGGATACGAATTATGGAGATTAATCCCCCAAATCCAATAACTTTTTTTTTAACTTCATTTATTTTTTTCTCTCATTAATTTTTCATTCTTTTTTTAACTCTCTCCCACACTTCCTGAAGCCGCCACGAAGTCACAATCCCCACACTCTCTTCTCCACCTCTACAGCCACGATCCCTCCTACTATCTTCTATGATCTTTCACCTTCGCTTCCTCCACCGTCAAATACATCCTCACTCTTCTCCCTGACCCCTCTTGCCATCTTTCTCGCTGCCTCAACTATCTTATTTTCTCTCTCTCCTTCTAGCGCCAATCCCACGATTCCAATCCCAACCTCAAATTGTATGTCTTAAGATTTACACTTTGAATATTTTAAAGACATGATATAAATACTTGATATGTTAGATATAAAGATTTGATATGCTAGGTATAAGGACTTGGGACAAGTATTCTTTTGTATTATTAACTGAGATAAAAAGACTTAATATGCAAAGTTGCTAAGTATAAAGACTTGATATGTTAGGTGTAAAGTTAAGTATAAAGTCCTGCTACTATTAATAAAAAATATTAAATAATCAATAATTTTTTTTAATATTTCACACTAGCTAATTATGCTTTTGATACAAATTAATTATTTATGGAAGATTTCAATTTAAATTAAAGCTCAACTAGCACCAGTTGTCGAGTCTTCATAAAGAGTTGATATGTCCAGCCTTTAAAGACTTAATATGTTATGTATAAAGACTTGCATGCGCCAACTAGCGTTAGCTATAAATATGCTAGTGACTTTCTGAAATGTGGTTCCGCCCAAAAGTCGTTAGTTGGAAAATTTGACAGGAAATTGACATCCCTAAATTTATAACATGTAGCTGGGTGAGATTTAAAATTGGTGATACCGATATAATTTAAAGATAACTCTTTTTTCATAATGTTTTTTATATATTAAAATCCTTATGTTTTACAAAATTTGTGAATTTATGCGATTATTCGTGAATAATACAAAAATTATTAATAAAGTTCATAAAAATTTTGTGATTCGATCGTTTATTGATTTAGGTAGGTCGGAGTTTTATTGGAAAACTTTACATTTATTCTGTTTCGAAAAAAATGAAATACAAGTCTTCCCTTCAAAATTTTCAAACAAAATGTATTTATAGCCCTCCTTTACCTCCCTTCTCCTCTTTACGTCGTGTTTTCTTAAACTTCTCTTGTTTTTAATTATGAATTTTTTTAAAAAGATCAATCTTTTTTTATTAGGTTTACATTTCCGTTCGTCTATATCTATGTTACTCGGATACTCCAAAATAGGCTCCGTACCCGTGTCGGACACGTATCCGATACCGATACGCGCCCGATACGGCACCGATACGTATCCGATACGCCAGCTGGCGTATCCGCCTACGTGGCGTATCCTTACTTGGCCGATACGGTCGCCGATACTCCGTTGACACTCCAGGATACGTCAATTAACGTGCAGATACGGCTGGATACGGCGGGACACGCGTGAGCCGCAGCACCCGCACCCGTGAGCCAACCCGCACCCGTGAGCCGCGCAAACACCCAGTTCAAATATGTGAATTTTTTCGCTGGCGCTGGGATTCGAACTCGGGTTCTCCCGATTGTTGGCCAAAATCTTTACCACCCGGCCACATTGCACTTGTGTATAATTCCAATAGCTATAATATTTAATATATACTTATATTTAAGCCTTTAATTTTTTATAGTTTGAACCTTTAATTAATTTTTTATATTATATAAATACAATATATAAATAATAAAAAATAATATATATATATATATATATATAATTGGCGTATCGTATTCGGGATTTTTGAAAATTACTGTATCGCCGTATCCGTATCGTATCCGATACGATACCCGTACCCGTATCCATGCAACATAGGTCTATATTAATACTAATAAAAATTATTCATGTTCTTACTGACTTAGTAATTAACACTTTAAAATTATATTTATGTACAAGTTAGAGATATGGATATATTAATTATTAATTTAACTCGTTTTTTGTTCTCCATGAATTTGAGAAATATATAACTACGGATTTTTTATTTACCAAAAAAAAAAGATGAGAGATATAGCTTTGTTTTTCTTTAAACGATAGTCTATATTTCTTTCTTATTTTATACCGTTCAACATATTCATTGGCGCATCTAAGAAGGGTCAGGTGCAGGCACGTGCTTACCTCTAGAATCGAAATTTTGTTTAGACCCAATGGTATTTTATACTTGTGGCTATTTCTGGATGGAAATAATATCTACTCATGGATTTAATTCACGGACCAGTAGAAGAAATTACACAGAAAATAAAGTCAGTCAAGATTGATTCGCGCAAAAAAAAGAAAGAATAAAAAAAAGACGATGTCCGATTCACTACTCCACTTAGAAAAATTGTTGATTCGTCAGGAGAAAAAAGAGGTTTGATTCGCTACTCCACCTAATATGTACCGTGCCATGACTTGGATCACGTGTTATGCCGTGACCAAGTCAAATTTATACGTTTTTGTTGTCCCTAACGGCACCTAGAGGGGGTGAATATGAGGCCTTTTAAAATTTTAATCATATTTGGTTTGATATTCAACTATTAAATATAAATCTAGTGTGTACGTGAGTTGTTCTTGGCGAAATCAATAAACTTAAAAATAACAAGTGTATGTAAAAGTAAATAGAAGAGTTAATAGACACTTGACACGAGATGTGTTTACTGAGTTCGGCTTAATATGCCTGGGTCTGTGGGGCTCCGCGACCTTCGAGATGGTGCGCCTTTCTTTACCCAATGAGAAAGAAATATAAAGTGGAACCAATGAGCTCTTACAAACTTCGGAAAGTCACACGGCCCTAGATGCGAGTATTAAAGGCTCTAATACAAAAAACGAGATTGAGGCTCTAATACAAAGAAATATTTTAATTTTCTTACACCCGCAAAAAATTCGGCCTGAAAAATGTTGATCCGGGTTATTTGTCGTAGTTTTTCTAATAAATCAAATTATATAGTATTCCATCTATTTTCAAAGAAATATATAAAATATTTCTAACATTTCAATACCAAAAATAAATAAATTATAAACATTTTTGTTTAATTGAAAAAATAATAAGAAAAACTTAAACCTAGCGGTTTTGGAATTCCAAAATCTAAAACCTCAAAATAATTTTGTGGTTTTAGGCTAAATTTCTGCAAAAAAAAATTTGCAGTTTGGGTAGATTTCGAAATTTCTAAGCATGAGTGTAGATTTTGAAATTTAATATTTTTTAATAGAGGAGGGTTCAAATGCACCATAATTTTTGTGCTCCAATATGCTCCACATCCTTTATCTCCATTTTCAAAGTCCGAACAGTCGATCCGAACCACTCAACATGATCTTCATAATAAAATATGCTTGGAGACCAAATTTTTTTACTTTTTTTTACATAGGTACAATATCATTTTATCGGATGGTCCAAAATCTCCTTAAAAAAAGTGATTTTGTACCTATCTAAAAAAATAGTAAAAAATATAAAATTTAGTCTCCAAGCATATTTTATTATGAAGATCATGTTGAGCGTTCGGATCGACTGTTCGGATTTTAAAAATAGAGATAAAAAATATGAAACATATTAGAGCAAAATAATTATGATGCATTTGAACCTCCTCTTTTTTATATTAACAAAAATTTCGGGAAATATACTGTTACCTCAGAAGATATTAACTCGGACAAGTATCCTCCCTCCTCTGTAACTTGTGAGTTCTAACAGTAAAACCAAGTGTTTCTCTCTTACTCTCGGAAAACAATGGAGGTCGAAAACAGAAAAATTGTTCTCAAATGGTTCATAACGGGAGCTCCGAAGGAGACAGACATGGAGTTTAAAAAAGGAGACAAAATAATTCTTCAAGTACCAGAAGAGGCGAAAGGGGCAGTGTTAGTGAAAAACTTATACCTCTCTTGCGATCCATACATGAGAGGTCGGATGCGAGAATACTACGAATCTTACATCCCTCCCTTCCAGCCCGGATCGGTACACTTATCTATTATTTCATCCCCTTTTTTATTGAGATTCATAGTTTGATCTTCTTTGCTGAGAATATTGTTTCCTAGTACAAAAAACGATATAGGTTTAATTATATTAATTCTGTCAGTTGTTAAAATTCTTCATTTGAAGGTAATAGAGGGATATGGAGTGTGCAAAGTGATCGACTCTACTGATCCCAATTTCACTAAAGGAGACCTGGTTTCTGGGATAACAGGTTGGGAAGAGTACAGTTTGATCCGTAGTACTGACAAGCTGAGAAAAATTGTGAACACTGACCTTCCACTCTCCTACCATCTTGGACTCCTTGGTAAGTACCTTAAGTTGTGGAGAAAATTAGTTGATTGACTGATTGCATTTCTTAACAGTACATCAAAAAAAATTTGGTACTAATGTACTGATAATGATTTTGGTATTCAATACAAGTATGTACTGGTATCCAACATTACAATTGTAGAAAATCTGCACATATCACTCGACCTTTCTCACACGTGCATTTTATTTCTTTAAAATTTTCTGCAAAAAGTACCCACCATTAAAATTGAGATTAGAATTTAGAAATCAACATGGAAATCTACCAGCCTTGAGTTTATATTAATTATGCTTAGGAATGAAAAATGGGGCTTGTTAAAGTTTTAAGCAAAACATTCAACATTTTAAAAACCTCATTTCCTAAACCTAATCTGACAGATTGATACTTGCTATAACCCAAACCATTTTGAATGTTCCTTGGAAGTATAAGTGTCATTTGAAATATGGACAATAAACTAATTACTTATAGCACCCAGTCTCCCACTAAAGTTCTATCAATTTGGTGTAGGCATGCCAGGTTTTACTGCTTATGCAGGGTTCCATGAGGTATGTTTGCCCAAGAAAGGAGATTTTGTGTTTGTTTCAGCTGCTTCAGGTGCAGTTGGTCAGATCGTGGGTCAGTTAGCAAAGTTTCATGGCTGTTATGTCGTTGGAAGTGCCGGTTCAAAACAGAAGGTTGTCCTTTTTAACTTAGGATTAATTAAAATCTCCTCTTATCAACATCATATACATTTTTGAGATCTGCAATTATGTTGTACATCAAAACTTAATGCCTTCTATGCATTGGTTGGTTCTTGCATAATTGAGCGGAAATTAAGGACAAATGGGTGAAAATATAGATTCCTTGCTGAAGGCACAATTGTACAATTAAGGGCAGCCTAATTGAGGTAAAAATAGGCTTTAAGTATAGGCAAATTTTCATAGTTCAGATTTAATTGGGCTAGTGTTTTGTTTATTGCAAATTGATGGGTAATGCTACCATGTCAGACCATAAACTGGTATTGGTCCCCTCGTGATGGTTCTTTTCTTGTTTAATCCACCTCTTCTGAATTTTTCTTTGCATTAGTGACAGTTGTAATTGGGGGTTTCTGACTTTCTTCTTGTGTGATTTTACTTAGGTAGAACTTCTAAAGAACAAACTATCATTTGATGAGGCTTTCAACTACAAAGAGGAGTCTGATCTAGAAGCCACATTGAAAAGGTCAGTGATTTTCCTCGGCCCGTTATACTAATACCTATAACTGATTTATTCATAGGAAGTAGTCTCCTTATCCTACAAAGCAGCTTTCAGGTCAGAGAAAAGTATACTCTGGCCAAAAGTCATACTACATTAAAATCACACAGTATTTATCAAACAAAAGGGTATATTCAATTTTGATGGTTTCTTATTTCTAGCTCAAAACCTTTTAGGACCATTACATCTGAAAGAATTTTGTATCTGGTGGCTATTATTATGGGCCTTTGACAAAATTAGCAGGAAATGTTCAGATGACGGTGCCAAATAAATAATGCATCTAAATTCTCTGTAAAAGAAGTCGAGTAGACAAAAATTATATACCAATTAAGACTTATTGACAGCCAAGCTAACAAAACAAGAAGATGGCTAAAATGAGTTATTCTGGCCGGTATTTAATGTTTTTAATATTCACTTACAGGTACTTTCCACAAGGAATAGACATTTACTTTGACAATGTAGGCGGGCCCATGCTTGATGCAGCATTGGCCAATATGAGGGTGCATGGCCGTATAGCTGTTTGCGGGATGGTCTCTCAGAACTCTTTCTCTGATATGCAAGGGATACATAATCTTTACACTATTGTCAAAAATCGCGTGAATATCAAGGGATTTTTACAGAGCGATTACCTCCACCTTTATCCAAAGTTTTTAGATTGCGTTGAGGCATATTACAAGGAAGGGAAGATAACTTATATTGAAGATGTGAGCGAGGGATTGGAGAGTGCACCGGGTGCACTAGTCGGGTTGTTTAGTGGTAGAAATGTGGGCAAACAGGTGGTGTGCGTTGCAAAAGAGTAAGAACGAATTGAAATGTTTGCTGCAACGCTAAGATGAACAGTTGTACCTTATCATTTTAGCTTCAAGTGTTATCCATTTCTTTCAACTTGTGTAGATAACTGTCTAGCAATAAAGCATGGTCTTAATTGGCCTTTCATGGGATATATTATTCTGTAATGTATTGTCGTTTTGAAATGGAAATGCTGAATAATTTTTTTGTGCTCTTCCTTAATTTTGTTAACCAATAGAAACACAAATGCACTAGCTTGTGTATTTTTATCCAGTAGTTGTTGATCCGCAGTTCTGCACGTAGAAATTCGTTGAACTCATATTTATAGTTTCATTAATAAAAAATATGATCTATATATAAATACGATTAATTCTTATTAATAACAAAAACTACAAATGAAACATAGCACAACAAATGATACATAAATGAGGTTGTTAATAAGAATCTAAAAATAATAGCACTCGTGCAAGGATATTCTATATAATCCAATATAATATATCTTAAATAACAATAACAACATCATTCAATAGATAATAATAATAATAATAATAATAAATAAACGTATTATTCCAAGCAAAATAAAAAATAGAATAATGTGCATGTCCCCTGAACTCTCATTCTTGCCTCAGTCCCCCAACTAGTTCAACCGTCTTTAACTGACTTTCTAATTTTGAATCCCGCAACAAGCATTTAAACCTCGCGCATCAAGTCTTTAAACCTCACGCCTCTCTTCTCTATTCTATCATTTCTTCTCCACCGCTGCCTTATCTTTTTTACCCTCCTCTCCTCTCTGCCCTCCTCTCCACTAGTCTGCTTCTGTTGTGGCGGAGTACGATCAGAGATCTGGAGGGAGATGCGACGAGAAAGATCGGAGGAGACGAGGAAGAGGCTAGATATTTGATCTGGAGGAAGATCTGAGTTTACCCCTTCGCTATAATCTTCACAGCACAAGTAGACAAAGGTTTAAATACTTGACACCAGTACTTTAAAGGTTTGTAGATAGATGTTTAAAGGCCTGAGAAATAAAATTTAAAGTGCTTATGGACTTTTATTGTCAAAAAAAATTGATAAGTTACATGCAGTGTATTAAAATTCGGTTCATTCGGCCGAATATTCGTATTCGGTTGGAATCCGAATAGAAAATCAGTATTCGGTTCAATATTCGGTTTTGACTATTCGGCTGCATATTCGGCCGTATATTTTTTTTCCGCATATAATATATTCAGTATTCTGTTCAATATTCGGTTCAATATTCGGTTTTGAATTTATGCTTGTATTCTTAAAAACACTTGTTTGTACCGTGGGCTGTTGGTTGTGCTGTTGGTTACTGGTGCTTGTTGTGAGATACCGAGATAACTATTAATATAGATTGGCTATGCTGTTGTGGTTACTCGTGCTTGAATTTATGTAGGATATAGATTTGCTCTCCAACATCAAATCCGAATAACTATTAATATTTCATATGTTTATCATATTTCATATGCGGATTCCATTGATATCAAAGCAGCATGATATTGATTTGCATAACTATTAATGTTAATTCTTATTTGAAAATCCGAATATATAAATCCGAATAAAAATCTGTATATTCGGCAGAAAAACGAAAAATACAGTATGCGGTGGCCTTCCGCATACCGAATGAGAACCGAATATTAATACACTGGTTACATGTAAGGTTTAAATGTTTGACACGATTATTTTAAATGGTTGTAGATAAATGTTTAAAAAATTGACAAGAGTACTTTAAAAGGTTGTGAAACAAAACAAAATAAATCAAAATAAAATAAAAATTGATAAGTTAATAGTTGTAGACATATGTTTAAAGGCTTGACAGGAGGTTTTTTAAAGGGTTGTAAACAGAAGTTTAAATGTTTGAGAATTTAAAGTGCTCATAGGCTTTCATTGTAAAAAAAATGACACAAAAATAATTCAAAAGTATCTTTTAGTGGATCTCATTTGAAAGAGAAAATAGAGTATAAACCGTTCGTAATTTTATATTTGGAAAGTTCGTCACATATCATCGGGAAAATGAATTAGAATGATCAAAGGAAAAAAATAGACTGGGTAAAAGAAATCTTTCTTTTTTTGACTTGAAGATAAAAGTAGTTAGGAATTGAACTATCTAGATTTCAAGATTTAAGGCTTGTAGACAAAGATTTAAAAAGTTGCGAGTAACAATTTAAAGAACTGTAAACAGAGTTTTAAAAACTTAGACATAGACGAACGCTGACATTCTAAAAAGTCAAAAGACTCAAAATACACGGACATAAATTTGTTTGAGGGTAATTATCAGGCTCCTAAAAACTATACACGAATTTAACTATGCATAACCATAAAAATTACCTTGCTATTTATGGAAATTAACAATCAATATTTTTTATTATTTTTAGTAAGGAATAAACTATAATGATGTATCTCCAACAGGCAAGGCAATGTGTTCTGGTCCCGACATTGTGAAGGTCTGTATATAATTTATTTTCAAATTTATGTTGATTCAAAATATAATTAGAACTCTTAAAAAATTATGAAGAGATAATTTAATTATGAGGAATCCGATTACACCACTTTTGAGTTACCACAAAGTTATCCTCCTCATTTTCTACATTTTCAAAGTCCAAATCGTCGATCCAAACAGTTCAACATGATTATCTAAATAAAATGTGCTTGCAGATCAAAGTTTACATTTTTTTAATTTCTTTACTATTTATTAAGTATTTTACAAAAACTAGTCAAATTCAGACCGTTTTGTTTCGATCGGTTAACTCTTTTAACTGTACAATAAAAGATCCCCATTACTTCCGAGACATATTTTTGAGCGAGGCTACAGTACTGTACATAACACAATTTGATTCGTATTATGAATTTATATTTTTATTTTAAAGTTTAAACAATCGACTCAAACTATTTATCATGGTTTTTATATGAAAATGTGTTTAGTTATCAAATTTTATATCTTTAAGAATATTTTTACAAACTTTTTAGATAGATAGAAATCACTACTTTTAAATGATCTAGTATCTTTAGATCAAGTGATTTTGTATCTATTTTTTTCTTTTCAAATATAATATTTGACATTCAAGTACATTTTCGTATGAAGATCATGTTAAGTAGAACATATCGACTTTTGGACTTTAAAAATAAAAATATAAATATGTAGTACAGACCAAAAGTGATTCATAATACTGTCGACATTTTTATTAATATCCAAAGTTAATTACAAATTAATAAATATACCCAAAGTTGTTGGGAATTTATAAAAATATCCATATCGGCTATTTTCTGGCCGGTTTTAATTTTTTCGGTACCGGCCAAAAAATGGCCGGTACTAATTTTTTTTATTTTTTTTTATAGAGACACTATGAATCAATAGCAAGATGCTAAAATCTAACACTAAAAATTTGACTTTGTTTTTTAAATATTTGTTAGATTACTTTTTTTGATATATAATTAACATATTTATACTAAAATACGCTAAATTACTTGAAATTATGTTAAATTACGCTGAATTACACAAAATTACGCTAAATTATGCTAAATTATGTTAAATTATGCTAAAATACGATAAATTACGCTAAATTACATATGAATAGAGATGATATCTTCACTGAGAAAGCGAAAAACGACAACGAAACTTCAAACGACCATAAAGCGGCGCTCGATTGTCCGATTTCAACAAATGACCACTTTTCAGAAAGCTTGCGAAAATACTATGCGTCAATGCCCGCTTTGTCATATTTCAAAATTCAGAATTGTAAAAAAACAAATAAAAAAGTCTCAAAACTTGAGTTGAAGTTTCCGATTAAGATTTTCATTTCTATTATTCAATCTACATAACTCAGTAAATTAGTTATATAATGAACATGTAGAATACCAATTTTTATTATTTTGGAAATTTTTTTACTATTTTTTATGATTTATGTAAGATGGCACAAAATCGGCCTAATTTAGTATAATTTAGTGTAATTTACCGTATTTTAGCATAATTTAACATAATTATTGTAATTTAGCGTAATTTTGTGTAATTTAGTGTAATTTAACATAATTTCAAGTAATTTAGCGTATTTTAGTATAAATATGCTAATTATATATCAAAAAAAGTAATCTAACAAATATTTAAAAAAATCGAATTTTTAGTGTTAGATTTCAGCATTTTGCTATTGATTCATAGTGTCACTAAAAAAAAAATAGTACCGACCATTTTCTGGTCGGTACTGAAAAAAATTAAAACCGCCAGAAAATGGCCGGTATGGATATTTTTATAAATTCCCAACAACTTTGGGTATATTTATTAATTTGTAATTAACTTTGGATATTAATAAAAATGTCGGATAATACTGTAGCCTCACTCAATAGTTATTTTATTAAAAGATCTTGATACATCTCTAATATCTTTTTATATATAAATATTAATTTTAAAGATTAAACCAGAGTAAAGCAATAACAATTATTTTATTTGAGCAAATGTTATTTTTAAAAATTAAATTTATAAAAAACAATATATCAGAACAAATATTATTTTTGAAAATTGAACGTTCCACCACCCGTCATTTTATTAATATCCAAAGTTAATTAGAAATTAATAAATATGCCCAGATTCGCTATGTTTTATTAAAAATATCCATACCGGCCAGAAATGGCCGGTACCCTTTTTGTTTGTTTGTTTGTTTGGTCCCTATAAATTATACTGTTTTGGACCCTGTTTTTTTTGTTTTCATCCAACTACAAATATACTACTTCATAGAAAAAACTATAATGCATCGGAATTTTTAAAAACATAACAGTACTACTTCTTAGAACGCGACGATTTGGCTGGATCTGGACCAGTCACAGCAGATGAAGTGGAAACCTTACCAGTATAAGTAAATGGAACGAACTCATCATCCGATGCTGGAGGCTCTGGATCAACCTTCTTTTTTTCGAAGAACAGCCGTAGGGGTTTTCCACAAAATCATCGTCCGAAATTTCATACCGAATAGGCCGTCTAATAAATTCCTCCATCATACATACTTGACAGTTATTTTTATCACGGCATACTTGACAGTTGTTTTTTTCTCCCTCATTTTTACCTCGATCACTACTTGACTCTCCTCTCGTTAGGCCACGATAGGACGACCTACCTCGCTCTCTATTGTTCATACCTTTGGCCCCTTCAAATATTGTCCTTTTTGCCAAAAAAATCACCTTCTCTTTCTCTCTGTCCCTTCCTCCCTTACTCTTCACGGATTTGAGGTAATTGTGAGGGGGAGAGAGAGAAAGATGGGTATATATAGGGTATAAATAAAATAAGAATACCGGCCATTTTTTGGTCGGTAATTAAATAAATACGATATTTAGATTTTATGTTGTAGTATTTTGTGTTTAGTGCACTTAGCGTACTTAGCATTTTGCGTAAGTATTTTCTGTTTATATTTTATATTTTAGTATAATTTAGCGTACATAGTAATTTGCGTAAGTATTTCTGTTTAGATTTTATGTTTTAGTATAATTTAGCGTACTTAGTATTTTGCATAAGTATTTCTGTTTAGATTTTCTGTTTTAGTATAATTTAACGTACTTAGTATTTTGCGTAAGTATTTCTGTTTAGATTTTATGTTTTAGTATAATTAGCGTACTTAGTATTTTGCGTAAGTTAGAACAACGAAACATAAAACATCAAATATAAAATGCGAAACATAGAACAACTAAATATATGATAAACCAAACATTGAACACCAAACATAAAACACCAAACATAGCATAAAATATACGATAATCCAAACATAAAACAATAAAACATAGCATAAATAGTACAAAACAATTAGTGCTGGAACAGAGAAGGGGACCATCGCTGAGCTGGTACTCCGGCGTTCGCTCGTTGCGGCCAGACTCTATCTCTCGACACTAGCCTCGGCCTCTCTGTGTATCCGCTCGGCGGTATCCCAGACAGACTCACCCCTAGAGATTGGCGGTTGTATAGAAGATAGATGCAACGAACTCAGTCCCAAAGTTAGGCTGATGCTGAGCCCCGCTACCACTGGCCTCTCTATCACGGGCCATCTCCGTCTCAAACGGTGGTACTGTCGGATACTCAAATACCCCGAGCTCATCCAGACTCACACTGAAAATATGTCTCTTGCATATCCGTAGGAAAAGACTCCGGAGGCGGTGCTGGCATCTTGGCTGGACCCTGTAATCACACACATAATTTACTGAATTTGAACTGAATGAAGAAATTTGTACTAACCCAGACAGCTAATGAAATACAATATACCAGGGGTTGAACCGGACGTCCCTCGGCGTCGTAGAATGCGTGCCAGCCAGACATGGACAACACCCAACGATGGTAGTCCCACTCTAGCTGCTCATCGGGGGGAGGAGGCATCGCATGTACTATATTGGCAGTTGATGTTCTTTTTGGCGTCTCGCAGCATGGTGATGAGCTGCCCACCGTGCCCAGCATCCTCAACAAAATTGGCAGTATGCTTGAGGAAGTGGTACCCAAAACTTCTCCAGTTCTTCTTTCCTAGCATGCTGATCCCATGCGCAACACCTTTAAGCGAGACCAACAGCTGAAAAAATTTAATTTGTTAGATCAAACCTTGATGAACTAATCAGTTAGGAAAAAACTGTAGTTTTATGTGCATTACCTGGCGAGCCCATTTTTTTACTGTTGGGTGTGTAACCGTCATCGTTGTTGAGCCTGTCACGTAAATGGGCACCGTAATCGCCCTCTAGATATACGGTCACCATGCAGACCCGCAAGCACCAAGCCTCATACCTTAGTTGGGGATGTCCCAGGGTCTGCAGTAGCTCATCTGGAAGCTGATAGAAGTCGAGGTGCTCCGGAGCCTCCGTCGTAGTGTAATAAGCATGAAAATGTTCGCTCCAGTCGCGCTCCAATCACCCTAAGTGGCTCCCTGTAAAAAACACATTAGTTGCAACACAAATAAATCAAGGAATATAGGATAATAGATAAGAGATACGACTTACTTGTGTAGGTCTATGATGGTGGAACTCGGCAAAGATGGGTCTGCAGGAATAAACGGCGAATGTCCAAACTGGTGGAGTACCCGGTCTAGATAGTGGTGCTCCACTATTCAGAAATGTACGAGTGGACCTCTGTAGTACCACATCTCCCGAGTCTGGAGACAAATCACCGGTAGCTGCCCATCCTCGTACAACTGGTCGTACGGTGTCTAGTCAACCTACTCTGCCGACAAACTCTTCAGCTTCGAACGGACCGGTCTGATACCAATGGTACTACCATGAGTCCGATCCTGGTAGCTGTGATAACCATGCCACTTCTTAGTGTATGCCGGGCATTTGAGATTATCGGGCCCTCCCCACTTCGGTTTCTCATTCGGGACTGGTCTTAAAAAATATCCAAAGTTGTTTATAAGTTCCCTTTGGGTATGGCCAGTACTGTTGTTTCAGCACTGGTCTTAAAAATGCAGAAAGATAAGTAGCCTGACCACAACCAGTGCTGAAGCAACAGTGCTGGCCCATACATATGCTTCTTATCTTTCTGCATTTTTAAGAATTTTAGCCGTCAGGTCATTTGGATTTGTTGATTAAATAATTAAGTAAGAAAATAGTTAGAGACTTACCATACAACTACGGCATAGGTGGGAGTACAGATGGGCCAGGATGGCCGCACCCCAGTTGTACGGCGGTATATTCTCCAGGTTTGCCAGTAGCGGGAGATACATCATCGGCATCATGTCACTGCTGGAATCAGCAAACATGACGGAACCAAATAGGTCTATTACGAAGCCCCATGTATATCTGCAATAACAAATAGATAATATAAGATCAATAACAAATGGAAAGTCAATAACAAATGTAATAGAAACAATTTATAGTTTTTACCTCTGAATATGCTCATTGGTGGAATCTGCTGGCAGACCAGCATTGAAGTGCTATCGTAACTTCTTCATCCTTATGTGTAAATTTTGATTTTCCACGATCCTCAAGGAGAGACTGAGAATCAGCTCCCAACAACTCCTCGATCCGAGCAGCAAATGTGGTGTTGTCAGATACGCCACCGACGGGGGTGCCACTGATAGGCAAACCCCAAAGGGAACTCACATCCTGGAGAGTCACTGTCATCTCTCCAAATGGCATGTGGAACGTGTGCATCTCGGGACGCCATCGCTCAACCAATCCTGCGATGAGAGATGCGTTGATGATACCACTCCCAGTCCGCAATATGTGAACGCACCGCATCTTCATATATAAAAGAAACGTGTCCTACGTTGACAAATTTAATCCACATGGTGTTTACACATCAAAATTTAAACTCAAGAAAATTTAAAAAAGTGAAAAAAAATACGTACCTCATGAGAAGCAAGTGAGACTCGGTACTCGCGGTGGGGCACCCACAGAAGAGGACTGAAATGCTCTGTGCTGCCAGTCGAGTCCTAGGCCGTCCTCTAACCATCCTAATTTCGGCAATAAAATTCTGTTAACTTACGCTAAGTAAACCCTAATTCCTAATTTCGGTAAGTAATGCAAAAAGGCTAAAATAGGCTTACTTACGCTAAAATATGCTAAAATAGGGCATTTGCGATTAAATTAACCTAAAATAGGTGTCCATACCTTATTTCAGTAAAATATGCTAAGATATACTAAAATATGGTACAACATGCTAAGATAGGTCAATTGCGGTTAAAATAACCTAAAATATGCTAAAGAAGGCTAAAACATGCTAAAACATGCCAAAATGTGCTTAATTATGGTAAAATATGTTAAAATAGGCCAATTGCGGTTAAAATAACCTAAAATAGGCTAATTTCGGTAAAATATGTTCAAATGGTCTAATTATCCTAATTATGCTAAATTGCCCAAATTAGGCTTAATTATCCTAATTATGGTAAAACATACTAAAATACGCTGAAATATGGTCACCCATGCTAATTATACTAAATTATAATAAATTACTCTAAATCATAAACTGTAAATCCTAAATTTGGCTAATTACTCTAATTACAACTAATTATTCTAATTTTGGTAATTACTAACAAATCCTAACATTTTACAACCATTTTGCACTAAAAAATAATTTCTAAACAATTAGAGGGACTTACTTGCAAATCTGAGAAGAGAAGGAGAAATGGCTCAACTGAGGAGAGATAGTGCAAAATTTGATAAAATAAATTATGAGAAATTCGGCCAACAGTGCACAGATATATTTAAATAGGGTACCGGCCATTTTCTGACCGGTATGAACTTTTTGAATAAAACCAAGGGAATCTGAGCATATTTATTAATTTGTAATTAACTTTGGATATTAAAAAAAATGACGGCACACAAAGACTACTTAGCGAGTATTGGGATTTGGGATTTCAAAATTTTCCAGTCACACTCGCTGTTAAAAATTTTGTAAGACATGGAGCAAACTATGCTTGAAATGATGTCCAATAAATTATCTCGTATTAATTAGCAGGTCCCAACTGGTTGTTGGTGTATATTGTCCAACTATAAACCGGGTTTTGTATAACCTGTTTTGACTACTAGGGAGAGGAGAGGAGAGAGGAAACTAGCCTGGTTTCGATTCCGTGAACTTTCAAATGAACCCAGATTTCGAATCGATCTTCTCTCTCTCCACTTAAATTTTATACACTTCTCTTACTCGAAATCGTAGATCTCCAGTCTTGGCTAGAATTTGTCCAGTATCCCTTTAATTATTTGGCTTGAAACTCCAATTTTCGTCGCAATTAGGGTTTCTTCCGTTAGGGTTTGGAGGAGTACCGCGCTGTGGTGTTCTACTCAACTCCGCTGCGTTTCCAACGAGACAATTTGAGTTAGGTTCCAACACTTAGTAGCGACTTCCTTCACTCAGAATTTTACGGGAGGCTACTGAACTAGGGATTCGGATGAGAATTTGGGCGTTTTGTGGAAATTGAGTTTTCTGTGAAATAACAGCCGCAAAATGTTCTATTCTCAGTTTATTTTGGCGAAAAAAGGGCCGCTTGGCACGATTTGGATTGCTGCCCATTTAGAGAGGAAATTGCGGAAGAATCAGGTTGCTGATACGGACATTGGTGTTTCTGTTGGTAAGTTTTATTCTAATTCAATAGCTTATTGAGGATTTTAAAAATCTAGCTCCAGTCTATTTTGTTTAACCCACCTCAAAAAACGAGACTTTTATATATGTGCTTAGTTATGGCATTTTATAGAAACGTTGCTATTATTTGCTAAGGGAACCGGCATGACAGATGGACTGTGCCGAATTAGTAAGTGTTTCTGCATAAGACGGCCAGGTAAAACGTACAACTAAGGCTACCTAAGCATTGGGTCTTAGTAAAAGAAAGATTGAGGTTTTAGACAAATCATAGCGAAGTCAATGAAGTCTTAACATAGCAGTATAGTTATATTTCAAGTGGTAAAAATTGTGACTAGATAAAATGAACTCAGATAAAGAAATAGACCTGTCGAGGATGAAAATACATATAGTTGTTATTTAGAAAGAGAGAATTGAGAAATCTGCCGAGATACTGAATTTGATGAGGTAAAAAAAATTTGATAGAGGAAGGAATAGTTTAGGGAGGATAGTATCTACAAGGATAGAGAGGTATATGGAGAAATTGTGTTTAATGATCAGAAGGAGAAATTGGTTGATTTATAAAAATAGAGATTTTCTAGGGAATAAAAGATCAGACTATGAAAGAACCTTGTATATTAGGGAGAGGAAAATAGGAGCCTTGAAAGAGAAATTATTTCTGTATATGGTGCAACACCTAAAATCAATGCAGAATAGTTTGCAAATGTTATGATTTGGTATCATATATTTATTCAGGGGACCAGGATTTCAGTCAGAGAGTAATCTATTCATTATTCCATCCTTACATATTTTAACCACTGCAGATTCTATTCTCTTTCCTGAGGTGCCAATTGCTTTGCGTCTATCGAGCCATCTCTTGGTTGGTGTGGTGAGAATATACTCCCGCAAGGTGAATTATTTGTTCCATGACTGCAGTGAGGCCTTGCTGAAGATAAAACAGGCCTTCAGGTCAACTGCAGTTGATCTCCCACCAGAGGAGTCAACAGCTCCATACCATTCCATCACTCTGCCCGAGACATTCCATCTTGATGATTTCGTGCTGCCTGACTCTGCATTTCAGGGGTGAGTAGAATCGAATTTATGATCTTAAGGTTTTGCATCTTGACTGTGTATAATGGATCGTGCTAGCCAGCAGAGATCGTGATGGGTATAATCAGACAAAGCGGAATGCTATGGTGTGATAAATTACTAGTTTTAGGCTAGATTTATAATTTATTTATCATATATGTAGTAATTGCAGCAAAAATAAAGGCAAATCCAAACATAACAAACTGATACCATGTCAACGAAAGGTTTGTAAGGGTGCTTATTAGTAGAAAAGCACATACGTACGACATAATAATGTCTTCAAATGAAATACCATCATGATAGTAAATTAAGACTTTATCTGTTATTTATTTAGTTTCTCTACGTTCCAGTGACTATGTCGATCACCATATTAGCACTAAAGAGCAGATTACACTACAAGATAACTTGGAGAAGACTGAGTTCTCAACTTCAAAGTTTGGATTGGATGGTTTGTACTCCTCATGAAGCATATAATTTTCCTTTAGATGTTAACAGTTAATTAAGAATTTAACAACTTTTGCGTGTTTTGTATTGCAGAGCGTTTTGGTGATGGAAATGCTTCCCACTTTGGACTGGATCTTGAAGAGGTAAATAATTTGACCATATAGCCTTTATGTGTTGTACTAAGAAATGTACAGAATTAGGGATTCATATATCATTGACTACTATTTGGTATGTTTTGCTCTGCATCCACCTAGTAACAAATATTCTTAATCATTCTGTTTTTTGTTGTTAACTTGGTTGATTGAAGGACTGCATTGTTTTCTTTAACATGTTGGGACGGGCTTGATGCTTTATTTTTATGGACAACATTGGATGTTTTTTTTGGCCTATTTATAAATATCTGATTGTTAATATATTAAAATGGTAATTTTATTTTTTAAGTATGGTGGTTTAATATTGCTATAGTAGTCTTGATTGAAGGACTGCATTGTTTTCTTTAACATGTTGGGACGGGCTTGTTGCTTTATTTTTATGGACAACATTGGTTTTTTTTTTTTGCCTATTTATAAATGTCTGATTGTTAATATATTAAAATGGTAATTTTATTTTTTAAGTATGGTTTAATATCGCTATAATAGTCTTGTGTCGTGGTAAACTAATTTAAGGGCCCTTTGTAACTCTAATGGTTAGTATGAATAGTGCCTTTAGAGTTTCGTTCTTCTGTTGAAAGAAACAAGGCCTACTTGGCTGAAAATGGCCTGTTATCTTTGTAGTAAAATCTAATTTACCCTTTGAATCCTTCTTCTCTTGTCATAAGCATGTACTCTTCAGCCGTAATAAATTTTACTTTCGAAACAGATAGATAAGATGCTTCTTATACCAAATTGATGCGTTAATTGTCCTCAGGATTTATTCTTACCAAAGGATCAATCAGCAATGGATCATTCTTCATTTCGACTGCCTTCAGATGATAATGGGTAAACTCAAACTTTTTCCTTTTCTTCCTTTTTGTGGTATATAAAATAGTATTTCTATTCATACCATATAAAACCACCTGAGACAAAAAAACATGCGTGCCTACGAAGACAACCTGTGAATCCTAATTAATATATTTCAAGCAAATGAGGACAAATAAATACATAACCAAAATAATGAATTGCATGCTGCTGGTGCCATATGGACACACACGCACGCGGACACATAGATACATAGAGATATATAGATAGCGAGTGAGGTTTCGGAAAGAGAGGGAGAGAATCAATTGTGTTGCCCATTAGTATCTCTTGGCTGTTGGAGACATATTTACTGTCAACAAATCCTTGTCTTTAAATCTCTATATAGGAATTACTGTGGTAGGTATCTTAACATTTTTACATTTCTCTCAAACAGTACCTTTCATCAAGGCCAGTCATCAGCAGGTCCAACAGACATGGACTTAGACCAGGATCAAAACGAACTTATCAATGCTGAAAAGGACGAGGATCACAAAACTAGCACAGATCTTTCTAATTGGAGCGGGTACAATATCCAGACTCCCGGGTACAACATTGCCACACCCGGTTACAACATACAGACTCCCGCTTATAATATACAAACACCCGCTTATAATATACAGACCCCCGACCTTAATGAAATATTCTTCTCTCAAGGTCAAGGCAGCCACATGGATGGCTCTTCAGTTCCAGCAACACCTTTTCCAGAAACTCCCTTTCATGATGAGGTGCACTCACCAGAAACCACTGAGTGCGCCCCTCCTTCCACTCCTGGGTTAATGGAAGAGACAGTTCATGCCAGGGTTAATGATGCATCGCCTTCTGTAAATTATGAAGATGCCCCAAAAGCTGATAATAATTCTGCTCCATTTCTCCAACCTTGCTCTGCTAATGGCACTGCTGCTTTAAAAGCAGCTTCTGCAGGAGAGAATACAACAAATGAAGAGGGAATTGAGAATGCTTGTGAGTCTGCTCAACAGGTTGCTTTGGAGAGTAATGCTGAAAAGCCTTTGCCAAGTTTTGATGCACCTAATATGAATTGTGAGGTATCTGACATGTGTGTTGACCGGTTTGGTGAAGAAAACATGCCTGTTGAAGGTGTGATTCCTGGAAATGCTTCGGGTTTGGTGAACTTGAATGAAGCTGCCATTGATTCTACTGTTGGGTTTTTTGGTAATTTTCTGACTCTGATTATGTATTCTGACCTTTTAATTGCTCCAAATCAACATTTAATCTTGCAATTTTGATTTTTGTAGCCTACCTTTAGGACTTCAGGGATTGCTATCTGTAAAGTTAGTTTTTATGATAACTACCCATTTTCTAATCACTAGATTGGTATACCCTTATGTATTGGTTATTGTCCTTTCAAACATACTCTTTTGTTACTTCTGATAATTTGGGAGCCTACCTTTCGTCTAAACTAGCAAGGAAAGGTATTTCCAAATGTCTGAAACCATCCCTCAAGGACACCTAACAAGACTCAAGGGATCATATATTCATATATCTATATATAAAATAAAAAATAAATAAAAAGTGAAATATGGAAGCTATATTGTTTAAGTTGCTGTTGATGTATTCTCTTCAGGTACTGAAACAATTCGCAATGATGAAGCAATGAATAATTTGGAGGTTGAACAAACCCCTGAACAGCTACAATTTAAAGAAACACCAAATATGGATAACATGGCTTTCTCGTTGACAACAACAAATATGGATAACGCGGCTTTCTCGTTGACAACACCAAATATGAATAACGTGGCTTTCTCGTTGACAACACCAAATATGGATAACGTGGCTTTCTCGTTGACGAGTAGTGCATTTCCAGAGCCGGAGAAAGTGCTTCAGCAACCAGTATTTGATACTGCAAATCGAGCTGATGAATTGGGACAGGTTACAGTGGAAAGAGCTGTATCAGAGTTGGATGGGAGCATTGACAGGACAGTTAGTTTGATTGGCCAGAAACGGCCTTTGGAAGATGACAGTTTGTTGTTGCATTTTGAAAAGAGCAGTACAGAAAGAGTTTCCAGCAGGCAGCGGGTTAAGAAGGCTAATAGTGATTTCCTTACTGATGACCATGATTTATTGGCTTCTATTCTAGGTAATCTCACTGTTTATTCTTTTGGGTTTGTTGTTACTCTGTTGTACTTTAATTAATCCAATTTCTGTTTAAAAACAAAATTATTCGTGGCTTTTCAGTCTGGCTAATTTTGTCTTTTGTCCTTTCATACTCCATACATTTCATGATATCAATGCTCCACTGCCAGAGTTCTTTGGTTTATCCTATATTGCTCTCCAAGTTAAATTTTTTTTCAGAAAATGACATCTTTTAGTTAGGAACCTTACGGTTAGGCTTACAATAGTTAATTTTCATAAACTCAATATTCTTTCATTTTTGACATAAGTAGTAGGTTAACTAGCAAGTATATAGTTAGCATATTTACTAGGTAAATGGCAGACATAATTTAAAAGAAGAAAAACTAATTGCTCTGATCCAGTGGAAGATCACTTGTAGCTAAACTAGCTGAATGTCTTGACAGTTGACACTCATAACATGGTAGTCCAAATTCAGCTTGGTACCATCCATAACAACCAGTGTTTTTCCTAAAAAGCACACAGCAACTATTCTGCTGTAAAGCACCAAAATACAGTAAATTGCTTGGTTTCCTTGTAAGTACAATATATCCTTTATAGTTGAGTGCACATTTATGTACTATCTCTTTATTGGACTAACGGTAACCTGTAATTTTTTTGTTTATCTCTATGTTAGCTGGCAAGAGGACCCCAGGATTGGGGCCGACTCCTAACAAGTCAAGTTTGCTCAAGCGTCAGAAGATGACACCGAAGACAGGCATCAACAAGCGGAAGTTGCAGATGGATGATGCCATGGTCTTACATGCAGAGTACATGCTCTTTATTATTTGCTATTATATTGGATATTTATGTTTTGGTTTTGGTTTCTTCTAATGCATATTGATATCTGTTGTATAAAATCAGTTTTATGTACAGATGTATACAAGTCTAGGTTCAATTGACAATTATTAAGTTAACTACTTTACAGATTTCTACCATAATAGAATGGAAAATGATGTCTCTCTATTTCCATCTAGATGTAATTGACAATGATGATGATAGTGGTGATAACAAATGAAGATATATGTCTATTATCTACTTCGTCATGAAACCAAAAAACATCCTTATCATGTTCTTGTGATGATGATGGTCATAATTATAATGTTCTCATTATTAAAAAGTTGATCTTAATGAAATAAAAAGATTATTAATAGTAAAGAGGCGTTAAATATTAGTTACTGTGCATGTTATTTCTGTTGTTGCTCTTGACACATGTTATGTTTTTCTGGTAGTTGTACACTTGTTCTGTGCTCTTGGTATAGATGTTTCATTTTGTTTTAGTGGTTTTGGCTAATAGCTTCCAAATTCTATTTCTGGCATTCTTGCCCCCTACACCCTGACTCATTTTTATGTTCTTCACTTTTCAGTGTGATACGTCAGCAATTAATAAATACAGAAGACATATGCCGTTTGAGGAAGAAGGCTCCATGTACTCGTGCTGAGATATGGATGATTGAGAAGGGTCCTTTGGAAGATGAGATTTTCAGTGTAACATTATTGAGTGGTATGTCTTTGGCTTCATTTTCTCCCCTAGAATTTTTTTCCTATTGATCTTGATTGCAAAGGAATCAGCTGAAGGAATTAGACAATATTGTAAACTATCGACCTGTCTATAGTATGTATATTAAACAGTTGGTTTAAGATGAATTAAAAATAGATTCACTTGATCCTTAAATCTGTGTTGTAAATGTTGATTTTGCATATAAAGTGTGTCAGGACCATTGACTTTTTACAGCTTTAGCAGCCAAAATTTCAACATCCCAGTAATTGAGGATTAAAGGTATGATTTATGCCAGATATGTTTACTACTCAAAATCAAAATCCGAATGTCAAGCCAAAATAACCCCAAGAACACCGCTCAACACAAAATTGAGATTAGCATTGTTTTAATTTCATTACATAATTTATAGAATCCTAGTGCATAACAGTATTATATAGAGTTGTTGTTTTAGTCTTATGTGCTACTGGGAATTGTTTGTTTGTTGCAAGTACAAGTTAAAAACTCATCTAGCATTATTTATTGGTCTTATATGGTGGACTTTTGTATTTATGTTTGGAGGTTTCAAATTTGCTCCTTTTCTTCAGGTGCTACAGAGGAGCTAAGTGAACTACAACGCCAAGCTTACGAGATCGACATCTTTAAACCTTTGAAACAACTAATAAGAGATGGCAAGGGGAAAGAAGTAGAAACAGATGCTCCTAAGGTGACAAATGAGGAAACCCTATATACACCATATCCTACAACAGTTGAGGAACAAGGCAGCAACAATGCTGGTACACCCTATGCATATCCAGTCGACTCAAGTCTAATTATTCCGCCACATGATGAACCCTCTATTGAACCCTTTTATGGCCTCAATAATGACAACTTTATACCGGAGCAACAACTGGAGAGCAACAATGAACATGTTCAACTTTCTGATGAGGTACCAACAGATTTGGATAAAAACGATACAACCACTGATATTGGCCAAGGGAACTGTGAACCTCTCCTTGTGCCTGAGGAGAATCTTGCAGAGAGTGGATCTGGTTTAATACACATTGATGAGATGAAAGATGAGATGGATAAGTTGTTTGAACCAGAGAAAAATCCTGATACTGAGGATGGTGTCGAGAATGTGAATAATTTGATTCAAGGCGAGGGCATTATGCAAGAAGAAGTGTTTCTCCTTCCTGAACAACAGGTTGAAAATGACGGGAATGTCACATCAGTGGCAGGGGAGAATTCTGTATTGCAAGAAACTAATGCAGGGGGGTTTGTTGATATGGAGGGCATGGGGCATAATGACTTTATACCGAAGGAGAGCAGTGTAAGTTTAGATTTCTTATCCAAGAGAATTTTATTGCGTCTTGACCAATGATTAAAGGGGTATAAAGGGTGGATAAAGTTTTTTATTATAAAACTTGGTTAAGAATCTGCACCTCCACCTCCTTGTAAGAAAGCAACCCCACCTAATAGACACATGCACAGCCACACAAAATAATAGCTCAATAATGAGAGAAACCACCCCAAACAGTCGTACCATTCTTTGATAATTAAGGCAAACTTTTCTGATAGTGGCTAATATGGTAACTTTGTTTTGTCTGTTCTTTTTGGGGTACAGGATTTTTGCAGTGCAATAGAAGGTGTGGATACAGGTAATGTTCTATCCTTGGTTTTATTTATATTCACACACACACACACACACACACAGTGCTTTAGGGAATGGGCAATTTTGCACTTATGTGACCTTTGTTTATTTCGTTCCATGGTTCACTATGCTAAATAAATTAACCAAGTCTTTACATTCTAAGTAAATTTATTCTGCATCAGCCATTTTATCATTATACCATCAGAGCAGTGCCTTGTAATTATCTACACCTCTATTCTCTTATTTGGTCTTCATTTGATTTTGTTTGCTTCCCAGATTTTCTAAATGCTGATGAGGAAATTGACTGCCATGAAGAAGGAGATGATGATGTCGATGATGCAGGAGAGATTCGGGCACTCGACAATAGTGGATGGTCTTCTAGAACCAGGTTTCAAAATACCCTACATTGCTATAGTGATAATTTTTTTTTCATGTGCATGTCAGGAATCTGTCTGCACAAAAATAAATAAAATACTATTTCTTTTGCTGCTGCAACTGAGATCTTAGATTATTCGACAGTGGCCCTTGACTGTTATGCAAACATGTGGGATGCTTATCTTTAAATTTTCACAAATGTGCCCCTCTAAATGAGCTAATTTTTTTCTGTTAATCTTAAAAGCCAAATGAAAATAAAATGAGGTGAAATGGATTTAGATTTTGGGTTATAGGGAAACTTGCATATTTTTTTATTCTTTTTGTTATTACCATTATATTTTATAACCTTGGTAGCAGTTGTGTTAATGCAATAGCACATAAAATAGTAGTTTGTAGTAGCTTGCTACCATTAGGAGAGATTGGGAGCTATATGCAATAACATCAGATACTGACTGTGTTTTGCTAATGGTAAGGAACCCCAATATAATAACTCATGGATTGGTGTTTGTCAAAAAAAAAAAAAATGAAAAAATGAAAAAAAACAAACAAACAAAGAAAATGAAAAAATTGGTTCCAGTCATGAAGTTGTCTATATGCAGTATATGTAGTATCTTATCATTGTCTATATCATTACTAGCTCTAGATCCTTTAATTAACTAATATCCACATTTGTTGATCATGCCTGAGTGTTTATTTTTGCGAAGGGGAAGAAATTCTTTTCTGGTTCATTGTGGACAATAAGTATTAGTTTTTTTATATTATACAAACAAAAATTTGTTTGCCATGCGTTCTGCTAATTTTTCAAGGAAAATGTTACAAGGTAGTTGATGATTTTTGGTGTGATTACAACTGTAAGATGACATTCAATTGTTTCGGTGCAGGGGAGTTGCTAGGTACCTGAAACTTTTATTTGATGAAGAGACAGGGCATGGAAGAAAGAGTGTTGCTATTGATCAACTTTTAGTTGGGAAGTCCCGCAAGGAAGCTTCTAGAATGTTCTTTGAAACTTTGGTATGTCAATAATTTTTCCATGATTCTAGGCATATGGTTAAACGAGGCTTGCAACCATTTAAAAAAAAAAAAATATGGTGCAGTTTCAGTGCAGTATTGTTTTTAGTGTAACTGTTTACTTAATTGTTCAGACCTACATTAAAACGTAGTGAACTATTTGCTGGTTTAGTTTTGGTCTTATTCATGTAGTTTTCGTTTGTGGAAATGTTTTGTAGGTTCTAACTACCAAGGACTATATCCATGTGAAGCAAGAAGTTCCATTTGGATTTGTGAATGTCAAGCCAGGAGTAAAGCTTATGCAATCTGAGTTCTGATACACTATCAGGCCATACCATACCATATGACTCATAGATAAAAGGAAGTATAATTTATTCTTGTCATTTGTACCTCCCTCCTGTGACTTTTCTTGTAACCCTAGTTTTAGTTTGTCAAGTTATGCCTCCAGGCTTCATATCTTCATCTAATCTATATTAGATGTTTTATGCATGTTGTAGTATAAATGAAGCTTACACCATTCAGTTGGCGTCATTTGTGTATATATATTCCATGTAAAGTTAATTATCCAACGACTTCTGTTGTAGGTGGTTCTCTTATTTTCAGTTAGGTCAGTAATTATAAACAGCTATTGTGTGTTTAGTAGCAATTTGGTTCGTATGTAAAAGATGTTTCAGATTTTTCATTACCTTCTCTGTTTAATCCAAGTATTTGGTTATAGGAGCTCATTTTGCTAGTTTTAGTTGGACTGGGAAACACTTGATTCCAGTCTATAGTTTTGCTGATTTACAAACTTGTGCATTTTGGGTCAAGTGCAAACAAACTCATTACTGTTGGGTTTGCATCAAGGTTCATTAAGATAAAATTTAGACTACTGGATAACGGAGTCATTCCTTCTGGCGCTTAGCTCTTCCTCATTCTTTCCCTCGGTTTCCATATTTTGCTCCCTTCAAGGGTGTCATTAACAATTAATAAATAATAACTAATGATCGTGTAATGTTGCTTCGAATTAATAATTGCTAGTTGTTTAATGTTCCTGTTATTTTTGTTGTTTCTGTTGCTTGACTGGTACAAGTGAATTAAGGAATGATGTCGCTTGGATTTGTATGAATACATTGTACATGTACCGTGTGCGTAGTAGAAAATGCCATAAATAAATGAAAATGGGTAAGGTTCCTATTAATTGGAACCACATTAAACATTCGGTACCATATTTCACTTCCGTTGTTGTACAAATATGTATACAAATGCATGTATCGGTCATAAACTTGTTATAACTCGTAATGACAAGGCATTTGCCATTCATATTTCACTTCTTTTTTTGTATAAATTTGTATACAAATGCATGTATCGGTCATAAACTTGTTATAACTCGTAACGACAAGGTATTTGCCATGACAGCAGCATTTTTTTTTTCTTTTCAATATTTACGTAAATCCTAATTTATGTGTTTTATTGCCTGATCCAAATTGGCACGGAGGAGGGGTTTTAACAACTATTATCTCCATTAGGAGCTTGCAGTAAGACGACTCGTTAATCTAGAGTAGAAATTTAGCAGAAACTATGGGACTCCTTCAGTTTGTCTCTAGTTAGCATAATTAATTATCCATTTCTAAATGAGTTACATTAGATAATTTCGTTCTGAATTCATCTATCAATTTTGTTGTATCATGTCATCTCTGCATCTTTGTTTATAAAAGATTTATATTTGCCGAAAATTATACAGAGTTTATGCTTAATTTTGCTCTTGACGGTACAGAGATTCACACCTAGTACATAATGAAGGTTGCGTAAATTGTAGGAAACCAAAAGCAACTAAATAATTCAACTTAGATTCCACATTTATCTATATCCTCTACTAGCTGTGCCGCCCTTGGGAGTTGGGTCTCATAACTGCTTCCTTTCATTTGATGGTGTCGGTGCATATTTCTCCCCTGTCGCTAAAAAAACAGTGAAGTACACTCTATGCAGTAATATGTGCTACATTTTGCATTAGGTCTCTTTTGAGAAAACTACTGTGAAAATACGCCCAATATGGTTGTAGGAAAACAATGTAAATAATGTATACATACCAAATTCATACAAAAAGAACATTATAAATTTTAAGTCGAATGGATCCTGATCCGTTCATTTTAATTAAATTTCTATACCAGCAGTAACTTAAAATCACCTCAAGAAGACAAACCTAAGAAAAAATGGTGCCACACACCAGTACCCAAGTGTGAGGTACAAAGAAGTTTAAAAAATCAACCCAATACACTTATTAATCCTAATGGTCATATTTTCCACATAAAACGCTCGAAGTTCGAGTATCATACAGGCAACGGGCTACAAGAATGACAAGGGAGCATGGTCGCCTACCAAACCCCTACAGTCATGCGACCTTTTAAATATGTAGAAAGATATTCATTTAGATAGTTGTACATGTGTTAGGTAGTGATTCGTTTTTTTTTTCAAGGCTTTGCAAAAAAGAGTACGGTTAAAATACTTTATTGTTTTCGTGTTCTAATCATGTCTCGTATCCCGAAATATTTATTTATACTATATTCTCAAAAAAAAAAATCAAAAGATTATGATTACGAGATATTACCAAAAACACTCAGATCGATAAGCCAATCTGCAATTCCAAAAACAGGAGACCGCCAAATGACCTTGCGGACCCGGACAAAACAAAAAAACCTCAGAATTTGATCTGAATGAAAATAATAACGGTTTAATAATTATTAGAAAGAAAATTAAATAAAATAGATAAAACATCTTATAATTTAGATGTACTAGAAGGTCTTTGAAACATTTTTCAGATATGATTTTCCTAGGTTGTAAAAAAAATTAAACTATTTCTTGGTGTGATACTGGAAAAAATAAAAATGCTTTATCTGAATTATTGATTCCGGTTCAAAAGTCACTTCTAGTAAATATAGAAATTATTGTGTTCTTTCTATTTTTGAAAATTATTAAACAATTATTATAAATTCCATCCGAAATTTGGAGTTTTTTTAGTTTTGGCGGGGTCGCAGGGGCATTTGGGGCCTGGGTAGTTTTGAATTGGGGCCGCAGATTGGCTTGGCGGCCTGGGTAGTTTTGAAAATCTCCCAAATTTTATTATTATGGTATAAATAAAAATTTCGGCTCACATCCTTATGTCCGTTTTAAAGTTCAAATAGTCAAATCTCAACCAATCTCTATATTAAAATGTGTTTGGAGACCAAATTTTAGATGGTACAAAATCATTGTTTTTGGATGGTTCAGGATCTTCTGAAAAATAGTTATTTTGTATCTATCTAAAATAATAGTAAAAAATTTCAAAAAATATAGAATTTGATCTCCAAACACATTTTAATATGAAGATTATGTTATCCAAGTACATTTTAATATGAAGATTATGTTAAGCGGTTTACTTTGAAAATAAATATAAGAATGTGAAACTGACTAGAACACAAACAAACAATGGAACATTATAATCTTACTCTTCCAAGAACTAGACTGTGTAACCAATCAGCTTAATGTATAAGACCCTCAAAATCAAAGCCTCTATGAAAACTGAGCAAAATGTTCTGTATAATTAATCGGTCAGTACTTATGACTAGGGATGGCAAAAAAGCCCAATTGGCCCAGAGGCCCGGTCATACCCGCCCGGCCCCGCCTTTTACCCAGTCGGCCCGAAGCCCATAGGGAGCCCGTTGAGCCTATATTTTAATACAACAAAGAAGGCCTTGTTAATATATTTTCTGGTTAGGGTTTTAGAGGCAGCCGTCTCTTTCGCTCACCTCTTTCTCTCTGTCACTTTCTTCGTCTCTTTCGCTCACCTCACTCAGCGCGGCAGCACCCCACTGAGGCACTGACTAGGCGACCACCACAGATCCACTCACCTCTCCGTCTCTTTCGCTCACCTCACTCAGCAATAGAAGAATTAGGCGAGTAATGGTTCAGGACTGTCATTTTGCAGTTTGTTGTTTGTTTTAAATTATTTATTATTTTGTTGTTGTTGTTCACTTGTTTATTGTGTTGTTTTGATTCGGTGTTATACTATATTGTTTGTTGTGTTGTTTTGATTTAATGTTAAACTATATTATTTATTGTAAGATATGTAAGTTGTTGTTAAGAAACCAAGTACTGTATAATCTATTTATTCTGTTTATTTTTCGAATTGGATTGCATAATTAGTTAATTACTGTCTTTGGTATTTTGGTGTGGTTGGGGCGGGCCAGTGGGTATGGGCGGGTAAGGCAGCCCATGAGCATGGACAGGCAGGCACAGACAAGTATGGGCATGGAGGAAAGGCCCATGGACGGGCCGGGCATAGATTTTCAGGCCCATTAGCTTGGGCCAGACAGGTCGGGCATAAATTTTTATCAGACGAGCCAGGTATGGACTTAGAAAAATACCCATGGGCTCGGCCCATTGCCATCCCTACTTGTGACAATAAAAAAATAATGTTTAATAAAGAAAATAATATAGCAAAATTTTATATATCAGTTTAATAAAGAAAATAACTCGATCCTTTTCCAAAAGTATCGATAATGAAAATGCCAACCAAATTAAATAACATCAAGCTATGATTATTGAAATGTGATGACCGGATGTTTAACAAGTTATATGCTAAAAGGTACAATAAATTTACCCTAAACATGTATTTCCCCTATTATTTCCTGAAGGGATATATAAATTTACTAAATAACAGTAGACTACATACGACAGGCCATATTATTCCCCCAAGGCCCGACTTATAGATTTCATGCCATATACATATAGAAATAATTACTACAAAAATAAATATTCTCTTGTACATCCTATTTTCTACAAATACACGAAAAAAGAAAAGAAAAAAAAAACAAAAAGTCCCACTACTGTGCATCCTCTCTGCTGCCTCATTAAAAAAGAATGCTCATATCTTAGTGAAATCTCAGGATGAACTCTCCTCATCTGAACTCACTGGTCTATGTGCACCAAACCGGGGGAATGATGGCAACAAGCTAGGGTTAACTGGTATGGGGAACTGCCTACCTGCACTAACCATGGTTCGTTCATTAAATCTTCCAACCTCCTTGCATACTCTGTCAAGAACTGCCAGAAAATCCCTAACAACCAAGAATATCCTAAATGGGTGCGCCTCTTCCTTTGCCGAATCGCCATGAAAGTACTCCGTTATTTCCTTAACTAAAGACAGTGCTACACTTTCTTGTGCTTGAACCTTTATGATCTCATCCTCAGCTTTTCTCAAAAATGCTTCCATAGCCTCGTTAAACCCTCCTTCTTCATACCCTTCTTTATTCAAACTAAGAACGTCACTAACTTTATTCACACCTCCTGCTAATTTTGCAACATAACTACTCAACACATCAGAATCCATTGCTGCTGACTTTTTAACATTGCTCAATTCATTCCCTAGAGCTGAAACAACCTGAAGACCTAATTTCTTGATCTGTATGTCATCCTTTTGGGTTGAACTAGCAGTTGCTGCCAGGCGGGACCCCTCTGATCTGGTGATTTCTTGTACCACGAAATGGAGAAGAGTGGTTTTGCCATCAGTTCCTTTCACATCGACTAACTTTAACAGGGTGTCAAGTTTAAATGCATGCGCATCACCTCGGTTTGTACCAACATTCATTCGATTGCCGGTTTTCAGTACTGCTTCTAGAAGTTTTAGGAAGAGACGGCTATTTCTGAGCTCGTCACATGCAGTCTATCACATTGAATCAAGAATAAAAAAAAAAATTAGGAACTTTGGATAAAAGAAATTTAATACAAAAGGTATTTTACTAAAAGATAGTGTGTTGGACTAAAGAGATGTGTGCTAGCCACTTAAGAGACGTAATTATTTCTTCAAAATACAGGGTGCTGATCTCAGGGCCAGTGTTGCTGACATGTTCGACCTCACAAGGGAGAACCCAAAAATAAACTTAAAACCTACCAAAATGATTCTTTATTTTTTTGTTTAGTAAGCAAGGAAGCAAAACGATGTACCTCAAGAGTTTCAAAGGACTTGGTGAGATACTTCACCTCAGAGTCGAAACTTGCAATATAAAGCATGGCATCGACCCGTTTGAAGGCAAATGGTATGTCAATCAATGCCTTGAGAAACCTCTCAGCCGTGCCCAGCTTACTAGGCGAATCGTCATCTTTGCATGCTTTCAGTTTTATCTCCTCTTCTTTTGTTGGTGCCATCTTTAGCAATGTCTCTAGTAGTTCAGTCCCCAAATTATCGGTTTTGCCTGTTTTCAGGAATGATCAAGGATTTTACAAGTCAATTTAATGGTTAAAATAGCTACTTATTAGAGATTAATTTGTAAACAGAACTAGAAAATTGATGCATTCAAAATCAAACAAGAAACTGTCCTTTAACCAATTCAGTTGAGTTCCTGAGCGGGGGAAGCCTATTGTACTTTGATCAAAATTTTGTTCTTGGGTTATGTTCAAAGGTACACTATAAGTACCTGACATGAAATTTTGATGGGTAAAAATATAGAAGGCCCATAAAGTAAGAAAATCTACATATACTGAGAAAGGCATAAAGCATCTGACGGAGAAGTTGATATCTTTGCTTTAACAAAGAGAATTACTTTAATCATTATACAAGAACAAGATGATATGATTGCTATTATCACTGTAAAAATACAACTACAGTAGCATGCACAAACATGTCATAAAACTTAATCATGATTGATTCTTAGAGATAAACTAAAAAGGAAAATAACTAAAAGGCACATGCCTATATATCTTAATAGAAAATTACAACATGCTTTGGAGAGTTAAAATGTATATTCGTCTATTCTTAATATCAACTATGGAGATATTGTATCGAGTAAACCATCATTCATTTGGAGAGTGAAACCAAATTAGATCAAGTTATATTCATTGTACGCTTTAACCAATTGTACCGTTGAAACAAGAGAAGAGAATATCAAAGAAGACATTTTATTTGAATGAACATTTCTAAAAGACTTGAATTGCGAGAGAAGCTTTTCTTTTTTAGAGAAATTGTAAGGTAAAGAACGTAATAACACCAGCCAGTTGTTATTCTTACTCTGATCTTTATTTTTTAGTTATGATAACAAATGACAAAGAAGAAAAGAAAGTTAAAATAAAGCAAGTTTTCATATCTAACGTCCATATGGCAAAACAAAGCCCCAAAGACAATGACAAAAAGGTCATATCTTTCTTTTCTTTTTAATAAAGAAAACCAACTGATGATTGCTACACCTTGGCATTAGAGCAATGACAATTCAATAAAAAGCATGATTTAAGCATGTCTGTGTCATCTGATTAGTTGTTGGGTCTATTCCATGTAAAATGAACAAAAATAAAACAATCACACTTGAAACTTGTCTGAATGCACTCAAAAGTAATAAAAATTAAATACTCCAATTGTCAATCACACATCACCAAAATCTTTTTCAAAAATGCATGAACATGACAATCTGACATAAAACAAAATGTTAAATGAAAATTTCACACATACTGTTCTGTACTTGACCGTGTTCAATTCTGTACATAAGTTATTTACCCTAAACAGATATAATTTCCTAATTGGCAAATTAACCTTTTTTCTTAGCTTAATTTCTCTCTTGTATTGAGGGAGACATTGTAACAAAAAAAAAGAATTTAGCAAGACAAGTGCCTAGCAACCAATTTAAAATAGAAATTCTATTCTACTAGTGCTAGATACACAACAAAGGCAATTAGGGGGATTGTATAGTGAATAAATGACCCAAAAGATTCCACTTCAACATTTTCAAAGAAAAAAAATGATTGATAATTTAAGCAAAGAAAGAGATACTTTACCTTCCAAGAGAGCTTCACACACTTCCTCCTTAGTCACATTTAATGCTCTCAGCAAAATTGCTATATTTTGTGATTTTTTTGGGTCAAGTACTCTGTTCTCTTGCGCTTTTGGAATTGGAATAGCCGGCCTTCTAATAGCCTCTTTATTTGCACTATTAGTTGCTGCATTGCAACCGAAAAGAGTCTCTATCATCTCCTCATTAACCCTAGATAAGAAAATATGACAAATAATGAGAAAAAATAATGCAGAAAACTTTCTTTATTTGTTTCCATTAATAGAATATATTTCTTTTGTTTTTTGTTCATCTCAAAAAAAATGTTTATAGACTCCCCATTGCAAGAAAAATTATTTTCTCAACAATGGCAACTGAAAGAAATATTTGTTGAAATTGGTAAATGAAAGAAATATTGATGGACATGGTTTCAGATTTAAAGTATTCAGTTCTCAGTTTCTCATCTGATCTAAATTTTCAATCAACATATGAAGATGCAAAGGGGGATTGCAGAGCAATAACAGTTATTGGGAAAAAAAAAACAATAACTTAACTGGAAAGAGCTGGATCGAAGCTGGTCCCATACCATTGCCCTATCAGAGCTTGCACGCACCTTATCCCAGTGTAAGGGTTTCAACTTAACTGGAGTGGTCTCTTCACTCTTTTCACAGCTCTCCATTTCTTCTTTGGTATTGACACTCTTCAATTCTACAGCTTTCTTCAGTGAAACAGAAACTCCTCTGTTCTTATCTGGCTTCCTCACCTGACTCTCCCAATACCCAACTGGAGGCAGAGGCGGGGGCGGTGGTGGAGGGGGAGGTGGTGGGGCCTGCATCAATGCAGGGGGGCCAGCATAGTCTGAAATTCTTGAATTTGAGTTCCCTGAAGTTGAATTGCTGGAACTAGAGTTCCTGGAGTTCAAGTCGGAGTCTTTCTCTATTGGTGAAGAAGGGGGAGACGGTGAATGTGGTTTCCTTTTCGGTGGAGAAGGGGTTAACGGGCGCAGACCCGCAAACAGGGGCAGAGGTGGCGGAGGAGGAGGTGCAGCTTTCAAAGTTGTGGCATTGCTCAATTTGAAAGATCTACGGCTGGAATGATTCGGACTGGAGAGTAACGGCGGGGATGAGGCTGCTGGGGATGGAAAGTTCGAAGACGGGTACGACGGTGTGCTCATAGTGGAGCTCCGTGAAGGGCATTTTTCTACCCGGACCGTTATGGTCGGTATAGTGCGTCTGGAGCTGGAATTAGTCTTGTCTGCTGAGGAGCCTCTTGGCGAGTAAAACTCTTCCTCTGATGAGGAAGGAGAGGTGATACCCACATCAGCATTGTACCGGCATTGCCGCGAAAGGGGTGGTAACGGATGCAATTCAGGTGACCCAAGTTTCCTGTAAGGGGATCCATATTGTAGATCCGGCTCTTCCCCATGGCGGGTTCTTGAATCAACTAATGTACCCAGATAGAGGAATTCAGAGCTATGTGGGTTTGAATTCGAAGCCGGAGGTGGTTTTTCTGAATCTGAGAGGGCTGAACCGGGTGGAAAAAGGCGGTGGCTTTCGGATCTGTCAGGAGCAGGTCGGGACCCAGATCCATTTCGCTTCCTGTGGTTGAAGAAGAAGGCTATTGATAAGGCAAGTACAGAGACAGTGAGGACAGGGAGGACAATGGCAGGGACAATTTTGGTGCTAGAGTGGTGGGAAGGGGCAGGATTGGAATTTGGTAAATTGAGTGAAGAGATATTAGCTGGGAAGGTGGGTTGTTGGGGAGAGGGGACGGATGAGGAGGAAGGGATGGAAGGAGGGGGAGGGGAGGGGAAGGAAGGGAAGAAAGGCTCGTTGTTGGAGGAAGAAGTTGGGGGTGTGGGCGGAGAGGAGGGGGGAGTTGAGGTGAGGGGGAAGAAAGGTTGGTGGAGTGTTCTTCTGTTGTTCGGAGTAGAAGAAGAAACTTGAAAGAAGAGGAAGAGGGAGAGGAGATAGAGTAATAATGGTGTACACATTGTTTAGATAGAGAAAGAGAGAGATAGAGAAGGAGAGAGGTTTTTTGATAATGCGCAAAAATTGCGCAGAGAGAGAGAGAGAAGGGGGGGTGGGGTGAGAATGTAAAGATGGTGAAGTTTCTTTTTCTTTTGAGAGAGAAAGAGGGGTGGGATTACACTGGCGATGATAGTGCAGATGATGGGTGGCTTTTGTTTGGTTCTATGCGAATATAATTTGGCGAGTTTGGTGTGGAATTTTGTTGGTGTGCATATAATAAAAAGCAGGAGCAGGACGAAGCGAAGGAAAGAGAGTTGACAGGTGGAGCTAGTAAGTGTGACCCAAGGTTGAAGGGGAGGTGGCAAGCAGGTGATAATGGCGTGCCGTGGTAAAAAGGGTTGGACAAGATTCGTTTCCTCTGGGGATTTTTCTCTGGGTCTCTCCATGTAGCAGCTAACGATGAAAGCTCTTAATTCAATTATATTACATAGCAAAGTACTCGAGTTCATTTAATTACCTCGAGTTTCAATACTCGCTGGAGATTTGAGTCTCAGGGAAGCGCCGCGTAATTACATTGGTAAAAGAGGAGAGATTAGATGCTGAATTTTGCTTTTGTATTTAAACGTGAGCAAACTGTAGAGAAACAGAGATCAGAGAAGCCAGGTTTCCGTCCTTGGTAATGCCGATCTAGCAAAAAGTAAGTGTACTATAAGGACTTTGATTCATTGAGGCAGACTCCTTATATCCAGCGTGTAACAAGAATCGAAACTCAGTTGTCTGACTCGTGACACAAGATTGTATTTTGTACATGCACAACAGAGGACTCTGCAATATGCCTCTTGTACGGGTTTGTAATCCTCTCTTTAGATGAAAGGAAATGTCCGAAGGGTTTCCTCTGCAATGCTGAATCCAGTGAAAGTATAGAGTCTGTTCTATTGTTCTGGAATCCTGGTCAAATTTTGCACAGTTTTGTCTGTGCATTCTGCCATTTGTGGATGCCTTTTCTGCTCCTGTAACTGGCATATAAGAGCACGGAAATCACATGTAATTGTAAGGTGAACAAAAAGATAATGAGAAAAAAACGAGTTGTGACTGTGTCACTGTGATCTACACTAGAATTTTCCTACATGCAAAGGATCAAGTGCATTTTTCTTATAATCTTAATTTGTAATCTATCGAATATATATATTGATTTGATAATGTTTGAATATCATAAATAATTAATGTTTAACGGTGAAGATTAAACCATTTTTCAATATATCATCGAACAAAATTCTAATTATATTAGATTTAAATTAATGAATGGCACATCTTATAAACTTAATTTTTATTTAGATCATTTTAAAGACTCTTGTCAGATCTCTTGACTCGTCATTGCCGACAAGCATTGTTGAGCTCGTTAGCCGTAAAAAGATTCACACCACCAGCCTGGGTACACCCGAACATCACCGACAGACAAGCGAAATAATTTTTTCACTGTTAAAAGAATTAGTTGAAGCAGAATTTTAGTTGAAATAGCATCTAATTTGTCGGATGTATCGAAGGATATATGTATGGTGCTATTATCATGTGAGATTAATTTCGTTCATAATTTTATTTCACTAAACTTTATCTGGGTCATGAGTATATGTTGTACTTTAATCATTTTAAGGTTTTTCCTAAATATTTGAAACTTATTTTATATTTTCAACAATAATTTGCTGAAATATTACATTTTTCTCCATTGTCTTCGCTCAAGAGACAAATAATATCATGCACCGAAAAAAATCACAAAACTGTTGAATCATGCCAGATAACGGTCACATACAACGAGGAACTTTTTTTATAAACCATAATTAAAAAATTGATTTTTAGGAAACCAACATGATTACTTTTGTTTTTACAAAAACTATCATAACCGAAATGCCATTTTGGTCCTGAAATTTTTTTTTTTTTTTGAAAATTTTGGTCCCGGAAATGGCATTTCGGTCCAAAAAAAAACAAAAATTCGGGACCGAAATGGCATTTCGGTTCTGATGATTTGTCATTTCGGTTATGATGATTTTTGTAAAAAAAAAATAATTATGTTGGTTTCCTAAAAATCATTTTTTTAATTATGGTTTATAAAAAAATTCTACAATGAGACCCTAACATTACGGTTGATATATCGGGCCATATTTGCATTTAATACAAGGCGTGTTTAGGGCTGCAATGAACTGAACCGAATCGAACTTACCTCAAGTTTGAGTTTGATTTGAATTAATATCAAACGAACTTAATTTCGAACTAACTCAATTTCGAATCAAATTTTTTACGAACTCAATTTCAATTTTTTACGAACTTTGTTACGAGTTATGACTTATGGCTGGGCCATTATTCGAAATTACAGCACTTCAATAAAAACTCAGGCATTTTAAATTCTAATTACACAGTACACCAGAGTTGATATCAAAGTTCATTACAAATACCAAAATTTTTATATCAAACACTAAAGTTTAGTGCAATCAATCAAAGTTCAGTACAATTACAGTATCCAAAGTTCTCCAAATAGCCAACAGGAGCAACATCACCAAAGTTTTCAAATATTCAAAGTATTCTAAGTGCAATTTAAGTTAGAATTGAGAGCAATTATGGACTGGGCGGCCTTATATTTTCATCAGCGAACATAAGTTATCAGCGGAAATCAACGGTTCATGTTTGAGTTAATTTCGAACTAAGTTTGGTTTGCGAACCTATTTCGAACGAACTAGGTCCAGTTTGAGTTTGGTTTGAATTAATTTCGAACTAAGTTTGATTTGAATTAATTTCAAACAAACTCAATTTCGAATCAAACTCGAATCGAATCACGAACTACGAATTTTTTGTGCAGCCCTAGGCGTGTTTGATTAATTTGCAATACTATTGCATTATTATATATCCAACGTGTAAAAAAGAATGGCCATTCTCATCGGTAAATACGAAATGGTGGTAAAAAATGATAGTCAACCGAATATAGACGAAAAATATTAATTGAACGAGTTAAAAAAAAATAGTGATGATGTCTGTGACTGTGAGTACTTATTAGGACCAGTGGTCACATTTTTATTTTAAATTTATGCTACCAATAAAAATAAGACAACAAGTTTTTGTTTTGGTTTTTGCAACCGTTGTTTTCTTCCAAGAAACGATGCTTTCTCGTCTTGTCAATTACATGATGCGGTTGCAGTTAACATGTTACATCTCTGTTAATTAATGTACTGAGATGCTTATTTCAGTAGTATTAATAAAAATAAAACCAAAGGCAAAGTTCAGGAAATGACATCATTTTTTTTTTTCCTGTCACATATGCTAGGCAATAGAATATGGAACTAACTCCGCTGTTATCCAAATTAGAGAACAGGACCCTGTTATTTCGATCTGAACTGTTCAAAGTTTTTCATATCCGAATCTCAATAAAGTTGAATGGCTGGGATCGGAATAACAGGGTCCTGTTCTCCCTTTGGAGAACAGCGGAGTCGGATCCATAGAATATGACAAGCAGGTTGAGAGGCCAAATTAAAATCAGGAATTTCTTCTAACAAACCTTACATTTAACTAATGCTAAATAGTATCCAATAGTCTATAATATTCTTCATATAAAGAATTAGCAATTAAAAATTCAACTAATGCTAAATAAGTAAAGCAAGAATGAGACAATTGTATTTGTATCTGTACAGGAGGGATTCACTGGCATATATAATCGTTTTGTTTTTATGTGATAAATAATACAGGAGGGAACCCTGTCGCTTTTTTCATGATTCGTCACGTAATACAGCACACTTAGTTGTACGAGAAATACCACAGTGGATCCTACCACCGACAATTGCATATTCACATTTTCACACCTATCAATGCAATTTTCATTTCTTGCGACTTGTGGCACGTAATTGTGTCGTATTTTGTGGGCCTAACCTAAAAAGATACTAAGACAAAAAAGATAAAATGGTCAATGCTGTTGGTACCTTTGATGATCAGAAAATGTTACTCAAATGTGAGCGTTAGGTATGTAATTGTGACATTGTCTGACTCGTACATAAAAATAAGTAGTGCAAGCATGAAACTAACTTTACTAAATTAATAATGAGTTCTTCTTGGCAATTATTTTTTTCCCCTTTCTCTATTTATGGAGAGCATATGTGCTTTTTAAAAGTTTAATAATGCTCTTCTTTGACCCATGTTTTGTGGGTCATATGTGATGCTCACTGCTCAATGCTCTTGATGGTGCTTGCTTTCTGACAATTATACTACAAATTTGTTGGTCAACCAGAGTTAACTTAATATTATCATTATTTAAGTTAAGAGGAGGGATCCAATTACACCTTTTTTGGTGACACATCGTGACACCGTTTTTTATATAGGTCAATTTTGTGATTTCAAAATCCAAACAGTCGATCCAAACCGTTCAACATGATCACCATATTAAAATGTGCTTGGAGATCAAATTTTACATTTTTTTTTTGAATTTTTGTACTATTTATTAAGATGGTTACAAAATCGCTATTTTTCAATGGTCTGAAAACAACGATTTTTGTAACCATCTTAATAAATAGCAAAAAAAATCAAAAAAAATGTAAAATTTGATCTCCAAGCACATTTTAATATATCCATCATGTTGAACGGTTTGAATCGACTATTTGGACTTTAAAAATGATAGGTGTCAAAGTGTGCACCAAAAAAGATGTAATTGGATCCCTCCTCTTAAGTTAATATTCATACATATCGGCTTTTACTAAATTTACTCATGATTGAAAAACAAACACAATTATTGCACAAATTGATAAATAGCCAATTTGAAAAAAATATTAATACAACATTAAAAATTATATATATTTTTTTATCTCCAAGATCGATGTAACTATTTAATTTCCTTAGACCAAATTATTATCCCCATACCATGTGCTTAGCACGGGAGTAGTTGCTTGGTACAAACAATAAACTTTGTGGCGACGACTTAGCTTTACTAAACTCTCACCCCACATCAACTCTCATAAAGAAATAAATTAATAATAATTGAACCCCACATCACCTCCTTTTATGTATTCTCTCCTGCTAAGAGACCCCACATTATACTTTTGTCTCTGTGCATGGATCCTATGTTTTATTGTATCAATCATTGGTTACTATTATTAGAAAAGAACACATAACACATGGGTCTCGGTTTAACAAAAGCCCTAAACATAATATAGTGTACAAGTTTATATAGACAACAGAAAGCTTTAAAATTATTTTTTTCATAAAAAAGGTTTCTATTATTTTTATGTTATTTAAATGGCAACTGCATCACTAATCAGCTCTCACATTTAATTGGAAATTTACTATATTTTTAAAGAGTAGGGTTAAAATGCACCATTGGTTTTGTGCTTCAATCATGCTCCACGTCTTTTTTTTTTTTCTGTTTTAAAAGTTCAAACAATTGATCCGAACTGCTCAACACGATCTTCATATTAAAATGTGCTTGGAGACCAAATTTTATATTTTTTGGAATTTTTTTCACTACTTTTTAGATAGGTACAAAATCACTGTTTTAGATGGTCCAGAATCTTCTGAAAACAGTGATTTTGTGCTCCAATCACTGTTTTAGTAGGGTTAAAATGCACTATTGGTTTTGTGCTCCAATCATGCTCCACGTCTTTTTTTTCTGTTTTAAAAGTTCGAACAATCGATCCGAACCGCTCAACATGATCTTCATATTAAAAATGTGATTGGAGATCAAATTTTATATTTTTTTGGAATTTTTTCACTATTTTTTAGATAGGTACAAAATGACTGTTTTAGATGGTCCACAATCTTCTAAAAACAATGATTTTGTGCTCCAATCACTGTTTTAGTAGGGTTAAAATGCACCATTGGTTTTGTGCTCCAATCATGCTCCATATATTTTTTTCTGTTTTAAAAGTTCGAACAATCAATCCAAACCGCTCAACATGATCTTCATATTAAAATGTGCTTGGAGACCAAATTTTATATTTTTTGGAATTTTTTCACTATTTTTTTAGATAGGTACAAAATCACTGTTTTAGATGGTCCAGAATCTTCTGAAAACAGTGATTTTGTACCTATCTAAAAAAATAGTAAAAAAATTCCAAAAAATATAAAATTTGGTCTCCAAATATATTTTAATACGAAGATGATGGTAAGCAGTTCAGATCGACTGTTCGGACTTTGAAAACGAAGATAAGAATGTGAAGCATGATTAGAGCACAAAACTAATAGTGAATTTTCACCCTACTCATTTTTAAACTATTTATTGAATGACGAACAAGACTCACATATCTCGAATTTTTTTTATAAACCATAATTAAAAAATTGATTTTTAGGAAACCAACATGATTATTTTTTTTTTTACTAAAATCATAAGAATCGAAATGCCATTTCAGTCTCGAAATTTTTTTTTTTTTGGGACCGAAATGGCATTTCGGTCCGGTCCCATTTTTGGATTTTTTGTGGCACTTTTTCACAAGTTTTCATATGAGCCGCCGCATAAAATCCATAAAGGGGACCGGACCGAAATGACATTTCGGTCCTGAATTAAAAAAAAATTTTGGACCGGCATGCCATTTCGGTTCTTATGGTTTTTGTAAAAAAAAAAAGTAATCATGTTGGTTTTGTAATTTTTTTTTTTAAATTATGGTTTATAAAAAAAATTCACATATCTCTCATCTAGGGTTGTAAACGAGCTGGCTCGGGCCTAGCTAGGCCCAAGCTCAGCTCATTAATTCTGGACCGAGCTGGCTCGCTGGATCTGGCTGGATCTTGTTTTAACCGAGCTGGACAGTAAAAATGCATACAAATTTACAAATTGATGCCTAGCCGAGCTAGCTCATTCTGGACCGAGCTAGTGGCGAGCTGACTCGTTAACAACTCAGTCCAATAACGTGCAAGTTAGGTGCGAGTCACGATCGAGCCCAGAGCTACAAGCTTTTTTGCCACCCCTACAGTCTCATCACATACTGTCCACTAGAAGTTTAATTAAAAAACTTCTTAAATATTAATTTAGTACTTATTATCTATCAGTTGGATTCAACCTTTTTAAGCTATTAAATGAGCTGCAACTGCAATTGATATGACACGTCTTGGAAAAATGACAAAAGCTTCGTCTTATGCTTTAGATATTTTACATCTAGAAAATCCACATTACACAGCGTAATTAAGAAGCATATTAACAGAGGACCCTCCATTACCAGATAATTTTTTATTTACAGAAATTATTATCAAAAATAAAGGAAACCAAAAGAATGGTGAGGTTTTTTTTATGACATAGATAGTTTCGGAAAAAAATTTCGGATTCAAATTTCGGAACTAATTTTCTTTTTTCGAATCCAAAGTATTTTTTATTTATTTTCTAAAAGAGTTGCTGAGATATTTTTTTAAACAGTAAGAGTTGCTGAAATATTTTGGAGCTGAACATTTTTTTCAGATCCAAGGTTTGGTTCGAATTTTTTTTTTCTGATCCATCTATATCATCGAAAATCTCCAGCACTCTTTCTATTTCTCTTTATTATATTATAATAATTTCTACGAATAAAAAAATCTCTCCATTACCAGTATAGTTTCTCAATCAGGGCGAACTCTGTATAATATCCAAATTAATAGAATATACTTGAGAGTTACAATGAAGTCAGTAGGTAGTTGAGGAGAGATTCCAAGTATTCTAAACTAAACTTAAGCTAGTTGATTATTTTTTTTTCGCTTACAGTCAATTTTGTTGGCTTACAGTATAGCAACTTGTTTCTGTGTTCTGGTAAACATACTTCACCTACTATATATATTCTAAATTATGAAACGAGCTAGGTAAGGCGACATTATAAATTTTGCTGGAACATTCGTGGTCATGCATGTTAATTAATAGTTGAACGAAATTATACCATTGTAGTGTAGTATGTATATATAGAGGTTGGCTAAGATCAAAGTGGTATGACTAAGGTCTTGGTACTACCAATTTTTTTGTGATTTTTAAAGCTCAAATAGTCGATCTGAATTGCTCAACGTGTTATGCATATTAAAATATACTTGGAGACCAAATTTTACATTTTTTTGAATTATTTTACTATTTTTTAGGGATTTTTGAAAATCACTGTTTTTCAGATTTTATTTATTTATTTTTATTATGAAAAACAATGATTTTCAAAAATCTATAAAAAATAGTAAAAAAATTAAAAAAATGTAAAATTTGGTCTCCAAGCACATTTTAATATGGAGAACACGTTGAACATTTCATATCAATTATTTGAACTTTAAAATTGCAAAAACTAATTGGTAGCACCAATGCCTTGGTCATATAACTTTGATCTTAGCCAACCTCTGTGTGTGTATATATATATATATATATAGAATTGTGCTATTGTACTTCGCGAAGTAAAACGAAGTTTTACTTCCCGCTCATATTCTCATTTTGAAAATCCAAAACGTCGATCCGAACCATTCAAGTTGTTCTCCATATTGAAATGTGTTTGGAGACCAAATTTTACATTTTTTCGTATTTTTTTACTATTTATTAAGCCATTTTGAAAATCGCTGATCCATTGGTCCAGAATTTTTTACTGTTCACAATGGATCAGCGATTTTCAAAGTGGCTTAATAAATAGTAAAAAATTTCCAAAAAATATAAAATTTGGTCTCCAAGCACATTTCAATATGGAGAACAACTTGAACGGCTCGGATCGACGTTTTGGATTTTTAAAATGGAAATATAAGCATGAAGTAAAACTTTGTTTTACTTCGCGAAGTACAATAGCCCAACTCTATATATATATATATATATATATATATATATATAGGGATGGGCTATGGTGAGCTATGGAGTAAAACAAGTTTTTACTCCACGCCTCATTATTTCCATTTTGAAAATTCAAACAACCGATCCGAACCGTTCAACATGATCTCCATATTGAAATGTGCTTGGAGACCAAATTTTATATTTTTTGGAATTTTTTTACTATTTATTCAGCCACTTTGAAAATCGCTGATCCATTGGTCCATAATTTTTTACTGTTTTGCTACTGTTCACCCAGATCAGCGATTTTCAAAGTGGCTTAATAAATAGTAAAAAAATTTCAAAAAATGTAAAATTTGGTCTCCAAGCACATTTCAATATGGAGAACAACTTGAATGATTCGGATCGGTTGTTTGGATTTTCAAGATGGAAATATAGCGTGAAGTACAAACTCGTTTTACTCCATAGCTCACCATAGCCCATCCCTATATATATATATATATTGGCTAAAATCATGCCGTTTATCATGGTGCGTAGAATGCACTTGAACTAAGTGTTGAAAACCAAAAAAAGAATCAAAGGATTGATCTAAGATTCATTCATCATAAACCGAGCGGCTAGGATTTAATCAAATGAATAAAATTAGGAAAAAATAAACTGGTACACACGTATAAGGGCAGCCAAAAATAGCAAATAGGTTCAACAGCTCTCTAACGGCTATTTTGTGCCTTGTACTCATTTAAATAGATCTTAGAAACATTGTAAGAATTATTGCAAACAATCAATTAATACAACATTCTTTCTCCTCAGTATTAAAAAATCAACACTAAGTGTAATTTGAACTGAAGCGCTAAAAATATGTAAAAGAACTATATAATTATTCTAGTGCACACCCAATGTTATTCAAGTTACAAAAAAACGTAGATGTATTCTCAATCAATTAGATGAGATGTGTATCATATTTGAGTTAATTTGAAATTTAATTGGTCATCTGTCTCATAAACCATCATAATTTCTTTATAAAAAGACTAGCTAATAAATCTATCCATCCTATTTCTTTGTTTTATTGGAGGAAAAGGTCGCTCTCAGCCTGAAGCCAGTAAGCCACGCTTGCTTTTTCTGTCTCCCCTTTTTACTAACTAATGTAGGTCTGCCTTTTTGCATGGCGAATGGCGAGTGAAAATATTCGTTCTTTTATCATAGGTAAATGATTCTAATTTCTAGCAAGTATTTGTTAGAGCAAATGATATAGGGCATTATGTCATCCGCAATTTTGTCAGAATGCAATTGTAAAGTTTTCTGAACTGCGACTCTGATTAAATTTCATGATTAATGGTATCTATGATCTATCCCTTGGATCTGATATACATATAAGTAGGTAGGTCTGAGTCCTGACAATAGGTAAAGAAAAAAAGGTAGGGCCCATTGGGCTCTACTTTTAATTTCTTGAGAAAGGCAAAAGGCCTGATCAGTGATGATAGATGCGCATAACAAGAACCTACACAAATATGCGCACAACAAGAATCTACGTACAAAAGGAAAAAATGCCTGATAGAGGGATAACAAGAACAATATAATTTTTGCCAACAAAAATAATAATATTAGAGGTTATGAGTTTTGATGATAATCTGATATGTTGTTGCTCATTTGCACCTAGCTGATATATGCTGGCTTAAATTGCTGTTGTACAGATGCTTAAAGATGTAATATATATATATATATAGAGTACGGCTAACGCGCTTCCTCTAGCATTTCGGTCGAGGTGCTTCCGGGGGCATATCTTGCAATTTGATGTTCAAACAACAAATTCAAACCGTTAGATGTTCAATCTATATTAAAATCTACTTGGAGACCAAATTTTATATTTTTTGGAATTTTTTTACTATTTATTAAGCCACTTTGAAAACCGCTGTTTTTATTAAATTTCTGAAGCATTGAAAAACAGCGGTTTTCAAAGTGGCTTAATAAATAGTAAAAAAATTCCAAAAAATGTAAAATTTGGTCTCCAAGTAGATTTTAATATAGATTGAACATCTAACGGTTTGAATTTGTTATTTGAACATCAAATTGCAAGATATGCCCCCGGAAGCACCTCGGCCGAAATGCTAGAGGAAGCGCGTTAGCCGTACTCTATATATATATAGTGCTGGGCTTAGCTAAGCCATGGTGTAAAACGACTTGGTGCTCCACGCCTCATTATTTCCATTTTGAAAATCCAAACGACCGATCCGAACCGCTCAAGTTGTTCTCCATATTGATATGTGCTTGGAGACCAAATTTTACATTTTTTGGAATTTTTTTACTATTTATTAAGCCACTTTGAAAATCACTGATCCGGCGGTTCAGAAATTTTTACTGTTTTTTACTGTTCATAAGGATTTTCAGATTTTCAAAGTGGCTTAATAAATAGCAAAAAAATTCCAAAAAATGTAAAATTTGGTTTCCAAGCACATTTCAATATGGAGAACATGTTGGAAGGTTCGAATCGACTATTTGAACTTTGAAAATGAAGATATGGCGTGGAGTACCAAGTCGTTTTACTCCATGGAGTAGCCTAGTCGGACTCTATATATATATATTTATATATAGAGATAGGCTACCATGCTTTGCAAATTAAAGCCCCTCTTGTGCTTTGCGCTCATTTTCAGATTTTCAAAATTCAAAATGTCGATCCGACTGTTCCAGTTGTTCTCCATATTGAAATGTGCTTGGATACCAAATTTTACATTTTTTGGAATTTTTTTACTATTTATTAAGCCACTTTGAAAATCGCTGATCCATTGGTCCAGAAAATTTTACTGTTTTGCTAGTGTGACCATTGGATCAGCGATTTTCAAAGTGGCTTAATAAATAGTAAAAAAATTCCAAAAAATGTAAAATTTGGTCTCCAAGCACATTTCAATATGGACAACAACTTGAACGGTCGGATCGACATTTTGAATTTTGAAAATCCGAAAATGAGCGCAAAGCACAAGAGGGGCTTTAATTTGCAAAGCATGGTAGCCTATCTCTCTCTCTCTATATATATATATATAGATAGAATTTGGCTAATATGCTACGTGTAGCATAGAGGGCCTCCGTACTACGGCTCAATATTTGAGTTTTCAAAATTCTAACGGTCAATCCGAATCGTTCAACATGATCTCCATACGAATATGTACTTGCAAACCAAATTTTATATTTTTTAGAATTTGGTTTGCAAGTACATATTCATATGGAGATCATGTTGAACGGTTCGGATCGACCGTTAGGATTTCAAAAACTCAAATATTGAGCCGTAGCACGGAGGCCCTCTATGCTACGCGTAGCACCGTAGCCACTTCCTATATATATATATATATATATATAGAGAGAGAGAGAGAGAGAGAGAGAGTGTGGCTAATATCAAAACGTTTGTTCCTAAGCCCTCGTGCAACCAAGTCGTTTTCGGATTCAAAGTCCAAACGGTCAATCCAAACCGTTAGATGTTCAATCCATATTAAAAAATGCTTGGAGACCAAATTTTATATTTTTTGAAATTTTTTTACTATTTATTAAGCCACTTTGAAAATTGCTAATCCGGATGAACAGTAAAAACAGTGCAACCAAATTCTGGACCATGTTATCAGTAATTTTCAAAGTGGCTTAATAAATAGTAAAAAAATTCCAAAAAATGTAAAATTTGGTCTCCAAGCATATTTTAATATAGAGATCACATCTAACGGTTTGGATCGACCATTTAGACTTTTAAAATCCGAAAACGACTTGGTTGCACGAGGGCTTAGGAACAAACGTTTTGATATTAGCCTCTCTCTCTCTCTCTCTCTATATATATGTGGTGTTAGCTAAACGAACATACTAATTGTTCTGTAGAGTGAATAAATGTTGATAATGAAGCACCTAATGAAATTAATATTGCTGTTCATTCAGTTTACCTTGGAGACACAAGTACTCTTTCTCTCTTTTGTGAGATTTAAAGTACACTCTCGTAGTTAGGGGTGTCAATGGGTACGGTACAGTACGGGTTGGGTGGAGGCATTTTCATACCCATACTCATTAAAATTGACTTTACCCATACCCATTAAAAATTGATTTTACCCTACTCTACCCTTCCCCGTTAATATTATCGGGTAACGAAACGGTAGCGGATGAATAACGGATATTACTAATATAATAATTAGTTTTATTATATTTTACAAATTAAATATAAAAAACTCATTCATTTCACACATATGTAATTATATTTCTAATAAAAAATAAAAATGAATGTGCAATCAATTCCAATTAAATTGTTTTTTATGAAGGAAGAAAATTCAAAAACACAAATGCATATTTAGGTGGGTTGAAAATTGAATTGAATATATATTTAGATTTTATAATTACCCTATAGGGTAACGGGTACAAAATAGTCATTACTCATACCCTTACCCATTTGGTTAACGAAAAAAAATTCTTATCCATATCCATACCCAATAAGCTAACGAAAAAAAACCTTACCCATACCTGCCTTATCGAATACGATACGGGTCGGGTAAACGGCTAAAAAGGTACCATTGACACCCCTACTTGTAGTCGATCTTCTCTCTTTTGAGGCAAGTAATACAAGTATTTTATTGTTATTTTATACAGAGGGAGTTCGATTAGTTCCTATTGTGAGTATTATCTCCTATACATATTTTGATTTGTTCTAATACAAGCACTCTAAACACATTCTGATAATTAACATCCGAATCCGTGAGAGAGGAGACCTTTGTTTAAACTTTAAACAACATATATTCGTGTTGGCTGGCTGAACCAGGGGCGGAGCCAGACTTTCGAACTATGAGAGTCAAAAATATATGGGGGTCAAACATATACAATTTTTCTATGAAAAATGGGAGTCAATTTTATAATATCAAGCCATTTCACTCTAAATTATATAGAAAATCATATCTAAATACAAAAAAAATTAAAAAAAAATAGAGATCAATTGACCCCAATTTCCCCTTAATGCCTCCGCCCCTGGGCTGAACTACATTGACGAGCAGCTGGACATACACCCCAAATAAGAGTTTGCTAGTTGATTGGTTATGAGAAATGCACCATTGATACAGTTTGTTGCTGGAGATTAGTTATGAATTGGACAGGCCAAAAACACCAAAATGGACATGCAATAAAATTTACATCACCCATTCGGTGTTTGAAATTTCTATTTTATTGATTTTAACAAAGTAGACTAGAAGAGACTCTTTAATAAAAAAAAATAGTATCTTATATTGGAGTGTACCGGAGTCCTTTAATAAAAAAAAAAAAAAAATCAGAAGAGACTCTTAAAATTCAAAACTAGTTATTTACTCAATCTTCAATTAGTATATAATTATGCAGCTAGGGGTGTCAATAATACCCTTTTAACCGTTTACCCTATCCGTACCGTATTCGATAAGACAGGTATGAGTAAGATTTTTTTTTCCATTAACTTATTAGGTATGGGTGTGGACAGGGACGGATCTATGAAGACCCAGAGGTAGGCACTTCAGGCAAGTGCCTACCCCTAAATTTGATATTTTTTTTTAGGCCCATTCTAATTGTTTCATGTGCCTACTACCCCTGGCTCAATGCTTTGAAAAGCACAGCCCACAATGTTAAATTCATTAGCTGAACGGTTCAGCATTGAATACACGGAGCTATATTTGATAAGAAGGCTGCTCGGCTGCTCTTATATAACAACTCAGAAATACTTGTTCGTTATGTGCACAACATGTGGGACTAATTCCGACCTTTTGCTTCAGAAACAAATCGGACATTCCTCTGTACATCCATTGTGTATTGGATCATATTGAAAGGGATAGACCAGGGAATTAGTGCCTTTTATTTTCTTCTTTATTTTTCGATATTTTGCATTTACAATTTAAGTGCTCTCGGCTTCATAATTTTCCATCTCATAGCAGCAGCTAACATATTTTTTATTTTTTTTCTAAGAAATACTAAGGGTCTAGCCTTTATTTGCCTTTCAACTGGTACGAGTTTATTACCTTATTATTTTGACTTTTATTATATTGATTGTTTTTTATTTAGTACTCAATTGATTAATGGGTTTGAATGTGATTAGTGCCTTACTCTGACGGAAATCCTAAATCCGTCCCTGGGTATGGGTAAGAATTTTTTTGTTAGCTAAACGGGTAAGGGTACGGATAAAACCTATTTTGTACCCTAAACCCTATAGGATAATTTTATAAAATAAAATTATATGATAATGTTTGAGTAATAATTAGTGATGGTAAAATTTATTTTCGTGATATTTCATATGATAATATTTTAGAAATAATTAGATGTACTTTTGTAATTCAATGAATGTTTTTTGTTATAAGAAAAATGTTAAACATATTACTTTTATTCCTATTGTATGCATGATTCATTTTTGAGGTTTTGCTTGAATCAGGCAATTTATCATTTTTCCTGGTGTTGGGTTGTCAAAACTAGTATTTTTAAAATAATTTCTCTAATTTTTTAACTGAAGTTGTATTCAATGTTGGGGATTTAATTATTTTTTTATTTCGTTCAGTTTGTATAGTCTTAATATGGGAGCAAAAAATGAGTTAGGAAAAATGGTACCTTTGTGATTTATTAAGAAGTCTGAACCTTCGCCTTTGGTGTGTTCGTAAGAGTTGGTTTCGTTTCGAATGAATCTTATATGAATGATTCGTTCAAGAGAAATAATCATGCTAATATTACTAATAACACCAATGTGCCGGACAGAGTAATTCTAAATACCTTTCGAAACTTAATTCTTTGTTACTTTTGTCACGAGAGTGGCTGCTAAAAGTTCTTTAAATATATCTTATCTTCTTATATCGTGCTCATCCACTGCAACGCGTGGGCAGAAACAATGTAGCATGTACTGATTTACAACTGAATCACCAATTCACCATAGAATAATATTATATGAAGCTAATGACGATAGAGGGGCAAGTATGACTAAAATTCTCAAAGGAGAAACTTCGAAGTAGCTAGCCATCATATGGCATGTATGGTCTCTCTGTGTATGCGACCGCATAAACAGCCATCAGATCCTATTTTAAAACACTGAACGTTACTGAAGAATTAAACATTTGTGTAGTATTTCAGCCGAAACACTCCAAATGTTTAATTCACTGTGTTATTTCGGCATTACTAAATTGAAACTGATCCAACAGGACCAGTGAAATAAAAAAAGCAGCAGATAAAGAATTCAAAACTAGTTAATGAAGCCCAATAGCCAGCTCAAAATATTTCAATTTTCCATGATAACTTGCACCAGTTCAAAACATCATTCTCAAATGCACAAATGCAAGCATGTGCGCGCTCGTGCACACCCATCAGAGTTTTATTACAATGCGTAAGAAATAATGTTGCCTTTTAGATCAACTTCGGCCATTATTCACCTTTGAGGAAGTGAGAGAACCAAATGGCAGAGGCCTTCGGGTGCCTTGTCAGTCCATTTTTGTAGTCAACATAGACTAAACCAAACCGCTTGGTGTATCCTTGGGCCCACTCAAAGTTGTCCAAGAAGGACCATGCAAAGTATCCCCTTACATCAGCACCATCCCTGTTCCAGTTCCAGTTCCAGTTCAATTTCAATGTGGCACCTCAAATATTAGTCAAAGTAAACTTGACTATGTGATATATAATTACAAATTATGACTATTATATTTAGGAAATATTTACAAACTGCCAGCAAACTAACCCTTTTTGGTTCAGTACCCTCTTAAGAAAAAAGAAAATAAAAGAACCTTTGAATATAGGAAAAAGGAACAAAGTATTGTTAACCATAGTAAACCTTTTGAACCACTGCCTCTTCTAGATTTTCTAAAAATGTAATAGTGCTTTTGACTTGTTTATAGCTTAGCAGTGTGCCAGCAACTTTCAACTGGAGAGCCATTATGAGCCTTTTGTTTCTTTAATTTTAGCTTATGCTACTAAATTTAAATCTACAGATTGCATGCTACTTAAAATGCTTTTCAAAATATTGTTTATACCTCTATAAAATGAAAACAACTCAATCCAAATGTCACCTGCAACCCTCTTTCCATTTCTTTGCAGTACACATCCTCCCTCTTTGTTTTCTTTTCCATCATTTGTGTTTATGGTAATACGATTAAGGACTTAGATTTAGAGTAAAAATGAGCAAAAAGAGAGATTAAAAGATGTTCTTTACACTTTGGAGGGTTAAATGTGAATTTTTTTTTTTTTTTTCCAAATTTTGTAGGGGCAGCGCAGAATCTGTAGTTCTGTACACGACTCAAAAACAATACTTACTTGATGGCTTGTGAAACAGCTGCTAGGTACCCCTTGAAGTACCCTACTCTCTTTGTGTCATTTAGTCTCTCATGCAGTTGTAATTTTTCTAATTCACTGTCCTCTTCATCCATGCCTAAAATATTAGAAAATCAATACTATAAAACATATAAAGGAGATATTCCAAATTTTATGTTCATAATTCAATGCTAAAAAAGATTTACCATTTTCAGTTACATATATTTTTGGATTGTTATACTTTTTTGAAATATAGTTAAGAGTTTTCTTGAGGCCCCATGGGACTATGAAGAGCCACTCAGAAGCAGCCTGTAAATTAAAACAAAATTCTCTTAGCTGATGTAATGTTTGGTAAAAAAACATAAAATGTCGATTAGAAAATAAAAATGTTTACTCTGTATAAAAGAGAGAAACATGAATTTATTATCTAATAGTACAGGAGAAGTTCTACCCTATCTCCAATTGCTTCACCGCTTTTCCATGTTTCTGAAGAAAAGGAAATGAAGAGAGTATTAGTCAAATTACTTCACCAATTATTCAACTAAAATTTTAACCTTTTGTCCTTTCCTAAAATTTTCTCCCAAGTATTGTATTGCATTTTATGAATGAATTAAACTAATAGATTCAACCAATCAAAAAGAAGAAGAAAAATACAAAAGACCATTAAAGGTCTCTACCATTACAAGCATCTGGTAAGTATTGGTCCACTAACAGATTGGGTTTAGTACTTCAGTACTTGTTTGTTTTGCCAGGTCACTTCTTATATTTTAAGCCTTTTTATCCAAAGGTACAAAATAAAAGAAGCAGGGAACACAAATTGTCCATTCTAGAATATGCCAAAAGGATACTAAGCCAATTCACCCACAAGACCCCGAGGTAAATGTAAAATAAACCACAAGGATCCACAAGACCTCCAAAACAAAAACAAACAAAAATCAAGATGAGAACTCCAGTCTTGATAAGTACCATTTCTCTCCATTTCTTGAACTTGGTAGAAATGAATTTCTCGTGGAGTTTCCGCATGAGAAATAAATCTGGTGGTGTAATGGTTCAAGCCCACAAAGTCAACCGAATTCCTCAAATGCTCTCGGTCTTTCTCTGACAATTTGGGAAGATGATCTCCCAGCCTTTGACGCATTGTCTCGGGATAATCACCAAAAAATATTGGATCCAAGTACCTTGAGACCAGATCAAGAAACTTTTACAAGATGGATATGGAAGTAATTCAGGTTAAATTATATCAAAACTTTTATACTTTTTTTATATTTGTCTCTCTTGTTTTTGTTTATTGTAATTTTATTGGGTCTTTTTTTAAAAAACAAAAAAACTGAGCATGTTGCTCAACACCTACAAAGATGCAATAGCAAACATAAAATACCATTACCCAAGATTCAAAATAGAAAATTAAGTTGTAAAAAGAAGAATAGACCAGCCAAGTTGAAAATCAAGCCGTCTAGCAGCAGCCATCTCATCTTCAGGCTTGTCAGAGAATGCCTCGGCCCATTCACAGTCAAGTACCAGTCCTACTTCACCTCCTTGTCTAGCCTATGACACATTACAAAAAGTACCAAATTAAATAATTTGTGAAGTGCTTCCTAAAGGGTGTATAATGCACCTTTACACCACAGTAAGTTCCCAATAAGCATCAATTATTATATGTTGGAAATATCGTGCTACTGTAACTTCTAAGCAGAAATTATCTATATTAATATACCAATTATGTTTTGAAGTTCAACATATGATGGTATAGTTAACAACATATCAATGCTTGAAGGAACGAAGAATATTGAAATTTATACACTATGCCAAGTGCTAAGTTAGTCTCACTTCAAGTCACTTGTTGTACCATCCAAAATGAGAAAAAGCACAAGCAACCATATAAATCATTTAACCCCCCATAACACCTCTTCAGAAAACTCATCGCTTCTTTCTCTTCTCACTTATGCAAAGATAGGCAGAGAGAATTGGGGGGGAGGGGGTATTATCCGTATCTTTTGTACTAAATGAGCAAAAAAGGTAACTTTCATGCCATTGTACGGTGTGTGTCATCTTTATTTAAAAAAGGATCCAAAACTAGGCAGAAACTTGTCTTCCTAAGATATAGTTTTCAATAAGTAAGGAGGCAAGGGTAGTTTTGGCATCCTTTGATATAAATGTTTTGTGGGATAGAATGATAATTACCATGCTTCGGAAAGATATAAAAAACATAATTCTGATAACTAGGAAAGGTCCAAAGAAAACTTGCCTCACATGAAAGAACAGTGTAATACCTTGAATTTCTCCTCGTAGACCTTATAAGCAGCTGCATGTGCCAAGAGCTGATGATGCGCGGCTAAGTAAGGCTCATTAGTTGCATCAGTACATATCCCAGGTGCAAAAATGCCAGCTCCATAACCATTTACAGCAGTTTGTAATGGCTCGTTAATGGTTATCCAGTGTTTCACTCTGTCCCCAAAACTAGCAAAGCAGGCCTCTGCGTACATCCCAAAGTAGTCTCTGAGAGATTGACCTTTTGTTAGCTGGATTTATGTCATGAAAGCCCAAACACGCTCAAAATTAATAGAAAATTAGAAAAGTGAAACTCCTTGTACTGGCACGGTTCACTGTTAAAAGATATGCACCTTATATTATATTTTTATCATAGCCATGCTGTCACAGACTCTATTTTAGCAAATTTGACATTAGCAAAACATAGATCAACTTACACAATCTTGTCAGACAGCCACCCTCCAATGGAACTGTGCAAGTTATAAGGAAGGTCCCAGTGATATAGAGTAGCATAAGGCTGAATACCTGTCAATTAAACAAAAAATGTTTTAAAACATAAAGTGGAAACAAACTATCAAAGTATATCAAATGAAGGGAGGAACCTTCAATCCTTCATCTATATACCTTTCTCCAGCATGAAATTGATTAGGTTGTTGTAAAAGGCTACTCCTTCCTCGTTAACCTTAGTTCCTAAACCATCTGCACCAATCAAACAATGCATTTAAGATATGCTACAGAACACCAAAAAAAAATTATTATTTGCTCAGATTTAACATACCAGGGAATATGCGGGCCCAAGATATAGAGAACCGATATGCACCAAAACCTAACTTGGCCATAAGCTCGATATCTTCCTGAATAATATTATATTATCATGAGAATGAAAAAAAAAAATTAATTATTTTATGTACAGATTGAAATTAATCATCATAATTACAACCTTGAAGCGGTGGTAATGATCAACAGCGACATCTCCATTGCTGTCATCCCTGATATTATCTGGTCAAGCAAGTTTGGATCATTAAATCAACCTAGATTGCTTTATACAATGAGATAATAATCAGCCGAAAAACTGAACACAGAACCTTTATTCTCTGAGAAAACATCCCAAATATTGTCCCCTTTGCCTCCCTCACTCCTTGCTCCTTCAATCTGAAAAGCCAAAAGCCAAAAGCCAAAATAAATTTAATGGTACATCCATGAACCATAATTGACAATAAAAATAAAGTAAAATTTAAAAAACCATTTGGGCTGGGCCTACTATACAATGGTCTGGACCTAACATTGCCCATCAGAGTATCAGACAGTGAACAAAAAGCAAGAGAAATTAAGGCACAGGAGTTGGTCGCCCCACGCCCCCACCACTGTGAGGCTGCCAACTCATGGCGCGAATTTCTGGTCCGGGTCCACCTGTCAGAGAGAGAGAGATAGAGAGAGAGAGAGAGGTAATCCCATCCCGTGCAGGGAGTAACTTTTCCAGGTTTTCTTCGCATTAGGCCTGCGACTAGACCGATAATGCCGCTGATCAATAAATTAAAAGCCTCGATTGCAATTTTCTCTTTGTTTTTTTAGTGCAGTAGAAGAACAAAATAGTTTAGAAAACTGCTTGAATTTGGTTAATTGGATAGACCTGGTAACAGGAAGTGGCAACTCCAAAGACGAAATCTTTGGGAAAATCTGTTCTAGAGATCTCCTTGACAGCTCCGTCGCGTACGTCGTTCCTTGCATTCTCCATTAGAGAGGAGCGACAGAGAGAGAGCGATGCTGGTTCGATCCGTCACTGACAAAAGAGAAAAGACAAATGGTAGGAGAGAGAGAGAGAGAGAGGTGGAAAGCACGAAATGGTCGCAAACATTGTATTTATTTATGCTGCTCGTGCACATTACTGAAGAAATAAAAAAATAGGCAGAGATCTGATCTGAAACAGTACTGATTTCTTTCTTTCAGCACATAATAGAGACAATTTGAATTAAATGTATTTTTCTTAAGTTTTTATTTTTAAAACTTTTAAATTAACTCAAGAGTATGACAACGGCTTTTTTAAATTAGCTAAAAAAATAATTAGAAATTAAAATACATAAGTATGTTGTATGAAGCCATATATTAATTTTGTATCAATTTTCATACAATTTGAATATAATTTGATGATTCAGTAAAAATCATTAACTATAATTATTGTAAATTTTAAGTCATTCAATTAATGATGAAATTTTATTAATTTTGTTCTCATTGATTGCCATCCTTTTTCATATTGATTGGATAGTGTAAAATTAGAAGAAGAAAAATTAAAAGCCGTTTCATTAATTGATTTGTGTTATTCACTGTATCATAAATAAAAACCGTATAATAATACAAGAACTATGTGTATACAGCTAGGGCTGATTAATGAGCGAGCATGAGCGAGTTAGGGTATGTTCATGATCAGCTCATTAGCTTAATGAGTGAGTTATTAATAAGCGAGTTGCCGAGTTATTTAAAATACATCATTCAAAAATTAATTTTTATTTATAAAATTTAACAAATTGTCATAATCCAATCTAATTAAACAATACATAATTTAACAAAATCTAGCAACTCTTTCTTTTTTGCAGATTTGAAATTCCAACCTAATTAAAATTCCAAGCTAATTAAACAATACATAATGGATATTACGGATGGTTCTGGGGCCTGCTTTCTTTAGCCCAGCGATCCTATAGCATGCATGCTTCAAACTTGCTTCTTGAGCCATTCCAAAAAAAAGAATCAAGGGATTAGATGTGGCAGGATTTATTTAACTATAATTATTGTAAATTTTAAGTCATTTTATTAATTTTGTTCTCATTGATTCCCATCCTTTTTCATATTGATTGGATAGTGTAAAATTAGAAGAAGAAAAATTAAAAGCCGTTTCATTAATTGATTTGTGTTATTCACTGTATCATAAATAAAAACCGTATAATAATACAAGAACTATGTGTATACAGCTGATATAAGTTCATATTAAAATTGCACATCAGCACTCCAACTTGTAATCATTAAGTGAAATCTGTGGAATGTTTTGAACTGTTTAATTAGATGTTGATTCATACAAGAACAATAAGAGACTTCGATTACATTGTATATATATTTTACTATTAATTTGCCTAAGAACAAAAGAGCAGCTTCTCTGCTGATGATGAGTGATGAGTGGTGTATTTAGGTTCACATAAATTAATATGATGTTACTCATTATCTCTATGATTACATATTGGATAGGTAATATATACAAGAATATATATCAAGGATGAAGTTGTGAGTGGTTGGATCATTAATAAAAAAAAAATAGAACAAGATGAGAGTGGTTGCCTCAAATCTTCAAAGATATTCCACTAATAGAGATTGAAGATGATGATTGAGTAAAGAAGCTGACTGGAATATTTGTAGCTTTCATGCTGGTGGGGGCCCACCATCCAGGTGAAACTGTTGGTGCTGTCAAAGAAGACTACCAGTATGAGGTAATTGCTATCGCTATGGCCTTTATTTTCACATGCTTGGTACCTGCTGCCATCATATTTCTTGTTCTACAGAAGCCTTGGAAAGGCCAAGCTCTGCCCAATTCTTAGGTTCTACTACCTTACTTCTTCCCCTGTAAAAGTTTTACAGCGAACTTCATGTTATGAAGAATATCTCACACATTGATATAATCCTCACTTCTTGGTATCGACTAGGAGTGGTCATTTTTCCATTAAAACATGTTCCTCTTAAATTTAATTTTGTTGACATTGTTATTCTTTTTCTATGCTTAGAAATATTATTTTTAAAAACAAATTTGTTACGGAAATTTGTCTAAACTACCTATTATCCTCTGTGGAGAGAAAGGAACAGAAGACTTTTCTCGAATAAACAAAAAGAAATACCCCGAGTGATTAGTGATACTGCGCTAGAAATTGAGAAATGGCTTAAATACGCTTAGCATAACTAACAATCCGATTGAATTGCTATCCTTCGGCGGCTGGAATTCTTCGGATTTGTATAGAATAAAAATGAGACTGTTGTATAGACTTAGGAACCTTTGTAATCCAATTTCATTTTAAATATATCTGTCGATGGCCACTTGCCAACGACCATAAAAAAAAAACAAAAAAAAAATAAACTACCTATTATCACACCCATATGAAGAGGCAGTGATTTTTCACAAGTTGCAAGAGCATGCTCCTAAGTGTGACTTTTATAATTTGTTAGATTGAATCAAAACCCTTTATTTGTTAGAGGATTTGGTTGATTTTCATTATACTGGCTTTATGCATTAATAAATTTAATTTTTTTATATGAGAAGACTTTTGGCGGTGTTTTCAGAATGCCGGGAAAAACATTAATAAATTTCTTGCAGTGATGTCCCGTTGCAACGGGCACGATACTAGTTAATTAGTAAAATAATCCCTGCAAGTTTACTATAGAGAAATACTGGAAACTGAAAGACTGAATATATCTCATTGTATTTTCATTGATCAAATGTTTAGTACAAGCACATGTATTTTTATAGGCAACGTTTATAAGCACATGGATTTCATTGATCACGAGGCTAATTGTTGCGGAGTTTTTAACTAAAGAAACATCAAAACAGTGACACAGGTAGTTCAACGAAGATCCAATAATTAGATAAAGATGTGGCAAGATTTGGTAGTTTAGTTAGTTAGATAGGAGCCGCTCTCTCAGCTCTCACCATTGAGCCACCGTGTCAGAATCTCCTCATGAAGGCACCATCAACAGCTGCTGGGTCAATGAAATCATTGGTGTTCACGACGACAAGATCAACATTATTGTTCGTCCCAATTCGATGATCAAGTAGATCATCCTCGGGTTCCCTGTTCAAGTCCTAGCTAGATTTTTGTTCAAGTTTAGGAGTTTCGGTTGTGAGAAGACCTTCGTAGAGGGGTGCACGATCCTCCACGTCAGTTGTTGGTGGGCCCCATCCTGTTCAAGTCCAAGTTAGTTAGGCAGTTAGATTTCTAAATGTTGCCTATAAATATACATATGCTTGTACTAAACATTTGATCAATGAAAATATAATAAGATTCAGTCTTTCAGTTTCCAGTGCCATTCTTCTAAATACAGTGCAGGGATTAATCACAAGAAGAAGATATACTTGTGCAAGTTTTTAATTCCTTCGTTATGAATGTAAAATGGCAGGAATGTTTCAATTAAACAATTGGATTCAACCACTCCAATATTGATGGTGTGTCAAAATTGCCCACAAGAGGTAAGTTTTGCCTAATAAAAAATAAGAGAGTGGTGAAATTTAAATTGCAAATTCATTGGTTTTTGTTAGCAAGTTTACCAAAATTTTTTTTTTTTAAATCTGGATGTAAATTCCAATCATATCATCCGCTAATGATTGCAGTTTTAATATTTAAGGCAGGGGCGGATCTAGGATTTTCGTCAGGGGAGCAAAAAAAATATCGAATCGGGTTTAAATCCATTAACCAATTGGATACTCAATAAAAAACAATGCTTTAACTTATACTTTCCAATGCTTTGACTTGTAATTTCTAATGTTTTGACTTATAATTATAATTACCAATCAAAATTCAACAAATTTATTTCACTTTTAACTCTAAATTTAACCCGAATTACAAATCAAACGTCCAGAGGGGGGCAAAAAAAATTCCAGGAAGAGACAGAGTCAGTCAGAACCAATAAATCTCCACTAAAACTCAAAATCCAGGGGGAGCAGCTGCCCCCCGGATACACTTGGGTCCGCCCCTGATTTTAGGTATATTATTTTTGGCAATTCGAAGTAGTATGCTTACATCCATTTTGTTTTCTCCAATATCTTAAGTGATTCGCATATAAAGAAATAGTTTAAGCCTATTATTCATGTAACTAAGGATCACAATCAGACAATAAGCCAATTATCCAGCATATTTATATGGAAGACTTTCATAGTAATTTTATGTACTAACGGAGTTGATAAGTAGTTGATATGTACAATTAGTATTGTAATTCAAACTCACAAATGCAAGATGAATGATGGAGAGAAGATAGATAAGGAGAGATGTATGAGTATCATGTAAAATTAGTTATGAATAAGAAATTGTGAACTTTGTTCTGAAAAGACATCATTGGTCTATATGTGTTGTCAAAATTCAAAATTATACATATTTCAGTCTTAAACTTGAACCAATCCTTTTTTTTATAAGGGAAAAAAGAGAGACTATTTTGATCTGCTAGTCTATCAAAAACATAAGAAGTGATGCTCATTTATTTTCCTTAATTAAATTAACATGATAACTCTCATACTCTCATGCTTATTTATTTTCTTGAACAATTTTGGTGCATGCTTTCATTTCTTCTGAAGTTAAGAGAAGTAATGCTAATTAATGGGGTGTCAAGATATGGATGTTAAATGAATATCATCATGAATCCGACTTCTATTATTTAAACTTTAACCTCACGAGTTTGCACGGAAAGAATTAGAAATTTTGATTGGAGGAACTGAAAAGTAAAATGTTAAATGTATAATGTGTGACAGCTATGGTTCGAATCCAATTTTGATCAGCTAATTTGGATTCCCTAAAATGACTCAAATTTTGAGTTTGATTTTAGACCATCCAATCTGATCAAACACGAATATTAAAGAGACTCCGTGCATTCTACCTCGGACTGGATTGACTCAATTTCTGATCAAACAGTCCGGAACCAAACTCAAATTTGAGTTCTTTGGGGGATCAGGTTTCAGGTGTCAGCACATGCTTGAAGAGTGGGAGCATGTAACAAACATGTAATTTGCCAAGGTAAAATACATACATGATTACAGACAAAAGTTTAAACAACATCCACAATATGCAAGCTCCATCCATTTATATGAATTTAATAAAAGCAAACTTGATTTTTTTTTTAATAAAATAGATAGTCTGATGAATACAGTGCTGAATAGGGAAAAAAAAAAGTTGAACAAAATAATAAACAAACAAATAATCACATCTAAAAATGTGTCAAAACTCTGACAAAGGTTTCCATCGGTATACTTGCATATCCAAGTATCGTTCTGCAGGCTTACCCACTACATAAAAATGTTATAGCAGGAAGTATATTGCTATTAATATTATTATTATACAGTAACAGGGAACCAAAATACATAATTTAACTACAAAAGAAAGAAACAGATTAAAAAGAAAGAAAAAAAAGCAGAGAAGATCTTTTATGAGTTATCTCCTTCAGTCATTCCTTGGCATGGCAGCCCCTATTTACAAAGAAAGTTGCAATCGATCAACTTTGAGGAGAGATAATGATGATGATGATTATAAATAAATAAATTTCATTTACTGGTTCCATTGTTGGCATGGCTTGTGCTTGCTGGTACCAACTAGAACAGGTTGTTGGGCAACAATTTGCAAACAAGGATCATATGCATGGGTATATATAGAAATAAGAATGGGGGTTATAATTTCAATTATTAAGCAATTTCACAGAATAATATTAGCAAATTACTAAATTTTTCACATTAACACCTAGAGAAGATACTTTTAAAAAAAGACAACATGAAAGTAAATACACCTCATATCCCTCCTGAAGCAGTGAGACACAAGTTCTAAGATTACAATTAAATTGGTTCCATTTCAATTTATCATAAGACAAAATTTAATCACTCATATGAGAGTTGACAACATTTCTGAACTTTGTCAAAACCAAAATCCAAACAAAAAGGAAAAGACAGAAAACACCTTTTCTTTGTAGAAATGAAATTCACCTCTACATGTGAAAAAGAAATCCTCCAGAAAAAGAGAAAACTATGCTTCAATGTTAGCATTGGACTTGACCACCTCTTCCTCTAGCTCCTTCACAGCTGATATGAGACTACGAGTTGTACCATAAAGACCATTAAGGTGCAGCCCACTGTTTTCCATCTCCATCAAAAGAGCCTCTGCACGTCTCCAATCAATGGCCTTCAAACAAAGAGACTGTATGAGATTGTTATACTCATCCAAATTTGGTTTAACCCCATCTTCTTTCATCTCATGCAAACACTCGATTGCCTTGTCAAACTGTTCCCTTTTACAATAGCCACGAATAATAGTACGGTAGCAAACAGGGTTTAATTTCTCATGCCTCTCCTTCGCCTCATGTAACAAATCATGTGCCTCTTTCATCATGTCATACTTTGCATATGCGCTCATTATTACAGTATAGGTATACACATCAGGCCTCAGTCCCATATCTACCATCAGTTTCATTAATTCCACAGCCTCATCCATGTCTCCTTCTTTTGATAATGCAGTAATTACATAATTAAATGCTGCATTACCTGGTTTTGGGACTGATTCCACCATCCTTAAAAGCAAGTTTTTTGCCTCTTTCACTTCCTTGGCTTTGCACAGACCTTGAACTACTGACCCAAAAATATAACCCGCATTTCTAAGAGCATCCCCTTTATATTCATCTAACATCTCCAGAGCCTGTTTAACTGTCTCATCTCTTCTAGATAAAGCACCAACCAGGACATCTAAAACTGATGTGCCCACAGTCAGCTTTTTCTCCTTGGCCATGAGATACACCAGATGTGCCTCTTTTTGCCTTTTATCTTTGCAAAGTACAGAAATTACTTTACCAATCTTCTCTCCATCTGGTAAATTTCCTGAATCAAGCATCTTCTCACAAACAGTCCACGCACATTCAACCTCATTGATTTTACTAAGTGCTACAATAGTGAAATAATAACTGTCTCCATCATGAACACATGAAAAATCAGAAAACTTCTCAAACACTTCCAGTGCGGCCTTACCGTTTTTCAATTTGGAAAGAACACTCAATAAACCATTAAGTGCCTCAATAGGGACCAACCCCTTTTCTCCCTCAGCACCCAATTTCTTAATAAAATCCAACAATTTGTTAATATCCATTTTGAAAACCTCATCTGAACTGATAATTGCATTAACAAATAGGCCCACTGTCTTTCCAGTAACTGAAGAAGGATGCATTTCATAAATAACCCCGAAAAATTCTAATAACTTTTCAGGTGAAATATTGGAACTTTCTTGTAGAACTCTGGAAACTACCTCTTCGTTTATACCGTACCACATCTTGGCAAAACACCTTTCAACCCCTCCTGGGCTATCTATGGCATTTTTAACGTTCTTCACTTCTTCGTCTACATCAAACTCTACTTCTGAATCCACTGGTTCGAATACAGTCTGTGAATCGTCAGTTTGCACGACTTCTTCCCACAAATCGCTCAAGCTCTCTCCGCCCGCCGATTCCGAACCAGAGCTCTCGTTTAGTTCTTGGTTTAAGTTATGGTTTCTTGAATCATCTTCTTGTGTGACAGTTTCGGGGCTGGATGAAAAGGATCTGAGGTAGGGTAAATGAGATGAGACTGGGAGAGATTGACATGGTGTGTTCGAAGAAATGAAAGGGGGTACTAGGATTGGTGCTTGAGGGGGAACCTGAGGGATCCGCCATTGACGAGCTGATCGGAGAAGCAAAGCTCTCGCTTTGAACCGCCACATGTTTGTATTGTAGAGAGAGAGAGAGAGAGAGAGTAGCGAGCGAGCGATGTGAATAGTGGGGCTAGGGTTTAGGCACAATTTGCCCGAGAACCGACAAAATTTTAAAATGGCCCTCTTTGCGGTTAGAAATTGCGCAAGAACCCGTAACAATACAGTTCGCCACAGAGAAAGTTTTCCAAGGGGATGCAGTTGCATGCATAGTAACAAGATTCGGGTTTAATTCGCGAATTATTCGTGAATTAAACGTTTTTGACACTCCAGCGAATCAATCAGCGTTTTAAACGCTGATTCGAGAATTAAACGTTTTGTTCGCGAATTATTCGCGAATTCTACGAATTTTACGTATTAATTGCGTTTTGTTCGGAACAATTCGTCCGCGCGTGAAGAGAGAGGGAAATCGTTTTGCGGCTTTCGCGTGCCAACTTCAACTTTTTTTGAATTGTTTTGAGTGTATCACGTGGGTTAGCAGAGTGGGGGCCACTTCAACTTTTGTAATACCAAAACGGTACTTCTTTTAGATCTTCTATTTCTACTGACTATGTATTTCATTGTATCAAAGGCAGGTAACTTAATATTTATTTTTTCTTTAATTTTTTTTTTTGGGGTTTTGTTTTGTTTTTATTGTTTTTTGTTTTTTTTGCTTTCTTGTTGTACCGAATTATTTCTGAATTATACCCGAATTATATCCGAATCACGAATTTTTGACCTCGACGAACCTTTCCCGAACAATTAATTTGTGACTATGGTTGCATGCAGACAAAAACCACACGAAAGAATGTCCGGCAACTGCCTACTGGCTTGAATTCAGATCCTCTCCGGTACCGTAATAGGGAATCTTTTACAATTACTGGATCTGGACCGTCATTTTTAACTTGGCACGAATCTAGAAGCTCAATCCCCTGCGTTAGCCCGAATCTCAAAGCGGATGAGAGTTAATATATATCGAACCGTAAAGTGAAGGGAATCTTTTTATAGTATTGGAGAGAATACTTGTCCGCTATCCCTAAAGAAAAATATTTACACAGATCTACTATTGATGACGTGTCGAAACTTTATTAACCAAGGTCCAAGGACGAATATTCCCACCATGTGGTCCATGTGGGTTAGTTTGTAATCCGTCGTAAACGTTCAGGGAAAGGGAATCAATAAAGATCCCGAACCTTACAGTCAAACGACAAAAAGAGATTCCATTATACTCGATAAATAGTCCTGGGGAGATAGAACTAGTTGGGGAAAAATGGAGAAGAAGGTATGCTTGAATTTTCGACATTTTTCCTTCTTTGCACTCACCTTCTTTCTCTCCATTTCATCCCCGTCTAGTTGGGTTTGGGCGTATCAGAAAGAGTTTGATTACTTCGTCTTGGCTCTCCAGTGGCCAGGCACGATCTGCGCTCACACCGGGCAGTGTTGCTCCTCTAATGGCTGCTGCAGGCTAGCTCCTCTCTTAAATAATTAAATTGTTTTAATCCTTCCCTTTATTTAGGGCTTTCTATGTCCATTTTATAGCATAATTAAGCCTCTTGATTGATTAATTTTGGCATTGCTACCCAGGGATGCACAATATTATTTGCCCCAATGTATTATCACTTAAATGGTCTGTTCTATTTACATTTTAGTCTGCCAATCTCAAATTCATTAAGATCAGTTATTGTTCTGTAGTTTTACGACCAAAAATGTAATTCTACTTCACAGAGGGCAAAATTGGAGAGAACTAGCTCTTTGTTGAGTTTTAGTACTTCACCTTATTTGTTTGTATTTCATGATTTTTTTAAGAACAGTCAGTATCATGTAGTTTTACTAAAAGACGTAGCACCTACTTTAGATAGTGCAAAATTTACTCTCTTTAGAGGAACTAAGTGCTTGCTGTGTTTAAATACTTTACAGGTCAGAACCCATCAATTGGTTTACAATTCGTAAGTCTGCTTTACTGTCCCTGTTCCCTATTAATGTGTACTCATATTCTATGAGTCTATTATATGGTGGTTTGTGTGATTAAGTCTACGGATTTCAATGTTGAAAGAGAAAAAAACAAATTCCTTATATACTTCTGAAGCTTGCATTTTAAATATACATGACTGACAACAAACAGATGTATAAATAAAATATGTAAAAATAAAACTCAGCTAAACTAGTATCTAAAACAAGTTTATTTTATGGTAGTGCAACGACTAACTATTATTTTATTTACCAGATGGTCTATGGGCAAACTTTGATGATGGGACATGGCCATCATGTTGTACACATGCTGGTTTTGATATTAACAAGGTTGTTGAAATATAAATCAGAATCTTCTTGCATTCATTTTTATTTAACAAGAACTTTCACCTGATTGATGCCGTCTTTTACAGTCAATAAGCGTAAATTTATTCTGTTCCGAATTTGTTTGACTTAGATCAAGTCACTGATGCCAGAACTGGAGGCATACTGGCCGTCCTTATACTGTACCTCTTCAAGGCGTTGCTTCAGTGGAAAGGGACCGATATGGGCACACGAAGTAACAACTCATTTTTTTTTTACTACTAAATTCTACATAATATAGCACGAGAAAGATCTTGCTTCGCAAATTTAAAGGAGGTTTTTGAATAATTAGTGATAGTTCAGGGTCTCTTTTCTGAATGTCTCCTCTCTTCATATACAATTTCATTGAAATATCAAGTAGCTAATGAAAGTTTTTTTTTTTTTTTGTGTTGCATGTGGTTGACTGGTGATATTCTCTTTTCCTTAGTGGGTAATAACTAATAACTCTCTCCGTAAGACATGCATTTACGAACTTATTCTATTAAACTTTCGACTTGATTAGCTAAATGTTTATAATTTTTTCAGAAAAACATGGGACGTGCTCTTACCCTGTAATACAAGATGAATACGACTATTTTGCTACAACCTCAATCTTTATACCAAGTACAATGTTACAGTAAGTATTAAAATTTATAATTTATGATTGATTGCCATTCATGTTAGCTGTTTAAAAGTCAAATTAGCTTGCTATTGACTATAGAAAACATGGTCCATATTATAAAGGACATACTGGTATAGCACACAAATCTGATTCTTCCTTGACACAACATGTGTAATAAGCTCAATTGTAAGGAACAATTCTTCTTTTTCTAATTTTTGGTTTGATGTAAACAATATTGTCACCAAAATTCCTTAGTTGATGTAATAGAGTGGAACTTTATTAGTGAACATTTTGGGTGGAGGGTCGTTTGTGAACAGTTATATGATTTATTGTGCAAACTTTGTTCTTGCTACTTCTATATACCTGTCAACGGACCTTACCTGTTTTTTTTTTAATCTTTTGATTGGGGGGATGGGGTTGGTGTTTTCCTTCATGGTCTTTACCGGTCCTTCCAAATTTTGTTATACAATTTGTATGTTTTCAATACATAGAATGTATAACTTGTACAGAGAGAATTTAAAATAAAAATGTCCTTACTGGATATATTCATTACCTCAGGTAAATTGAAGGGTATTTTAGGGAAAAGTCCGTCATCTAACTTCCTGTAGCTTGTAACATACATTTCTCATGGGTGTGAAATGCATGTTCTGGTTTTTGTAGAGGATTTTGAAAAATGCTGGCATTGATGCTCAAAATGGTGAGAAATACTTATTAGGTGATGTAGTCTCAGCCATTAAAAATGAATTTGGTGCAACACCTTTGCTTGTCTGCAAACACAGCTCAGTCGAAGAACTTAGAATTTGCTTTTACAAGGATTTTAAGGTTAGTACAAATGTTTGTTTTATTTTCTTTGACAAATTATTTATTTTATTTTATTTAGTTGAAACAAATATAGGAGGCCAACCAATCCTGCAAGTATGTGCAAATTATTTGTTCTAATGCTCATTTTTCAGCCTCGTGATTGTGTGAGTGGATTATCAAGTAATGCAACGGATGATATAACAAAATCAAGCTCATCATGTCCTCTGTACATCAGCCTACCTACTTACAAGCCCCTTGGTAAGTTCAATATGAATTTGTGTTCTCTTTTTCAGTGCTCTGGGTTACTGATACATGCTTCTTTTATCTTCTAATTTCAAATTGAGACGAAGTTATCATCAAAAGACAATTGTGCTTCAAATATGCAGCAATTAAGGACAAAGCATCAAGGATTCAAACAACCAAGTGGGAAATTATAAGCCTAACTGGTAACCAACTAGTATGGGTCCTGCACTGATACAGACAGTATTATCCAAATTTTGGGGGGAGTGTTTGTATAAATTTCATGTAAAAAAAAAAAAAAAACTGAGCACACAAAAAGATTCCTAGAAAATATCTGTTTTGGTACCATTAAGGCTCTATCTGACTGATATGTCAATTCTTATTCCTCTGACACATTAATTTGAATGAAACAGCTGTTGGTGATATGAGTGCTGAAATTCTTAATTCTGAGAAGACAGACGTGTACAGATTTCTTGTCTCAGCTTAAAGGAATGGCCATGAAAATTTTAATGTATACAAAGTAGCTATGAGTGGTGAAATTCTCAACTCTCAGAAGATCAACGTGTACAGATTCACCTTAATAGCACAATATATGTGTATTATTTTTCTTGGTCTGAAATATCAATGACTACAACAAAATGTACCATTTTCAGTTCAGACAATCAATTGTATTAATCCTGGATATCTGGGTTTAATTTCAGTTTCTTCCTTTGATTTTTCTTATTTCTTATTTAATGAACAGTTTCATTCCCTAATGTCGATATAAGACATATTTTCTCTTTTAAAGGATATATATTACCTGTAATATAGTACAGTTAGGTCTGCAAGCAAGTTGAGCTCAGGGAACACAACCCTATCCCTCAAAAAATTGAAGTATCACCGGGGGGCGGATCCAGGATTTTCATCAACGGGGGGCAAAAAAATATCGAATCGGGTTTAAATCCATTAACCAATTGAGTACTTGATAAAAAACAATGTTTTAACTTATACTTTTCAATACTTTGACTTGTAATTTCTGATGCTCTGACTTACAATTCTAATTACCAATTAAAATTCAACAAATTTATTTCAATTTTAATCCTAAATTTAACCCGAATTACAAATCAAACATTCAGAGGGGGGCAAAAAAAATTTCAGGAGGAGCAAAATTGGTTGGGACCGATAAATCTCCACTAAAATTCAAAATCCGGGGGTAGCTGCTTTCCTGGAACCATCTGGGTCCACCCCTGAGTATCACACGAAAGAAGCATATACTGAATGCATGCTTGCAAGAATTCATATTGTTCATTCATGAATATGTGTTTTCCGACAAGTGTCGGACGCAAGTTGAGCTGAACCATTTGAGTCCGATGAGTGTCGGACGCACCCCGTTCCCAAGAGCGAGTGAGCTGTAATCCCACTTGACGAGCCAATTTCTCCACTCTATCCATTTATGAGAAAGAAGAAAATTCACGTTTTAGCGGAGAAGTTCAAACCAAATTGGAATCGGGAAAGAAGGCCCTTCCTTTTGGAATTCGTATTCTCTGCATTAACTCAAAAAACGAATCTTTTGGGTTAATGCATCTGTACCGTTTGATTAGCTTTAAGATCCTTGTCGATCAAATTTGCACTAATATTAAAGAGCTCCCTGCTTTATAGGCAGATGTCGGATTGGCTCTGTTTAAAATCAGACGGCCGAGATGTATTAATTCAAGGAAGCGACTAGTTGTACCCAGTTTTTACTCAAAAAAAACTGTCATTTGACTTGCGCGAATACTGTAAAACTCTATTATGAATACCGTATCTTTAACAACAAATCATGTATAATACGTAATTCAAAATTCTAACAACCAGCGACCATTGCAAGTAGTCCCAAGTTAGTTGCAAACCGTTACCAACTTGCAAACTACCTATACTTTCGGCGGGACCACATGCTGTACTTTCAGATTGACAACTTCTGGAAGATTTGAAAAGCGAACCACTTCTCAAACTTGCAGTTTACAAATAACACCCAAAATTATGCAAAATTAATTTCTTTGCATCAAAATTAAATTTTTCTTTTTCCAAAATTAAAATTTTTAATTTTTTTTAATTTTTTTAAATTTAGAAAAAAAAATCGTCATTTTTTTTCTTCAATTATTCATATTTATATATGGATCTATATCATATAAAATAAGACTTCAATACTGTAAAGATGCAAATTATAAAACTAACAGAAGTGAACTACAAAACTTCAATACTGTAAAATTGACACCTGAAACTATAAAAATAACATATACAAACTATACAATTTCACTAGTCATAAAAATAACTGTTGACACGCATAAACTAACAGTAGCAAACACAAACAACCACAAACAATAACTGTTCACTAACATCAATACAATAAAACACATTGGAGTTTGTTACTTCATAACCCTCTTGTGCACGTTATTTGGATGAGTGAGAAGCTTCATCGCTAGAACCACACGGTCTTTCGAAATATCATCCTGCAAAAAAAAAAAAAAACAATTGTGTATATTACATAATGTGAAATAATTGTTAAATATATATCATATAAAATAATACCTATATCATGTAAAACTGTTAAACATACATGTAAAAACAATACACTTCAATACAATGCATATATCCTGTAAAATAATACATATATCCTGTAAAACTGTTGAGTATATTCTATAAAATACTGTACATAACCTTTAAACCTAATTGATAGATCCTGTAAAATAATGTATATATCATGTAAACCTATTGAATAAATACTAGAAATTAAAATCAGTAAAACCGTTAAACAGATTTTGTAAATTTTCCATATATCTTGTAAAACACAATATATATCCTGTAAATCCATTAGATAAATACTGCAAATTTAAATGAGTAACACTGTTAAACAGATCCTGTAACTATTGAATATATGTTTTAAAAATATATACTGAAGTATAACAATATGTCATAAAACCACTGTAATTGTCTATATTACATCATGTAAAACAATTGTATATATCCTGTAAAATCAGACATTCAGATAACAAGAGATCAGTGAAAACAATTGCATATATCCTGTAAAATAATAGCTATATCATGTAAAAATGTTAAGTATATCCTATAAAATACTGTACATAACCTTCAAAATTGGTTCATCCTGTAAACATTGTATATATCCTGTAAACCTATTAATAAATACTGGAAATTTAAATCAGTAAAACTGTTAAACAGATCCTGTAAATTTTTCATATATCCTGTAAAACACTGTATATATCATATAAAACACTGTATATATCTGTAAAAATTGTATATATCCTGTAAACCTACTAGATAAATACTGGAAATTTAAATCAGAAACACTAATAAACAGATCCTCTAACTATTACATATATGATGTAAGCTTTTGCATATATATACTGGAGAAATGTGAAACAGATCCAATAAAATAAAGCAAAGAAATACAATGCATAGATCATGTAATATACTGTCAAACTGTGAAACAGATTCTAAAAAATTCTATACAGAACCTTTAAACCTAACAGATAAATCCTGTCAACTAATTACTACAACCTGTAAACTTACTACATGAACCCTGTAAAATAAAATAAGTAAATAACTCACTGAATTTAGATTTCAATGCTGGCCTTCAACCTAAATCGAAAATGATGAATATCGTCAATCTTCGCTGGAGAATACAAATTCCATCGTGTTCTTCTTTCAAAAGTAAAATCGAATATTGTAAAACAAAATATCAAATACAGTAATTTCTTACATGATTTTAGCCTCAATTTCTCCTCGCCTGAGTTCCTCTCGGCTAGTCTAGCTTGATCATTTAGGCTCTTCTACTGGTTTTGGATCGATCCGGCTGATCGTAGATGAAAATCACAGGAGAGATCGCCAATTTGGAGAAGAGATAGCTAAATTTGAAAAGAACGGAGGAGAGAGACTAAATAACGCTAATTGGAAACTTAGTTTGCTGATTGATAAATCCTGTAAACCTAGGAGATAAATCCTGTAAAATATTGTATAGATTATGTAAATCTATTAGATAGATCCTGTAAATAGATGTTGTAAACTAAAATTTTCAAATATTGATCGAGAGAAGTGCCATTTGGTCGAGACAAAGGCGATCGCTAGAGAAATCGAGAAAGTATACAGATCGTCTTGAAGAAAAAAACGAAATCGACAAATCGACAATTGTATGGTGTCAAAAACAAAAATAGTGGAAAATCAGGACCTAAAATTGAGGAAAAATTAATTAAAAAATTGAAAACCCTAGATCCTTTGAAAAAATCGAATCAATCAAAATTAAATCTGAGAAAATCAATGAATCATAACTGGACCAAAGTTTAAGATGCAATAAATCTGAGAAATCACCGCTGTATTCTTCGTCATCCAAGTGGTCCAGTACTTCGTCGCCGTTGCTGCCGTCGATAGGTAACTTTCTTTTTCTTCGCCGTCGTGTGTCGCAGTCGCTGCCGTCGCGCGTAGTTGAGAGGAGAGGAGAGGGGAGAGAGCAAAGTGGAGGGAGCAGAGAGAGGACAAGTATCCTCTGTAGTACCGCACAAGTGGGCCCACTACTTTACGGTCCAGATTAAGTAAAAAACGGTGCCTATTCGGGATTCGAGAAGGGGCAGTATTATTTGTGCTTTGATATTCGTGCAAAGTTAAAAAGAACGGCCCGGATCCAATTACTCCACATAACAGTACCTCTGTAGTACTCAGAGGATATGAATTCGCAGAGAGATTAGGAAAAGAGATCAAAAAATTTTGTTTTTGCAGAGGGAGAAGATCAGCAATTTATTTTAAACAAAATGGAGAGAGAAGATCAGATCGGGAAATTTCATGAAAAAAGAAGTTGTTGGAAGTCGTTAGATTTCGACAGTTAAAACGCGTTAGAAAGTAGTTTGGGTAAAAAGCAAAACATTAAGTTGAGTAGTAAAACATTTTCTCTTAATTCAAAAGATGCTCTTTTGAGTTAATGCAGACGACCTTTTCTCTTAATTCAAAAGATGCTCTTTTGAGTTAATGCAGACGATAGATATGTCTACTGACCGTTCGATCATTAAAAGATAAAAGACCCGTGTTCAAGGGATGCAGTTGCATGCAGACAAAAACCAAACGAAAGAACGTCCGGCAACTGCCTACTGGCTTTCCAAAAGAAAAATATTTACATATATCTACTTTTGATAACGTGTCGATACTTTATTAACCAAGTACGAATATCTCACACCACGTCGGTAAGTTTGTAATCCGTCGTAAACCTTCAGGGTGAGGACATCAATACAGATTCCGAACCTAGATTCGAATACTCGATAATATTCCTTTTTCTCTATGATAAATAGTCGTAGGGAGATAGAACTAGTTGGGGAAAAATGGAGAAGAAGGTATGCATGAATTTTCGACATTTTTCCTTCTTTGCACTCACATTCTTCCTCTCCATTTCGTTCTCGTCTAGTTGCGTTTGGGCTTCTCAGAAAGAATTCGATTACTTCCTCTTGGCTCTCCAGTGGCCAGGCACGATCTGCGCTCACACCGGGCACTGTTGCGCCTCAAATGGCTGTTGCAGGTTAGCTCCTCTCTTAAATTATTAATCCGCTTTTATCCTTCCCGTAATTTAGGGCATCCTATGTCGATTATAGCATAGTTAAACCTCTTGATTGATTAATTTTGGCATTGCTAGCCAGGGATGCACAATATTATTTGCCCCAATGTATTATCACTTAATCGTCTGTTCTATTTACATTTTAGTCTGCCAATCTCAAATTCATTAAGATCAGTTACTGTCCTGTAGTTTTACGACCAAAATGTAATTCTACTTCACAGAGGGCAAAATTACTCTATGGAGAGAAATAACTTTTTGTTGTGTTTTAGCACTTCACCTTGTTTGTATTTCATGAACTTTTTTTAAGAACAGTCAGTATCATTTAGTTTTACTAAAAGATAAAAGATGTAATTTCTACTTCAGATAGTGCAAAATTTATTCTCTTTAGAGGTACTAAGTGTTTCCTGTGTTTAAATACTTTACAGATCAGAGCCCATCAATTGGTTTACAATTCGTAAGTCTTCTTTACTGTCCCTATTCCCTATTAATATGTACTCTGTTCTATTCGTCTATTATATGGTGGTTTGTGAGATTAAGTCTACGGATTTCAATGTTTAAAAAAAAAAAACAAATTCCTTAGATACTTCTGAAGCTTGCATATTAAAATTCATGGCAGACAATAAACAGATGTGTAAAAAATATATGTTAAAATAAAACTCAGCTAAACTAGTATCTAAACAAGATTATTTTATGGTAGTACAACTACTAACTATTATTTCATTTACCAGATGGTCTATGGACAGACTATGATGATGGGACATGGCCATCATGCTGTACACATGCTGGTTTTGATATTAACAAGGTGGTTGAAATATAAATCAGAATCTTCTTTCCTTCATTTTTATTTAACAAGAACTTTCATCTGATTCATCCCTTCCTTTACAGTCAATAAACTTAAATTTATTATGTTCTTAATTTGTTTGACTTAGGTCGAGTCACTGATGCCAGAACTTGAAGCGTACTGGCCGTCCTTATATTGTACCTCTTCGAAGCGTTGCTTCGGCGGAAAGGGACCGATTTGGGCACATGAAGTAACAACTCAATCTTTTTAATAAAATTTACAACTAATTTCTACATAATATGACATAAGAAGGATCTTGCTATGCAAAACTAAAAAGGAGGGATTTTGAAAATTAGTGATAGTTCGGGGGGCTCTTTTCTGAATTTCTCCTTCTATTCATATATACAATTTCATTGAAGTATGAAGTAGCTAATGAATACTTTTGTGTTGCATGTGGTTGCATGTGCTTCACTGGTGATATTCTCTTCCTTAGTGGGGTAATAACTCTCTCCTTAGACACACTAATTACTTATTCTATTAAACTTTTTGACTTGATTAGCTAAATGTTTATAATTTTTTCAGAAAAACATGGGACATGCTCTTACCCTGTAATACAAGATGAATACGACTACTTTGCTACAACCCTCAATCTTTATACCAAGTACAATGTTACAGTAAGTATTATAATTTTAAATTTATGTCTGGCCACCATTCATGTTAGCTGTTTAAAAGTCAAATTAGCCTCCTGCTAATTTGACTACAGACCATGGTCCATACTAATAACGGGCATACTAGTACAGCACAACAGCACTCAAATCTGATTCTCCTATATGCAACATGTGTAATAAGCTCAATTTTATGGAACAATCCTCCCTCTTTAAATTTTCGGTTGATGTAAACAATATTTTCACCAAAATTCCTTAGTTGATGCAATAGAGTGGAACTTTATTAGTAAACATTTTGGGTGGAGGGTGGTTTTGAAAATTTTGTTCTTGCTACTTCTATACCTGCCAAAGGTTCTTGCTTGCTTTTTTTTATCGTTTTTTTTTTTGGTTTGGGGGAGAGGGTTGGTGTTTTTCTTCATGGTCTTTACCAGTCCTTCCAAATTCTGTTATACAATTTGTATGTTTTCAATACATAGAATTGTATAAATCGTACAGAGAAAAATTAAAATTAAATGTCCTTACTGGACATATTCATTACCTCAGGTAAATTGAAGGGTATTTTAGGGAAAAATCCATCATTAAACTTCCTGTAGCTTGTAACATACATTTCTCACGGGTGTGAATTGCATGTTCTGGTTTTTGTAGAGAATTTTGAATAATGCTGGCATTGATGCTCTAAATGGTAAGAAATACTTATTAAGTGATGTAGTCTCGGCCATTAAAAAAGATTTTGGTGCAACACCTTTGCTTGTCTGCAAAAAAGGTTCAGTCGAAGAACTTAGAATTTGCTTTTACAAGGATTTTAAGGTTAGTATTATTTTCTTTCAAGAAATTATTTCTTCTATATAGTTGAAAGAAATATGGTACGCCAACCAGTCCTGCAAGTATGTGAAAATATTTTGTTCTAATGCTCATTTTTCAGCCCCGTGATTGTGTGAGTGGATTATCAAGTAATGCGATGGATGATATAACAAAATCAAGCTCATCGTGTCCTACGTACATTAACCTACCAACATACAAGCCCCTTGGTAAGTTTGGTTCAATATGAATTTGTGTTTTCTTTTTCAATGCTCGGGGGTACTGGTGCATGCCTCATTTTTCTTCTAATTCGAAATTGAAGTGGAAGTTATCATCAAAAGATAATTGTGCTTCAAATATGCAGCAATTACAAGCCTAACTGCTGACCACCTAATATGGGTCCTGATACACAGTGTTATCTAATTTATTTATTTTTTGGGTTGGGAGGCAAAAAGAAAAACTGAGCATGCAAAAAGATCTCTTTTGGTACTGAGTCAGAATGAAACAGTGTCATTAATGATCCATCCGACCGGTAACGTCTATCCGTATTCCTCTGACACATTAATTTGAATGATACAGTTGTTGATCATATGAGTGGTGAAATTGTTGATTCTGAGAAGACCGACGTGTACAGATCTCTAGCCTCAGCTTAAAGGAATGGCCATGTAAATTTTAATGCATGGAAAGTAGCTATTGTTGTATTCAATCAAGATTCTCCTTAATAGCATAATATATATGTATTATGCTTCTCGGGCTGAAATAAAAATGACTAGAACAAAAAATGTACTATTTCTTGGTCAGGCAATCAATTCTAATAATCCTGGAGAAGAAGCTGGGTTTAATTTCATTTTCTTCCTTGATTTTCTTATTTCTTACTTGAGGGACATTTTCATTCCCTGATCTCTATATCAGAATTGTTTTTTTTTTCTTTTAAAGGATATATTCCCAGTAAGGTTTGCAAGCAAGTTGAGCCCAGGTAACACAACTCTTATCTCTAAAAGCATATCTGAATGCATGCATGCAAGCTGGTTTGAAGGTAGGGCTACTCATGAGCTGAGGTTAGTCCGAGTTGGAGGCAACTTGAATTCAACTCGTTAACTTATGAACTGATTCAACTCGAGTTGCTCATCCAGAACCGAGTTGAAAACCCAACTTATGAGCAACTCGAGTCAACTCGTGACTTGTGAGCCAATTCGCTTATCATGACAACATAATGTTTATTATCTTTTAATCTATTTTAGATTTTGACAGTTCCATTTAGGTTACATAATTCTATTGAATTTTAGCTACTTTATCTAACTACAATCTATCTAAACGATTCAATATCATTTACTAAGTAGCTGGATTTTATCAAATCGAAACGTTCAGTTCTAATGATATTTATATGTAATTTAATTGTATCAGCATAATTAGTATTAACTTGTTTAGTTGCATTACAAACAAAATTAATGGAGATCTGGATTATAATCTTCTTATTATTAAAAACAAAATTGGGGCAATACGGATTTAACTCGTGAGTCAACCAAGTCAATCAACTTGAGTTGTTGGCAAGTTGATTCCGAACGAGTTATGAGTCGTGAGCTTTATGTGCACTCTTCTTTGAGGGGAGCCCTATTTTGAGCTAAATTATTACAATATTGAACGTTAAGAGAAATTTTTCTCTTCTTTCTCTCCTTTATCTATCTCAATTAATACAAAAATTAATAAAGAAGTTAATAAAGGAAAAAAGTTAACCAAGAAAATAACATACAAAGAGAAGAAAAATTGTTTCAATCCCACATCTCTCTCCTTTCCTTGAAAAAAAAAAAATTAAACTTTTAATGGCAGGGTCACTGACTCACTCTACACACCAATAGTTGAGAACAATTTTTTTTAAATGTTTTGGTCTTACTACAAACTTAGGGGTGTATACGGCGAATTCGGAGCGGATAATGTTAATATCAAATTCATATTCATATTCCAATGAGCGGATACAAATACGAATACATATAGTAAACAGATGTCAAAATGTAAAAGCGAATCCATCTTAAACGGATAAGGATACGGAACGGATAATTCACGAATACGGATTCGAATACGAATATAAAACGAATAATTATCAGATAATTGAGTCAGAATAATTCACTCTAATGTTTTAATTATATAATATTATATAAGTTTTATAATCAAAATAGACCTTTTTATAGTATTGCAAAAAAAAACAGAAAGAAAGAAAAAGAGCACAAAATCGCATGTCATAAATCACAAAACGCATATCCGGTCCAAGCTCAAACTAGCAAATAATCCCACATGGGAATTCAAAGCATGAATTGAATGCGGTTACAAACAAAACTACCCCACGTGGCCGCGGATTCGGAGAAATTGGATTTGGAAAATAAATATTATACCCGCTTCACTTCAACTACTTTTTAGAAATTAAGATTTTTAAAGTTTCTAATTCTTATATTTTTGAAATTAATTTTAGAATTTCTATTAAGCCACGTCAGCAACAAATTAAAAAGGAGAAATAATTTGAGCCAATCATTTGACCAACATGGAGTTTATAAATAGTTTCTTAATAAGAAACTTTACTGTATAGTTTCTAAATAAGAAACTCTCCCACATCTCTAAAACTGAATTAGAAACTGCCACATCAGATTAAAAACTCTAATAATACAACGGATGCAGATACTCTTAATTGACCTAGCTACCTAAAAGAAAGATGACACCAATTGAATGGGACGCTACGCTGCCTCCGTTTTATTTCGACCTGCTTTGTACTTCATATTTGAATTATCAACCAAGAAAATTTTGCATAATTGTGATAGCTGAAGCTTAGAAGGGTTGAATTTGGACTTATTGATAAATTTTGTTTGAGCCAAGCAAAGTGCACCGGTAGGCAGTTGCAACTATAGAGAAAGAGAACCAAACATTCCCCACCCATCTGTCACGAACAGTGCTCTATCTTCATTTGGGTTTAGGATTTAGGGTTCAGAGTATGTTTGGTTGTAAAATAAGAATAATTAGAATAGTCAAATCAAGAATAGCTATTGTTTGTCTTATTAGAATAGTCAAATTTCAAAATTCTTAGAAATAATCTATTCTAATAAGACAAAAAGTTTGAATTCTCTAATTTAGCAATTTTAACCCAACCAAACACGAATAGGCTATTCCGAATAACTTAATCCCAAAAATAACCTATTCTCAATCCAACCAAACATGCTTTTAGTGTCTAAATTGCTCTATACCAATGATATAACAAATTAAATCGGAAATAATATAAAACCAGGAAAATCCATATGGTACCACTTGATCCCGACTTGTACTCTTTTATCATTATTTTCAAGCATTTCAATTTTTTTATCCAGACGGTAATACTTGATCCCGATTGGTATGTTGGTATAATTGATACACTTACAATGGAGATTGATGGAAAGATCTTGAGTTTTTATGCAGTTACACACAACAATGATCATGATAATGGTTTTGTCATCATGCTCGAAGAACTTCGCATTAAGTATCAAGAATAGTTGGCTTTTAAAAAAAATATTGCTCATGAAATGATAAGTGAATTCTAAATCAATTTGATGTTATCTTAAAATCTAATGCTTGACCTCCTAAAGTCAGTCCACCAAAGTTGAATAATAAGATAAAGACAATAAGTTTTATACGACGAGATCCTTATAGTTTTGAGTTTGTTGAAGCTTCCTGTCAGTACGGTTCGAGCAAAGAGCTTAATCTTAGAAGTCACGCACATAGAGATGATTATGAAGCAAGCAATGAATTTTGTAGTTCTATTTCAATGCAGGATGCAAATGTAAGGATTTTTTTTATGAATACACAATATTTGAATTCTATTTTTACTTTTTTATCAAAGTTTGACTTAGTTTGTAGAAGCTTTCTTATTTTTTAAACTTTTTTGAAGAACTATATATGTTATTAGAGCAAAGCTAGAGTGTGATGTGCTCACCAAGAGAGGTTGGTGAGCACAACTCCAAAAATCTATCGGATTATCTTCAAACGACGAATTCAAACCGTTGAAATCCATCTACTATGTACATGAATTTTTTTGGAAGTTTTGAATTCATTTAGTACAAAGTCAAGCGGTCAAAACAATGAACCTTTTATAAGTTATTTTATAAGTGTATTCATTTTTCAATATTTTTTTACCGATTGACCTTGTACTAAATGAATTTGAAACTTTTAAAATTTCGCATATACATGCATCGCTCATGAAGTAGATGGATTTCAATGTTTTGGATTCACCGTTTGAAGCCAATCCGATAGACTTTTAGAGTTGTGCTCACTAATCCCTCTTGGTGAGCACATCACATTCTAGTTTTGCTTATGTTATTATGAATAATTATTACGATTTTTATATATTTGACGATTCTCATGGTTGATATATATGATTCAAGCAAAGAAACTCATAATAAATGTTAGTTATACGAGCATAGTTACAAATTATAAAGTATGCAATGAGTTTAATGGTTCTACTGCAAAGTCGGATGGAAATGCAAATATTTGTTCTAAATGTTGTGCATAGAATATTAATTTCATCAAGTTTTGGTCACAGTAAGAATAAGAATTTCATTAGTACACTTGGGCAGAACTTAGCATCGTGAATTTCTAAATGTGACACTTTAATATCTTCTTTTATTTTATTGAGAAGGTGGTAGCACAGTTAACTAAAAAAAAATTTAGAATTGTGGCCACTTAAAGATCGAGAGTTTAAGTCTTGTTCTTGACTTCGCATTGAAGATTTCAAACAAAAAAATACCTTTTTTTATTCTTTCTTTTATTGATTTTTTTTCTTTATTAACTTTTATATTAATTGTGATAGATAATAGAGAGAGTAGAAGAGAAAAATAGATATTTTAAGAGAAAAATTTCTCTTAGCGTTCAATATTACAATACTTTAGTTCAAAATAGCACTTCCCTATTTGAAGGCAAACATTCACACAGTTCATTCATACTTGGATAAAAGTTAGCTGAACTTAGACGGATGCATCCCCATCCACTCAGAGTTGCTGAACATTGGGACACTCGGAAACAAGACATAATCTTGTCAAAAAAATTTATAAAAAAATAGAGATATTGGTGTCATTTTTTCGAATTCGCATCCTATGAGATATCTCAAACTTTGAGTGTTTTTTCTGGAAAATCTCAACCGTTCAAATACGTTGTGCATGAATCTCAAAGCACAAATAATACCAGCCCTTGCACTATCCCCGAATAGGCACCGTAAACATCGGTCAAGCAAAAGTTGAAATATTTCACATGATACACTCCATTCTTTCCGGAATAAGAAAAAAATCATTCCAAACTTTTGGAGCTGTTCGGCAAGAAGGGATTAAGCTTCCTCAAGACTCTTTTAACTTTTTTTAGCTCCCTTAGCCGCTTAATCTTGTCGAACATCAGTTACTTAACGCAATTAAGATCACCTCCTTTAGTCTCCTTTTGCCCGGATCTTAATCTCCTACTCGGGCCTTAAGACACATCTACCATTTTCTTTAGCTTCCTTAGTTTTTATCCGCTAATTAAAACAACCAAACATCAATTCCTTAGCATAGATTATGATTTAATCGCATTGCTCAACATCAGTTCCTTTGAGCTCTTGCTTAGACCGACTTGAAATGGGGTTGAGCTCCAGCGCTGCATGGACTCCCAACTTGGAAATTTTCCCATTATATCAAGAAATGCCTTTCAATTTTTTGGTTTTAGAATGACTTGGAAGTTCAAATCGATACAAGTTTAACTACTCTGAGCTCCATTGTGGAGTGGTGGTTTTCTTTTTTTTTGTACATTGTTTCAAATAGATTAAGTGTCCAACGGCTAATCGCATTGTTCAATTAGCTTATTACAACTCATTGCGCACATAATCTAATATCACACAACATATTTTTTTTCCATTAAAACCACATGTAAAGAGCACTGGTACCAAGCAATTTGTACTTGACTCCAATGTTTTTACATCCTAAAGCAACTAAATAAGAATCTAACAACATATCAATAGTTTGCTTTTAAGTACACTAAAATAAATACGCATTCAACAATATTTGGTCCGAGTTCAGGTTGCTGAAGACATTATAGATCAAGTTAGTTGAACACACTAGTTAAACTAGTACGCTGCACTCATGCGAGCTTTCAATTGACCGCAAAATTTGGGAGAAATATACATGACTTGGGAGTTCATTGAGCATACCATCGTCTTGATCAAATCCTTAGATGAAAATAAAAAGATATAACATACGGCAAAAACGAACTAAAATACTTCACGAAAACACAAGTAACGCAAGATCCAAAAAAAATAATCTCAACCTTAAGAAATGAACCAAAATTGAAACTGGCATACCAAGTTCCACAAAATCTCGGCACGAACAAAAACTACAAGGATAACTAGTCTTTTGGTTTCCATAAAACAGAACTACATTAAAGAGAAATATACTAGAGATGATATTGTATGATCTTGTTTCATTCATCATCCTCATCATCATCAGCACCACCAGATGAGTTAATGGCGTTGAGGCGCTTAAGGAGACTGGCTTTCCTTTCATCGTAGGTAAGCTTCTTCAAGTTGTACCTATTATTCAGCAAATCAAGTCAGAAAAAGTTAAAACATCTAATATAAGCAACAACATTTAAAGCATGCAATCTGGACAGGTCCTTTTTGAGTATTTACTTCCCAAAAATTGTATTGCTCTCTACTTCAAAAATACTTTCATGCAGTATTGCATACAGCTCATATAACAGACATTAACCCCAAAATATACTTTGTTGATCGTATTTTCAACTACCTATGACTCTAAGAGCTAACAATACAATAACATATCTTGTGTTTTTCAGAATCAAGTTTTTCTACAACCTAGACACACCTTCCTCTATTTATAAAAAAATTACCATTTATCAGATAGTACTTTTGATCATTTTATATCTCCACTTTACAGAATTAGTTTATACTTGTACCGACCAAAGATTGGTTTTCAATTAGTAGAAAGGAAAACATGTTAGAGCATGATACCTCTTGTGCTCCTTGGGGGCCTCCTTGGTGGACTTGACAATACATGGGTCAGCCCTAATGGCAGCATGGACCTTCTTGTACAAGGCCTCCATGTCATCAGCAGTGATACCTCTCTTGATGTACTCGCTGAAGTGAGACTGGTACTTATCTGGCTCATCCTCCTCCATTGACTGCACATCAAATACAACATAATAAATGGAAAAAAAATATCTACAAGAATAAAACAATTTGATCATAAAGTTCCATTTGATTTGGATTCTCTACTCAGGAATAATAATTATTTATGAGGTATGGGTCCACAAAACCAACTAGCATCAACTTGAGTTGTTAATGAATTCAAGTACACATCTCAAGAATTCAAGTTGGTCCAACGCCATCCACTTTTCCCACTAGCATCAACTTGAGTTGTTAATGAACTTGATATAAGCACTTCCACTAAACCAACTACTAAGATATATGACCAGCACTGACCCTCATATAAGTAGCAACATGGCCACCGAAGATGTAGGTACGGTGCACATCGGCATCCAGCTGCTTTCCATCCTTCTGGAAACCAGCAAACCTCTTGTCACTGTGTGGGATGTCAATACCTCCATCTAAGGCTCCCTTAGTTCAGACAAAATACAATCACTAAATAAGTATATAAGAAGATTGTTAGAAAAGGCAAAACACGAAAGGAACATGAGACTACCTTAAGAGCACCAAAAACACGGTTACCAGTAGTGGTCCTGACAAGTCCCACATCCAACAGAGCACGGAATGGCCTCCTGGTTTCGGCTGGCTCAACAGAGTAATCCTCTCCAGTAGCCTACACAAAACAAAATTTGTAATATATCAGCGTCAAGTTTTCAAACAAACACAAATAAGGGAAATAAATTATAATAACACTACCTCAACATTGCCCTCGTATTCTCCATCCATCTCAAGTGTCTTCAGGACACGACGAGCCAAGAGAAGACCGGTGCAGTAAGCTTTTATACAAAAAACATCAAATTAATATTATTAATCACATGTAACCTTACTTTTTCCCTTCTCTCATTATACAAAACACCATGACTGTTCCTGCAGTCCTTCTAAAATCCTTATTCAGAGAGAAGTGAAAACTTGGACAACTTGTTGAAATCAAAGAATACTTGTCATGCGTATAGGAGAATACCAAAAATATAATTTCTCCTTTAATCTGGCACAAGATTTCTAGGGTAACTAGTGGGCTTTTGCAATAACAACAAAAAATACCTGCAGCATAGTTGGTGAGGCCCACTTCAAGACCATAGCGGGGCAGCTCATGTGAATAGGCAGCAGCGAGCACCATATCTCCAGTTATTCTGGCTGAGATGATTTGGGCAGTAATGTCCTTGTTGGTCTATCCATGAAATTAAAAAAACATTACAGATTTCCCAGAAAATTAGCCTGTTCGTGTATTAAAAAAATAATGACTGCATATATCCCAGAAAATTGCTTGTGAATTATAGATAATTGGAGAGGCCAATTGCTTACAAATCGGACAACAAATCGGTACTTTGGAGTATTGTATTTGTTCTTATCTTGGTTGGTGAGCCTAATCCTGGCCCTGTAGTCAGTCTTTCCCTCTGTAGACAAACCAAAAAAATCAATTATTAACAGTAAAAATTAGAATTATCACATAGATTTGAGATAAGATGAACATACGTCTTCTTCTCTTGAACTTGACTTGGTAACGCTTGAAGTAAGCCCTAGTCTTCTGTGCCTTGACGAATACCTGTGTAGCATTCAAAAAAAAAAAAAAAATTAGACACATTGTAAAATTATTTAACCAATCCTAATGTGCTTCAACTGTGATGGAACCAGAATTATTAACCAACCAACAAAATTTAAAAGATAAACGTAAAATCTCATTATAACGCAGTAGATCTCTCAAATCTACACGACCAAGGTCCAACAATTTAGCTACTGAAGTGCAATTGATACGTCTAGCAGTTTACGACAGGGTTATCTAATTAATCGTTTCAGAAGATCACAAGGATAGGCATTTGTGGTGCTGAAATGGTGAAACAAGGAAAACTATCACTGAGGTTAACCGATAATAAAATGTAGAAATTAAATATATTCCTAGCAAATTTGAATGAAACAGGCGATTCCCGTACCATTGCAGCAAAACTAGAGTATACAGACACCTAATTCTAAAGGCACTTGAACTAATATGAAACGATGTCGAGATGCATGAACAGATTACAGAACTAGCTAAAAATGAAATTTCGACAATAATCAGCTACGAGAAATGATATTTTCTCATGAAATCCATACCATCTCTTGTTCGTTTGCTTCTTCTCTCGAGCGGCGGCTCCCTGACGGGGTTGAAGGAGAGAGAAGGAGAGGGAGAAAGAGGTTTATAAGCCGTCATTATGTAGGGTTTGAACGGGGGAAGTGAAAACCCTAGAGTATGGACGGCTGAGATCAAACGGAGTTGTTTGCGATCTCAGAATTATTAGGCTTCTACAGGCCCACTGTCAGCGATTACTGGAGCGTTTCGAAAAAGAGAGAATAAGCTTCCATTCATTAATCCAACATTTGGGAAATTCAAAAAACGATAAATAATAATAGAGAAGAATTTAAAATGTATATAATATCATATCTCTGTTTGTTTTTAATAATAAAAAATTAAAACTTATATATTAAAATAAAACTGATAAATCTGATTTATATTATTTTTTCTACATGCACATGAAAAATATCACTTTTCAGCTTTTTTTTATATAAATTAATAAATTGAAAAATCAACGTCCATAATTTATTCATATTAATGTGTTTTTACAATCTCTTGATACTTATCAGAATTATATTGAAATATCGTAATCTTTTATATATGCATAGGAAAAATGATATATATTAAACCTAACGATTTTATTTTGACGTTGGTAGCAATCCAGTATAATATTATGCAAGATCAGCATTGAAATATATTAAAAGACATCATAAACAATCAGTTTGAAAATTTAATAGTTTAATTTTATGGGCACATGATCACTGACCAAACTATTCATGAATTGCTTTAAATTTTATTATGCAATCTATCTAAATTCTGGATTATATATGTACAATTTTACCTTTTGATTTCATAACTGTTCAGTTATCCAGGTTCTTAATATCTACCCTTCCCTTTCATAATATCACATTTTTTTGAAAAAACAAATAAAACAACAAAAATAACAACAAAAAATCTAAAAACATATGCTTTCGGGGTGCTTCTCTGATTATGATTTATATTCAAAAGAGGCACATTTAGTTTTGTGGAACGGAAAACTAAACAGATAGGAATTGAAGATAGGAACGAAATCAATAAAAGCTCATGTAAATTGGGGGAAAAAAAATTTGTTGCTAAGAACTATTGTCGCTGAGAAATTGATTTGGGAAATCGGTAATTTTATTTATATTAGTTCAATATGAATATTATAATTTTTTAGTCAATTTGAGCCCTCTTAATAATAATTAGTTGAAATATATAATATAATAATTGTTGAGATAAAAAGGTGGAGGTCTAGCTTACAAGACCTCCACCTTTCTTTTAATTGTCTACTCCATCCGAGTTTCGAATTTACGATCTCCCACACGGGTGTTGCATTCTGTTACTAGATCAAAGACTGATTATTTAGAATATAATTTTTAAAAAGAACAAAAACACTATTGTACAATGACTTTTGCTATAACTAAGCTATTTGTGATAACTTTTTTTTTAGCCTTTTTGTGATGATGAGATAATCACTTGATTCTTTCATCAAAAATATAGCGTCTTCTGCCTTCTATAAATCATTTCACGTAGAAAATCCAATTCTTGTTCTATTTCATTTTTGTTGCGCAACCTCACATGCTATGAATAAGAGTGCTACATATTACGACATCGGTTTGAACTTTTAGAAATCATCTTATGTAGAAAATCTAATGTCTTATCTGTTTATATTTAGAAATTATCATACGTACAAAATCCAATGTCTTCTTAGTTTATGCTACTTTTACGTGATTATTCGGATCCAATTCGGAACCGAACCGGATCCGATTAATTTGGATAGGGTATAGTTTAAAAAATATAACAAGTTAAATTATGAGTACAATTACAAAATCAATAATTTAATATCCGACATGGATCCGAACCGAAACCGATACTGTAATGGATAGGATATGGGTTTGATTTAGTTATCCGACCCATAACCGAACCCGACCCGACATCCGTATAAATCCCCGATAAAATGATAATACCATTTCTTTATAATTATTTAATATAAACACATATATTAATAACTATGAAAAGACAATTTGTAGTATTTTTTAATTTCTTGAGTGAAATTTATTGCTCTTTTCGCACAGATTATTGAAATCAAATGTCATGTTCACCTTTTGCCTATAAATTTTTGAAACTAATTAATTCCTTTCTTGATCTCTTTATCTACCATGTATCTACCTTTCTGCACGGATTATTGAAATTTATTACTCTCTTCGCTGATTGAAATAAATTGATATTAATATTTTATTCCTGAATTTTGGAATCATACAATGAAATCACCATCTCTAATATTTTATTTTCTAAAATTATCTCACCTTCAGTATTTTGGAGCAGATTTTAATTTATATTATAATGATATATTATGTGAGATGTTTAAGAAATTATAATTATATTTAAACGTAACGTGTTTTTCAAATTCTTGTGAGTTGCGACATGTACCCGCTCCGGATCCAGACCCGCCCCAGATCCGAACCGGACCCGATAATCCATAAACAAGTTATGGATACATATCTACTCGGAACCGAAAGACTGGACCCGGAATATCTACGGATAGATAGATATCCGGATCCGGACCCGACCCGATTTGAAACAAATAAAAATATGGATCGAAATTCAGACCCGAACACTTTTAGAGTACGGGTCCAAATATAATAGTATCCGGACCCTACCCGACCCGATAGCACCTCTAGTTTCACCTTTATTGCGCAATTTCACAGGCTTTGAATGTCGGCTACGAATAAAAACGCTATAGGTCATGACATCGGGTTCACCTTTTATAAATCATCTTATGTAGAAAATTCAACATATAAGAGTGATGTCAACCAAAAATTCATTGCCTTCACATCTTGACCTTTCTCACGCAATGCCTTCTCAGTTTTCGATTGTTGGTTTCCTACAACTTCACTTCTTACTCTATATTAATTGATGTTAACTGAACATGGTAATAAATGTAAAATAAGTTACATGTTTTATTTTACTATAAAAATTTAAAATGTAAGAGAAAGAGGCTTTGGTTTAGCGAGAGAGGTAATATTATAATTTTTAAGTTTAAAATTAAGTTTAAAGATTTCTTATGAATATTAATCTTTAATACAAAAAATTTGAAATACACGGTAGTTGACAAATAACCTTGTATCTGTTGATTTTGAAGACAACATGGGCCGAAGCCCATTTGGCTTTTTCCCACCAGTTTGAGCTGAAACCGTTGGTGTTTGATATTTTCCCCATGGGTTTTGAAGTGAGCCGACGGTGTTTTGTTTTAATTAAATAGGTGCAGCTGCAACTTCACGAATTGAGCCATTCCGTGAGTTTGAGTTGCCACTGTCTATGTTGCCTCTTTATCAAAGGATCTTACTCTCTTCTTCTTGAAAATTATAAGAGAGTATGTGAGAGTGCTATTGAGTTTGATGACCTTTTGTACTTGTAAAACTCTATTTATCTAGTGGATTTGTGTTATGTACTTCAGTGATTTTTTCTCGAATGAATTTTCACGTAAAATTTTGTATCTTCTCTTATTTCTTGTGCTTGCTTGCTTATTGTTTGGTGTCTTGTGTGATTTATTTATTTAATTGTGATTTGGTGTGTGCACACAAGGTGTTTGAAGAAATTACTCTTAGAAGCATTTTGTGTGGTACAACTTTGCTAATTTATCTCCCAACAACTGGTATCAGAGCCGATCTACACTATCGTCATATTTGATCAGTAGTTCAAGGACAAAGGTTCCACTTGATCCAAGATTTATTCAGGCCTAGGTTAATGGTAAATTTGTAGTTTAAATCTTTTTAGTTGTTTAGAGATCAATTATTCTTCCGTGCTAAGAAATCTAACAAAAATCCAATTTTGTATTAAACTTTACTGACTCTATTGAACTCTGTTCGATTGAAATCTATTACAGTTCTTCGGCATAACGTCATATTTGAACCAGCAAATCAGGACCGTTCAAAGAAAATAATAATAATCCGATCCGAACAATTCGATTCATAAAAAATAAAAATAAAATTAATACAATATTCATATTTTAAACATCAAAATTGTATAATAAAGATGTAACTGTGTAAAATTAATGTAATCAATCCGACCGGTTCGGAAAATTATGAATTTAGATTTTAATTTGTTAACTAAAATTGAACTTTGATTGACCCGGTAAACAACTTTTGAATACATACTTTGTAAAAGAAAACGTTGAGTAAACCCGCCCCAACTTTTTTGTTATTTTTATTTTTGTTAGTTAAAATATGATATGTCTTTTATTTCTATTTTTGTCAATTATAGTTTATATAACAATTATTTTTTTCAATAAAATCTGCCAAAAGGGCAATATAAAATTTGGATCAGATGGTTGAAATCAGATCAATCCGACCCGTCCACACTTCCTCTTCCTTAATTAATATGAACATAATGATCAGATTTAAAAATTGTTGAAATGATTTAAAAACTTCATGAAATGATTTAAAACGTCACTTTCCAAAATATCGCCAGTTCTAAACCTGATAGTTACAGCAACAGTAAAGATGTCGAGTAGCGGGTCAGAAGGCCTCAGTCACAGTCAGCCACACGATTTCATTTGTGATCCCAAATCCCATCACCCGTATCTCCAAATGAGGTTCACGTTTCTCCATCCGCTCAGCTCAAGACTCAACAAGTGGACTGGATAATCCCTTTTATCCCCAGTCTACTCGGATCCCCTGAGGCGGGTTCACGAACATCCGTGTATCGAGTCGCTAGCAAACTTCAAATAAATCTGCGGGCTTTCAGACTCTATTCGCCGCACCATTCTATGGTTCTTTCCGAGCCACAGAGCATCTAAACACTTGATTCTCATGTCCAAGACTCCCATCGAATCAAGCCGTACAATATACGCCATAGATACCTATAAACACAGACGCTGAATTATCTAATAGGTTAATAGTTGAACGGTTTGGTCCGAGTGCAACCAGTAATCTGCTTGCGTCCGGGTCCCAAAAACCACCGCGGGAAGTGCCGAGGACACTCGTGTTTTTCCACTTCTACTTTTCGCACTACATCGACGGGTTTGAGTCGATTTTCAATAGAAAATGGCATTTTGAGTATTCGCGCTTATTATGTTTTAGGTTGCCAGAATGTTACCAGTGTGCCCTTCTCTTGCTCCTGTATCAGTTCTTTTTCCCCGCTTTTTTTATTTTTTTTATTACATATTAACTCTTTCAGGCATTATTTTGTTTTTGTTTCGTAATTAACAATTTTTTCGTTGCATTCTAAAGTTCGTATCATAGTTTAATTTATTTTTTAAAAGCTGGTCCAATGCCGATGAGTCCTCTTGTATAGCAGAATTGCACACACGTTGCTTGATGAAATGCCTAAGTTGAATAAGAGCTCCTTGTTCCCCCTTTTACCACATTTTATGAATGCCACTTCCCTTTTATTTTTCACAGGGATCTGTCAATGCAAGCTTAAAGAACTTGCTTCCGATTCGGAAGCTTCTAGATAGTAGATGCCATCTAGATGGAAGGCATTTCCTCTGTGCGCAAGATGGATTTGGATTCAATGGCACATACATGAGAGCATATAGTTCTGCTAAAAATTTCTATTCCATTGTCGCAGAGCAATCACAAGCCATTGATTCCTCGATTTTCTCTCCTTATCCCAACGAATCTGATGACATTGTGCGTGGTTTTTCAAATGGTGAATTTGTTGGAACTGAAATGAACTGTAACAATGTAACAAGAGAAATCAGTGCCATTCCGGAGGAGCTGCTGAACCCAAATTCAAATTACGCGCCACTGGAAGCAAAAGAGGAATTTTCACAATCATTATCACAATTTCTCGATTCTTTCGGCACAACAGTTTTTCAAACTGAAGATGCCATAACAGAGAAGTATGATGAGCTTAAAAACTCCTTCTATGACAGTATAAATAGCATGACAAGATCGGTTGATGGTGCAATAAGTGGCTTGTTCTCTTCAGTTGATGCGTCAAAGAGACAAGTCTCTGGCGCATTACAAGAGAAGGCCTCTGATGCAGGTGGTGTAACTGTTGAGCTTTTGAGAAAGGGGATTTACAGTGTAGAGGTTTCTTTGATGAATGCTGGGTCCTTTGTTGTTAGCTTGTATGGATCGGCTAAAATGGCTCTTCCACCAAATGTCAGAGATGTGTTGAATTTGTCAGAGGAGAAAGTGGCACAAATTCTAACCCCTGTCAGTGTTGCTTTCCAGAAGGTATGCTCATCCTTTATTAGTAAAATCCTCTAAATAAAAAGAACAACATGTAGGCAACGATAGAAAGTATTTTGTTACCCTTTTTATAATTTTAATGTTGAGTTCTTGTCCTACTTCTGCATTTGCTTCAAAAGACTCCAACATTTCCCTCTTTCCCCTTATAGTTCATGTGTACATAATAAAATAGATAAAGAGTGAAGGAGCACTGATCACGGGATGGGATTACCGATCCTTTCTGAAGTTCCTTAGGAGACAATGGGTACTAGCTATCAGTTAGGTTATGCATGATATTTTGATGTTTTTTCAGAGTATACATGGAATTATCTCTTAACATGCAGCTGGGTTTAAACTTTAAGCTATAAGATATACTGAAAAGGTGTGCTAATTCATTCATGAATAATTCATGTGTACTACCCAAATGTTACAATATATATATATATATATATATATATATATAGTGCTGGGCTTAGCTACTTCATGAAGTAAAACGACTTGGTGCTCCACGCCTCATTATTTTCATTTTGAAAATCCAAACGACCGATCCGAACCGCTCAAGTTGTTCTCCATATTGATATGTGCTTGGAGACCAAATTTTACATTTTTTGGAATTTTTTTACTATTTATTAAGCCACTTTGAAAATCGCTGATCCGGCGGTCCAGAAATTTTTACTGTTTTTTACTGTTCATAAGGATTTTCAGATTTTCAAAGTGGCTTAATAAATAGTAAAAAAATTCCAAAAAATATAAAATTTGGTCTCCAAGTACATTTCAATATGAAGAACATGTTGAAAGGTTCGAATCGACTATTTGAACTTTGAAAATGAAGATATGGCGTGAAGTACAAAGTCATTTTACTTCATGAAGTAGCTAAGTCAGACTCTATATATATATATATATATATATATATATATATTGTAATACTCCTGAAAAGAAAAAGAATTTCAGGCATGTCTCATTGTTCCTACAAAACATAAGAAACAGTGACATGTATTCCTTGCTTCCCCATTTATAAGTCCCCAAGAGCCCCTTCTTACTGCTTGTCTATGCTTAAAAGATGACAAAATAAGAAAAAAAAAATTGGTACTTTTGAAAAAAGTAGAAGAGTAGCTGAGGTATATAGTCATGCAATTGAGGGGCATGGAAAACATATTTATCTTGATGGATGTTTCATAGCTGCACATAAGTTATCCTTTCACTACAAGCACTAAGCTAATATTGTTGTTTATTTCTTGCAGGCTTTCTTAGTAATAGAAGGAGTTGAAAAAACCCTCGGCCTAGATCCAAGCGACCCTATAGTTCAGATCACATTTTTACTGGGCGGTTCGGCTGTTATAGGGTAAATTGCATTTTTAGTAAATTTTTTGCCATAGCTGTAGACTTTACATATCTCTCTAAAGCTTCCATTATCTGTTTACCACATTTTTGCAAATGGGGATCCTTTTTCACTATGTATACTTACAAATTTCACCATCATTGGTGTTTGACAGAAACACCCATTTCAAAACGTACTGTGTTAGAATTTTCACTCTCTCTGGAGTTATTCTTTTCTTGAACACTTCCTCTCACACATATTCTTGCTCTATTATTTGTTTCAATTTTCATTTGACTAGTATGGAATGAGTTGAACATATGATAAAGAGGAAAAGAAAGTGTTCTAAAGGAGTCATCTCTATTGGTATGAATGCAAGGTTTAAATGGGATGAATTTGTTCCAATTGTTCAATTGAGGGCAGACTGGTCATTTCTACTTATCTCTTAACACAAGGTTGCTTAATGTTAAATATGAATACTCCTGCAATTGACTTTGTTATTTTCTTTTTCCTGAGCAAATAATGACAACCTGATAAATAATGGGTGCTTGTACTAAATTACAGTGCCAGCCATGGTATGTACCTTTATTTTGTTCTTCAGTTTCTTTTTCATGTAGCGCTTAGTTTACCTTTATTTGTTTTTTCCAATTTTACAGCACATCCTATTGGCTAGTGAATTACAGTGGCTACTCAGGTGACCTGGAACCTGAGCTAACAATGGAGTTACTTAGAAATGATCAGAATGCCATACTCATTGATGTTCGCCCTGAGGCAAGAGATTATAAATTTCACCTATCATTTTGTCTTCTCAACTTATTGCTGTTTTGAATGATTTAGTTTTAATTTTCTACTACAGTCAATTTTGAAAAGATGCTCTACAGTTTCCTTTTTGTATTCATGTAAGTAATTTGATTAAATGTAGGATTTGAGGGAAAGGGACGGCATACCTGATCTTAGGAGGGGAGCTAGGTCTAAATATGCAAGCGTGACTTTCCCTGAGGTTGGTTTTCAGTGTTTACCATTAAATAGTCAACGGACTCAAGTGCATGAGCATGCACAATTTGCTTTAAAGTCACCCTCCAAACTAATTTTTCATCACTGCCACCAGTTCTGCTTATTATTCACGCTTTATCTTGAATATGTGTTTTTCCTAGCTAAATGAAATTTTCTAGGCATGAAGTAAAAATGAGCAAAGTACGATGTGATCAATTGTATTTCAATGCAATTTTAAAAAATCCAATCAAAGAAAAAGAACAATATACATGAGTCATGACAAAAACAAAATTGCAAGTTTGGAGCATCACCAAGGAAAAAATAATGTTGTTAATTAGTACTGAAGTACTAATCGACAATCTCACTTTGTTTATGTGTGAGTGTTTACGGGAGAGGGCTGACAAACTTCTTTGATGCATTAGTATTCAAAACTTCACTAATATCGTATTCATTGTAAGATTGACGGTTCAGTAAAGAAAATGCTGAGAAGCGGAAGAGATGTAGAAGATGCTTTATTGGCAGCTGTTATTCGCAATTTGAAAATTATTAAGGTATTCCAACTCTTAAGGCTTTGCTATTGTCCAATTGTGACAATTGCACATTTAACATGATTACAACTGACTCTCTCCTTTTTTGCATTTGAATTTGCAGCCCAAATCAAAAGTAATAATTATGGATGCTAGTGGATCTAGGTCGAAATCCATAGCAAGATCATTAAAGAGGCTTGGTGTGAAGGCAAATTAACACCAACTCCATTTATAATTTTTTTTTGTATATTTTGATACTTTGGAAGAGAATTTTGCAGAATGTCCTGCCTTTTTATATTTTTCCCTTTTAACTTATGTTGACAGTTCTAAATTTGACAGAGGCCTTATTTACTGAAAGGTGGATTCCAATCATGGGCTAAGAAAAGTATGCGTGTGAAGGAACTCAAACCTGAAACGGCTTTGACTGTTCTAAATGAGGTACCATTGATTAGAAATTAACTTCTCTGCCAAATTTTTTGATAACTTGGTGTCTAGGTTCCTGCTGACAGTCCTGAACATGCCAGTAATGTTTTTTTTTTTCCCAAAAGGAACCTCTTTAAGCATAAATTGACTAAGATACTGGTATTGGGCCTTAATGAATCATAGTTTTGCATTAAAACGTTAACAAGCTTCAAAGGACCAAAATAAAACTCAAAATTGACCTTGAAATGTGCAATGAAGTACTTGAGGAACCACTCAACTTTGAAGGTCAATGGGTCAAGAAAGTTAGATGTGAATATGCTTTACTGTAATAATAAGGTGCTGCTAAATTGCAATATTGGCTGGTGTGCCAAAATCGTATTGGTTCTCATATTTTGATATTGACACAGGACTTAAGCTTAATTAGGCGTCAACCGTCCCCCAATTATGCAATCGAGCCTACATTAAATCATATTTGCTGTTAATACTAGGTCAACCCACCATGTAGTTAATCCCCTATAAAGCTTTTAACTTGTCCAAAATTGACCTCAACTTGAGCAGAAAAAATCACTTTAACATAGTGAAAAAAGGTTAAAGACTGGAGAACTGGGTCAACTTAGCCAAATCAAATTTCAACAAATCCTCAATCAGGTGACTAACCTCCCCAGTCCTGGATCTGCAGTTAACCATAACTGTTTTTTAGGTCTCTACTAAGCTTGTATTTTCCAGGTTTACCTCTAATTATGCTATTGACCACCAATTGAGTATATTGATAAATATAGAACTGTACTGAACCAATAGAAGTGCTATTGGTGAAACTTGTATTGGGCTTGACTAAAGCTGCCCACTTTTATTTATTTATTTTTATTTATGTGAATGATTATTTGCAGGAAGCAGAGGCAATTCTAGAGGATGTTAAGTTTACGCCAACAGTTATTGCTCTATATGCCATTGTATGTGCTATACAAATATAACTGATTTTCCCTTAATCCTCATAAAAAAGTTAGCTTAATGACTGAAAGAATGGAAAGCAAAAATTGGTTCTTGGAGTGGGTTGGGGGGGTAGAGGGGAAGTTTTCGAATACATGTGAAAAATGCAAAGCATACCATACATAAATTAGAATTCAAACTTCCACAGAGTACAAAGAATATCGAACGAATGAAAATGTGTACAATATTTACAAGGTACAACCATACTTAAAGGTAATATCCTGCTTTGGGGTTATTATCCTTTCAGCTATTGAAAGATTAAGGGAGGTTATATTGCATCACTATTACCAAGAATTTAATCCTTAAATCTTATTTCATGTCTTTTTGCCGGCTTTGTTATCTACAGGCTTTACCCGTTGCTGGTTATGCCTTACTAGGTGATCCATCTCTAAAGGAAATTATACCTCTTTCTATTTTTTTTTTCTAATAAAAGTTTGTATTTATTTTGAACAAAGTTCTACTCTTATGTAAAAGGCAAATAGAAGTTGCTTATAAAATGTTTTTACTTGATAATTTCTGAAATAAGCTCCAAAGAAGTTAAATCTATTGAGAACAAAGTCCAATTTGAGTAGCTACTAGAGCTGAAATTTTACTGTTGCGGTGCAGAGTGGGAAAAAACACTACAATTGATTGGGATCTTCGGCCTTGGTCAGGTATCTCGATTTTGTTTTTGTTAACATGTTCTTCCAGGCATCCTTTTTGCTATTTCTCATCCCTCAAATTTCTTGAATAGGTTTAACCCCTATATTGAGATTCAACTAATTGTGTTAGATTTTGTATACACTTAAGCAAGCTGCTCGTATTTTATGTTCTTTTTTGGGTTCTAAAATGCCGTGAAAGTCATTTGTTAGGTTTATTGAAAATGTTTTCCTTTCTTTTTTTCTCCTTGTATATGCTCAAAATATCTCATATTGTTAGCCAACTAGTTGCTCTAAATGCTAAAACATAAGGTTTATTATACGAGTTTTCTTTAATCATGAATAATTTTGTTGACATTTGTTAGACCATCTACCGGCGATTTTCATCATATGAGGATGCTGAAGATTTGAAACAAGATTTGAGGTGCTATTTTTTTTTTTTAGACTCTTTTTGTATTTGCTGTTGATCATAGAATAAATAAATAGAACTATGAATTTAACCTAGATGAAAATGTTAAAAATTGAAATAAATAACAAAAAAAGATATTGAAATTTAAGATGAACAACCCAAACCAAATAACAACTGACAAAAATCGAAAGAGTGTGATTCTGGATGAGATTGTGATACCGGACTGTAGGTATGACCAAACCATTTTCTCTTTCCATATATAATTAAGAGACTGATCATTTCTGTATTCATAACAATATCATGCCTAAACTGGAAACTCTACCTCTATATATTGTAACGGTCTTCATATCTCCATCCTTTTTTTTTTTTTCCTTCTCAACTAGATTATTACTGGCTCCAGTAAGATTGAGTGCACAAGCGATTTCATGGGTCAGTGGTAGACTCGAACCGAACAAGATCGGGCTGCCCACCTCACCCTCGACATCAGCTGTGCAGGATCGGGTGTTACAGGCTGCCGCCAAGCACGAGTCCCAACCAATAGAATCTGATGAAAGTGCACCCAGCCAAGGCAATGAGAATTTGGTCTCAGAAGCGTGAATAATAGTCATCTAATTTATTTTGTATATGAGTTTTCAAGCATACATTGTTTGTACATCCTGCTGCATTGCCTTTGCTTCTTGGTGTAGACGGTAGACATGGAAGTGAAGTTGCAAAATAATGTGCAGCCTCTTTTGTAAGATTGACTTTTATTTTAACAATCTTGAGAAAAGATAACTAATTTATCTCGGAAGCAAATAACGAAGATGAGACGAATTGAATCAGCGTGGCGGAGCTAGAAATCCATGTTAGTTGTGTCAATTAGTATAACTAAAATAAAATTAAGCTCATCAATTTCAAAAAATAAAAGAGCTATAAATGATATGATTCATATTCTTTTACTAATTAGTTCTCAGCAACAAAACTAATATTTGATCTCTATTATAGTTTATTCTATTAAAAAAAAATAAACCCTCATCAAAATTTATTCCGATGAGAGAATTAGTTTGCTACCAACCCTGCGATATGGATTTTTCTTTTCTTTTTGGTCCCACTAGTACAACAATTGCTTTGTTTCTTATAGTGACATGGGACCGTCACATTTTCCCTGTTTTTATTTGCTTTTTTGTTGATAACAGCGCAATAAGCTCGTTCGTGCAAGAACGACTTGAGATTCAAAAATTCAGATTTTTGGTAAGCAACATTTCGAACGATAGTTTTTATTCCGCACTCATTAAGTCACATAAACGATGCTTTGTTTTGGGATGTGCGAAATAAAGGAGTTCGTCATATTCGGGTAAAGATTTTAACAGAGCGTTTTGGCTTCATGCAGCGCACGGACTATAGAATCAAAACAGTGTTGCATATGGCTAGTGCGCTGCAAGAAGTAAAAACAACTCTGTTAAAATATTTACCCGTTTACCGGTGATGAACTACCCGACCTCCCTAATTAATTAACCCCTCCTCCGTTCCATTTAAGATCAAGCACGAATCTCAATGCAGATGAGCAGTTGATATTCGTCAGGTCCTCAGAGGATAAGACACCTATTTTGAAGTCCGGTTGCGTACTAGTAGGTTAATTAGTGGATTATCGATTACGCTTATATTATTATTTGAATTAAACTAACGCGTCGGTCGATTATCGATTACGCTTTATCTCATCATGATTTTTGCCAATTTAATTATGACAAACGTGTTCGTCCAAAGTGTAGAATATTACAACACAATAATTAATATAATTTTGATTGAGACAAATTTTGACGAAAGGAAGAAAGCTAAATGTAGGGTAGTTAGTCACCAACCTTAAGCACTTTGTTATTTATTGCAATTTAAGTTTCGTTCTTTTTGAGTAGCTTACAAGCGAATGTGACTCTTTATCTTATCACTGAGGTTTAAGTTTAGAACGGCGAGCTAAGATTAGAGGTACAAACGGGTCGGATATTATCCGACCGTATTCGCATCTGTATCCGAAAATTAGATACGGATATCTGATATCCAAATATCCGTGCGGATACGGATACATATATAGTTTTGAATTTTAATTATCCGTATCAGAATAGTAGATAAATATCATATAGTTTACTATATATTATGAAAATATTTATGTATATATTTACGGATATCTGATATCCGATCCGTATCCGTATCCGAAAATTAAAAGCGGATAAGAATATGGTTTTACCACTATCCGATCCGTTTGCACCCTCCTTTTGTCTCAGTCTTTATAGCGGCCGCCAAGTTCACAGCTGTTAAATTATTATTTTTTTCTTTGATTTTCATAATATAAGTGACGCTATGGTATAAGCATCGATTGATCATGTGGCCGAGCCGAACAGGTAGAATGAGATCTGAGTCCTCCGTTTTAATCCAACACAAACCTAAAATTAAATCCTCTATATTTCAAATAGATTTCTAATTGATTTTAGCTTGTTGCGAGTATTCCATGGTCAGGTATCATAGGAGATACTCCCAATTTCTCACTAATAGAAAAATTTTTTGGGAGAAGATGGAAAAAGTTGCATCTTTCATGCAAAATAATAAATAAAAAGTAGCCTGGACTGAATTTTTTTTTTTTTTCTGGAAATAGAGATTATTAAGAGAATGGATAGAGATCAGTGTTTTAAATAGCTAGCTATAGCAGTGCTGTAGTGTTTTTGGACTTTAAAAGCTATATCGCTAACAGTCATTTTCGGAGCTATAGCTATAGCGTTTTTTTAGCCTTTCCGCAATGACATGGCAATCGCTATTTAAAACCTTGATAGAAATATTTATTTAAATGACATGGAAAGTCCGCATAATGCTTAGAATTTTTTTTTGTTGGAATAAATTTTTCATAATTTATGCAGCAATGGGATGCACCACTAATTTATTCTCCACAATCTTTGCTACACCTATAGTTTTTTTTTTGTCAAAAAAGTTGCTATATGATGAGTCATGATATATTATTTACAAAATTTACAAACTATGATTTTTGGACTTTGCCTCCTGAATAAAAATACGTACTGCGGAAAGCATTTAATTTTTAATTGAGACAAACACTATCAAATAGAATACATCATAAAAATTGCAACGTGGACATCTTAAGAGAATTTTTTTATACAAAATAATATATTTTAATAAAAAAATTAGATCAAATGACAAATAACATTTCTTAAATGATATATTAAATGTCATATATTTTTTTGATTTTTTTTGACATATTTTCATAAAAAAATCTCATACAATATGACATATTAAGTGACAAATAACATTCCTTAAATGATATAACAATAATAGAAAGAAATGAAGACATGACCAATCAATTATTAACCAATTTAAAATTTCTTAAATGACATTTAAAAAATAAAAATAAATAATGACCAATTAGAAAGATGTTACAATTGTATGTGGAGAATATGTGTCTAAATAAATTTAGACTTCTACACGTAAAAAAAAATCAAATAGATGCATAAAATCAGGATATTTGATCAGAGGGCTAATATTCAATCCGAAATTTTATCGTTTAGTCAAAACCGTTGGGGAATCAGGACATCTACGTGCTTAATATAAGAATGAAAATACATAAATTTTAATAGAGAATCACACCAATATAGTAATTAATTTCATTCATCCAAGTAAATATATTTCCACTCATTGATGAGCATTTAATATATAAGAACTAAATAATTGCCAGCACATGATAAAAAATTTGACAATAATTCATAGTTGATCCAAAGATTAAATATACATGGTGACTTGGCGTGCCTTGGAGGCCTTGAAAGTTGAAACTCAACTACCTTTATGGAGCATTATTTTTTCCGAAATTTTTATTAATAGAAAATAAAATAAATAAATATCGACATTGAAGAAGAATTTCATGAAAATTCGAGATATAGCAATTCCTTCATAGTCCATAACGTCCAGATGTTATGGACCATCGCGGCCTGGTTAGCGAAATCAAGTTACCGCTAATTAACCAAAATAAACACTGTAGCTGGACGTTATGGTCTATAACGTCCAGCTACAGTGTTTTTTTTTTTTCAAAAAAATTCACAAACGAAGCAGCAAAAAAAAAAAAAAACACTGTAGCTGGACGTTATTTATAATAACGTCCAGCTACAATGTTTTTTGTTAATTAGAGATCAAATTAGCTGGCTGTGATGGTCCATAACGTCCAGCTACAGTACCCTGGACGTTATGGACTATCACGTTTTAGCTATATCTCGAATTTTCACCAAACTCTTCTTCAATGTCGATATTTTTTTATTTTATTTTCTATTAATAAAAATTTCGGTTATTTTTTACATGAATACGCAATTTATTCCAATATTTGTTTGCAGAATTTACTAATTTTTTATTTGCTTCTCTAAAAATATCAATTTTATAATATACCTTTTGCATTAAAAAATAATATTGTAAGTTTTATAGTTTTATAGTTTTATATCAAATCTCAAACTTTTGTTTCTCATCAAATTATTATTAAAATTCAGATTTATTAATATAATATCAGCTAGTTTTAAACTGTAAACGGTATAGTGTTATATATTGTTTGCTTGAGTGCCGCCATAGCAGCCACTATGGCTACTATTTAAAATTATCATGGTTTAATTTTCTTTTTTAACTTTATATATTTTCTTCATACAGTCTACCTTCTTCCATATAATATTTCTTTATATATTTCTTTGTCAGCCAATGTATAAGGCTCATGTACGGGTGAATTTAACAGCAATGGAGTCAGGAGCGGATCCAGGATTTTCGTCAGGAGGCAAAAAAATATCAAATCGGGTTTAAATATCTAATCGGATTTAAATTCATTAACCAATTAGGTACTCGATAAAAAATAATGTTTTAACTTATACTTTCCAATACTTTGACTTGTAATTTATGATGCTCTAACTTATAATTCTAATTACCAATCAAAATTCAACAAATTTATTTCAATTTTAATCTTAAATTTAACCCGAATTACAAATCAAATGTCCAGAGGGGGCAAAAAAAATTTCAGAGGAGGCAAAGTCGGTCGAGACCGATAAATCTCCACTAAAACTCAAAATGCAAGGGGGCACCCCCTGGAACACTGTGGGTCCGCCCCTGAATGGAGTCAATGTTTTCATTTTAATATTTAATAATGTATGTATATATACTGCTCATGTACGGGTGGATTTAACAGGAATGGAGTCAATATTTTATGTATTATATATGAAAACTTTGTAAAAAATATTTGATCCTGTTAAAAATGAGAAAATAGTTCTATTGTTAGCTCCCATAGTTATATTCATAATTTTAATGTAATTAATTAGTATTATGATCTCAATATTTTATATTTATTTTTCCGCAGTCATTATTACCTCCTAGATATTGAATTTTAATTAAAAAAATAAATGTTATTTAGTACAAATGTGCCGACTTGTCATTTAATTTGTTGGAATCTCGTAACAACCGAAACGCCAGTGCAAGCCAAGAGCATAAGCTGAAAACACTACTCTCATATTAATTTGTGGTCCTATTCTACCTAGTAAATCTCACACAGGGATAAATTACACTCCAGTTATTTCACAAATGGATGCGTCCCTTCTTCCTAATTTCCCAGGACAATTGTTAGTAGGCTTTTTCTAAAATTACACATTGAGATTTGAGCATCTAAATAAATTAAATTTTCTAGTTCTCTCTTTTAGATACAAAGATTGAATTCATCTCAAAACCAGTGAATTGAATTGGGTTAATTACTTAATTTGGTTAATTTTAAATTTATTCTTAGCTGCAAACTGACACTGTACAGACATCTCTAGTATGGCAAGTAATGGAGAAATGATATAGCTCAATGTCTCTGTTGCAAGGCTACCATAAAAGATATCTTTATAACTAAGCAAAGGTGGGTGGATGGACCCAATGGAGTGAGAAAGTGGCCACGGTATTAATTCATCATCATTGAAACAAAATGTTCTGAAAAGGAGTAGGAATATATATCATATATCTATCTATTTCTATGTTGAGAATGCTTGCAAGGGAGAACTCTATTCCCTGTCTCTTATTAAAGACAGCAAAATGAGAATGAAATTGCTGATCCAAGCGATATAAATGTCTCATGTCTGATGCCAGTGAAGTAACATGGCAACATGCATAGGTTAAGAGGTGTAGTGTATATATTTAAGGCCTGGTGTTAGATAATTCTATCCTACAGTTAGTTTCTTAGGATCTTGCCAAGGTAACAACCCTCCTTTCTCTAGCCTTTTTCTCTCTCTCCTTTTTGTACTCCTACTGTTTGGAAATCCTACATTGAAAATATTTTCTTGCTCATGATTTTGTAATAGTGCATGATCGATATACATACGGTAATCCTTATGGAAAATAATGGGAGTTACATAAAGATTCAAAATGCCCCCAATGTAAAGATAAAATAGAAGGAAAAAAATCACGATCGAGCTAATATAATTCTTTCTTTCTTTTATTTGATCAGTCTGCTGAGAAGAAATAAGGTACTGATGCAAATGAGATGGGGAAGAAAGGAAATTGGTTTTCTGCCATTAAAAAAGCATTTACAGGAAGTTCCAAAGATAAGCCTGTGACCGTAAGTTTGTCATGTAATCAACAATTTTCTTCCCTTTCCATCATAATTTTCTTTTTTCAAATTAAAAGGTAATTCCTTGCCAATAAAGTGTATTGAACAAATAAAATTATTTCAGATTAAAGCAAGACAAGAACTAATTATTCATGAATATTTATATGATGCCTTAATAAAATTGAAATAAATATAAGGGGTATAGTTGGAAGCCTCTTCTGAATGTTTGATCAAGACAATTTCCATAAAAGAACGTTTGGTGATCAATTCTAACTCTGATAAGGTTACCATTAACTACTGTACTTAGGCTCGTGTGGAGAAGAAAGACGGCAAAGATAAAAAGAAATGGGTCTTTGGGAAACCCAAAAATGGTGAAATAAGCACCTTCATCCCCCTCTGTAGAGAGCCAAGTAGCATTGAAAAGATACTAGGTGATGCAGAGAAAGATTTAGAAGAACCATACAAGAGACACCACCAGCAGCCTCCTAATAGGAGATCAGTGGAAAATGAGAGAGCTCAATACCGGACTAGATATAGGAGGTCAATCGAGCATGAGAGCGATCCATATCATAACAGGAGATCCGTTGAGGTGTACAATCATGGAGATCCATATAATAATATGGTGCATCAAGCCCCTTCAAATAGACTTCATCATGCCCAACAGGTGATAATATGATTGAACAAGTTAATCACTTTTTTCATCTGTATATTCTGCAATATATCTCCCACTATGGGTGGATACCTGATGTCTAATAACTATAGAAATTAGAAGGTTTTTGTTCCATTATACTCTTGCTTTAATGGCAAACTTGGTCTTTTAAATCCAGTTAAGTGTTAACTAGCTTATCAAAAACAATGGCTTCACCCGCAAGTATTGGTCCGATATGAGTACCAAAATTGAGTGATGTTATACCACGGTTCCATTTCGTGATGTAATTAAATAATTAAACACTGTGTAAGCTACATCCAACATTATTAATTTTCTTAATTAGTAACAGGTTGATCAGAATAGGTTGCCTCAAATTCCTAGCAATAGATTTGAAGAACAAGAGCAGAAAAGTTTGCATCAAGTGCACCTACAGATGGCTCAGAATGAAAGTGACTTGCACCATAGAGAAACCAATGTGGCCCCCAAAAAAGCTCAAATGGTATATGTAAGGAGGCCTAAAATAAACCCAAATGTTGCGCACACCTCGGCTTTGAAGATCCAAAAAGCATTTCGAGGTTATTTGGTGAGTTTAGGTTTGAGGTGTATAATTTGTTTGTTTTTTGCTTAAAATTTATCGGTCACATACAGAGTCCTTATTTTCTCAGGCCACTGGTAATTATATGTAACTTGTATATTATCTGTACAGGCTAGGAGAAATTATCGAGCACTGAAGGGGCTAATAAGGCTTCAGACAATGATGCGGGGGAATGGCGTCAAGCGTCAGACAATAGAAGCCATGAATCATATGCGATTGCTAGTTAAGGTACAAACACAGATTCACGCGAGAAGGGTGGAAATGATGGAAAGCAGAGCATCTCAGCCTCACCATACATCTGAGACCGATGGCATATTTGGCCGGTGGAGTACTCAGGTGAGAGTTATAAAAAAAAATTTTATGAATTCTTTTGATTGCAGGAAAAAGCATTGCCAAACATGGATGTTCAATATGCCTTTTCTTTCCTTTCACCTGGTGTACTTGCAGTTTGTGAAAAAAAAAAAAAAAAAACTAAACTAAACTTCTTTACCCAATCCACCTTTCCTAATTATGTTTTTTTATTACAAAATACAGATTCTAGGGAACTAATTGTGTGTCGTCCTCTTTTAAAAGTTAACTAAGGCATATCCTGCAATTTGTTCAGTTAAAATACCGATTTAGAAATTAAATTATGATACCTCTGATTTCTATCTGATTACACTTTACCAAGCTTATCAATTACATCCTAATTTTTGGTGTGATGACTCTCATAAATCAGGATTAATTGTAGTTAGGTTGGATTCTCTAATTAGTTTTAGTATATGTCAATGCCAGTACATAAAATGTTTTGTATATGGTATGAATATGTACTAATACTGTTTTTTTTTTTTTTTTTTCTGATACAGCCTAACGCCAAAGGTGATTATTCATGGAATGATAGTGTACTAACAAAGGAGGAGATGGAAGCCAGGATGAGAAACAAGGTGGAGGCTGTCATGAAAAGAGAGAGAGCTTTAGCATATGCTTATTCTCATCAGGTTATATAAGTTACAGGAGCAATGAGGCTATGGTATTATGCATAGCGTATATTGGCCCGGGCTATGGACTCATATCTTTGTTTAGAAAGTCCTACTGGTCCATCCAAACCGTTGAACATAATCTTCATATGAATATGTACTTACAGATCGAATTTTATACTGTTTATAATTTTTTTACTATTTTTTAGATAGATAGAAAATCACTTGATCTGAAAAATACTGGACCATACAAAACCAGTGATTTTCTACCTATCTAAAAAATAGTAAAAGTATTCTAAAAAAATATAAAATTTAGTCTACAAGTACATATTCACATACAGGGTTCATACCGACCAGTAGGATTTTGAAAATGAAAATATTGATTTGCAGTAAGGACTAATTCACGCTACGCATAGTACCATAGCCTCACTCAAGTTACAGTTTTCAACCTTTTTCTTGACTAATGAGTTAATCACAATTTTGCAACAGTAATTCTCAAAATAAGTCTTACAATTAGGATAATCCCAGAGGCGGATTTAGTAGTGTAGAATAGAGGTTAATTGACCCCCATTTTTTTTTTCAAATACTAGTAATGAAGTAGATTTTTGTTCTATAATTTATAGTAAAATGCTACATGTATAATAAATTGACCCTCATATTTTTTGTGAAATTATATACTATTGACCCCATTAAAAAAAAAAAGGAATGATTTGTGTATAATTTGAGGGATTTCTAGCATTTTAGAACTTTTTTAAATAAAAAAAATCAAAAGCAATCACATGTGACACTTCTTATTTTATATTATCTCTCCCTCACTCACCATTGTTATTAAATTTTTTTTTTTACCCCCATTCAAAACATTTCTGCCTCCGCCCTGGATAATCCCATTCACACCACATTCTTGCAGTTATTAAAGGCTCCGCCAGCCATGGCTACAGCAATCCTCGCTGATCTCCATGCAGGTGTCAACCAGTGGTGCTGGACACCATTCGACCGCCACCCACGTGACGAATCCTGTGTCAATCCAAGGATCAAGCTACCCACCCAAATCCAACACGGGTTCAACACGCCTGATGAACACTATGGCAAACCAAAAATAAAAAACCCCATTGAAACCCAGTTCGAGTTCAACACATCATTCGGTCGTGACCTCCATCTACCAGAGCAATCCTCTGAGAAACCAAAAATCAAGCACCCCATACAAACCCTACAAACCCAACTTGCTGCGTTCAACTCTAGATCTCCCCTGCAAGAACTTACTTCCTCATCAAAGCCCAAACTCAAACCAAAGACCAAGCCCAGCCCATTTATTAGGGATGATGATAGCCTTACCAGCTGTCCCCCTTTCACCGTCCCGAATTACATGGCGCCGACTGTCTCTGCCAAGGCCAAGGTAAAGGCCAAGGTACATGAAAAGAATGAGGATAAGAGGGGGTTCTCTTTAGGGTCCATAAAATGGGGAAAGGGGTCCTTTTGGAAGGAGACAGCCCCATCAGAGGTGTCAACAAGGAGGCATCGGAAGACACTGTCAATTACTAGTGGGATTAGTATCGATTCAGCTGTGTCGATGCCGGTGGTGGTTGGTAGAAGACCATTCAGGTAGATAATTTTTCATGTTGTGTGTTTTTCTTTGATTTCTGATCTATGTTCTGACTGCATTGGTTTGAATTTGTTGCAAGTGTGAATTGATTTTAGGATTGATGTTTTCTTTTTATGCTGGTTTTTATTGTACAATTATCTATTCTATTTAGGATTGATTTATTTTCTTTTTCCTTTTATGGTTTTGCTGTGCATCAGTTTCTGATCGTGCAACTTTTCTGAGCTTTCATTATAGTTTTGAGGTTTCAGTTTGGTTAATGTGCATCAGTTTGGTTAATGTGCATCAGTTTCTTTTTATTCTGTCATTCAAACAGAGAAACAAGAAAAATGTTTAGAAAATAATAGGATTATAAATGCTGCCAACAGAGAAAATGCTCTGTTTCAACTGAAATCCCCGGTGTCATTAAATTCTCTTTTCAGACTTAATAGAAAAACATTCAATAGAATTCCAGCAAAAGTATAAATTTGCCATTATATAGAAATATATCCTTACATAGTTGCGACTAATATAATACTCTCAAATTCTTCATGTCCCCAATTACATAAAAAGATAGAAAGAATAAAAGAACAAATTAAAAATATACTTTAATCATTACGACTTGTACCAGAAAAAAGAAAGGACTTCAATGAAAGAAATCCCAGTTCCCTGCACATTCTCGCAACATTACAACCTAAACCTGGAATTGCCACGGCCAATCCTTCAATTGATCTTCATTTCCCACCTTAGAGCTCCTCACATTGTTGCCATGTACCCCATCTCCTTCTCCCTCCAGTCTAAGCACAAACGCCAAGGCAAGCACCACCCACTCCACCACAAATAATAGTAGACCAAGCCCGCCAACCATTTTCAGGATTACCTCGGCATCCTCTTCCCTCACGTAAGACTTCAGTTCTGTCAGAAAATCTGATGTGCGGGTCAGTGCCATCAAGGCGACAGCGCCTTGAAATATCGCTGTGAGAGATGAAACTGCTGTTTGTGCCATGTGGGAGGAGGCTGGGCCGACAGAGCAGGAAAAACCAGCCGAGACAGCAGTGAGGCAGTGGAGGAAGATGAGGAGGAGGCCACATAGTGACGGGATAAGGCGCAGGGATAGAGTGAGAAAAATGCAACCAGAGGCAGCACCTAGGAGGATGTAATTGGAGAGGATAAAGGCCTTGCGTATGTGGTAGAGAGATGGGTTTGATGATGTTGATGCAAAACCCATTGTTGCTGAACAAAGAAAGAGAAACAGAGCTTCTGATTTTTCTGTTTTCAGAGAGAGAATAAGAGAAAGAGGTAGAGGTGGGTTAAGGGGGGCGGAGGATATGGGTATTTGAAACAAGAGGAGCGCAATATGACCGTTGGGGAAAGCGCCGGTTGAGGGGATTAACGGCTAGTTGGAGTCCCATGGGTGACAAGAATTCATATCTCTAAAGTAACAGAATATTCCTGTTTAGATCCGCACCGTCCGATCAAAATCCATTAAAGACCCGTGCATTCTACCTCGGGCCGGATTGACCCGGATTCTGATCGGACGGTCTAGATCTAAACAGAAATATTCTGTTAACTCAGAGGATATGGATTCTGAGTGACAGATCATCTGTATCTCATTAAAATAATCAACGGTACAATGAGTTGTTTTAACAGCCTTTAGCCCTTTAGTTCTTGTGTGAACTTTCAATGAAACACTGCACGGTGCTTTTAGTCATATCAGCCTCGGTCAATCCGATTATCAAGGGGTAGTCGCAGCTGTCACGCACCGACTATTGTCCGTGAAAGAGCCGTTAGCGACTCAGCGGATCATGCCTTTTCCATGATCCCGTCACGTCAACTTATTTTAATATTAACGGAGGCTCCGTTTGATATATTTTTATTCCGGAATAAATACAAGAGTTTTTTTTCAAGAGTTTTTTTTTTTATATATTGGCGTTTGATGTATTTATTCAAAAGATAAAATTACTGCTATAAATTATTATATTATTTTTTTGTGATGATTATTATTATATCAGTAAGAGGAGGGTTCAAATGCCTTCATTTTTCATGTCTCCATCATGCCTCCATTTTTAAAAACTTTAATAACTCAAAATTTAAAACTTAAAAGTCAAAATAAAACTGTTGGATATGATCTACATCATCTTATCTATGCACGTGTAAAAAATTATGACATTTCAATTTTGTTTTGGTTGTCATCAAGAGCTTGTAAAAAATGTACTAATGTAGATAATTTCTAGACGTTGATTTTTCAACTTATTGATTCACATAAAAACAAAATCAAAATGTGATAATTTTTTATGAGCACATAAATAAAATGATGTAGATCATATCCAACGGTTTTATTTTGACTTTTAAGTTTTAAATTTTGAGTTATTAAAGTTTTTAAAAATGGAGGCATGGTGGAGGCACAAAAAATAGAAGCATTTGAACCCTCCTCTATCAGTAAACATAATAATAAATAATAGCAATAATAACAAGAATATATGGTTATCATCATAACCATTAATACGAAATATAAACTAATATTAGTATATTATGAAAGTAAATTATAATATAAAATTATATATTATTAGCAGTTTATTTTTAAAATTTTAAGAAATAACACTAGAGATTGATCATCATTTTGTTTATCATAATCCTTATTTTGACAAGGCATAACGTTTCCATATAAACTCCAATTTCAGTAAAATTTGATTTGTTAGAATCCTGTTGAGAACCTCACAAATATAGTTTTGCACAAGTAAACGACATAATCCAGAGATTATATACCAGCTTTAATTTTTTGATTAAAATTAATAAATTATGAACAAACACACACAAGTAAATATATCTGTGTATGTATTTGGACAAGTAAATGACATAATATAGATACGTTCATCTCTCACTTTGGTGATTTTTAGGATTTTAAATGTGGTCAGAATTGTTAAAAACATAAACCCACACACACAACACGCGCGTAAATGTAATCTAAAAGAACTTTATGCATAATATTACACGTAGTTGTATGATTTATTACAATATACGATATAAGCTAGAGGTTATCTATCAGTTATATGGCTGTATTGTAATCTCAAATGCAGTAAAAGTTGATTATAATGAAACACAAACACATTATAGCAAAATTTTATGCATAATATATATGATGAATATATATGATTTAACATACATAAATTTATGCACATGCATAAGTTAGGAACTATCTAGCGGTTATTGTGATTTTAGAATATTAAATAGAGCCCAAGTTGCTTAAAAATGTGAACATACATACATATATAAGCGTATATGTCTTACAAAATTTGATGATTTTGTTTATCTTAAATGGTGCCTATATTGTAAAAATCCTGATTATGATTCACATGTTAAAATATCTCACACTTTGGTATCACACAAAGCCATCCACCGACCAATCGTTCTCGCTCAACTGTACAAATTTAGTCGGCGCTTGCTCGTATAATTAATTCCCTTTCAGTAACGTATCAGAGTCAACGTGAACAGTCCGATTCAAAATGGACGCACCAGAAGTAGTCCAGTGAATTTTTCAGCAGTCGAGTCTGGAGAGGAGCCGAACTCACTGGTTTCCCCACTTCAGTGTGAAGTGTCTCACTCCTACCTTTTCAGTTCACCATTTTGACGCACACCGCGTGCAGCCAATCTATATATTTGTTAGTTGACCCTTACTCGAAAAGTAATGATTTCCCACGCATCAAAAGTTTCTTCTGCTCTCTTCGTTGCTATAGAGCTGGACAAAACTAAAAATGATGCCCTACGGACAAGTTCTAAAATAATCCAATTAATCTTGGCCCTGCACGTTCCAATTCCAACTAGGCAACTAGCCCATATATGGGCTTCATCGTATCTCTTTCTCATGCCGACGAACCAATGACGCATAAGTTCTCCGTATCTTTGTTCCGTAGAATCTCTGTGTCGTGAGTCATGTTGAGGTCCACTAATCAACCCGCATTAAATTTCTTAAATCTAAGTTCGACGCAGAAATATTCGTTTTCCCGTCAATTCGATTTCACCGCAAGAGGCGTCGCCTCGTGTTCTAACCAACTCATTGACCCTCCGGTTCATGGCCTCTGTACCCTCTTCCTATGGAATTTTCCTTTTCTCGAAACACTTTTGCAATCGACGCTGTAGGTAATTTTGCCACCATGGTCGGATTGCTTCAGTCTGTGACCTCGTCTCTCGTCCCGTCTTGGTGGGAGATAGAGATTACTCTCACCGCCGCATTTTTGGTGATCCTTCTGTATTCGTTTTACGAGAAACGATTTGCTTGTCGTTTTCCCGGTCATGGAGTAGGAGGAGCGACGGCGATCGCCGGAGATGGAACGAGGGGCATGGTTGGGAGGGACGAGAGCGATTTTCTGGTTAAGCTTCCTTTTTCTTAGAGAACGCCGCTCTTGATTTAGTTTTTGTGTATAGAAGCAATGGATTGACTGTTCTTAAATTAATATATTCTTATTAAATTTTAAAGCAATGCAATTGAGTTTACTACTGTGGTAATTTGATTAATTATCTAGGAGCCCTGTAATCGTCCAAATTCACAGTTATTGCTAAGAGCTGCTGTACCCCCGTTTACAAAATAACCAAAAACGTCATACTATGTGTACTAGTATTGGACCTGACAGTATCCGGAATTATAGTTGGTACCAGTACTGATCCCAGTAATTCTTAGGTGATATTAATGACTAATTTTTCCAAACCTTTAAAACTACAAATTTCCTAGTATAATAATGAATTTTGCGAATCTGGTTTCTAAGGGAGAGAACTGAATTTCATGGAATAATTCTTCAATTCTTTGACATGCAGTTCTGCACTTATTTTTGTAGATGAGTCAGATCAGAGGAGACTGCGATGGCCCTTGTGCGTATGTAGTAAAGGTACGTGTTTTCAGCCACTTAGCTTTCAAGCAACTGGCATGCAACAAAAACAGTAGGTATTCTGAAGGGCTCTTTGATGCAATCTTTTAACCCTATATAAGCAACAGCATGTGAAAAGATTTCAACTTAAGTTTTACCAGAAAAAGTTTGGTACTATCCTGTTGATCCAGTACTGAGATTATCCTTTTTAGTGTTAAAATCACACATTTTTCTTGCCATTTATTGAATTATTGCTTGTTTCTTATGTCAAACATACAAAATTTAGTCTCTCTCTTCCTTTCAGCTGGAACTTTTGGCTGCTAAGAATTTAGTTGGTGCGAACTTGAATGGAACATCAGATCCATATGCAATGTTGACCTGTCGTGACCAGAAGCGCTTTAGGTAAAAGTTGCCTTTACATTAATATTTAATCTCTCTTTACAATTAGGTGGTTTCTTCTTTATTGCCTGAACATTTGATAGCTAAATGCCTTTTGATACTATGGCAGTTCAATGGTTCCAGGGTCAAGAAATCCTATGTGGGGTGAGGAGTTCAACTTTTTTGTGGACTCTCTTCCTGCACAGGTTAGTTTTATTTAAAAGCTCAATTCTTTTAGGTGGCTTAACATTGTATGCACTTTATTCATCCATTTATTTATTGTTAGCAGATAAATGTAACAATATATGACTGGGATATAATATGGAAGAGCACAGTATTGGGATCAGTTACAGTTCTGGTCGAAACCGAAGGGCTGACGGGACCAGTTTGGCATACACTGAACAGCACGTCAGGTCAGGTATCATATGAGCTGTTAACCCTGACCTTTATAAATGAATAACTGATTTATTTGTTAATGTTTTTTTAAGTATTCTGTCTACTTAAATATATTTGTTTTTTCTCTAGGTTTGCCTTCATATTAAAACAACAAGGATTCCTCAAAGTTCTTCCAGGTTAATTTTTGGGTTATCTTGCCTTTCTTGATGGATTATGATATTTTTCTAACAAATTAAAACAATAAAAATGAAAATTGAAAGACAATGACAGGATGCAAACATAAACTGAAATATTTTGAAGGTGAACAGTAAAAAGCATGACAGATAATTTTGTCAAAATTTTATAGGAGTGTTAATACCCTTGCTGGTGCGGCTAGAAGGAGAATTTCTTCAGATAAACAAGTACCTACAGTTGTACATCAGAAACCTGGGCCTCTACAAACTATATTTCTCCTCCCCCCTGATGAGGTAGCCTCTAAATTGAGGGTTTGTGCATCTATTGTCTATGTACTGTACTGTGTATATAGACAGCATGCATCAATAAGTGTTCAAGTATATTTTTTTGTTTATGTACATGTGGTGTAAATTGATATGGCCTATATACACTGTATGTGTAAGCATCAAGGACACCTAATGCTTTGGATACTCTCAGTGAAGTTGATGTTAGAAGTTATGATCTTAAATTAGAATATAATTATTTGGTGATATAGATAAAAACATGCAAAACGTAAGTAAATGATTACACTATATCGATCAGCTTCTTTTTATTGTGAAATTTCAGTGAATACTTACTATATAATTGTTACTTTTATCAGGCTGTTGATCACCATTATTCGTGTGCACTGGAGAGATCCTTTTTGTACCATGGTCGGATGTATGTTTCAGCTTGGCATGTTTGCTTTCATTCAAATGTGTTTTCTAAGCAAATTAAGGTTAGGTGATCTTGTGCTAGATAATAGACATTTTTTCCTCAATTTTTGGATTAGTCTTTCTAAATTTGTACTTACTGTAAGTATACTTACTACTATCTTGTATTTTGATATTATAGCATACTTTGGGAAATTGACTTTCTTTTCATTGTTGATGTCTGACAACGTGTGTCAGACACTTTTCATATTTATCTTATTAAAGTTCCCTTACTGTGTGGGCTATGGATTTAAGAGTTTCAGCATTGTGGTTTATTATTCTCCAGAGACTAAGGTTTATCGATGTCTGTTCACTGAGCTAGCAAAAGAAGTGTCTGTCATAGCAAATTTATATGTTAGGTTCCTATAATGGATGTCTTTCCTTGTCCATGCAATTTTTTGAGTTGGTCTTTTTTTTTTTGGCAGGTTGTTGTTCCGCTAGGAGATATTCACGAGGTTTGTGCATTCCCCTTAATTTTATTTATTTTATCGTGATAGATTTTATAGACGTATTAGTGGTACTTTGTTGCAAATGTACCTCGCTTTTGTTTGATATCTAGTTTTATGACTGAATTCAATGGAGACTGTTATATTTCAAACTTTGACCTAAAATTTAGATCTAAATGGAATTGTTCATGAGGTTTGTATAATCAGCTGTTCTTAGGTGCTTGCCTCTCAGTACTTGGCATGCCATCTGTTACTGTATTTTTTCTTATAACTATAAAATTCTTACATCTACATTTCATTTACTATTAGTACTGCAGATTAAACGTAGTCAACATGCTGTTATTAATCCTGCTATAACAATAGTTCTTCGTACTGGTGCTGGGGGCCATGGTGTACCACCCCTCGGTAGCCCGGATGGTATTTTTCTTTGTATTGAACTTACCAATAATTCTTTGTTTTAATTTTGGTTCCTTATGAAACTGTGGAAAAAATCATTTGTAATATAATTGCTCCTCCTTTACACTTTGATTGTTAGGGTCACAGAAAATTTTCCTTTTCTTGTCTTTCGGTACTTGCCTTAATTGCAAATAATATACAGCAATTTTCATATTTGCGCATAATTCATATTGTTTTCTGGTTGTTCTAACACCAAAGCACTTAAACTGAGGTTAGATGAGCGAGTATGATTAAGTTGCCTCAAATGTATGCCTAGGGTTCTCAACTTATTCCTTCATTTAATCAAGTCAAGCTTGAAACAAATATCGAATCTACTTTGTTTTGGTTTAATTCTTGTTTTCAGTTCAAAAAAGGACCTTAAACTATCTATATATCAAAAAGGCTTACCTCTTCCTTCGCACTAATCTAATGACGCAGGCTGATGCATATATTGCAAGATGTTGGGTTTTGCATATGTGAAAAGTGTTGTCTGTTGTTTGCTCATACTTCATAGATGTTGGATGTTATTTGCAAAAGAGTTTATAAACTTTTGGAGTCTTGAGGGGCAGAGGAATTTGTAACCTGTTCAAAGGCCTGGTTTCTCATTCCAATCCTTTATCTTGCACTAAGGTTTCTCATTCCTTCATGTTTGCTTTTCAGGGAAAGTCAGGTACAAGTTTGCATCATTTTGGAATAGAAATCACACCTACCGAGCTTTACAAAAGGCTGTCAAGAACTACCACGCGATGTTGGAGGCTGAGAAGCAGGTACTCTTTATGCTTGGAAATTTGCGAAAGTGCCAAAATTTGTATGAAATTTCAAAAAATCCTTTGTTTTCAATATTTCCGAGGAAGTCTACCCTCTTTAGGAGGGTGATTTTTCTGTGCTATGTTGGAAGAATTCACAAAAATGAAAGGGATAGAATTAAATCGGAATTTGGGTAACCAACTGAGATTTTTTTTTTCTTTTTGTTTCTGGCATTTTGTGATTCTGTGGTGATGAAATAGCTTTGTTATGTTGGAATTGTATTGTAGTAATGGTTAGATTGTCTTACCTTCAGCATTTCTACTGACGAGTTAAATCATATATCATAGTACCCTGTGCTTCTTTCTTGTCCAGTAGTCCCCTTCAACTGTTAGCCTGCTTTCTGGTTCACCTACCTCTTTTTTCAAACATATTCAACATGAACTATATTCCAGTCCATCAATTTTTGTTCATTTATAATATCCCAAGTCCCTTCCTCTCTCTCTGCTCTTTCTCTCGATCTCTCCCCTCCACAATATATGAAGCTTTTTAGCTCTTATGCAATGGACAAAGATACAAAACATCGCTTTGAGGAAGCCTGTTATCGAATGAGCAAAAATATAATAATCATACACAAATTAAGAAGAAGAAAAAAACTGTGATGGAGACTTCAGGCCTTTTTCTGATCTCTGTTGTGTAATGCCACAACTTTGAGATAAAGATAATAAGCACACATTTACTATGTTTTTGTTTAATTATTTCTTGATATCATCTTTTACCATGTTGGATTGTTCATTATGTTGTGGAAATCCTTTGTAACCCATATAGAAAATTAGGTTTTTTTTTTTTTCTACTTTTGTTTTCTTTATTCATTTCTTTGGACTGATGAGAAACTTGGGACTTGAGGGGCAGAACATGGGCATATATAGTTGACTCCTTTTTTTTTCTTCTCCTATTTCTTAAAGTTCCATTTTTCATGACTGAGAGAAGTAATGGGATGTGCCATCCTAACATGAGAAGGTCGCATGATTCCAAACACTTGTTTTATCCTCGGCAATCTGATGCTCTAGACTGCTCAGATTCAAATTATATATTATCTGAACTTCACATTTCTTTACAGTTTTGGAATTTAAGTCTCTACTATTCGTTAAATATAATATTGCTTTTTCTTAAATAATGTGAACGGAATATTAGTAAAAGGAAGTTTTTTAAGGGCCTGTATTCTTTATTTTCGTCTAGTGAAGCACCAAATCAAAGTGAGAAAACAACTCTTTGAAAGACCCAAGAGTCAGTAGAGACATACCTTTTTTTTTTTGGAAGTTCGTAAAGTGGTGAGTGGGGCTCGAACTCTCATCCTTTGGGTATCCAACAGTCCTAGGACTTTTTCCTAGCCAACTGTGCTACCACCCCCATTCATTAGAGACATGCCTTTCAATTTCTCAATGAAGTGGGGTCTTTTGCAAAAATAATTAGATGAGCACACCTCTACAACTGTTTGAAGTTGTAGGAACTTTTTTGTGAATTTGTGCGTATGTTAATTACTTCACCATTTTCACACAAGCTGTTGTTATTTCTTTTTAACTTAATTATATCAATTATTATGTTTGATATCTCCCTCTCGCTATCTTGCTCGCTTGCTTACATGTATATTTGTTTTCCTTTGCTCATATGGCTATATATAATCTCTATTTCTTTCCACAGGAATGGGCGCAATCAGCATTGCGTGCACATAGTAGTTCAAAAAGAGGAATGAGCAAGAGGCTGTCTGAAGTCCCTGAAGCCAGCATAGGTGTCGCTGCGAAGACGCAATCTTTCATCAAGGAGGAAGTTCTTGTTAGCATATTTAATGTATGATTTTACTACTAGTTTATTTATCGGTAGAGCTTGCAGTAACTCAACCTGGTTGACATAGATGTAGACCAATCAAAATCTTTCATGAATTAGGACCTGCTGCGGGTTGTGTCAGTTTGACTCTGGCTGGTCAAGTGAGGTCTGGCCATTAATTGTTAATTTTCTATTATTTGTTGAACTTAAAAAAGGATGGATCCTAGTTAGCCCTTAGAAATGTACCAAATAATTAAGGCTAATATGTTTCAGGAACTAACCAAATTTTGACAGGACAATGGAAATTAATGATGCTCTAGTGGGTGGGTTCTGGCCTAAAGTTCTTGACCTGTAGTAGTTCATTTCAGACCCAAGTGCCTGACCAATTTATATTTCTAAATAAAAGATGCCAATCTGACCTGACCTGATCCATTGATACCCTACTTAATTTTACGTTATTTTCTTCTTCAAGTGTGCTTTGACTTTTATTTGTCTTATTCTAGGGTACTTTTCCCTGTACTGCGGAGCAGTTTTTCATTCAGTTACTAAGTGATGACTCAAAGTTTCTTGAGGAATACCGTTCTGAAAGGAAGGATACCGATCTCAGTGTAAGTATTACTTTTATCATGAACATTGGAAGTCATCAAAAGCAGAATTACATTTCCATCAACTTTGTACTGGAATTGACCTGAATAGTGTGATAGACTCTTCTTGTTCAAATTTTGAAAATGTGGGAAGTGATTTTTTTTTTTGTAGAGTTTTAACTAAGCCTAAATTTGGTAATAAAACTATATAATACTCTGAAAAAACCACTGCAGCTCTGCAATTATGTTGTAGGATAGGGGCTACGTTTATCTTGTCTTTTGTTAATTTTGTCATTAAATGTAGAGAATATTCCATGGAAGGATTGAAAAGGATTGAAAAGTTATCTCCAATATGCTTCATAGTAGAATGGGTTTTAACCATTTTGTTTATATATATTTTTTTTTGTATGCAGCTGGGTCAGTGGCATTCTGCTGATGAGTATGATGGGGAGGTCAGAGAAATAACATTCAGATCAGTGTGCAACAGCCCTATGTGCCCTCCTGACACTGCCATGACAGAATGGCAACATGCCGTTTTGTCACCCGATAAAAATAGCCTTGTTAGTTTTGCTCTTTAAAAGAAGCTATTTTTTTTTTAGTTGTGTTGGAACTAATCAATATTTACTATATTTGCAATCAATTCTCAATAGAAGTTGCTATTGATGTTGATTTCAACTGGCCCTGCCATCCTGAACTAATTCTGCCCTAAGCAACCTGGTATTTTCAGTACATGAAGAAACTATGTATTGAATGTACAGAAATAATTTGTGTCATAGTGAATAAAGATCCAGACTTGTGCTTTGAAATTATTGGTTTCGAGCCCTGCAGGGTGACTATTGAGTTTATACGTCATTTACAACACTTCTTCTCTTTGTTGGGCCAGACCAGCTCAAGGCTGATATCCCTCGGGCCTTGTCAGGCTGAGAATTTGAGGGACCTGGTTACTGGGTCTGCTGGTGCCATGCCATGCTATGAGAAGGCATGCCAGGCCTGGGTTTAGGGATCATGTCCCCACATGGCCATTTCTACCTTTACTGCCAACATTCTTTTGAATGTTTGTAGTTCAATTTCATCTTCTTCCAAAACTGAAGGAATTGTAAGCTCACTAAGAGGTCTAGTTCCAATATTGGCAGTTTTTAGTGGGATATACCTTTTCTGTTTGTTTAGTGCAATGACTGATTATTAGTTTTAAATGTGAGAATTCTTGGTTGTCATTTGCAAATAAGGTAAAAATTTGTCTGTAATTTGTGAATAGCTGTTGACTTTTTTGGTCATTCTTAAGTTATAATTTGTTGTTAATATGTTTATTTATTTTAAATTCAGGTCTTTGAGACAGTCCAGCAGGCACATGATGTTCCCTTTGGCTCATGCTTTGAGGTACCTTTCCCAGGAAACTTGTTCTTTTGGCAAGAGTGTATGGCATCTACCATACAGTATACTAGTTTAAGCCGGAAGGTTACATGAGTTCACTGCCCTTGTTGGCTCGGCCTCTGATATCTTTGTCATTGTATGCATAAGGAATAATAACTAATTATACAAATGGAAATCAATTGAGTGAAGAACCAAACAAATAGAAAATCCATCAAAAAGTAGGTTAAGTTTGTGTCAAAACGGGCATAAGAAATGGTGCAGCCACCCGTTATCGATGCTTGGTAACAGTACTAGTATTGGACAACTTGATTTGTATTTAATGAAAATATCATTGTTGCTATTCTTTCAGATACACTGTAGGTGGTCTTTAAAAACTACATCAGATTCTTCATGTACCCTTGATATCAGAGTTGGTAAGAGACATCAGATTCTCTTTCATTCAGCTGACTCATTCTGTTTAATCTTAATAATGGGTTTAAAATTTCACAGGAGCCCATTTCAAGAAGTGGTGTATTATGCAATCTAAGATCAAGACTGGAGCTGTTGATGAGGTAGCTATTTTATTAGTGCATTTTCTCGACTTAATGTTTGGTTACTTTTCTACATCTAAAGAGTGCTTGTTTTTCTTTGTTGGCAGTATAAGAAGGAAATGACCCAGATGTTGGATGTTGCAAAGAAATACCTACTCAAGGCTAATGTTTCAGATGAGATCAGTGACACAGTATCAGAAACTAAACCAACTGATCAAGAATAGAAGTTTACTATTTGCTTGTAATGTACAAATTTAGACTAAAATCTCGAGACGCATTATCTATTAAGGCCGGTAAATATCACTCGTTGTACTTGGTTACTATCCAAGCTTGCCACCCAGCCTTAAACTAAGTGAACTTGTGGTGCGTGCATTTGGATCATTTAATGTAAAAATTTTGCCCTATAGACTATGGAGTATATTGTTGGTGCAATTTTGGAGAAACGTAATGTCAATATTTCGTAGTTCGTACTGAATATGTTGGTGCATTTTCTTTTCTATTGACACGGCCTAAATATCATTTGTGATTATGTATTAACCCTTGTATACTCGCTTTCGATCCAAACCATTGTACAGAAGGGCCCAACTTTAATTCACACAATAAAGGCTAAAACCGATTCCAAATTTGAGGCCCAAAAGTGGATCCAAATTCTTTTTCGTCTTCTTTTCTTCTTCGAGGGAACTTATCCTTTAGGCTGCTGGTTTCGTTGCATCCTCATGGAGTGCCCGATGACACTCCCGACAAAGGTCGGTAACGTGCCCCTCAATTTCTTGTCATGCTCCATCAGTCTTAACTCGTTACGATTCTTCTCTTCGACGCATTTGGTCTCTGCTTCGAGTAGTTGGTCTCTATGCTCTCTGACGTACAGTTTTCCCGGGAAGAACTCTTCTAGGCATTTAGTCCCTGGTGCGTTCTTCTCTTTTTATATCCCATGTTCTAAATTTGGTTCTTATTTGACACGCAAGGTGCTAATTTTTGGTTAATCCAGTTCAATCCACGAGTTCAAGTGAAGCTGGTGTAGAGTCTAACTCAGAGACATCTGAATGGGCCATACAAGGTATGCTAATCCTCTGAAATGTCAATTGGAGAACTAAAATATACATTTTTTGTTTGTTTGGGAGTCCAAAAAGTTTGAATATTGGGGTTGTTATTGTGGGCATACTGTTTATTTCAGCACTATTGTAGTTAATGCTTTAAATAAGCAATCTGTACCTTCTTGTACAATCTTTTAATAAATTGAATGTGTAGTCTGTACTCTATGTAGCAAACTTGTTTAGTTGAATATGCTTGTCAAACCAAGGATTATATTGGACAGGTTGTCCGGACAGGTCTTCATTGGTATTATGTGAACAAAATGCAGCACTTCTTCCCAAATTATTCCAAGTAAACCCAAAACAAAGCCCATTATAACCTCAAAATTAATCCTCCGGTGTATGCGTTAAGCGTCACATCACATGTACCTTTATCTGTTTAATTGTCCATTTTCTTTATTAAAAGAAAAGCAACAAGCTAAGAAGAATAGCTTCAAGTGGGAAAACTGGTAGCATGCTGGCTGATAATAGAACAGATGAAAATGTTATGCTGATCAATACTGAGCCGAAAGAAAATTCCAAGTGGGAGACTGGGTATACCTTAAATTGAAACCTATGGATTGTCCTTTATGTTTATCCTTGGTTAAACAATCCCAAATTTCAACGTCGAGCTAAAACTGGTTGTTACAATAATATCCGCTTTTAATGCAACAGATTTTTATGCCTTGAGGAAGGAGGTAGAGGCTACCTCAGAGCGGGTCAAAGAAATCATGGCCTCTGCTGGGCTGGAGCAGCTAGAAGCCGAACGAGACTCACTTGACCAAAAATCAGCTGATAGCTCTTTGTGGGATGATCCTTCCAAAGCACAGGAAATCATGGTTGCCTTGACCGATGTAAAGGATAAAATCAAAACTCTCAAGGACTTTATGACCCAGGTTTGTTTCTAATGTAACTTTATTTAGGGTTTTGTTTTGGGTATTTTGCCTCCTCATTATGGTATTTTGCAAATAACAGACAATATGTCAATTGTCTACTGCCATTTAAGGATTATGACACACTTTCAATTCTAGTATATTAATGGTATATTCCAACTAATATTTACATTTTTTTTTTTTTGGCTTAGTTAAAGTGCGTTCCCAGTGAAGGTACATCTTGTTCTCCAAGTTAAAAATGAACTAGTTTAGAAGCAATTTAATTTTGTTTGATTATTATAGGACTACTAAGCATTTTTATTTATCGACTTAATAGTGCTTTAGCTGTTTGGTCAGAGGAAAATCTCAAGTGTATATAGTTATGTGCTATTCCCAATTTTTTTTATTTAATTTGCATGCAATACATTAAGTCCACCTAACTTGCATCCTAAATTAATAATTATTGTCCTATATAGATAGAAGAAGCTGAAACAATAGTAACGCTAACTGAAGAATTAGAATCAACCGACACTTCGCTTCTTCAAGAGGCATTGACAATTATAAGACGTTTAAATAAAGGATTGGATCAGTATGAGATGACTCAGCTTCTTTCCGGGCCTTATGACAAGGAAGGTGCAGTTATCAATATCAGTGCTGGTGCTGGTGGTACTGATGCGCAGGTACACATCTTATTTGTTCCTTTCCAAGGTTTCTTTTGTTTCAATCTATTTCGAAAAGAATAACTCTCAACAATTAAATGAATGCTACAGTAAATTTCAGCGAGTATATTATAATGAGTAGGGTTAAAATGCCCTATTCATGCCCCACATCCTTATCTGTCTTCAAAGTTCAAACAGGCAATTTGAACCGTTCAACATGATATCCATATTAAAATGTGCTTGGAGACCAAATTTTATATTTTTTGAAAAAAATTCACTATTTTTGTAGATAGGTACAAAATCATTGTTTTTTGGATGGTCCAAAAAGAGTGATTTTGTACCTATCTAAAAAAATAGTAAAATTTTTCCAAAAAATATAAAATTTGGTCTCCAAACACATTTTAAAATGGAGATCATGTTGAGCGGTTCGGATCGCCTGTTTGGACTTTGAAAACGGAGATAAGGATGTGGGGCATGGAAACAATGAGGCATTTTAACCCTACTCTATTATAAGAGTAAGGCTTAGGTGCTATGGATAGTATAAGGTCTTCTGTGCTACATCCTAAAAAATCTATCGTATAAATTTCAAACTTCGATCTAAGTAGCTCAGTAAATTGGTTATATAATAAACTTGTAGAATACCAATTTTTGCTATTTTTGGAATATTTTACTACTTTATGATTTATGAAAGATGGCAAAAAATGGCTTAAAAATAAAAGAAAATTGCCAATATTTTAGGCCATTTTTTGCCATCTTTCATAAATCATAAAAAATAGTAAAAAAAATTCAAAAATAGTAAAAATTGGTATATATAACCAATTTACTGAGCTACTTGAATCGAAGTTTGAAGTTTATACGATAGGTTTTTGAGACCGTAGCACATAAGGCCTTATGCTGTCCATAGCACCTAAGCCTTACTCCTATTATAATACCCCTTGCCTTTTCATATTAGCTCTTAAAACTACTTTATCTCTTAGGTTGATTTTAATATAATTTTGTCTCAAGGAAATGATACTTATTCAGGTAAAAGAAAATTAGTCAATATTTAACAGAGAACTTCTGCATGACCTGATATTAAATTTGTTTGTTATCTGCAAGTTGGGTTTTATTCTCTAGTACCAGAAACATGACACTTCACTGGTGGTGATATAAAATTTGGGTTTACATTGCAAAAATCTGTTAATTCTGTCACGTCACTTTCCTTAGTTGTTCTCTGTTAAAACTCGGGCTTTTCTCCAGTGCAGGATTGGGCTGATATGCTTCTCAGGATGTATGTGAGGTGGGGTGAGAAACAGAGGTACAAGGTGAAAGTAACTGAGAAATCTCTAGGAGAAGAAGCTGGAATAAAATCAGCCACTATTGAAGTAGAAGGCCGGTATGCTTATGGGTATCTCTCTGGAGAGAAGGGGACCCACCGCATCGTTCGTCAGTCACCATTCAATTCTAAAGGTCTTCGACAGGTATTTAGGAAGAGCTCATAATATTATTTAGTTAGAGGAAGACAAATTTAAATCTGATAGGGAAAAAATATGGTAATACAGTAGTGAAATTATTTAATGTTGCATTCAAAAGGGAAAGAAATTTGTAGCATAAGCTTTCACCTTTGAGGGTACTTCGTTTAAAACGAGGAATGATTCATTACAGACAAGCTTTGCTGGGGTGGAAGTGATGCCACTCCTTCCGGAATCCACGGATTTAGATATCCCAGAGCAGGACTTGGAGATAACCACATCGAGAGCTGGCGGCAGCGGCGGCCAGAATGTGAACAAGGTCGAGACAGCTGTGCGCATTGTTCATATCCCTACTGGTGTGACTGTCCGTTGCACAGGTTTGGCATTTTTTATCTAGTGCTTTAATTTTACTTCTTGTACCTTTTCCTTTTAAGTTTGAAAAGGGTGGCTGGTAAATTTTTTTTTTTATTGATATATGTGAGGAAAACCAAAATAATGGTAAGTGAATAACCAACAAGTATTGATGCCTAATATTCTTTTCTTTTCTATCTAGCTAGTGCACCTTATGTTGTCTAACCTATTTTACATGCAGCTTCCTTTTTATTGTGCTGGTATGTTTTACATAGGTATACCTTATTCTGTTCTTATTGCCATTTTATGTACTGATTGGTGGTTCATATTTTGGTAATACTTAGCTGCCTCCTTAAAACAATTAAAAATCACCAAAAAGTGTTGATCCCATTCATACATGTGTTATACAGCTCATTGTAATCTACAACCCTTCTATTAAAAACTAATTTCCATGTTGTTGGCTGTGGGGATATCTCAGAGGAGAGGAGTCAACTAGCAAATAAAACAAAGGCCTTAATCCGGCTCAAAGCCAAGCTACTTGTCATAGCTGAAGAACAACGTGCGTCTGAAATCAAACAAATAAGAGGGGATGCCGTGAAGGCCGAGTGGGGCCAGCAAATACGCAATTATGTATTTCACCCGTACAAGCTTGTCAAAGATCTCAGAACCGGTGAGGAAACATCTAATATTGCTGCTGTCATGGATGGGGAACTAGACCCCTTTATCAGGGCTTACCTAGTGTACAAGTTTACAACGGCTCGTAGTGAGGCAAGTATTGTATAACTCGTATGATGTACTTAAGCCTAAATAGTTTATTTTGTTTCAGTTACCTTTATGTTATTTTGCTGCTTATATAAACTTGAAGGAAACGGTTTACCGGTTATACTGGTCTCTTGGTTTTGATCCAAGCCATGTACCTTTATGTTATTTCTCTTGAGATTTTTTCTGACCGTCCGATCAAAGATTAGATCAAATTATTTAGAGAAAAAAACTGGGCCGTCTAATAAAAAAGATCAAGCTGGCGAGATTCTGTGCAACTATATTACAGTACACAATATTTTCGTAAACCTACATAGCCATAATATTTTTCCATAGTTAGAAATCAAATGATTTATAAGACTTTAAAGTCGATTTTTTTTTTTTGTAAAATCAATTTGAGCCGCCTGATCACGATTATGTTGATCAGACGACTGAGAAAATCTCGTGGCTTACACATCCATGCAACATGTTTGGCCGCATGGAACATGCAATACAAATTTCCAAAAGGGAATAAGAAAAATAAACAATCGATCACTCTAGGTGGCAAAAAAGCTCATAGCTCGTGGCTTGATCGTGACTCGCACCTGAATCGCTCGCTAACAGTTTGCTCGTTACTGGACTGAGCTGTTAACGAGCCAGCTCGCCACTATCTTGGTTTAGAATTAACGAGTTCAAGCTGGAGCCTAGCTAGCTCGGCTAGGCATCAATTTGTGAATTTGTATGAATTTGTGTGCATTTTATACTGTCTAGTTCGGTTCAACTCGGTTAAAAGAAGATTCAGCCAGACCCAGTGAGCAGCTCGTCAGCTAGCGAGCTGGCTCGAGCTGGCTCATCACAATTTCAAGTTGAGATTTTAGCTCGGATGCCCTAGGTTCAGCTCGCTCGGTAAGAACTCGGTCTAGAATTAACAAGTTGAGCTAGGCCCGAGCTAGCTCGTTGACAGCCCTACACTGAACGGATCGAACGGCACATTTCGAGTGCATATCTTTTGAGATATCTCATATTTTGTGTGACCGACGGGTCCAGTGCCTATTCGGGAAGGACGCAGGGCAGTATTATTTGAGCTTTGGGATTCGTGCAGAACGTATTTAAACGGTTGAAATTTTCCAAAAAGTCAAGCAAAATATGAGATATCTCAGAGGATGCGAGTTCGCACATTTCACCATATAATCTGTGACGGCGAAACTCTTGAGAATTAAAAAAAAAAAAAGGAAACTATTGAGAAATGATCGTCGCCGCTGCATCAAAACCCATGCACGAATCTTGTATAAATCTAACAGTTTGTATTAGTCAGTACTTTCATGCATGAACCATCACCAAACTTTCGGAAATATGTATCTGTCAGTACTTTAATGCATGAATTAATGAGATCAAGCAACAAGTATATCCTTGCTCTCAACTTTCAGTGTGATATTGACAATTGACTTTGCCTCCAAAAAGGAATTTTTTTTATAAACCATAATTAAATTTTTTTTTTACAAAAACTATAAGAACCGAATTTTTTTTTTATTTCGGACCGAAATGTCATTTTGGTCCGGTCCCCTTTTTAGATTTTTTGCGGCGGCTCTTATGAAAACTTGTGAAACCAGTACCACAGAAAATCTAAAAAGGGGCCGGACCGAAATGGCCAGAATAAAAAAAAATTTCCGACCGAAATGACATTTCAGTTCTTATGATTTTTGTAAAAAAAAAAAAAAGTAATCATGTTGGTTTCGTTAAAAACAAAATTTTAATTATGGTTTATAAAAAAAATTCTCCAAAAAGTCTTTAACATAAGTGTAATATTCAACATTTGATGAAAAATTAATGTGACATTGAAAGCTCAAGATCGGGTAAAATAACAAAGGCAGCATTACTATGTCCTGTTGTGATTACCTTATTTCAGTGGCCACAAAAAAAAAAGGTTGAGGTCTAAAAGAAAAGGAGTCAGAGTAGGTCCGATGCCCATCGGACCTACCTTGGTTCGATGGGTGTGATGACCATTCGATTTGCATCAAGATTGTGTGCTCTGCATCAAAATACGTGCAAGTATGTATCAATTTCCGTGCGCATAGATCTTGATGCTAATCGTACGGTCCTAGAGCTAATTGAACCTAAATGTAGGTCCGATGCCCATCGGACCTACTCCTATCTCAAAAGAAAAACGCAACATGATTTCGAATTTTTCTTGTTTACTGAAAAGTGAAGCCTGTCTGCAGACGGTTCAAATGGTTCGGTACATGTAGTTTTTAACCGAACCGGAAAATTTTAATTTAAATGATTTGGTTGTTCGGATTAAATGGATCGAACCATTTTATGAATTATTTCGGTTTAAATGGTCGGTTCGGTTTTGATTTCTAAAAACTGACTAAATCAAACTGACCGGTTTTATAATGGTTCAACTTTGGAGTTTGTTTTGGTTCATTAGTTGTTACCGGCCGGTTTGATTAGCATAGTTGTTAATATATGACCCATCATATGTTTTTTATCACAAGATTCTCAATTTTAGGTTGTTGGAAAATATGTGAACAAATCTTCTTTTGTAAATATGATATCATAGTGCTTTTATTTGCAACAAGGTGATTTTAAATTTATTAACATGCTCTGCTTTTACTGGATTATTTTTTGATGTGATATGTTTTACTGAATTAAGATCAAATGCTATCTTTTTTTGATGTGATATCTTTTAATGGATTAAGATCAAATATTATATTTTTAACAGGTTATTGCTTCAGTCTGTGAGGAACTCCCATCAGATAGTGTCTTATTGTTTTACATCTCTGCATCATGGAATTATTTGTGTACCGTTAATTTTGGATGTTAGATAGTGTTCTTATTTTTTTGGACTTAAAATGAAGAACAAATATTAATTTGGAACTTTGAATATTTTAGAACCATGTGTGTAATGGTATCTTGATTTTTATTTCTATGAAATTATGAATGTATTGGTTTATTTATTGAGTTTTGATTTTTTGAGATTGAATTCCTCTGTTCGGTTCAACCGAACAAACAAATTGAACTTTAATTCAATTTAATCGGTTCAGTTTTAGTTTGGTTTGGCATTTTAATTCGGTCGGTTCGGTTAGATTTTTAAAATCCAGAAAAAAGTTTGGTTTGATAATCTTAGTTCAGTTTGAACCGAACTAACCGTTTGAACACCCCTATCTGTGACCATATATACTATTATAAGGGAAAACAATAAACAATTTTATCGGATGTCTCCGAAGAGACAATTGTTAGTTTGTTATCTTGGTATGTTTGAACGGGAGCTATAATAGCTAGAATAGCTAAATTTAAAATTAGTAAATGAGAATAGAGAAAAAAAATAGTGATTTTCATATTAGTGTGAAAATTGTGCTATTCGGATTAGTAAAAATGTTGTTTAAATTGTACATTTGAAATAGTGAATAGTTGTAATCGAAAAAAAAATGTTAACAATGTGCTAATTAAGATGAAATATAGACAAGTGGGGTCTCGAACGAATTGTCACGACGTGGAGATGACAGAAGTGACGTCAACTTTGTCATTTCGGAATTGTGTTGGCGGAAATCCGAGAAGCAAATATTTTTTTCTCTCTCTTCATATTTCTGAATAGTTATTCCAACATTTATAAGGAATAGAGAATAACAACTATTCTAATTATTCCGAATAGTAAATATAGTATTTGTGTATATATTGCTATTATGAACAGCTCTATTCTCAAATAACATTTATTTTTGATGCATCCAAACATACCCGTTACACGAAACATTACACTGTAGTACTGTACAAACGCACCAGAAGACTCGATCACGACTCCACGAATCCGTTATGCGCAGACCTTTGAAAAATTCAAAGTTCCATGGAACACGTCAATATGATGACATGGCATTCTCCAATTGGCTGCTGCAAGCCTGCAAGCAGCCAAGACTGCTCTTTCTTTTTTACTTTATGATGACGAATTGATGATGATGGCTTCATTCCTCTCCTCCTTTCTCTGGATCCGTATCCTCTGCATTAACTCAAAAGGGAATTTTTTGAGTTAATGAATTTCAACCGTCTGATTTTAAACGGAGCCAATCCGGCTCGTGTCTATAACATAGAGGGCCCTTTAATATTAGTGCAGATCTAATTCGCACGAATTTTAAAACAGATCAGACAGTCGAGATTCATTAACTCAAAAGATTCTCTTTTGAGTTAATGCAGAGGATATGAATTCCCTTTCTCTGGTCGATGATGGAGAAATTATTCAAGCTCGTTTTCATACGTGGGCCCTGAGAGTACAAATATGATATATTTATTAATATTTTAAAAATTAATCTTGTTTTATACCAAATAATTTAAAATTTGTAATGATTGAGTTTTAATTGATATATGATTAATTAAATTAAACAAATTTAAATTTGGTACTAGTATAAACAAATCATATATAATATATTGATAATTATAAAATATTTATTTTAACAATATTTCTTAATATATCAGATAAATTTATCATAAAAGTAGATGTACACAGTACACTAGAAGTCAATAAGTCAATTGCTCCTGTCCTCCGGCATATGCTCACCAATTTTTATTTATTTTCATCCAAACTTCCAAACAAGAGATTTATTTATTTGCTAAAAAAGTTTTTTCTCCTTGATAGCTTCTACGAAATTTATTAAACTAGATAAAACTTTAATTTGCTGAAAAGATAAAACTGTCATATCCTCGTTTATTTGGAAGACGGGAGTGGATCCAGGATTTTCGTCGAGGGGGAGGGGAGCAAAAAAATATCGAATCGGGTTTAAATACCTAATTGGATTTAAATTCATTAACCAATTGAATACTCGATAAAAAATAATGTTTTATTTTATACTTTCCAATGCTCTGACTTATAATTCTAATTACCAATCAAAATTCAACAAACTTATTTCAATTTTAACCCGAATTACAAATCAAACATCCAGAGAGGGGCAAAAAAAATTCTAGGGAGGCAAAGTCGGTCGGAACCGATAAATCTCCACTAAAACTCAAAATTCAGAGACACAGCTGCCTCGGGAATACTCTGAGTCCGCCCTTGTTGGAAGATGAAGGAAATAATAGCGATACAAAAAAAAAAAAGTTTTCTATAACTCGCTAGAATTGGGTGTTTTTTATATTGAGTTTTTTTTTTTTTTTCTAATATAAGATATTAAGATGAAAGAATTAAGTGGTTGTGACTCTATTAAGACGATGGTTCATGTGTGATCAAAATAATCTGACTGCCCGAGGCTATCCGCCTCTGGATATCATAGTGACAAGATTCGCGAATTATATCTGAATTATATCCGAATAATTCGTTTTTTTGGTGATGCCGAATTATTTGGTTGACCGAATTATTCCCGAATAATTTGCGAATTTTATGAACTTTTCCCGAATTTACGAATTATTCGCGAATTTTTTCCGAATTTTTTCCAAAACATTTTTTTTTCCTTGTAGGACTGAGATATCTGATCCAGATTATTCCGAATCATTCCTGAATTATACCCGAATTATTCTCGAATCACGAATTTTTGACCTCGCCGAACCGAACCGAATAATTCATTTGTCACTATGCTGGATATTCGCAAATTTTAAAAGGCGTATATTGCCAGTGACTCACCACACCGAACGTCTGTCCGTGAAGACCACAGAGGAAACCAACATTGAGGAAACTGTGGGTGCTGGCGTGCTGCCCAACAGTCCACCAGTCCAAGGGAGACGATTTGATTATTCTCGGTCTGCTATGCGAGTCAACGATGTCATCCTAGACGACTTTAAAATGCCCTTTTCTCATAATAAAACTACCAAAACGCCATTTTTTTTATTGTTAAATACATCATCAGGAATTTATTTTTACAATCCTCTCTTAGAAAAATATGAATATTCTTGGTGAAGTATTGGTATTTTAAATTTATTAAGATGTTTTATGCATTAGATAAGAGTATTTTAAGATGAAATAAAATAAAAGATCTTCATAAATAAAAAAAATTAAATCGTCAAATATCTTATTTTAACATAAGCCACAACTTGACTTGTTAATATAGTACAATTTTTATCTTTTTATTTCTTATAGTGCATTTACTTGCTCCACTACTATCAAACGCTAATATTTAAAATAATTTAGCATTTACTTCACTTCACTTCCCTGTACTTCATATACCAAATGCAATGATTGAGATAAAATATTATTTTATCTAATCTTCTTTTTAATTATTATAAAATATTTCATTAAGAATAATTTTTTAATTAATTTTAAAAGTAATAAGTATTAGAAAAATTATGAAAATTAATAATTATTCTATATATAACATAATTTGTATATTTGTTTTGTATCTAATCATATTACATAAAAGTGAATAATTATTTATCCAAATGAAACAGGAAAATAATCATAAAATAAATGTCGGAGTGTAAAAAACAACAGTAGTGTTCGGCACACTCTCCTTAGAGCTTATTAGAGCTTCTTAGGAGACTAATGAATCTTAAGTTTGTCAAACACTTGTTCCTTTGCAAAACTTAAAATCACTTTTTTAAGTCTCATTTTACCCACTTTCTTAAGTTTGCTCCAATTTTTAAGACACTATTTTACATAGCTTGAGCAATTGAGCCTACTTAACAAAGCTAAAAACTTATTTTCTTAAATTTCTCTTGCCAAACACCTCTTCCTTACCGGAATTTAGAATTTAAGCCTACCCAACTTGCCGAACACCCTCAATTGAGAGGACTAAAATGACACACAAAGTATTGAATTTTTTCTTCTTCTAAAAACCATAATTAGAAAAGGACAATTTAGGGAATCAACTTGATTGTTTTTTTTTTTTACAAAAATAATAAGTACTGAATAGGCTATTCGGTACATCTTATTTACATTTAAAAGTTACCGAATAGCCTATTCGGCACCACCTAATTTTTACTCTTTTACTTAACAGAAATTATGAAAAAAAAGTGAAATTGGGTGATGCCGAATAAGCTATTTGGTACAGTTTAAATGTAAATGAGAGGTACCGAATAGCCTATTTGATACTTATAATTGAGTAGAACTAAGGTGCTCTTAAGCTCACCAAGCCCTTTATGAGCTTAACTCAAAAACCTATCGGATTGACTTCAAACGACATTTCCAAACCGTTAGATGTTCAATCTATATTAAAATGTGCTTGGAGACCAAATTTTATTTTTTGGAATTTTTTTACTATTTATTAAGCTAGTTTGAAAACCGTTGTTTTTCAAAAATTTCTAGAGCATTGAAAAACAGCGGTTTTCAAACCAGCTTAATAAATAGTAAAAAAATTCCAAAAAATGAAAAATTTGGTCTCCAAGCACATTTTAATATAGATTGAACATCTAACGGTTTGAAAATGTCGTTTGAAGTCAATCCGATAGGTTTTTCAGTTAAGCTCACGGTTTGGCTTGGTGAGCTTAAGAGCACCTTAGTTCTACTCCTTATAATTTTTGTTAAAAAAAACAAATCAAGTTGGTTCCTTTTCTATTTATGGTTTTTAAAATAATTCCGAAGTATTCCTATTTCCTACTGAATTACTGTATATATGGTATTTCTGTAATTTAGCTCAACGGCAGGGTGCTTCGATCAATTAGAATTTCTACAAATGGAACTCCTTTCCCTTCTCTCCCACTCCCACGGGACACGCTACGGCCAGAAATGGTGGAACGGGTCGCTGCAGTCTCTTCACTCCACTGCGTCACTTCCTCCCTCTTACTGTGCCTCTATCTCATTCTCCTCGTCTCACCAGCTTCCAGTGAAGTCTTCTTTGAAGAGCGATTCGACGGTTTCCCTCCCTCTCCATCTCTCTACTTTTTTCTTTAGCTCTAATCCAACTTATACTTAGTCAATTTTCTACAGTTCTACATTTATTCCTTGTTTTAGCTACTTAAAAATTTAGGTGGGGTATACAGTGTATTTGAGGTTGAACTTCTTGAAATTAATATGGATGTACGATGGTTGAATGAGCTTATTTTTACTAATTAATTCATTGTTTGTTAACTCCTGGTACTCGGTATGATTAAGTGATTGTCGCTTTCTCATCTGATGGGATTATTAAAAATATATAACCATTTGAAGTATAGATTATTACCTCAACTTGGTGATGCTTATAACATCATAAATTGGACTGTTATTGATTTATTATTTTGTAGTGATTTTCTGACTAAATTATTAGTTCCTCATTTGGGATTATTTATTGGTAGATGGATGGCAAAGCAGATGGGTAAAATCAGACTGGAAAAGGAGCGAAGGAAAAGCTGGATCGTTCAGGCATACTGCCGGTAGATGGTCTGGTGACCCTGATGACAAAGGTATATCTTTGTTTTCTATTCTTTTAATTCTACTAATGTTCAGAAGGTTAAACGGTCAACTCTAGAGGAAGTTAACAGTTACCACCTTGCTTACTTGTTCCCTCCAAAAGGAGCTAAAAATATCCCTAATTTCCTATAGTTGGAATAACATATTTGGTCATAGACGCTAATGTCTCTACTTGCCAGTTCTTGGCAAGAGATCTGATTTTTATCCTCTTATAGAAGGGTATAGATAAGTTTACTTTATTATGGTACAATACTCAATAAAATAAGCAATTTAGTACTCACACTATATAGATTGGTTTTACTACTTCATTAGTGTAGGAGATAAAAGAAAAATAATTACAATAGGATATCGAAAGGCTATACCAGACCAAAAGAGAGTATGCTCAGTCAAGAAAGTATCCAGTTTGGCAATACTTAAGTTAACAGCAAAAATCATCCCCTGCTAGTTATAAATGATGATATACACTTGCTTATATTTATATGGTACAGGAATCCAGACAACTACAGATGCCAAGCATTTTGCCATATCAGCAAAATTTCCTGAGTTCAGCAACAAAAACCGCACCTTGGTGGTGCAATACTCGATAAAGCTTGAACAAGATATCGAGTGTGGTGGGGGCTACATCAAGCTACTTTCTGGCTATGTCAACCAGAAGAAATTTGGGGGTGATACTCCCTACAGGTATTCCTTTTTCTTAGATCCTGATGAAATAAATTATGTAAAATGAGGGCTGTGGAAGCACCCCCAGAGACTCCATACGGGATATAAGTAAATCATTGATGGAAAGTCAAGTTGGCATGTTATACGCAACTGTTACATTAGATGAAAATGAATACGTTGGTCTTAGACTATTAATTACTCGGTGCTACTTAATTTAGTAAAAGTTGTTATCATTACTGACAATTAATTGGCACTAGTCAATCCCTAGTGCATTATAAGCCCAAATAAAGCATGATAAAACCAACATTAACAAAAATTGAAAAGCAGAATTGAGACATATGTCAGAACTTCTGTGTGTTTATTTGTATTGAAGTTGAAGCTCCTTTTGGCAGTTTAATGTTTGGTCCTGACATATGTGGGACCCAGACAAAGAAGCTCCATGTCATCCTCTCCTACCAGGGGCAGAACTACCCGCTGAAGAAGGATCTACAGTGTGAGACTGACAAGCTGACACATGTTTACACCTTCATACTGAGGCCAGATGCATCTTACAGAGTTTTGGTTGATAATAGAGAGAGAGACTCTGGAAGCATGTACACCGACTGGGACATTCTACCCCCTCGAAAGATTAAAGCTGTTAATGCCAAAAAGGTTAGAAATTTATTTTCTATAATTTTTTTTTTTCCTTTTTCAAATGAATATCACGCATTTTCCCCAAACAACATGGGAAAGATTCCTTAATTCTTTATAGTCAATTGAGGGAGAAAGGGCACTTATTTTTTTGTTGTTCGTTATATTTTATTTTTTTCTTTTTTTTGTGGGGGTTGGGTGGTGGCCTGGTGGGGGGCATTTTTGAAGAAACTCTATAAGATGAGGAATTTAGGTTTTATGTCTTTTGCTTTAAGGGAGAATACACATTATTTTGAGGACTTGTAAAGGCACAATTGAATTTTTTCCTCTTCACATTTTGAAACAGAAATGGATACTAATTTTTTTAAAACCTTGAAGTTAATGATCTATTTCAACAGTTTGTGACTTAATTATATTGGTTAACTTCTTACTACAGCCGAAAGATTGGGATGACAGAGAATATATTGAAGATCCAGATGACATAAAACCAGAGGTCTTGTTCTCAGTTTGTATACAAGTTTATGCTTCTTTTTTATTTACAGAAAAATAAACAAGAATTAAATTTTTTTCTCATGTTTTTCTTCTAATTCTTCAGGGGTATGATTCCATTCCAGCCGAGATACCAGACCCAAAGGCTAAAATGGTACATCAAGTTCTTCTTTTTGTCAATTAGACCAGAATATGCACATTTTTTTGAAAATTTAGACTTGTCCTACAAAATGTTAAAATATTTCATGTAGCAGTGCAAAATAATATGCCATACCCTATAAGAAAACGATATCCTCAACATCTCTACCGCCTGTAGTCTGAAAATGCTGTTCCTTCCCCTCACCTCCACAAAAAATAAGAAAAAAATAAACAAGAGTAATTAGGAGAGGAGTATTATTTCTAGCGGGGTATGCAAGATCCCTTTTGTTCTGCAGGAGTATTCATGAGGTTATTGTTTTGTTGAATAATACTTAAAATTGCTCCTTTGATCTAAACAATTACTTAATGTATTAGCCTGATACATGGGATGAAGATGAAGATGGCATATGGAGGCCTCCTAAGGTGCCTAATCCCGCATACAAGGGAACATGGAGACGCAAGGTTGGTACAGGATGACCTTTTTTTGTATTCTCTTTTTTTTTTTCCTTGTATATATGTTTGTTAAAGAGTTTCTTATGCATTGCACATGCAGAAAATTAAGAATCCTAACTACAAGGGTAAATGGAAGATCCCATGGATTGATAATCCAGGTGAGCATGGTGATGTTGTTTAGATTTATTTATTATATCTAGATAACAATTTGTGCATAGTCTCTGTTTTCAATAGTAATTAATAATAAAGTTTGTGAAATTCTTTGGTTTTGGCAGAGTTTGAAGATGATCCAGATCTCTATGTGTTAAAACCTTTGAGATATATTGGAATTGAAGTATGGCAGGTAAATGCACTCATTCCAAACATGCTCCAGATGCATATAGATAGTTTGTCATTTTTAATTTTTCACAAGGAGCAAGGAACCCTGTTGTAAATTTACACCTTGATTAAATTGTAGGTCAAGGCTGGTTCAGTTTTTGACAACTTTTTGGTATGTGACGACGAAGAATATGCTAAGCAGGTCGCAGAAGAGACTTGGGGTGCTAATAAGGAGGTAAATGCAAAATTAGACATTTACCCTTCTCTCTGACATTGAAATATTATTCATGTTACTCGATTTTGGCCTCTTACTCTTTATCTTATTGTTGTGCATATAATAGGCTGAAAAGGAGGCATTTGAAGAAGCTGAAAAGGAGAGAAAGGCTAGGGAAGATGAGGTGAGAATATCGTACAAATTTAATTTCTCTGTTTGTTTTTAAGCACAAATTTAGTTCCTCAAGTGAACTAGTTCCCTCCAGTAACTTCTTTTCTGTAAAAAACAATTTACAGAAAGTATGCCCGCTTAGTGAAGACCTTAGTAATGAAAATGCCAACAGTGAATAAAAGATCCTTACTAAATTTTAATTGAGCAGGGTTCAAATGCCTCCATCATGCCTCCACTTTTAATTGTCTAATAACAATAAATCTAAAACTTATATGTCATAATAAAATCATTAGGTGCGATCTATATTATTTTCTCTACATGCACATAAAATATTATCACTTTTTCGGTTTTGTTCTTATATGAATCAATAAGTTGAAAAATCAACGTCGAGAAATTATCCACAACAGTCTATTTTTTGCATGCACTTGATAACAATCAAAACAAAGTTAAAATATCTTAATCTTTTACATCTGCATAGAGAAAATCATATTTAACGGTTTTACTGGTACGTCAAAATCCAATTGGTCATACACATCGTAAGGTGCTGCTCTTCGCAAATCCCAGCATACCCCCGTAAATACTTTATTTAGAGTGTTCGTTTTCTTTTTGCTTTTTGACATTTAAGCTTAAAATTTTAAGTTATTAATATTTTATAAATGGAGGCATAATGGAGGTGCCAAAAAGTGGAGGCATTTGAACCCTCATTTTAATTTGTCATTTATATTCCACAGTAGTAGAGGTAGTCTGACTTAGCAGGTTATAATACCATTCAAGTCAGTCGTGGTTTACAGAATATATCAGCCGACTACCTGTTGGATCTTCTATTTTTCTTCATTGCCTAAGCTAACTGAGCTAGGACTATTTAATATTTTAATTTGGTTACCAGCTTATGCACCACCAAGCTATAGCTTAGGGTTGCATGATTTCTAAATTAAAAGTTCTGCATATGACTCTATAGGATGCAAGAAGGGCAAGGGAGGAGGGAGAGAGGAGGAGAAGAGAGAGAGGGCACGATCGTCATCATCGTGACCGCTACAAGGATAAATACAGACGGGTACATACTTTTTCATTTTATTTATTGTGGTGCTACCTATTTCTTTTTTGTTTCTTAAACAAGAATGATCAAGTACCTTTAAAAAGTGTGTGGAATATTCCTTGTCCCCTTTCTCCTATTTTTTTACAACAAATACTGCTCAAAATGCTCCTTCCACTCACTTCATTCATTAAGAGGTAAGCTTTATGTCTGATATGCTTATTCTTGGTTGACCTTCTGTACAAGGCACAAATGTTAACAAATTTGTTCAAGGAAACCTTTATAGCTATGTCTTACTGTATGAGTTAATGTAAATTCCAAAAACAACGATATACTGATTTGTGGAGTGGATTTTTGTGTGCAGCGCCATCATAGGGATTATCCGGATGACTACCATGTAAGTTCATAGCACAGGATATGCATTATCAGTGTAAATTATACTTCAACAACAAACAGTTCAAAATGAAATCAAATTTATATTTTTTTTTTCTAATTTTAATTTACAGGATGAACTTTGAGACATACTAAAAATTGGAGTTGCTGAAAAGGGCATTATCTGCAGTCATTATGTTTGAAGTTCCACTTCTACCCTTCTATATTGTAATTGAGAGGAAATAAACATGTAACCTCGTACATTTTTGTGTAATCTAAATTTTCTTTGTGGCTGTTAAAGGGGAAGGATAATTAATTGGGCTGTATGACTTGGGCTAAGCCAGGTCTTATGTGAACAAGTGCATCAGTTGGCATTATTGAATTCTTCCCAATGGTGGTTTCAATTAATGAATACTTTTAGCACGTTGAATATCATGATGGCATTTATTGCATAATCTGATTTTCAAGATTGTTGCTTTCAACCAATATTGATATAATTTACTTTAAGCTGGAGGAATTTTCATGCACGTCCTTGAAAAGTACGATATGCAACCTCCAATTCTTCGCGGTAAAAATCACTAGTTGGTGCATTCTAAAAGGAGCTCCGGGGATATGTTAGAATCATCTTTTGTTTGTTTCAGATTTATTTTGGACATCTTGAAACTTATTTAGTCTATAATTTTTTTAGTTGATATGAATATTCAACCTAAGTTATAGACAAGTATTTAGTTAAATTTATATAATGAATTAGATTATTTATAAAAAATAACTTATTTATAAAAGTATTTAACTTGAATTATACAAGTATGAAGTTTAGCTATATAAAGATTTGGTTTAGCTACACGAGTATTTAGATTAGTTATGTAAGGATTTGGATTTATATTATATAAGTATTCAGTTTAAGATATATATATATACAGTATGGCTAATTTGCTTCCGGAAGCATTTCGGCCGAGGTGCTTACGGGAGCATATCTTGCAATTTGATGTTCAAACAACAAATTCAAACTGTTAGATGTTCAATCTATATTAAAATCTAGTTGGAGACCAAATTTTACATTTTTTGAAATTTTTTTACTATTTTTTAAGCTGGTTTGAAAACCGCTGTTTTCAATGCTTCAGAAATTTAATAAAAACAGAGGTTTCAAACCAGCTTAAAAAATAGTTAAAAAATTCCAAAAAATGTAAAATTTGGTCTCCAAGTAGATTTTAATATAGATTGAACATCTAACGGTTTGAATTTGTTGTTTGAACATCAAATTGCAAGATATGCCCCCGTAAGCACCTCGCCGAAATGCTGCCGGCAGCAACTTAGCCGCTCCCTATATATATATATATATAGGAGTTGGCTACGGTGCTACGCGTAGCATAGAGGGCCTCCGTGCTACGGCTCAATATTTGAGTTTTCAAAATCCTAACGGTCGATCCGAACCGTTCAACATGATCTCCATATGAATATGTACTTGCAAATCAAATTTTACATTTTTTAGAATTTTTTTACTATTTTTTTAGATAGGTAGAAAATCACTTGAACTGAAAATTATGTACCATTCAGATCAAGTGATTTTCTACCTATCTAAAAAAATAGTAAAAAAATTCTAAAAAATGTAAAATTTGATTTGCAAGTACATATTCATATGGAGATCATGTTGAACGGTTCGGATCGACCGTTAGGATTTTGAAAATTCAAATATTGAGCCGTAGCATGGAGGCCCTCTATGCTACGCGTAGCACCGTAGCCAACTCCTATATATATACAAGTATTTACAAGAATTCAGCTTAATTAAACAAGTACCTATCTTAGTTTAATATTCTTTTTAAAATTACATAAATATTCAGCTAAAGTTATATAAGTGTTCAGTATAGTTAAACGAAAATTCATCTTATTTATATAAGGATCTAATTTAAGTATTATTAAATTTAATAACACACATGACGATGTTGTCCAAACCACCTATACTAAATCCACAATTTAATTTCCTATCCTGACAATAACTCTCAAGTAAGAAGCCGGATAACTTAACAATGCTTTATTTTAACAATCTTGATAATTAAAAAAAACTTTATATTAGATAGTTAATTAAAAAAATAAAAATGTATATTTAAAGTCTGATAAAGAGATTTAATGTATGTTTTATTAGCGAGTTATTTTAAATGAGGCAATGAGAACTGAATACGTTGGGTTTGCATCTCTGGGTTTGATGTATGTCTTATTAGTACTAACAACGAGAATTTTCTCCTCGTATAACTCTGGGTTTACAAAGGAAGAACTCTTAAGTATTCAAAGTATTAACATGGCATATGCACTTTTCCAGGCCATTGACTATTTTCCAAAAAGCAAAAATGAAATCTGCTTTAGCTCCATTGATCATAGCCAACGACCGTAAAGAACAAAAGATTGATGAAATCCCACAAATTCATGATTACAAACTAAGTTATCTAATTCATGCATGCACAAAACTATGTTCTCAACCCAATTGATTAAAGCCCTGTGTGTGTGCATGCACAAAACTATGTTCTCAACCCAATTGATTAAAGCCCTGTGTGTGTATATATATAGGGAAATGCTAAAATGAGCCATGGAGTAAAACAAGTTTGTACTCGACGTCTCATTATTTCCATTTGGAAAATCCAAACAACCGATCCGAACCGTTCAACATGATCTCCATATTGAAATGTGCTTGGGGACCAAATTTTACATTTTTTTGAATTTTTTTACTATTTATTAAGCCACTTTGAAAATCGCTGATCCAATGGTCCAGAAGTTTTTACTGTTTTCTACTGTTCACTCAAATCAGCGATTTTCAAAGTGGCTTAATAAATAGTAAAAAAATCCAAAAAAATGTAAAATTTGGTCTCCAAGCACATTTCAATATGGAGATCATGTTGAGCAGTTCAGATCGATGGTTTGGATTTTCAAAATGGGAATATGAGCGTGAAGTAAACAACAAATAAATAAATCAATCAAACATTGCGCTAGAATTATTAACTACAGAAATTACATTTAATCTTTTTGAAACATTACAATTGCGCAACTCTCAAAGGAAGCCCTTCCATTTGCAAACTCCTAGAATTCCTATCCGCTACCAACCCAACTGACTCAGCAACCGGCTCTATCTCAATAAAACCCAACTCAAATTGCCCACTTTTCTTCAAACTCCACATGAAAACCAGCACAATCCAACCAAGCATAGAAACAGCCCAATAATTGTTCATGCCATGTATCACCCCCCACGCAATAGCATATCCTACAAGTATCCCCGACAAGTGTCCAATAAAGCTTGCTTGGGGCACCATTATTGAGGTAAAAATTAATGACTCAAATGGGGCAAAGCTAATTGGCAGAGAAAGAACTCCAAATAGGTTCAGCTTTGAAGAAGGTTGCTTTGCTGCCAAAATGGTCATCCACCCAAAAACAACACATGAATAACCTACAGCAGTGACCCGCTTATAATGCTCAAGTTTGAATTTCATAATCAGTAAATGGTAGAATCCAAGAACTAAAAGACCTGACAATACTACCAACACAAGGGTATATTGGAGATAGAATTCCACACCAAGCCCAATGCTCTTTAACTGTTCTACTGTACCGAGACTCCATAAGGCGCTCATGTTGAAAATTAAATGGAGAATGCTAATGTGGGAGAAACTGGAGGTAATTATTCTCCAATACTGACCCTCCATTGCAGTATCATAGCTTAATCCCACATCACCATAACCTATGTTCTTTTGTTGAATATAATACCATATCAAGGAGCACATGGCAATTATGGTGCTAGTAGCAGGTTTCTCCACAATTTCATAAATCAACGGTTTCCCCATGCTTCTTTGTTGATTTCTACAAAATCTTAATTCTTATTGAATTATGAAATACAGAAGAGCCACAGATTGTGCTCTGAGAAGCCACCAGTTGCGGACCCTGCATGTAACAAACAACAACTGTCAGGAAATTATTTAAAAGAACAATCAGAAAGATAAATTTTAAGAAAAGGTGCCCAGTGAAGTAAACAAAGGTAGTATTTAGCAGCATCAGACCAACCAGTAATGTAATAGGTGATGATACTGCACTGATGGTAATGTGTATTTTCATAATCTTTAGGGCTTGAGTTTAAAAAAAAGAGAAAAAAAAAAAGAGAGAAAAAGCTGGAGGAACAAGATCTGACTGAAATCATCAAGACCGGTCTGGTACAGCCATACAGGTATGTAAGCAACACTAGTTTTTAATTGGTATATGGTAGACTGGTAGTAGAACTCTTCTTAAAGTATTTCAGTTTTAGTCAATGTGGATATTTCAGGAAAATTAAGCTTGGAAAAAAATATATTAACAACCTGATATTAGGTAAGATCTGATAAAAGCACCAAAATTATGTAAAAGCATGTCCCTCAGGCACTTTTTCAGAATTTACAAAATTTAGCAATAGTAGAAGGTTATGGAATTGAGCTGATTTAAGTACCTACCAGAAACCGAGGATTAAACAGCATTATTGCTAGATTAATCAGAGTGATTCAGAACTTACGATAAATTTCAACGCACGGAAACCCTAAATTGAAGGAAACATCAACCAGTATGTCTTGATTGCAACTAAATAGTTCCACGAACGAACCTTTGATCGGGGTTTTACGTCGCAAAGACGAATCTCGTTCCCTAAATCTCCCCGCTTGACAAAAGACCGAAAAGCGAAACAATTACGGAGCTTTCTTTTCGTATTCAGATTCGACAGTTTCTAAGATCCAGTTGTCTGGTTCCTGGCCTTCGGCCTTCAATTTCTTCCTCGCTTTCACGCTTGAACCGACAAAACTGTTTGTAGCCTTGTCCGTTATTTATCGTTTATTTCCTGTTTTAATTCAACTCCAAGAATTATTTAGGTTTAAGTTACGTTTAACCAAATACCTCCGCAAACAGCAAGAAGAAAAGAATTAAATGCCGAATCAAATTTATTATATCGGTTTGTTGGCTCGATTTAATAGGAGCCGTCCAATCTGATCTGGACCATGAATTTATATTTGGGAGAAATTTTAGAGCAAAGCTAGGGTATGATGTGAGAGAGGTTGGTGACTACAATTTTAAAAGTATATCGGATTGTTTTCAAATGACGAATTCAGATTGTTGAAATCTACCTGTTCATAAGTGATGCATATATATGAAAAAATTTGAAAGTTTTGAATTTATTTAGTACAAGTTTAAGCGGTAAAAAAAATGAATATTTAATAAGTTGTTTTATGTATTCATTTGTCATTATTGTTTTGACCGCTTGATCTTGTGCTTAATGAATTCGAAACTTTCAAATTTTTTCATATACATGCATTATTCATCAAGTAAGTGAATTTCAACGGTTTGAATTTCGTCATTTGAAGTCAATCTGATATATTTTTAGAGTTGTGCTCACTAACTTCTCCTAATGAGCACATCACACTCTTGTTGTTGCAAGCAATACTCTTAGTATGCTATTTGACTAATTTGCAAAACATACAATAATTGAATTTAACAATTTCTTTGAGTTAAAATACTTCGCAGGTTTAAGACAATTGGAATTGCAATATAGATCTGTTGACCTGAAGAAATCATCAAGATTTATTAAGACTTTAAATTGTAAAATCATAGACTTGTAAAATAGATTTGATGTTGAAGTCAGGGAACAATCGTTACCAACGATTAAAATAACTGCACAGAAAATTAAAATGCGAGAAATAACACAATCTTTTCAGAGAATAATCGTTACCAACGTTTATACAATCGTTGTAACGATTATGAATGTCTCGCAAAATTTCAAATTTGGCTGAAACCCTAATTGCATATAAAGTACTAATCGTTGTAACGATTGTAGGCAGAATACTCATTCCGGAGCTGCCTCTATAAATAGAGCAATTAGGTTTTCTCCCAAAAATAAGATAAGCCGCCCCAGCTTTTAAAACTGCGATTTTACTGTGCAATATTCCCTCCATTGTTGTGAGAGCTAAAACTTTAAAATTCTTTCACACAACCTAAAATCCATGGTTCTGAAAATCGGCCGATTCCGAGTCAAATCGGCCGATTCAAATCGGAATCGGACGGGACCGAGTCGATTTTTACCCGATTTCCTCGGTTGTGCGATTTTATGAGAGAAATCGGATGAACAGTGGCGGAATCGGCCGATTTTCCGATTTTTCACACCGATTCAAGCCGATTCAAGCCGATTCAAGCCGATTTCCATCGATTTAAAGCAAAAATTTCCATCGGCCGAGAAACACCGATTTAAAGCAAAAATTTCCATACAAAACTAACCTGGACTGTGCTTCACCAGGAGGACTGGAGGAGAAGAAAGGCGATCGAAAAATCGGAAAATCGCGCAGAGAAGAAGGAATCGCGCAGGAGGAATCGCGATCGGAGGAGAAGCTTCATCGCGCAGAAGGAATCGCGATCGGAGGAGAAGCTTCATCGCGCAGGAGCTCGGGAAATCGCGCAGAGAAGAAGGAGATCGGAATAAATGGTTATTTTACAATCCAGCCCTTATTAATTTTACTATTTTCAAACGAATAAATGATTCATTTGTTTTTTTCAATACAGCCCCTATTTTTTTCAATGCAGCCCCTATTTCTATTAGCATGTCTGTGTCACCTTCGTATGATTTTATTAGCATGTCACGAGCAAATGATTTTATTAGCATCATAGCTGTGGCCCTCATGCATGTGACTCCCACTAATTAACATAGTTTTTTTACAAATTATTTTTATCAATTTTTTCCTATTTTTTGGCTACAAAACAAGGCTTCTGCCAAAAATACCCGAGTTACCGATCCGATTCTTCCGATTCCGGCCGATTCATCCGATTCTGACTCGGCGGTCAAAAATCCGATTCCGATTCCGATTCCGATTTTTTGAACCATGCTAAAATCTACTTCACTAATCTTGAGTTAGATTAGATTAGAGTTAGTTTTTAAGTGTTTCTCTTGAGATTATAGACTTAGAAACTTCGTTCTCTACTCTAGTTGGCCGAGTGACTTCCCATTGGTTTTAAGGGCTCACCGGTTCACAAGTTGTAACCTTTCTCATTGGGTAATAAAAAGGCGCACCGAGAAGCGGTTGCGACGCCCCGGAGACGTAGGCCATTTTGCCGAACTCCGTTAACATCCCGCGTGTCAATTTTCTCTAAACTCTTCTATTTACTTTATTTGCAATTAATTTCAGTTTTTAAAGAAAATTAGTGGTGCTTTGGGGACAACAACTCTAGCTTTGCGAAATTTTATGTGTATCCTTTGAAAATAGAACTTGCTTATTTCCTATTCTAAAATTCATAATATCAAATTTATCTTTTTAAATTTTAAAACCTCATAAAATTATTCAAATTATTGCCTTTTCTGATAAATTTATAAAGCTCTCAATTTATCTTTCACTAAAAATACACAATTTACTCTAGCAAACTAGTCAATTAAAAGACTGATCGAACATTTCTTTCACGCATGCTACATATTTTTAATAAATGATAAAATGAGAATTTTATATATTTAAAATGAGTTTTAATAGAAAAGATCATAAATTGAATAAATTTGTAAACTCTTTCATTCTCCATTGGATTGAGGTCCGATCTGGACCAACTGCTATTCAACCCTAAAGAACTCTTCTATGGTTAGTGTTAGAGGTGTTTATCGGTTTGGGTCGGTTAAAATCGAAATAAAGTAGACAAATTAAATTTTAATCGGTTGTTTGATTTGAACCGAAATAAGAAGATTCATAAAAGAAATATTTTTTTGTTTAATTTAAAAATAAAAAGTTAAGATGGATTTAAGATTTTTATTTGGTTCGGTCTAACTTTTTAAACCGAACCAAGCAATATACATTATTTCATAATTTTTTAATGTTTTTTAAATATTTGGTTTGGATAGTTGGACAATTTTAAAAATTATGGTCGGTTCGGTCTAATCGGTTTTAAAATTTCTAAATCGAACAGAATAATTAAACCGGTTTCTAAAAATGAACAAAACCAATCCATTTAATTGGAAAAATCGCACTGTTTAATTCGAAATATGTTCAGTTTAAACTTGGAGCCGTTAAACATCCCTAGGTAGAGTACGTTCTTCGTTTCCAGCAAGTTTTTGTATTCTATTTTCGGAAGACTAACTCTGTGAGTCTGTGTGACTCTAGTCTCATAGTTTCATCATCTCTCTCCACATCCTCTCCAGATTTTGCCAAAGTGATACAAGTAAAGAAGAGTGAGGCTATGGTGCTATGCATAGCACGGATGGCTAGTGTACTACGGCTCAATATGGTACTTTTTAAAATCCTAACGGTCGATCCGACCGTTCAATGTGATATCCATATGAATATGTACTTGCAAACTAAATTTTATATTTTTTCGAATTTTTTTACTATTTTTTCAGATAGGTAGAAAAATCAGTGTTTTTTGAAAATTCTGGACCATCAAAATTCTATCTATCTGAAAAAATAGTAAAAAAATTCGAAAAAATATAAAATTTAGTTTGCAAGTACATATTCATATGGTTATCACATTGAACGGTCGGATCGACCGTTAGGATTTTAAAAAGTACCATATTGAGCCGTAGTACACTAGCCATCCGTGCTATGCATAGCACCATAGCCTCACTCAGTAAAGAATCTCTTTTGCCGAATTGTCGATATAAAATCGGACAGCTACATATTTTTTAAATGTCATTTAAGTAATTTTTAAATTGATTGATCACGTCTTCATTTCTTTCTATTTTTTATATCATTCAAAGAATGTTATTTGTCATTTAATATGTCATTTTGTTTGAGAATTTCTTTTTGTAAAAATATGTCAAAATAATCAGAGAAATATATCTAGAAAAATATATATACCATTTAATATGTCACTTAGGGTGTGCTCCAGAACGTTAAATTTTGAAGGAGAGAGAGGAGGTTAATCATTTACTTTGAATGATTAACCTCCTCTCTCTTTCAAATTTTGTAACCTTCAAATCAAGATGTAAAGGAGGTTAATCATTTACTCTGTCCTCTCACATCCCCTTCCAACCCCTCTTCTTTGTAGAGCACATCTTTAAGAAATGTTATTTATATATAAATGTCATTTAATATGTCATTTAAGCAATATTATGTCATTTTGTCTAATATTTTTATGAAAATATGTTATTTTGTGTAATATTTTTTTTCTTATAATATATCTCCGTTGCAATGTACAGTACGATAACTAGTAGCTCACAATGTACCAAAGTTTTCATATATCGACGGTGTAGATTAGTCTTGTACAATGCAAATAAAAGTTGAGAGGATTTGCCGGATCTCTTTCAGGTCACACCTTTCATTGAAAAGCCCAAGTGCGGAGGCCCATGGGCTAAAATTGCTTTCAAGTTGCTTCGTATAAATCTCAAAATCGGTCATGTTAAAGTTATTACAAATATTTGACTGAAATTCGGTCATTTTAATCTTATTATTCAACTCCATATTTGAAATCTTCAATCAGGTGATTAGCGCGTTGTTATAGCCATGCCATGCAAACGTAATAATAATTAATAAAGCTAAGTTCATTCCAAGAATGTAACGGAATTAAGTCGACCAATTTTAGTGTTAATTATGAGACAAATGAAGACTTTATATGGATAATGCTGAATTTTTCAGGTACATATTCTAAAATAAGGAAAGACTAAATTTATAGGCAGCGTTTGATTTGTTCTTTATAAAGATGCTTTTCTGTCATTATAATTATATAATTATATTTGACAAAAATAAAAGGGAATAAATATAGTACAGTAACGTATGATTTTGGAATAAATATAGCGCTCTCTCTTCAAAAATCTTTTAATTGTTTTCGAGGTTTCTTCTCCGACTTTCATGGTTTGCTCTCTCTTCTCCGATTTTCTCTCTCCTCCGATTTTATTTGAGTGGGTTCATTTTACTTTTTGTGCTTTGTAGCGGCTTTGTATTGTTTGGTTCTTGAAGTTAGTTGAATTGAGGTCAAGTTGGATTCATTAATTGAGCACAATTTAACTTATTGCTCAACTTTCTTGTTTGTTTAATACAACCGTCAGTAGATCCGGTTAAATTAGAGCTCAATTTGCACCATTGGATGCTTGTTTGGGTGTTTAAATGGTTCAGATAGCACAATATTTGGAGTGTTCAATTCTAAATTTGATGTAAATTTAAATTTAAGCTAAGTAGAAGTTTCATTGGGGTCAGTTGCAGCTGATTGCACCACTCGGGTCATTTTTTAATTTAGGTGAAATCTTGTTTATTTGATTTGAAGTTGCAAGTTTCAATCTTAATTGGCTTAGACTGGTGCTCGATTGCACCAGTACTGGTGTAAGTGGTGTTCCTCATCCTATGCATTATGCTATCATACTGTTTGTCATTATGCAAATTCTTCATGTTATTACTTTTTTAACTTGTAGGATTCAAATATTTCTATACCAGTGATGTCAGATTTAACTGAAATTACACGAAAGATGAACAACTTAGACCAAGAAAGACATATAAATTAAGGTGGATGACGAGTAATTAAGGCTGGTAATACCAAGTTAACATGGACCGCCTCCCGTGCGTTGTTATTGTTGTGGTACCAGACATGGAAGGAATAATGTAGAAGTATGATACCAAATTATTGGTGAAGGTTTTGACATTAATATAGTTGACATACCACATGTACCAGTTAATACTTTGTAGTTGTAAGAAAAAATATTGTACCAGACCTCCATGCCTTATACTACTCCACGAATGAATTAATGATTCTTGCATTTAGAGTAGAAAATGACTAAGTATAGATATTACCTTCTAAATTTAAAAAGACTTAATATGCATTATTTAAACTAACTTGAATTTTTTCTAAATACAAATACTACTAAGCATAGAAAAAGACTACACAAAGACATTACATTCTAAAATTTAAATGACTTAATATGCATTATTTAAAACAGCTAGTATTTTTTCTAACTACAGTTACTACTAATCATAGAAAATGACTAAGCATCGACATTACCTTCTAAAATTTAAATGACTTAATATGCATTATTTAATCCAGCTTGTATTTTTTCTAACTACAATTACTTTTTTTTTCTTGCATAGACATTGATGGACAGCCAACCGAGCAGAATAACAACAATAATAAGCATAAGTGGGATAAGCAGGAAGATGAGATGTTGATAAAGTGCTTGCTTCAACTTTCAGAATCGGGAAGTTGGAGAGCTAATAATGATACATTTCGAAGTGACTTTCTACAACAACTAGAGAAATAGATGCATGAAAAGTTTTCAAATTGTCAAGTAAGAGTTGCCTCTCACATTAGCTTTCGAGTGAAGCTATGAAAGAAACAATATTATGCACTTTCTGAAATGCTTGGAGCTAGTACAAGTGGTTTTAGATGCAATGACAATAACAAATCCGTAAGTTGTGAGAAAGGTGTATACAATAATTGGTTAAGGTAAAACACTTGATCAAACTTGATTTAAATGAAGCATCATTTGTTTAAATAAAGCACTTGTTTTATTTTCATTTTCTGGATAGCTGACTTGAGTGAGTATTTATCATAACTAGAATTTAAGGCTCAAAGCATTCTAAGTCAGACAAACCATCTTTATATTCATTTACATTTTATTGTTACTTTCATTTACACTTATTAATGAATGTACAGTTTGTACCATTTCACTCATTTACATTTAATTTACATACTTTATTTGTCAGACTTATTATTTGTTCTTTGTATCGGTACCAGTACTTGTTACTTTCATTTTCATTCACAAATATCTAGACTGGTACGAATCAGTATCTAGATTGGTATGAACCAAGTACTGGTACAGTGTGAAATTCATAGCATCTTATGTTTATCTACATGTTTGAAATTCATGTATAGAGCCATAAATTCTAGTTATGATAAATAATCACTCAAAGCCTTAAATTCTAGTTATGATAAATAATAACTCAAGCGAGCTATCCAGGAAATTAAAATAAAACAAGTGTTTTATTTAAACAAATGATGCTTTGTTTAAATTAAGCTTGATCAAGTGCTTTACCTTGACCCAATCATCGTATACACCTTTCTCGCAACTTATGGATTTGTGTACTTGCACTAGGTCCCAACATTTCAGAAAGTGCATAATATTGTTTCTTCCATAACTTCACTCGAGAGCTGATGTGAGGGCTAGCTCTTACTTGACAATTTGAAATCTTTTCGTGCATTCATTTCTCCAATTGTTGTAGAAGGTCACTTCGAAATGTACCATTATCAGCTCTCCAATTTATGATACTAAAAGTTGACGCAAGCACTCTATCAACTTCTCATCTTCCTGCTTATCACATTTATGCTTAGTATTGTTATTATTCTTCTCGGTTGGTTGTTCATCCATATCTATACTAGAAAAAAAGTAACTGTAGTTAGAAAAAATACAAGCTTGTATAAATAATGCATATTAAGTCAAATAAATTTTAGAAGGTAATGTCTATGCTTAGTCATTTTTATGCTTAGTAATAACTATAGTTAGAAAAATACAAGTTGGTTTAAACAATGCATATCAAGTCATTTTAAATTTTAGAAGGAAATGTCATGCGCAGTAATTTTCTATGCTTAGTGGTAATTGTATTTAGAAAAAATACAAGCTGGTTTGAATAATGCATATTAAGTCCTTTTAATTTTAGAAGGTAATGTCTATGCTTTGTCATTTTCTACTCTGAATGCAAAAATCATTAATCCATTCATGAAGTGGTATAAGGCATAGAAGGCTGGTATAGTATTTTTCTTACAACTACAAGGTATTGACTTGTATGGTACATCAACTATTTTAATGTCAAAACCTTCACCAATAATTTGGTATCATCTTTTACATTATTCCTTCCATGTCTGGTACCACAACAGTCAATTCTTACAATATCCATGCTGGTACCATTGCTGTAAATTCCAGGTCGTTGTTGCAATTCTTCTCTTCCTTTTTTTTTTTATGTTTTTATTGTTTAGTCGAAGTTTCATGCAGGCATAAAAGCTCATTGGAACTGAACCACTCAGGAAACTACAGAGGCAACTACACCCTTTGTTAACCTCAGATGGTATGTGCTAGTGGTAACTAATATTATATAATTAATCCTAGTTAGTTGAACCAGAAAACAATTATCATACATGTGCTAATGCAAAACATTGACAAATTAATGTAAGTGTGCAAAACCAGCCGAAGCCATTCTCCTTTTACTAAAAAAAATAATAAGAAAAGACATCTTTGTTAAATCTTCAAATCGACAATCTGAGTGAAAGTGTTAAGCTTAGCTCCTGAAATTACCAAAGTACCCTTCAAGAAGATGAAATTAAGAAGTCTGAAGAAACTCAAAACCAGGATGGATTTGACAGCAGAATGGTGAATATTCTCAAAAATAAAAATCTCAGCAAGTCTGCAACAGTAGGGAAAGTTGCTAAAATAACCCTCAAGACTTTAGAAGTATATAATGATGGCATGTGATCAAACAATAGAGCCAATCAATCCTCCAAGAGTACCTGCATATCATCACTTTATCGCATATTCTCTTGGCTGCACATAAGACTAAAACCCCTGTTTAGCATTTTCTTAGAAACAAAGGAAGAATTAAAGAAAGTACAACAATCAAATTATAACCTGCTGCATTTGATATTATAATATATAGACCAATGTTAGTATTAAAGAGATATTATGATAAAAATAAACCAGTATATGCAACTGCTGAAGCGGGGAGGATAATCATAGAAAAAACAATCTGTACTCGTAACAAATGAATATTATAGCAGCTGTAATATCAGAAGAAAACCCAACAAAAAATGTAAACAAAAAAGATAAAACAAAATAGTATATGCGAAAATGAAGCAGAGAGCATAATATCTAATCCTCTAGCCAACTAGGCGCCTAATGATCACGACCAGCCATCCATAATTTAACCTCGAGGAAAATACACGATAAACCCCAAAGTGCTAGAAAAAGTCCGTAACCTACGCTCCAACCAGTTGATTCACTTGCGATATCCAATCCTATGAAGATGTTTACTATGCTCAAGATCACTGCAGCACGGCCAATGTTATGGTGGTACCAATTCCAGTATCTCCTGATCTTTGATGTCTTGACAGGTCTTATGAAGAATGCCTTGATCTAAATTCAAAGAATGCGATTAGAGGAAACATAGTGTGGAAGTTCCAGGAGTTTTAATGAAAATATGTTTTCAGTTGTGAGGGTTGACTATTATATGTCTGACTTTATGACATTGAGGAACTCGACACAGAAATTGTATTAATTAATTAATTTATTTAATATTAATGATGCATTTGCTTTCTATTTTCTAACAGGGTATTGTTATAATTGTGTTCCATTTTTTCCATTTAATTGGACTATGGATATAATTCCACAAGTGTCTCAGTTATCTGTGTAGGGAAGCCGGCATATTTGATCAAATACCAGACATGATTAGTGTTTGCTATAATCAATATAAACTGTAAAACCTTGACTATCACTGTAGTCTCTCTTCATTTCATCTAGTTACTTTCCTCTAAAATTCAATTCATTTAATTATTAGCACCAGTGCTCTTTATTTTTAGAAAAAGTACCTGAAGAGCTCCAAAGACGAGGATGATGATCCCAATTGCTTTGTGGACATCAATATTATCAACTCCATCGTCATTGAGGCTAAACCCGATAATTATCCCAACTAGGCCGAGAACAAATCCGGCTCCTTGAATGGAGATGTGTGCATAGAACCAGAACGGGTCATATTTCTTGAAGTATCTTGCCATCATGATTCCTACGGGCATGAGTATGCCCCATCCCAGTGCTACCAGAAAACCGTGCCATCTGGCCTTGTCAGATGATGATCCACTGCCAGCCCCAGAAACTGTACCTATTGTGTGAATAATAAGAAGGTCAACGAAAATGTAGTTTATTTCTATTGGCTGAATGCTATCGATGCCTATTGACCTCGAGTTGATAAATCATACCTATTTTGATTATTGAACATGTAATATATGATGTTAACCACCTGGTTGCTCTAATAGCAAGCTAGAAGAAAGAAAGATTCATTAACTGGTCAACTGGGGCACTTATATTTGAAATTGAGGTTTGCTTCTATTATACCATGTGTATCTAGCAAATTGAAATATGATCAACGCATTTTCCAGGAAGTACCTGCTGAATAGTCGACAGAAGCCGATGCCTTGCTAGAATGCTCTGGTAGATAATTATTTGAGGGCAAGCTGCCCGACGGTCCGACCGCGTAAATCAAATGCGACCACTGAGGCATTGTGGTATTCAACTGGAAAGCAAGATAAAGCTGGGATGATTGTGAAACAATTACCGATGTATTCGCCACCAGAGGAAGGCTGCCTTGGTCAGGTGGGCAGCTGCCAGAGCTATATCCACCGAGGTAATATTGCTTCACTACCCCGGTCCCGCCATTGGATGAAATCCAACCGGCCATGACACTGCTCCCGCTCATTTTACCATTGGAGGAGAAGCCAATTGCGATGTAGGTCCCTCTGTCAGGGGCTGATAAGACAAAGCTCCATGTGTTTGCGCCATTCTCACCAAACTAAGGGAAGTGTTGACAGGTTAGATCCTTAGGGTTTTTTAACATCAAATTGATGGAACGAAAGCCAAATCTTTTGTGTCAGTTGTTCAGCTAATCAACTCATTATCTCTTGAGACTTAAGTCTCTTTTTGTGTTTATTATTTGAACTGGAATTAAAAAAAATTCAAATCATCATTTGAATTTTAGAGAACCAAAAGAACCTAGATCCTCAATCATTCAAAAGAAAAAGGAAAAGAAAAAAAGAAAAAGGAAAAGAAAAAGAAAAAGACAGAGAGAATGAAAAAACAAAGAAGATCACCTATGGTGAATGGTTGAATGCTGATATTGCTGTATACTGGTACTCTGGTACTAATTATACATGGTTACAGTTCTCATACTTGCTGTATTGATTTTACATAAACCTTCAATGTAAAATACGGAAAAAGAAATTATCAAGATTAAAGAACATATAAAATTATTTACCCTAAGGATGAAACTTTGTGAGCTCCATGCATTGGTGCAATTCAAAGAACTGGTGTTAAATGGAATTAAATCACTGACAGCAAGAGCCGAACTACATGAGTCCGATTGTGAACTCACATAAGGAGAAGAAAAACTGAAAAGAACTCCAATAAGGAGCACAAATAAACAAGAATTTGTTTCTATGTTCATCTCCCACTTTATCTGTATATCTCTCTCTAAACCTCTTTAATGATTCTTGTGGTGGAAAGAATATGTTTCTAGAGAATTAGAAGGGAAGACACTTTTGAACTATTGCTTTATAGAAGTATATGAAGGTTCTCAGAAAAGATATAAATTACTAGCTAGGGAAGGTGATGACTGATGAACCAAAGGGTGTATTTAGGCTATTAATTAAGGCTCTTATTATTTTACTAGATATATATTCTAATCAACTATCGAGATAAAGTGGTTGGACAAGCTGTCTATTTGCTTTTGATTATGGTTATGGTTACAATTTAACTATTAATTGTTTGCATTAATTTAATGTATGGGTGCTTTGTAAGACCATATCAACTATTTTGACCTTGAATTTTTCGTGTGACATCCACACGACACAAGAAGGATTAATTAGTCATAGAGAGAGAGGTCTTGCCTCTAGTATTAATTAGCCTATAATTAATCCTTCTAATTTCCATCTTGTATGTTTTCATCAGTTCTATCTAAAACCACTTGCATCATATATCTTATAAAGATGCTGGGTCCACATGTCGGTGTGACTCATCACATCACAGCATATGTGTTTGTTACCTGCTATATATAGATGCTTTGCACTCTCGACCAGGATTAGAATATTGTTATATATTAATTGCTTTCTCGATTATGGCTCTAATTAAATACAAAGAAAACTTAAGCAATGACATGTGAAGTGCTCATAAAACTATTCGCAACTTGTATATATTTATTGTTAAATTACTCGCCTTCTAGATTTAGAGATGGAGACTTCCTCTTCATGCCTTCTAGATTATTGCTGGAGTTGTTAAATAAGGTTTATTTCTTTAATTATTCTTTTGAAGCGAAGCTAGATCAGTAATGTTGAAGAAATATATATCTCTTTGCAAATGGGGTTTAATTTAAAGAATGTTGAAAAATTAACTCGATCATGCGTGTGGTCGGCACACTCGAAATAATGGCATATAGTTTCTTTGCAAGCTAGTAGTTCTAAACACATGCTTTATGAAGTTCCTTGAGAAGGGTTTTAAACTTCAATAATTATTTAATCAAAACAATAAATTGGACAATTGATCCTAACCTACTTAACAATCAAAGCGTTTATATTCCAAGATTTTTAAAAAATTGAACCTTGTCATGGAAAGTTGAAAACAATATACACGCGCCTTGATTTTTTTATCGAGATACGCAAATGAAAAAAAAATTGAATGGTTAGGATCGGAAAAGCATGATCCTGCTTTTCTCTAAGAAAAGCAGCATAGTTAGATCCTCAAAGCTGAGGGGCGGACTTAGGTAGTCTCAGGGGGCAGTTGCCCCTCTCTGGATTTTGAGTTTTGGTGGAAATCTATCGGTCCTTACCGACTTTGTTTTCTCTGAAAATTTTTTTGCCCTATCTAGATATTTGATTTGTAATTCATATTAAATTTAGGATTAAAATTGAAATAAATTTGTTGAATTTTGATTGATAATTAGAATTATAAATTAGAGTATCAAAAATTACAATTCAAATCATTAGAAAGTACAAGTTAAATTATTACTTTTATATAGTATCCAATTAGTTAATAAATTTAAATTTAATTCGATATTTTTTTTTACTTTCCTCACAAAAGTTCTGGATCCGCCCACAGGATCTTCAAATTTAATGCTTCCTTGCATCTTATAGAAACAAACCACCCTGTCTAGTTCAGCCCACGGTTTAACACACCAACCAATTAGTCAGAGATCAAATCACGACCGAGTGGTCGGCACACTCGGAATAATGGCGCGTTGGCGCGTGGCCTCCACAAAGCAATATTAAATGTTCTTAAATTCTAACGCCAACGACATGAGGAATAACATTTTCTTTTTCCCGGCCTCGAATATCAGTTCTTTTAGCACGGTTTAAGTTTATTTTTTTTTAGTGTACTTTTGTCCAAAATTTTATTTCATGGTCAGCTTTTAAGACATCTATTTCTGAATTAAACGTAGAATTAACCCAAACGAATACGAATCCTGATTGAGGAGCTGAACTTGGGGTGTAAACGGAGCGGATTCGGAGCGGATAATGCTGATATAAAATCCGTATCCGTTTTCAATGAGCGGATACGGATACGGATAGTAAATGGATATCAAAATTTAAAACTAAATCCGTCTTAAACATATACGAATACGGAGCGGATAATTCACGGATACGAATTCGAATACGGTTACGAAACGAATAATTGTTGAATAATTGAGTCATATGAACTTTAAGTACAAATACTAAATTAAAAAAATTAAAAAAACAAAAGTAAATTAAAAAAAGGTAAAGAAATCGAGAAGATATAGGAATGGAGAGGAGTTAGGGAATATTAACCACTGAAAGTCAAGTTACAGCGAAGCGGAGAAATTGAAATTTCAGATCCGGATAGTGCGGATATCCGCTCTGTTTATACTTTCAAAGAATTATCCGTATCCGTATCGGGTTAAATTTCCCCATGCAAAAAATATCCGTATCCATATCCGTGATATCCTTATCCGTTTAAATTCGAATTCGGATAATAAGCGGATCCGGAGCAAATATCCGAACGGATATCCATATCCGTTTACAACCCTAGCTGAACTTCTAGTCTTCTAGATAATTTTATTTATTTTGTTTCTTTTTTACTAGATAATTCTTATTTAACTTCTTAAGTTATCATCAAGCGTGTTTTTTTTTTTTTTTTACATAGAAATTTTACTCAACCATTCATTTCCCATCTTGTTCGACCCATCTTGTTCTTGGAGAAAAAAGTTGGTCATCTGACATCTTGTTTAATCTTAATTTTTTTTTATAAAAATATTATAAACAAATAAGTAAAATTTCGGATGTGTTATGCACCATTTATATGTATAAATTTTAAGTCGATTTCAAATTTAATTGGTTTTCATCATAAAATTATTTAAATTGAAATGTTAAAAATTAAGTTTCTTACAAAACTAAATTATTTTAAAATTATTTAAAATTCACATACACTCTTAAATAATGAAAAACTACAATTTTATAATTTGAATTTGAATTGGAGAAATTTGAAGGGAGAGGAGAGGAATCTGATAGCCTCCTCATGAGAACCTCTAAAGCTGAGATCAGAGAAAAAAAATGTTAAGTTTTGAGAAAATATTGGATATAAGATATTTTGACGAGAATATTAGCTATTTTGAAAATTTTAATGGTACACTAGAAATTTTCCCTGTATAACGCTTCAACTACTCGTGTTAAAAATTATAAATTCACAGAGATCTTCTCATAGCCCATTTCAATAATATTGGGCCGCGATCTAAACTTCAATTCTATCGAGTCCAGTGGCACATTTTACATGAAACATGACCCAGTTTTCTGATCCACTTCCCCCTGACATTTCTTCTGAGGTAACATAATATTTCTGTTTAGATCTGGACCGTTCGATCAGAATGCGGGCCAATCCGGCTCCAGTGAAAAGCCCGTCCTGTAGGTAAACAGAAATATTCTGTTACCTCATGCGATATGAATTCATCGCGAGCGTTCAACCCCTTCAACCCCGAATTCGCATCCTCTGAGATATCTCAAACTTTTTGAGTGTTTTTGGGAAAATCTTAAACGTCCAAATACACTCTGCACGAATCTCAAAGCACAAATGATACCAGCCTCGAATAGACACGTCGGTCACGCAAAAGTTGAGATATCTCAGAGGATACGCACTCGCTTCAGTCTTCAACCCCTCCCCCAAGCCCAGAACAAAAAACCCTTGCGAAGAAACACTCGAGCTGTCCAGTGAAGTTAAATCTGTAGGCGAGAATGGCGTTGGTTATGACTGGGGGACAGAGTATGATATCGAATCCTAATCCTACCCCGACGGCGGTGACGAGAGAAGGCGATCAGCTTGTTTTAACTCCTTTGGGCGCCGGAAATGAGGTCGGCCGCTCCTGCATGCACATGTCCTTCAAGGGCAAAACCGTTCTGGTAATCTGATAGTTACCCATAAGAGCTACTTTCCTTTTTCCTTTTTATTTGGTTTTAGCTATCTTTTTTTTTTTTTCTTTTTTGTGTTGTTGTGGAGTAAGTTTAACCTTGTGACTGTCAATGGAACCTTAGCTTAAGTAATCCGAACTATAAAAAGCACAGTAATGAATCAATTGGAAAAAGAAAGCTAACCGAAACCGAATAGTAATTTTGAGGGGCACCTGATTGTAAAAGATTGCAATGTAAGAGTGTAATGACTTGTGGGTATCATTTTATTAGTTTTTTTTTTTTTCTTTGTTGTTGGCAGTTTGATTGTGGAATACACCCAGCTTACTCAGGAGTTGCAGCTTTACCTTACTTTGATGAGATAGATCCTTCAACCATTGATGTGCTTCTGATTACTCAGTATGTACTCCCCCTCGCTCCTTTTTTCCTTGCTCTATTACTATTGTACTTTCTAGGTTTTGACTTGAGATGGTTTCTTGTAGCTTTCACTTGGATCATGCTGCCTCGCTGCCGTACTTTCTAGAGAAGGTATGATAATACTACCAACCTGTACTTGGGTACCTAGCTGCCATTTTTGGTCAAAGTATATGTTGATTTCACCTTAGTTTCATCTGAGTCCTTGATTTTACTGGTACATTTGTGAGCAATTATGTTAACTTTATGGATACTAGTTTTTTTAGCTTCAGTCTTGTCTCCTTTGGAGCTTACTTTCTTTCCAAATTTCTAATTGATTGACAGACTAACTTCAGAGGCCGAGTTTTCATGACCCATTCAACAAAGGCTATTTACAGGCTCCTCTTGTCAGATTATGTCAAAGTGAGCAAAGTATCTGTTGAAGATATGCTGTATGATGAGAATGACATTATTTGTTCCATGGATAAAATTGAGGTAAGTTACATAAACATACATTTTGTTGGGTTCTTTTTTTTATTTTAAATTTGTCTTGTTGTACTGATTTCTTTTAATTGATCCTGTAATTAATATTATATATTGAAAAAATTTAGTGCATGCCTCTACAATATCTCCAACATGTCATCTGTGCCATTCTGATGAATGAGACCATGCACCCTTAACTATCTTACGTGTCCCATTTTTAGTCTTTAGTTAAGTCCTTGGGAAGCACCTTGGGGCCACATTTTACCTTCTGTCCTTGAGATATAGCACATGTCACCTATATCACCCATCTCCTGAATCAACAATAACACATAAGTTTCCATCTAAAGTACCAAGGATGGCACTCGGAGTTTTATCTCCTGGTTCTTACAATATACTGAAATTACCCCTCTAAAGCATGAAGGATTGCACTGGGTATCTTTTGGAGTAAAGGAGTTGCACAAATAGTTTTTTTGTTGTGTCATTACAGAGTTACAAAAATAACCAACCATCGCACCCCCCTTCCAGCAGCTGTATGGTAAACAATTGCCTTTATAAGACAAGAACTTGGAATTTCTTTAATTTGGTGTTTCCCGGCACATAGGTGATAGACTTCCACCAGACTCTTGAGGTAAATGGCATCCGCTTCTGGTGCTACACGGCAGGCCATGTGCTAGGTGCAGCGATGTTTATGGTTGACATTGCTGGTGTCCGTGTGCTCTACACGGGCGATTATTCCCGTGAGGAGGATCGCCACCTGCGTGCTGCTGAGCTCCCCCAGTTCACCCCCGACATCTGCATCATTGAGTCCACCTATGGCGTGCAGCTTCACCAGCCCCGCCTTATCCGTGAAAAGCGCTTTACTGACGTCATCCACTCCACCATCTCCCAGGGCGGACGTGTCTTAATTCCTGCTTTTGCCCTCGGCCGAGCGCAAGAATTATTGCTCATTTTGGATGAGTATTGGGAAAACCACCCGGAGCTTCATAACATACCGATTTATTATGCATCGCCATTGGCAAAGAGGTGCATGGCAGTGTACCAGACATATATTAATGCAATGAATGACAGGATAAGGACCCAGTTTGCAAACTCGAACCCTTTTGACTTCAAGCATATCTCTCCGCTGAAGAGTATTGAGAACTTTGATGATGTGGGGCCCTCTGTTGTCATGGCGAGTCCTAGTGGGTTGCAGAGTGGTTTGTCGAGGCAGCTGTTTGATAAATGGTGCTCTGAGAAGAAAAATGCATGTGTCATACCTGGGTACGTTGTTGAGGGAACCTTAGCGAAGACCATAATAAACGAGCCAAAGGAGGTGACGCTCATGAATGGCCTTGTCGCACCTTTGAACATGCAGGTGCATTATATTTCTTTCTCTGCACATGCAGATTATGCACAGACAAGTGGGTTTTTGAAGGAGCTGATGCCGCCTCATATTGTTTTGGTGCATGGCGAGGCGAATGAGATGGGGAGGTTGAGGCAGAAGCTTGTGAGTCAATTTTCTGATACAAACACAAAGCTTTATACACCAAAGAATTGTGAGTCAGTTTCGATGTACTTCAGTTCTGAAAAAATGGCAAAAACTATTGGTAGGTTGGCTGAGAAGGTACCCGCGACAGGAGAAGCAGTTAGTGGGTTGCTTGTTAAAAAGGGATTTACATACCAGATCATGGCACCAGATGATTTACGTGTTTTCTCTCAGTTATGCACTGCAAATATAACACAACGAATCACTGTACCTTATTCCGGTGCATTTGAGGTAATAAAATATAGGTTGAAACAGATTTATGAGAGTGTGGAAAGCCTTCCAGTGGAAGAGGCTGAGGTGCCAACTTTAATTGTGCATGAGAGAGTAACCATACGGCATGAATCAGACACTTATGTGATGATGCAATGGTCATCGGACCCAATCAGCGATATGGTATCAGACTCAGTTGTTGCAATGATTTTGAATATAGACAGAGAGGGGCCGAAGATGACACCAATTGAGGAAAAAACACATGAAGAGATGGAGAGAATGGCTCAGAAAGTGGTGTATTCCCTGATGGTATCACTTTTTGGAGGCGTGAAATACGGGGAGGATGGAAGACTGGTAATAACTGTTGATGCTGATGTTGCACGATTGGATGTAAAAAGTGGTGAGGTAGAGTGTGAGAATCAAGGGCTGAGGGAGAGAATTACGATGGCATTTAGTCGGGTGCAAGGTGCCGTCAGGCCCCTTCCAAAGCCACAGTGTTAACTTGAGAAGAGATTTGGCTCCTTTGATTGCACTCCCTTTTCTTGTGATGGAAACTGATTTTTATGTGGGTTGGTTGAACTCGTAGCTGGAGCGCTTTTATTTATTTATTTATTTTTTCTCGATCTGGAGATGTAACGTAGAGATGTTTTTATCAATGTTATCAACTGTTTACAATTTACCCTTTTGTATTTCTTCTTTTTAGGATAATTTCTTATATATCCTTCATAACTAGTTATGTAGTTTCTTATTTAATCCTGAAGACTTGAGTTTATCTTATTTATCTCTTAACTCTTACAACCTCTTCTTATTTATTCATCATGTAATTAGTGTCAAGTTAATCATAATTAAATTACTAAAAAACCTTTGTTTACCCATGATAAAAATTAAAAAGACAAAATTACTCTTTACCCTCATTTCATTTGATCTTCCTGTACAGAACAACACCTCCCTTGAACCCTTTTCCTGCATCTTTTCTTCTCACGCCATTGCTCTTCTCGAAGCCCAAATAATAGGATACAGACCCGTTAACCTAACAAACCAGTTAGCACGAAATAATGCAAACAATAATTTTAACTTTGAAAAAATCTTAAATCTCTAAGTTGACATGCTCGAAAAGCAAGGCAGGTCAATACAAATTGAAAGCTGGACTTGCTAGATTTGTTGCCTTTAAAATCACCAATGAACCAAAACTAGTACAAGGTCACAGACTCATAGTAGCTGAGCAGCCCAAAGAAGATTACACATTGTTCAATTAAATACATTATGATATTTCAATTAAATAATTAGTCATCAAAGGACAAAATTAGATAAAAATATTGATAATCGCTGCTAATTGAGCCTACAGGCTTCAGTTCAATCAACGATTCTATCTCATGTATCTTCTTATATTTCATATGGTATCAGTGCCCCTGATCCACTTACCAGAAATATTGATTCTTGTACCAGCAAGAACAATTTCTCCCAAAAGATGACATCGCACAATTCTGAAACCTCCCAGATCACTCCCTCTCCTTCGATCTCTACTGATCCTGTGACTCACATCACAATCCTAATTATAGTTTGACTTCGATCAACTCCTTTGACTCTAGGTAGTTGTTGTGTTTGATAGATATTAACAATGAGCTAAGTCTCGCTATAATTAGCCTAGAGCGAATTAATCTTGGGATTTCACCTCCACAGGACTAGTTAAGGCGATTGTTGCATTAGTTTTGGTTGAGAAAGACTAAGAGAGCAAAAAAAAAAAAAAAAAACAAGAAGAAGGTTGGTTGGGCTTGAGGAGGAAGAGGTGAAAGCAAAGAAATGGGTGAGGGTATAATGGGTATCATAAATTTGAATGACTTCTTAATGTGGGTAATTGAATCGATGGGTAAATAAAAAACAGTAAAAAGAGTTAAAGTGTATATTAAATATAATAGAAAGTAGAAGGGTAAATAAGAAATTAGACAAAGTCTTTAGGGTACATGAAAAATTAACCCTTCTTTCTTTTTTCTGATGATGAGTACGGACAGCTAAAAACTTCAAAAGCTTGCAGATGAGAGAAACTCTGAAATCTTTGCCTTCCAAACATTGAATGAACAGTATGTAATTGCAAGTAGATGAAATCATACATATAAAAGAGACGAGATTCAAAATTGATGTACTGGTTTGTCTTCGGTATGCTTTGGAGCCTTGGAGCCACTCGAGCAGCAAAATTCGTTTTCACTCTGATCTTTATAATCTTTATACGGGCCAACCGCCAACCCAACTTTTTACACTGCTAAGCGATGCTCCTGAAAAATAATTTAAAATAAAGGAAAAAAGAAGGATGGAGTAAGGACTAAGGAGGGAAAGTTGAATAATGTGGTCACTCCTCTTCTTTGTGTCTTGATTTCCCTCCTTTTTCCTCTTCTTCGCTCCCGTCGAAAATTTTAATCAGTGGAGTGAGTAGACACAAGTTGAATAATGTGGTCACTCCTCTCTCCTCCCTTTTATCACTTCCTTTCCCTTCTTGTGTTTCCGGAGCAGGTCTGTAGCCCGTTCAGTCGGCTGCTGTCATAGACAGAGCAAGCAAGAGAATCCTGATCTCTGTTCCTTTTCCTTCCTATCTGTATCTAACTCCAAACACCGAACTACACAAGAATTGCTAATTCTGAAGGTCTATGTGCCACGGAATTTATCAAGGTCATCAAGACATCAACTGTTTGTGTTTCAATCACAGCCTGTGGGAACCATATAAACTTTTCGCTGTTCTGGTTACGTAGGGTTTTGAAAACAGGCCAGTTCCGTCCAGACCCGGCGGGTTTTAAGGTCCGGGTCCGGCGGTCCGAATAATTGGGAGTCGGCCGAAACTCTACTTGGACCGTGGTCCAAATTGACACGGACCGGTCCGGTGGTTTTTTTTTTTGGTTTTAAGGGCTGCTGCACATAATTTAGAAGATTTTGAGGGTATACATAAAATTCTCCCAAATTTATAAAGAGTGAGGCTATGTTACATGAAATCCCCCAATTTTTTTTTTATTTTTTTGGTCCGGTCTGGTCCGGAACGGGTCCACAGGTTTACACGGTCCAGTCCTACACGAGTCTGGAAAAAAAACGAACCAAACTAGTGTCAGGACCGTCTAGCCTTAGTCCAGTCCAGGTTGGAACCCCGGGTTGTCCGGTCGTATCCTGGACCGGCCGGTCCAGTTTAATACACTATGGTTACGTACTATCATACCACAGTAATTTGGCTCAGTGTCCTTCGCCACCATTGCTGTTAGGTCGATCTTCTCTTATGATTTGAATGGCCCATGCTATTATGGGTTGCATGCACTGCATTTGTATACATGATCACTTTATTGTGTACAAAATTTTGCATAAAGTAATATCCTGCTCGTATCTTCACGAAAAAAATGATTTTAAGTCAATCCCCATATTGGGCCTTTGCTTGCCGGAACCGAAATCCATAAAAACTTATCTTCTGGACCAGGATTAAATTTTGGGCTCATAACACGGATCGGGCAGACATAATGCGGTTTCAAAAAGGCCTTGATCCGACCCGATCCACTACAAACCCCTAGCCACAAGAGTTCCGGTCCCATCTTCTCCAAGCACCGATTTCTCCCTTCCTCCAATCCACTGCGGGACCTAGAAAGGACCATATTTTCGTACATCTATCGTCTATTGTGGTTTCTTCCTTCGAAGTGCTCTCTCTAATGGCGTTGAAGGCCCCTCCTACAAGTTTAAGCTTCGCGCCACCTCTGCGAGCCTACTCAAGAAGAACTTATGTTGCTCTCCCGATTGTGAAGAGGGCGTCCTTCTTTGGCGACGGTTTTTGTCTCTCAATTATTTTAACATTTTAAATGCAATTTTGCCGTGAAAATCTAGTTATAGTTTTTAAATTGCTGAACTAGAGAGGAAGAGATAAATTGAGCAGCAATTTTTACATATGAGAGAATTTAATAATGGAATTTGTTTCTGAGGATTAACTGCTAAATTTCGTCATGTTTTTTATAATTAATTTTCTCTTGGTACAGCGGTTTCATTGAAAGCTGTACCGTCACGGAGGGGAAATGTCAACAGATTGAGATGCAATTCTATTCGTATGAACTTATTTGATAGGCTAGCTAGAGTAATCAAGGTAAGTGATTCAGATTTCAGTATAGCATTGTTTGATATCTGTGTTATTTGTTAGATCTCACTTTATGTGTGTTCTTAATCGGAAATTAACTTTATTTCTGTTGTCTAGTCCTATGCAAATGCGCTCGTTAGTACTTTTGAAGATCCAGAGAAGATTTTGGATCAAGCTGTCTTGGAGATGAATGATGACTTGATAAAAATGCGCCAAGCAACAGCGCAGGTAGGCTCTCACATACACAACCAATCTGCTTAAAGAGTGTGAATTGTCTCAGTTTAATATATACTCAAAGTCTGTAGTCAGTAATAATATTATATGAAATGGTCCAAACTATCCAAATTTGACATTTGGATTTTCAGGTAACTATTTTCGGTCCCTAACTTTCTTTTGTATCATATTTTTCTCATAGCACCTCTTTGTAGTCAATGTAATCAAAATATTGAAGTGCTGTTTTGAGCCATATTTACTCGAGATGTGTTATATCTCCAAAAAGTGATTAATTTCACTTGAGCTCCAGCAAGGATATCAATTTTTTTTTTTTAAATGAAAGATGATGTTAGGTTCATATTAGTACAAATAAAAAACAGGCGATGGCGATGAATTGTCTTTTGTGTTTGTAGGGATCAAAATGGTAATTGAGGGTCACACAAAGGGAGAATTTGTGTAATTTGCCATGTTTCTTAATGTTTTAATTCTTTTTTTTGTTGCTTTGTGGTGAAGGTGTTGGCATCTCAAAAGAGACTGGAGAACAAATACAAAGCTGCTGAACAGGCTTCAAATGACTGGTAATTCCACTTTTATACATTATGATTACCTGATTCTGGTCTATTCAGTTTTTATGGATCTTATATTTCTTTCTTGCATGTGTATTTTTTAAATTATAGGTACAAAAGGGCACAGCTTGCTCTTCAGAAAGGCGATGAGGATCTGGCTCGTGAGGCTCTTAAAAGGCGCAAATCATATGCTGTGAGTACATATAAAATTCAAATGTAGCTGTTGTGGTTTATTACTATAGAATAACACACACACCCCTCCACAGCCCATCTCTCCCAAAAGAAAAAAGAGAAAACAGCATACAATAAAATTATATGGGGGGAATAATAGATTTATAGATTTGGTAATTAGGCCTCCTGGACTGACATTTGACTAACTTTGTTAGTATCAATTAAACACCTTTAACCTTTTTCTTTGTTATTGCTATAACAAAAACACACCCCAAACTTACCCTTTCGCAATGCATGTGCATCCTGTATATTTTATATGATGGATGATACTTTTAAGAACATTTGTTAAATTGATCTATTTTTTTGTTAATTTCCCCAATTGACATAGAAAATGCAACAACTGAAAAATGGAAGATTTTAGTGTATTTAGTCACATCTCTTACAATTAGTTCACATGTTAAAGTAGTGCTGACTGATTCTTTGGTCGTGTGCATTTTTTTTTTTTTTTGGGGGGGGGGGGGGCGTGGAGGGGAGTGGTTATATTGTCTCTTGTGACCCTTGTGAATGGTGCTTCTTGAACTACCATTATTCCATTATATTGTATTATAGTGTATAAAATGTTATCTATGCTGTTGTTTATAACATAATTAACTTTAAGGACTGACTTCTCATTTTTCTTAGGATAATGCAAGTGCTTTGAAGACGCAGCTTGATCAGCAGAAATCTGTTGTTGATAATCTTGTATCAAACACTAAGGTTAGCTAGCTCTCTCTTTATTTTTTACAGTTTTATAATTAGTACTTTTGCTTATATGTGCCAAGTTAACCATTCACACTCCGATTAGACCTAATTGAACACCAATAGGTGTTAATATAAGTGACATTGGTAAAATGTTTCTTTACAAACTTGTTTTCCAGCTCTTGGAGAGCAAAATAGCAGAGGCAAAGCAGAAGAAGGATACTCTTAAGGCCCGTGCTCAATCTGCCAAGTACCAATACAAATATATTTTTTAATTTTCTGTTTCATTTTCTTGTACTCACACCAGATCTAAATGTTCTTTTTTCAAAAAAAAATTAAGGACGGCAACCAAAGTGAGCGAAATGCTAGGAAATGTCAATACCAGCAGTGCCCTTTCTGCATTTGAGAAGATGGAAGAAAAAGGTTGAATTCTTTTTCTGTGATTATTCCCATATGGATAAAAGAATGGAAATTTACTACATGATCCTCTTAAAAGAGAAAAAAGAGGATATAAAGAAAGTCTTTAAACAAACTGATAGCTAAAAGATAACGGCGTACCTTTTTGACCTTGCAGTTATGACAATGGAATCACAAGCTGAGGCTTTGAATCAGTTAAGCACTGATGACCTGGAGGGAAAGGTTAGTTTTCAAATTTGAAGATTATATTAGGTACTTATTTCTTACTATTCTCCTATGTGAACACTTGTATTTATAATTCTTAAACAATGTGTTACGTCTGCAGTTTGCAATGCTTGAGACCTCGTCAGTGGATGATGATCTTGCCAGCCTCAAAAAAGAATTATCAGGACCTTCATTGGTATGATCTTTGCTTTGTCATATATTTCCTGGTCCTTTATTTATTTTTATTTTTTTCCATCACATTAAGTCTAATCCCAGTTTGTTCCGTAATAAATAACTTATCTTGATGGCCAAAGTAGTCCCAGCTTCCCTTTGCTTGAGAGAACCACATGGGCAAATGTTCATTTTGCAGCCTTCTTTGTAAAATTGATTAGCATGCCCTTGCCTAATACAAACAATGATTAGATCTGGTCTCACTGTGGTCCCTGTATAGACTGGGATATTTCTTTCTCCATTGCCTTTAAATCTAATCCCAGTCTGTTCTACAATAATAAACTTGTGCTCATGGGTAAAGTTATTCCATTGATTGTACCTCCCAGTTCCTTTTTGCTTGAAAGAATCACTTGGGAAATTGTTCATTTTCCAGCCTTTTTTTGCAAAATAATTTAATATGCCCTTGCACAATACAGCAGTGATCAGTTCTGGTCTCAATATCCTGTATATTCTGGGCCGAAACCTATTGCTGGTTGGATCTTTCTCTCACTTCTTTTTTTTAACGATTAACTGAATCATGACTGTTAAGTTTTAACATAGAAATTGAAAATAAGTGTTTACTGGTACAATTGAGCCTTGGTACTTGACTATGCACTAGAGCAGATCAGATCCAATCAATATCCAAATCTTGATTGATGATGATTCATGCCAATCAATATTTAGTTAAAAATTTATCAGCACTCTACACATGCATGCCCAATCTATTAATCCATTTTGTTAAAATATTTGAATTTTTTTAATATTGTATATTTGTATACAGGGTTATATGACATACGTTTTTACACCAGAAAGCACATAAATTTCTAATTAAATTATTTTATCTAATAAAATAGCAGTAAAAACCTTTTAAATAATTAATAAAGCAAACATCATAGCTTTTTAAAATATGGGAATTTTTACAGAAATTATTGTGCACATACATTTTAGTGATTTCATTTTTTTTTGTTGCAGGTCCCTATAAGCTAAGTGAAATTCATTATTTTCAATATTCCATATAATATCTAACAAAATACTGCATACTTTTTTTTTAAAAGTTTCACATGGGAATCTATTGATGGAGATTCCTATTGGCCTGTGAGATTGTCATATCAAGTAAGCAATAAAAAAACCTACAAGGTGTCATCTTGTCAGGTCTGTCATGGTTTGTATGTGGTTAGGTATCCAAACAAAATAACTTTTGTATATATGTATTTAACTCTCACAGTTAGGATTATTGTCTCATGTGTAGATATACTTAATTAATTTTCTGTAGAAAGGAGAATTGCCGCCTGGAAGAACAACTGTCAACAGTTTCAGAGATGCTGATATTGAGAATGAGTTGAACGAGCTAAGAAGAAAAGCAAGAGATTACTAAGTTTCAATGTTTTCCAATTTTAAATGATTTTGTGTCATTGAATGAGAAAGAGCCTTGATGTGTCATTAACAAAGGCTCTCCTTTTTGCTGTTAACTGATTTTATGTTTGATTATGGCATTAAGTATGTATAGTAATAAATAGTTGTAGAAAATCTTGTAATATTTTTTTCACCTTGTCTAATATTGTTAATGCGATCTTTACGAACATGTTTGTTATGAATTTGCTATAAATTTTGAATGTTAGCAGTTTTATTTGCTAAATTTTGCATACTAATAACAGTTACTTTCGTCAATACTTTGAGAAAATTGTTCAGTCTTAAATTATTTTTGGGCTTTTTTGGGCTTTTACAGATGACCAGATTAAGTTGAAGGTATATACTTCATTACATTTTCGAACTTAAGACCATTAAAGTCTTAAATTATTTTTGGGCTCAAATTTCGCAGGTTATTATATTTTATTAGAAAATAAAATAAATACAAAAGCCATATACAGCTTTCAAGAGATCTTAAATTTGAACTCAGCAAAACACTGACAAAAGAAAACTTAAAGGTTGCAATTAAATCTTTCTTAAAATGATCGAGTTGTTACTACGTTCTAATAGTTTGAAATTGTTCTCCTAAATTTATGGATTTGTGTGCATCCAAAAAAGGTTGCATCTCCTTGTGCTAATATTTTTCACGCCAACTCTAATCGCAGAGGGCACGTAGGATTTTGCACAAGGGAAGGAGACATTAAGAAGATCATATCTGCTCTTCAAGGAAAAGAGAGGAAGGGACAAAATAACAAAGAACGAGACTTTGAAGGATTCAAATATCAAAACAGAGATGTTTTGAACTGAACTTGGTCTAAGCTTGCGCAGGGGAAAGGGGAACAGCAATTTTCTCCAGTCAATTTGGCACGGTGGAAATATTTTAGACATCCTCTTTTTCCGAATTGCCACATATTTCTATGACTTCAAACTTCAAACAGAGAGAATATGGGGCTACTTTTCCTGTTTTGCAGCTTCTCTGTTGTTTCCTGTCTTTTTCATTAATACTAAATTTCGAAATCGGAAAGGATATGCAACTAAGATTTTGTGCAACCATGAATCAACTAAACGAATCTATTATATAATGTCCTGATTTTATAAAGACAATTAGTCCATTGTTCACTTGTTGCGGATAGTTTTTTAAAGAATAATTATTTCAGTACCCACGCTACAGTACCCGCACTGTACCCGCACTGTTATTTTAGGAAAATTCATATATCATATGTAGTTCATTGTATAGGTATAAATACTTGCCCTGTTTGAGTTATATACTTCACAGTATCAAAATTTGTAAAACAAAATTATAGTTTTGGAACAGTTGCAGTCCCCACATGCCGTTTAAGTGGTCCCCTAATGCAGGTACAACATGAAATTTTTCAAAAAAAGGTGCGGGTACAGTTATTTTAGGAAAATTCATATATCATATGTAGTTCATTGTATAGGTATAAATACTTGCCCTGTTTGAGCTATATATTTCACAGTATCAAAATTTGTAAAACAAAATTACAGTTTTGGAACAGTTGCGGTCCCCACATGCCGTTTGAGTGGTCCCTTAATGCGGGTACAACATGAGAATTTTTCAAAAAAAGGTGCGGGTACAGTTATTTTAGGAAAATTCATATATCATATGTAGTTCATTGTATAGGTATAAATACTTGCCCTGTTTGAGCTATATACTTTATAGTATCAAAATTTGTAAAACAAAATTACAGTTTTGGAACAGTTGCGGTTCCCACATGCCATTTGAGTAGTCCCCTAATGCGGGTACAACATGAGAATTTTTAAAAAAAAATGTGGGTACAGTTATTTTAGGAAAATTCATATATCATATGTAGTTCATTGTATAGGTATAAATATTTTTCCTGTTTGAGCTATATACTTCAGAGTATTACTATTAAATTTGTAAAACAAAATTATAGTTTTGAAATAGTTGTGGTCCCCACAAGCAGTTATGGCAGTTTAGGTGTGGGTACAGTGCGGGTACTGTAGCGTGGGTACTCATATCAGCTTCCTTTTTTAAAATATCGCAAAAATCGCGACTCATATTATTTACTTTTATTTTATTTTCAGAGTTTAAATAACTGATTCAAACGGCTTAATATAATCTCCATATTCTTACTAAAATTTGCTTGGTGGTCAATTTTTCTTTTTAATTTACTATTTTTTATATATATACAAAATTACTGTTTTCGGACCATTCAAAAACAATGATCTCGCACCTATCTAATATAATAGTAAAAAAAATTTAAAATTTGATCTTAAAACAGATATTAATTTAAAAATCATGTTGAGTAATTCAGATTGATTGTTTGAACTTTGAAAATAAAAATAAAAAATTATAAAACATCATGAGACACAAAGGAGGTGAGACGTTTTGAACCATCATCAGGGGCGGACCTTGGATTTTGAGTTTTAGTGGAGATTTATCGATCCCGACCGACTTTGCCCCGCTAGAATTTTTTTTGCCCCCCTTTGGACGTTTGATTTGTAATTCGGGTCAAATTTAGGGTTAAAATTGAAATAAATTTGTTGAATTTTGATTGGTAATTAGAATTATAAGTCAGAGCATTGAAAAGTACAAGTTAAAATATTATTTTTTATCGAGTACCCAATTGGTTAATGAATTTAAACCCGATTTGATATTTTTTTGGCCCCTTCTGACGAAAATCCTGTATCCGCCCGTGACCATCATGCCATAAATTTAAGGGTACTGAATTTCAACCACGCAACCATGTTGCTCCAATATCCTGGGCCAACCTTGTCTTTAGAAAGTTCAAGATGATATTCCAAGTCAAAATAGGAAAGTTAGTATCAAGTTCGTTTTCATAAACGCACGGCATCCGAGAAAACTCTCAATTTCACAAATTTTCTGTTACCAACCTCGGGCGGACCCAGTGTATTACAGTAGCAGCTGTCTCCTTTGGATTTTGAGTTTTAGTGGAGATTTATCGGTTCTGACCGACTTTGCTCTCCTCTGGAATGTATTTTGCCCACTTCTGAATGTTTGATTTGTAATTCGGGTTAAATTTAGGATTAAAATTGAAATAAATTTGTTGAATTTTGATTGGTAATTAGAATTATAAGTCAGAGAATCAGAAATTATAAGTCAAAGCATTGGAAAGTATAAGTTAAAGTATTATTTTTTATCGAGTACTCAATTGGTTAATGGATTTAAATCCGATTAGGTAATTAAACCCGATTCGATATTTTTTTGTCTCCTGACGAAAATCCTGAATCCGCTCCTGACCTACTTGATGCTTTTAAATTTATGCGTAACAATTAGCGCTTATAAACTTTAATGTCACACTTATTGATTTCAAACAAATTTAATCAAAATTTTATTTAAAACCAAAATTTCAATCTATTCACGTAGAACTTAAATTCAAAAACTGAAAAAATAATTAACAGATTTTTTTTTAATTTTTTTTAAGAAGTTCGTGCGATAGGAAGTACGTCAAAGAAATAATTAGGCAGCACGCAGCATGTCCAATTTGACCAAAATAGTAAATTCAATGAATGGATCACAAGAGCATCTACATCCCAGCAATTCAAATGAGTTTCTAAATAACTGTTAACTACTTTTTAGAAATTGAGGTCTCTAAAGTTTCTAACTCTCACATCCGTGAAATTAATTTTAGAGTTTCTATTAAGCCACGTCAGCACTAAATTAATAAGGAGAAATAATTTGAGCCAATTATTTGACCAGCATGGAGTTTATAAACAGTTTCTTAATAAGAAACTTTCATGCATAGTTTCTAAATAAGAAACTCTTCCACATCCCTGAAACTGTATTAGAAACTGCCACATCAGATTAGAAACTCTCATAGTACCAAGGATGTAGGGCCATTTGATCTACAATTAATGGATTAGATCAGATAAATAGAGACCTCCTGAATAACATCATTCAGTTTGATCTGATTTGTTGATTAGATCAGATGATTCGGACATTAAAAACAAGATATCATTCTTTTCATATAATGAATAAAGGCATAAACAATACTTTAAGATAATGAAATTAAACTATTGAATAATAAATGCCACCAAAATTCTTTTCCTTTGACCATTCCCTATCTTATTAGTCAAAAAGTAGAATAAGAATTAAATGCAACAGAGATATCTCATCACTTATATATATATGTGTACTGGCATTAATTCTTCTAGCATATATCTCCATCCTGAAAACACAACAAAAGTTAATAAATCATGATTTCTCAGAAGAAATCTGTTCTACTTGTCATCCTTTTTGTAGTAGTTATTTCAATGAACTGCATGCTGTATGTCGGTGCGGCGAGGCCCGGGCCTCCGATTTTCGAAAGGGAGGATGTGCTGGAGACTCTCCATGCGAAGGCGCGCGAAGCAATGATTTTATTTATGGCGAGATTGTCGTCAGGACCAAGTCCTGGCGACAATCATTAATATGCCGATCGATCGATCGATGAAGTTGCTGATTTCATTTTTTTTGCTATGAATTTATACATATTGAATCATGTTTATTATTCTTTTATTAGAAGAAAACAGTAAGGAGACTAGCTAGAAAGGGAGGCAATTCCAATTCTTCTTTTTCATTTGTTGTTCTTAATTTTTTTCGGCCCTTTTATGGCTTCATAAAGGATCTATTAGAAAATGTAAAATTGAAACTACGACCATGAGATATAAAGTAAATTCGAGAAATATATGGTTCTCTGTTATATATTCTTTTCTTGCAATTATTGCAGATGCTATACAATTAATTCAGTATCAGTTGACTTCGTACTGAGATTTTGTAATCAGAATTACTAAATATTTTCTCTCATGGAAACAATCCAACAATAAATTTACACGAGAGTTTGTGAAATATATATACTCCTCCGCCATATATATTTCCATGAGCGAATATATATACTTCATTGCTTACTGTGTTATTTAATCTATGAATTTTGATGTAACTTGAGTAAATCCAGACTTTCTGGCTTGTAAATAATTTTCTTATTAATACAAAACGTTGGCGGACTTTCAGCCTCCAACCTTCAAAAAAAAATATATATATATATACTTCAACTGTGAACTGTGGTCACGAATTACCAAAGAGACCGCCTCGACCAGCAAGTAAAGTCACATACTACGCGCGGGAGAGGTGGTGGCAGTTGTAATTATCCCAGCAAAGCCGGGGGAAGAAAGAAAGGTGACAAACCCAAAAACGGCACCTCCGCCGGCGCTTGTGGAGGTGGAACTGCTGGTGGTGGTTGTGGCGATTGTAGTGATGAGGCGCCGGGTAGAATTTTCTAATGGAAAATTATTACAGTGTGTTTGGTAAAGTTGAATTGTATCAACTTCTTTTTTTCTTTTTTAAAAAATAAATAAATAAAATAAGGAATGCTGATTTGGAAATGAGTCGGTTGAGAAGATCCACACTCTTTCAATCTGACAAATTAATGGGGTGGGAGTGATGTCATTAGCACATCTCTTTTCTTTCTCTATTGTGTGACTGGGCAATCAACAAATTAACAAGTAATAATAGCTCAGGCATAGGAAGCAGGAGGAAGTCACAGTCACAGCTTTGAAAGATCTTTATCAGTAGGGAAATAAATCTGCTGTTATTCCAAAGGAATAACAGAAATCTGTTATTCTGATCTCAACCATTGATCTTTGTTGAGATTTGTGCATGAATTTTTTTTTTATGATTCGCATATACAAAATTTGAACGGTTGCGATTGGAATAACAGGTACCTGTTATTCCAAATTTATTTCCACCTATCAGTGGACCTAGCACATACTGGCAAAAGTTACAGAAAGATTATCCTACATTTCTTCCCTCATTAAGAAAATTTATATTGAGGGCTCAAATGTTATATAATGTGTGGCAACTAGAAAATGAATCAAAGTCTCTATAACCACAAAATAAAATTGTCTAACTAGTAAGTTACAATTACACATTTAGCATTTTACGAGGAGAGGCTTAGTTTTGTGATTTAGTCTGTTACAGGGGCGCACCCAGAGTGTTCCAGGGGAACAACTGCTCTCCCCTGGATTTTGAGTTTTAGTGGAGATTTATCGGTCTCGACCGACTTTGCCCTCTTGGAACTTTTTTTGCCCCCTCTGGATGTTTAATTTGTAATTCGGGTTAAATTTAAGGTTAAAATTGAAATAAATTTGTTGAATTTTGATTGGTAATTAGAATTATAAGTTAGAGCATCAGAAATTATAATTCAAAGCATTGGAAAGTATAAGTTAAAATATTATTTTTTATCGAGTATCCAATTGGTTAATGAATTTAAATCCGATTAGGTATTTAAACCTAATTCGATATTTTTTTGCTCCCCTGACGAAAATCCTGAATCCGCCCCTAGTCTGTTAGTGCTTTTCTTATGTGTTAACACCACTATATATGGAGGTGGCTAACACCACTATGTACTTGTATGATTCATGCATGCTAGATATGTATGTACTATTGTTAGAGGAGTCAAAGGGTCAATCAAGTCAAATGAAAAATGCAAATGTGATTAGGCCTTTAAACAGAAATTAGTTATATTGTTATGTTGTAGACTTTGCTGGCAAGTACATGTACTTGTATCAAAGAAATTCAAGAAATGGAATACAAATGATTCATTTTCTCAGTTTTTTATTTTCTCTGTATCCGAAAACTGTATACCAGTACTGTAATTTAGATGGTATCATGGCCTTTCTTTTCCAATCCAATTACCAGTAGATTCTTCCTTATTCAATCTAAAATATGCCATCAGATATTAATTAAACAGTTCAGATAAGGGCATGAAATTTTGTAGGTTAAATTTCTATTTGATCATAATAGGGATGGCAGAAAAGCCCATTGGCCCGGTGGCCCGCTCATACCCACCCGGTCCAGCCCTTTATCCGTTCGGCCCGACACTGTGATGGGCCAGGTAAGGGCAGGCCTAGAGATGGGCCAGGCCAGGCCTGGGCTTATGCTGAAACCCATAGGCAACCCATGGGTCTTTATGTTAAAAAAAACAAACATAACAGCAGCATTTATTTACTATTAAACTATGAATTATTTTGTGCTCCAGTAGCAAAATCACAATGTTGTTTGTTGTTAAATTATGAATTATTTTTTCTTCCATTAGAAAAATCATATTATGAATTTTTTTGTTGTCTTGAACGGTCTATTTGATGTGGTTGAATATGGATGGGTCAGCGGATATGAGCAGGGCAGGCAAAGACAGGCAGGCATAGATTGGGCCGGGCAGGTGGACCATTAGTTTTTAACAGGCAGGCCGGACTTGGGCTTAGTAAAAAACCCGTGGGCTCGGCCCATTGCCATCCCTAGATCAGAACCATTTGATTGAATTTGTATGGTTTTCTATCATCATCACATCACACGCAACGTGTGCTGTGACGACTTGATTTAATTTCCATATCCCTACTCTTATTAAATTCAAAGGGACTTTAGAAATGAAAATGGCTAATTTGATTATTGTATATTTTCCAAACATTACCACCACAACAAGTTTAGCATACCAACTACTCATAATATTTTTCAATATTTGACTTTTTCTTTCTCTCCGGTCACCACGAAGAATTTAATAAGCACATCCTTGTAAAGGATTCACATACGACTTGTTGACCAAGAACTAGTAAAAGGAAAACAGAGCATGCCTCTGTTCCTATATATACACAAAGTTCACTAAATTGGAATACATCATCCAAACACACCTAACACAACCTCTCAAGACCACCTTAAAGAAGAAGAAAAAAAGGCTGAATTAAAGAATTTCGCTCGATCTCTCTTACAACATGAGTTACCATCAGAAGATCAGTGTGCTGATACTATATGCATTGTTCATCGTTGTTGCCCTGATGAGTAGCGCGCAATACACCGGAGCGGCTCGACCGGTGCCAGATCAGGCACATGAGACATTATATCAGAAGGCAACCGTAGTCATGGCTTCGATTTTGGAAAGGTTGCCGTCGGGACCGAGTCCTGGAGGCGGCGGCCACTAATTTCTTCATCTTTTTTTAAGCTCCAGAATTAAGAGCTTAATTAGTTGTTGCATATAGATTGAAAAATATATAGGATGTCGATCAAACACAAAAAAAAAAATTATTTTGTGTTGCCTATTATTTTTGTTTATTCATTTTTTGATACAGATGTCAAAGACAAAGTTAATTTGATGCCATCGTTTGTACATTTGAAAGAAATACAGTACAGTTTTATGTATACATATCGTTTGTACATATTGAATCCAATTTTACTTTTTCATGTTATTATAATAACTTTATATACAAATCTGTCCATATGTTTACTTTTAAAATATATATTCTATGCTTATATTTTTATAACGATTTCAAGAGTTACCCCTTTCATGCATATCTTGGTTATTGCGTGCTTAAAATCATATCCTTTTTAGAGAATGTAATTAAATAATATTTAAAGGTTAGAAAAGAATGAAAACTATGCGTTAAAGAAGTTGGCAAACGAACCGAACCGAATCGAACTTATATCAAAATTCATTACAAATACCAAAATTTATATCAAATACCAAAGTTTAGTACAATCAAAGTATTCAAAGTTTTTCAAATAGCCAACAGGAGCAACTTCACCAAAGTTTTCAAATATCTAAAGTATTCAAAGTACAATTTAAGTTAGAACTGAGAGCAATTATGGACTGGGCGACCTTATATTTTCATCAGCGAACATAAGTTATCAGCGGAAATCAACGGTTCACTTTTGATTTAATTTCGAACTAAGTTTGGTTTGCGAATCTATTTCGAACGAACTAGGTCCAGTTTGAGTTTGGTTTGAATTAATTTCGAACGAACTCAATTTCGAACGAACTCAATTTCGAATCGAATTTTTTACGAATTTTTTCGAATCAAATTCAAATCGAATTACGAACTACCAATTTTTTGTGCAGCCCTAATTGTGATGGTGTTTATACAATTATTTAGTTTAGTTGATTACAAAAGGAATGCTTTTTTCTGTAAAAAAAAATGGGTTGAAAATTAGTTAGATGATTTCGACCTCATGCTGAAAAAATGGGATAGGCTTGACTAGATCTTAAAATTCTTTTTAATAACTTTAATAAAATATTAGAAAAGGATTTATATTGTAGTTCAAAGTCCAACTAACCTAGTCCGCATATTCCTTGGTAAAACGAAGAAATAGCCTTCCGGTCAATTGAAGGCATTACAATATTCCATACATAGGAAAGCGTCTCCGCCAGGGGCGGACACAGGTGTATTCGGCGCAGCTCGAAGCTACCTCCTGAATTTTGAGTTTTAGTGAAAATTTATCAGTTTCAACTGATTTTGCTTCTCCTGAAAATTTTTTTGCTCCTCTCTAGACGTTTGATTTGTAATTCGGGTTAAATTTAGGGTTAAAATTGAAATAAATTTGTTGAATTTTGATGGATAATTAGAATTATAAGTCAAAGCATCAGAAATTACAAGTCAAAGAATTGAAAAGTATAAATTAAAGCATTGTTTTTTATCGAGTACCTAATTGGTTAATGGATTTAAATCCGATTCGATATTTTTTTTTGCCTCCCCTGACGAAAATTCTGGATCCGCCCCTGGTCTCCGCTTATGTTTAATTACATCAATGGTACAACTTGAAAAAAGAAAAAAAAAAGTTGAAATAAATAATTTTACTACTTTGTTCAATTACAATTAATTCCTTAAATTTATTGTACCTTTAAGAAAATTAATATATACTAAATAATAAGAAAAGGTAAGATTTTTGTATTATAAAGAAGTAAAGAACACAACCTATTTTGCAAAAAAAAAAAAAAAAATCTATATTTTTCTATAGTTCACAATTTACAAATCACAAGGAAAATTAATTTAAAAGTAATGAGATTGAGTACATTAGCTCAACAGAATTATATTGGTATCATATATTCATATTTAAATGTAGTGTACATGCGACTTTTAATTTAAAATGACTAGGATACTTTTTGTTATTATAATATGAAAGTAATAAGACGTTTGATGTTGATCAATCCAAGTACTTTGGATTGTAGCATTTTTTAAATTATTGGTCAGCATATCACAACACACATGGGGCATAAATTTCCGTTAATTTAAGCTGTCTTGATTTTGACAAAATTATTTTATAGGTCAAAAGAATAACTATTGGACTAATACAATGCTTGGAATATAAGCCAAAGAAATGAATCAAACTTGTCATCCTTGGAGGAAGCAACAGAGCTCTTTCGTGTCAAAACAAACTACTCAAACTTGTTATCCATTTTAATTTGACTAAGATATTCTACTTAAAATTAAATTTCTTATAGCATGTGACGACTACAACAACTTAGTAACCAAAATGTCTAATCACCCTAGTTAGAATAGAATTCACATCACCTCAGGTTACCTGATTGAAGACAATTACAATAGGACGGTTCTTTTAACATGGTACGAATCTCAAAACAGACCCCTTACAGTCTCCATAGGCACCGGATTGAGTTTGGCCCATATAGGTTTAATCTGGGCCGTTCGTTTCAATTTGCTTGAGTCAGGTACCTGGGAGGATACGGATCCGTTAGAATACCCAAACTGCAAATAAACCAAGTAAAATAAATATGAGTGAGGCTGGTATTATGCATATCGCACTTTGATCTGTACTATGAATATATATTTTTATTTTCAAAGTTCAAATAGTCAATTCATACCACTCAAGTGATCTCCGTATTTTATACGCTTGGATGCCAAATTTTACAGTTTTTAACAAAAATTTACTATATTTGTAAATAGGCACAAATCACTTGATCTAAAGAATGTGGACCATCCGAAAATAGTAATTCTACCTATTTAAAAAACTAATAAAAAAATTCTAAAAAAATGTAAAAATTGACCTTTAAGTACATATTCATATGGAGATCATGATGAACGGTCCGGATCGACTATATACACTTTGAAGATGAAGATATAGGTCTATAGTAGGATTCTTGCTCCATCAATATCTCAGTGTATCTAGCACAATTAATGGGTATTTCCTTTGTTCCGGTTCTAATTTCTCTCTTACCGATCTATGGCATGGGAACTTTAAGAATTGAGTAAGCAAGCTATATTTTATTGTGAATCATGTCAGAATCATTTGTTTGAAAGTTATAATTGATGAACTTTTGTTTTTCCTTTTCTGTTCTTTATCATGTTTAACCGAGTCTGGTACTGATCCCCGAATAGCACTGTATCAGTGCTTTTGTTATTCTTGTGAGAACATGGATTTCGTTCTGACCATGGTACTGAACAGTACCAGTGGGTCTTACTCTGTTTTGGTTTTTATGGACTGATTCGTAAGAACATAAATAAATAAGGGTAAATATGCTAAATATTATTGATTTGGTAATATTCCCTTTGTCAGAGGGTTGAAACTGTAAAATGAACAACTTTTTAAAATCTGGCCGAAAATTGATAAATGAGAATTGATTTGGATCATGGGCCTTTGGACTTGATTTGAGATTATTGGATTAAAATAAATATAAGTTAAAGGATTAAGAAAATAATAGAATATTTGATAAATGATGTTATTAATTAAATAAGGACTGAGGATGATTATATATATGACTTGATATTGTAGAGCACTATATGATCCTAAAATATAAATAAAATGCTAATGAATGTTTTATCAGAAATATTGAACATAACTTATGATATAAACATATAATTGGAATTTAAATATTAGAATACGTAAAAATTGGGTTGTTGTACTTAATTGTTATAAACATTGATCAGAATATATATTATTCTGATATAGGCATAATTATGAGAAAGACAGACGAGATAGAATGTTCAGGAGGAACAGACTGATGGTGACCTTATATATTGCCCTACGATATCAGGTGCGGGGTTATTGGATTAGTCTGAGATTCATGACTAGGAATTAAATCGTAACTCGCTGTGCATTTTGAATATTTGATTGACTGCATTGATTGAACTGTTGCATCATATGTTAGTTTGTAATAATCTAGAAGTCAATAATACGATAAATTTGTTATATAAAGCTTTGTTCATGAATTGAATGTTTAATCATTTTGTTACCTTGAGTATTATTGAATTTATGAATCATTTCGAGTTCATGACTGGAATTGTGAAACTTCATAATATAGATGATAATACTCTTAAAAGTCTCTAACCAAGGTAATTAGCAGGAACACTAATTACCGCGATAAGGTTAGTGTGTGGATTAAATGATGGTTAAGTTTTACAAACCATAGACAAAGAGTTGTCATTTTAATCACACAGATACATGTTAGAGAACATGATATTTGACAGACCCCAAATGAAACATTAAATGGAATTGTGTTTGTGTCATTAATGTTTTCATTTTAGTGTTAAGTTCTAAAGTATGAGATATTCATTTTTCCTACATAAGAGATGTATATGTGTGATTGCTATCTAACGCTATCCGTAAAAAGTAGCTATAAGGGTAGTTTTTCGGTATACATAGCTTATGCGGAGGAAAAGATGGTTTATCAAAAGTACTATTGTCCCTCGTATCTCAATACGAGCTATAGCATCACTGGGCCCCTTGATAGAATATGATTATCTGGATCCAGTATGATTACAAGAGTAAACATATTTGATAATCTATTCAGGATCAAGAAAAGATTAAGTTTGCAAGGATGACACACACCTACCTTGAAACTAATCTGATAGCTATGAGACAAAAGAATTAACACGAAGTAAATCGTTTACTGGATCATGATATTGTACGGTACAGCATCATCTGTGTAATTGGTGTCATAATGTACTTGCCAGGTACCACCTATGATAAATAGAAGTTAAAATAGTTTTAATTCTATTTGCCAACATAACACAGATCCTATTGGGTCACACCATATAGGAACTAGTCAGAGAATCTTGTTGATTAATTATAATGATTATAATTAATAATAAGATGGATAAAATTAATTATATATGATATAATTAAATTATAAATGTCATTTAAATGACAAGCAGAAACATTGGTTAATTTATGAACGTGTTTGACACGTTGCATAAAAGTTACCGAACGAACGATCGAGAAAATATGTATTTGATTTGGACTTAGAATATTTAATTATTGGATTTATATTTTGGGCTTAAAACCCATTAAGAATAAATCACTAATTAAGATTAAAGGCCCAAATCAAAAGTCCAAATCAAAGTCCAAAATTAATCAAGCCTTAATGGGCCAAGGGCAAAATGGTAATTTCATTTTGCTAAATTCTTGCCGATTGAATTTGGCCGTTGATTTTTTGCCGACTCAATTAGCCGACTTAAAAATTGAAACCATATAAATTGCCAAAGTTTATATGGCGGTTGAAAATGTATATAAATACATGATCAAAGTCATAAGAGAATTCATTCAAATTCCTGAATACGATTCGATCCGATCGAACGATAATTCTCTCTTTTCTCAGATTCGTTCTAATCAGAGTTTACGGGTTTTAGAAATAATATTTTACGAGAGTCGTAATTATTATTTGCTTTTTCTCGTGAATAGTGTTTTTGTCAGATTTCGCGGTTTACGGTATTTCTGGTAAAAGAAATAAACCGCTCTCTCGATCAGTCCTGGTGGATAACCGATAGAGGCACTATAATTTTGGTGCTTGCTTAATCGGGTCAGACAGTCGAGTCAGACAGTCGGGTCAGACTGCATTCCAATTTGAATTTGGAAGCAAGGTAAAGAAATGTTATATTAATCTATTTAATTGTTAAATAGATTTAATCTTTTAGAAATCAATCAAAGGAGTAGATCTATAAACTGATTAAAATCAAGTAAATACGGTTTTACTACTTTGGGTCTATACAGGATTAATCTGGTATGTAACTCTCGGTGATTATCCGACATACTACTTAATCTATGATCTGAATGAGTAAAGTTTTACTTACGGTTTTTAATCTAAGAAAAGGATTGAACAGGTATGTAACTCTCGGTAGATTATCCGACATACCACTTCAATCCTTTTGGCTTAAGTTAGAAGTAAAATTTTTGTTTTACGGTCTTTCCGCAGCTTAAGCCTAATGGCTTTGGGTAGCCTCAAAACCCTACATCATATGCATAGCCCAACACAATTGAAACTGAATTACAAGTAAGACTGTTGACTGTCATGTTGATATTGTTAATCGATTGATTGATTCTTATTGCAAATGATTGATTGAGACCACAGTGACTGAATCGATTAAATATTGAATAATGTAATCCTTGAACCTCCATATAGTGGAGAAAAAGGATTTATATATCGTAAAGTCTAGCTAGCTACTAGACTTTACTCCAGGACCCTTATGCGCATATGGTGAATGGCCCCAACTGAATCCAGTACCGGTTGGATAGGGGATACTGAATAAATGTGAATTGTGACTGTAAGACTAATGAACTGTGGTAACTGTCTTATCAATGATTTTCTTTCTGATAATGACAGTATTGTGATATTGATTTCGTATTGTTTCTGTTAACCAATTGTCAGAATAGTTAGAACTGTCTTATCATTGATTTTCTTTCCGATAATGACAGTATGGAGATATTGATTCTGCATTGTTTCCGTTAACAAATTGTCAGGATAGTTAGAACAGTATAAGCCCTAACACGATAGATACATGTTATGGTATATGTCAGTGTTACCAGACTAGAAATTGTAAAGTTAAGAAACCAAACATTACCAGACTTTATGGTTTAAAAGATTTTGACCCAAACCATTTATTCTGATAAAATCCTTAGAGTTTTGATTTATTTATGTAATTTTTGTTGTTCAATTGGATACTGTTATTGAGCATTTGCATTCGTTATTATGAAATGAACTGTTAATTTCTCGTGCGGAGATTTCATTCTGAATATGAATTTCCTTCGAATCAAATAACCTGAGTGGCAAATAGCACTGAGGAATAATTTATTATTTCTCACCCGTTTCCCCTTGTGAGATTCACAGGTTTGTTAGATGAAGACAGAGAAACACTTTTGGAGTTATAATTGACAGCAGGGCCATCTAAAGGTATGGGATTTGGGTTTATTATATCTGACAGGGTGCAGAGAATATCTCTTGCATCATCCACTGTAAAATGTCAGATAATTATTGTAAATTAAATTGGGATGTGGAAAAAAATAATGGATGCTATTGGCAATGCATAAAAAGATCCATACCTTATGTTATGTATATTGAATGGTAAATAGACGCGGTAGGAATTGTCGCACCTCCGGATTTGAGGTGTGACATAGTACCATAGCCTCACTCAATAAATATTATACATATTATATTTATATGTTTGATAAACTTAAATGGAAATATAATATATTCAAAATTATTTTGGTACATGTATTACAGCATGATCCGTTTATTTATGAATTGAATCTTGTGCAATTTCACCAAGCATAGGCAGTGCTTTACCAATTTGGAAAGTTAATTGTGAAATTACGCTGGATACAATGAAAAATTATATACCAGCCATCTCATATGTTGACTGGTCCCAATGCCCCACTTTATTGCAATCTTGCATTGTAATCAAAAGTACAGAACAAAATCACAACAAAAATGTGCTGAGTAGGAAGAATATTATACATAGCAATGAGGCGAAATCCAAATTTTGCAGACTTTGTAGGAAGAATAATTCTAGTTGATATTTTATCATATTTTGCAAACTTCTATAATAGATAATTTTTATTTTATATGTAAGCCTATATGTTAGAGAAGAAGGCAGATAATAGTTGATTTTGTTTTGTCTTATTGTAATGCTAAGTTTATGATGAGCGAGTTATCTTTGGATTTATATTACATGAGTAAGTTATCTTACGGTTGAGTGAATCTCCTTTAAGTATCATGTAATATTTATTATTTTATTAATAAAACATGAGGAGGTTCCAATGTCTCATGTCTTTCATATCTCATCATACCTCATATTTTATATCTTCGTTTTCAAAGTCTAAATTGTCGATCCGAACCGTTCAACTAAAATATGCCTGGGAATGAAATTTTATATTTTTTTGAAATTTTTTTACTATTTTTTAAGATGGGTACAAAATCACTGTTTTTGGACCGTTCAAAAAACAGTGATTTTCTACCCATCTTAAAAAATAGTAAAAAAATTCCAAAAATTATAAAATTTCATCTCCAACCATATTTTAGTATGGATATCAAGTTGAACGGTTCAGATCGACAATTTAAACTTTGAAAATGAAGATATAAAATATGAGATATGCTGAGGTATGAAATGCAAGAGGCATTGGAACCTTCCTCATAAAACATTTCCTTTTTATTTATTTTCACTGTCTCAACTGTTTTTGGAATTTTTTCACTATTATAAAGACTTGCTCTCAGAAAATTATGCAAGTTCCCAAGCCTGACTACTTACTTTCAAACAATATAATCTCGTTGATTTTGTAAGTCATTATTTTGACATTTTTTCTTGGGTAATTATATGTTACCCCTTGATTCCTTCCCTCATTTTTTCTCCAACTAACTAACTTCATTTTCTAACTATAATAATAAATTATAACTAACTAGTGGTCCCTACAAGTAGATTTTCTCCTTCTATTTCTTTCCTCTCTCCCTCCCTCTCCCTCTTCCACCTCCGCCTCCCCCTTCCACCTCCGCCTCCGCCCGCCTCTCCCACCTTCGCCTCTCCCTCTCCGCCTCCGCCTCCCACCTCCGCCTCCGCCTCACCGGACGAGGATGAATACTTGTTCAATGATAGATGAATACTTGCATGACGAGGGTGAATACTTGTGCAACGGATAACTCGAAAGTAGGTCATCATGGATCTCATTTTAAAGAGAAAATTATGTAGAAGACGTTCGTGGTTTTAGATTTGCAAAATTCCTCACAGATCGTCAGAAATATTAGTTAGATTGAACGGAGAAAAAAAAACCACCTCTAAAAACGTGTAAAAGATGGGTGTGATATGTCCAGTTTTTTTTTAAAATACTTGATATATCAGAGTGAATACTTGATGTATTACATGTGAATACTGCATGTATTATAGATGAATATTTGATGTTATTTCCACTTGCGGACGGCAGTTGTGGTACCCTACTATCTCCGCGTAATTAATGCTCTTAATGTCGTAATATTTCCATATATAATTCTTTCTCAAAGATGAGTACTTTTATTTATATGGATGAATACAACTCGTGTTAAGTGTGAATACTTTTTCGCAAATCGTCCCCTACTAATTCCACTACTTATTTCCGCATATTATTGTGGTCCCCTACTTATCTGAAGTCGCGGTTGTGCGGTCCCACCATACCTTCATGTACTCTTTACACTTACACGACGAGGATGAATACTTGTTCAATGAGAGATGAATACTTGCGTACGAAGTGTGAATACTTGCGTAACGGACACCTCGAAAGTATGTCATCATGGATCTCATTTGAAAGAGAAAATTATGTAGAATACTTTCGTGGTTTTAGATTTGAAAAATTCCGCACAGATCGACAGAAATATTAGTTATAGTGAATGTAGGAAAAAAAAACCACTTCTAAAAATGTGTAAAAGATGGGTGGTAATGTTTCCTTATATAATTATTTCTCGAAGATGAATACTTTTATTTACATGGATGAATACTACCTGGGTCAAGTGTGAATACTTTTGCGCAATATGTCCGCCGGTAATGCTGTGATGGCAGTTGTGGTCCCCTACTAATTTCAGCAGTTATTAACTGTAATATTGTGGTCCCCTACTTATTTTCAGTTGGAGGAAAAATGGGGGATGAGTGATGGGGGAAAGCTAGGCCCTCCCTTTTTTCTTAGCATTTTTAACAATAAAATTGAAACTTAAAATAACAACATTATAGACATGATCTATATGTTGCATATATTTCTTCAATAAGAAATGGTAAAATTTAATAAGAAATGATAAACTTTCATGTATTTTTCACGATACATCAACTAATTTGAAATTTTTAATAATTCAAACTTAATGATTCTTAATGCATCATCAAATAATACTTAAACTGTATGAAATTTGATTATTCAATTATCTATGTGCCCAAAATATGTCTTCAATAAATTCAAGTTATCTCTTTCTCCTTCAGTGCTATGTTCTTTGTTAAATTTTCATTGAAAATATATAAAAAAAGAGAAATGTATTTCACTGACAATAGTGTCAAGATTCGTGCGCGATCAAAATCTAACCATCCTTAAGACCACTCATCTGTCTTTTTTTTTTCCAAAAATTGTAGGATGAACGGTCGGTTGTGTAGCCGTCTAAATTTGTTAAACAATGGGTCAAAAGGTCGTATAACAACTAAAAAATACATAGACACGTGGGATCACGATATAAAACCAGAGGAGCACGTGGCAGGGCCTGGGTCCCCTAAATTCTCCAATCAACGGTCCACACGTGTAACAAAAATGGAGAAAAGCCGATGCTACTCAGCTACTGACCGTTTGATCTAAAACACTGGAGGACTGGACACTTTCCCTAGAGTGGGAAAAATGGCACGGCGGAGCCGGCTCCGTCATGAAACGGCACGACACACATGTCAGTTCTGTATCGTGACTCGCATGTCTCGTACCATGACCATTCATATGTTGTGCTAATTTTTTGAAACTTTGGCACATCACGTAGTCACGCGAGTTACGTGTAATTAGGACTATTAGATATTGATTTAATGGTGAATCTTGAATAAACTAATATAAATTATGATTAAATTATCACGCGAGTCACGCGATCGAGTAACGTATGATTACGACACGTTAGGCACGGCATGACTCATGTGATGTGATCATTCGCTTGCCATGACCACCTCTTAACATTTTGATCATAACACAGCACGACACATAAAAAATTAACTTAATTACGGTACAGCACAACATAAGACTAAAATCACAACATATTAGCCGCGGCACGTTTTTTCCACTCTACTTCTCCCCCTTGCGATACTTCCCGCCTTCCCGGAACAATTTTGCTTTGATGCTCTTTTCAAAAAAGAAAAAAGAAATGTGGGATCCGATCCAATGCCATCATCATCATGGGAAATTATCACGAATTGAACCAGTTGAAATTCTACAAATAATGTAAAATATAACAGCTGTCGGAGACATTTATGTATATAGTGACCAAAGTTCAACATAATGTAGTGAACTACTAAAAGTAGGTGCTAGGATGAGTCAAAAATTCCAAGGACGGTGCTTCCAACTTTTGACTTCAAATTTATTCTAACTGTTTCCTTTATGGAGGCAACACAAATTCTTTGATGAGTCCAACATTTCTGTTATGACACATTGCATCCTGTAATATTGTCATACTAGAAAACCAAAGACTTGACAGGTGCAAATATTTACTCAGAAAAACTTGTGTTATTGTCGACGGGCTTACGGGCCAAGGCGATTTGGTTGGCATGCTGGTGTTTTAAAACCCTCTTAAATTCACGAATTATCAAAACTATTTAAGACCCTGATAAAATAATTACTTATCTTCAGGTAAAATAAATAATATTTGTGATTTCTTTTTTCTTTGTTTATTAAAGATAGATTTAATTTATGACTCTGATAACAGTCCCTGCATCATAACTATCGTAACTGTTTGGGAGAATCGCAAAAACTCCAACGCTGAATTTTTTTTTCTAAAGTATTAATACTTATGAACGCAAGTATTTATGCCTATGCACAAAAGATTTATACTTATGAGGTAAATAATTTTTACGTAAATAATGGTTCTCCTAACCAAATTCTCCAAACGTCCCCGCACTGTCCCCGCACCATAATTACCATAACTGCTTCGAAGGACCGCAAAAACTTAATACATATGCACGAAAGTGTTTATATCTATGCACGGAAATATTTATACCTATGAGTTGAACAATCTTTGCGTAAATAATTGTCTCTCCAACCAAATCTTCCAAACGTCCCCGCACCATAAATATTTGTAGAGGGACCACTCAAAGTCTCAAACTAAATGGAAGGGAACCATACATGTTTCTAAAAATATTAATATTGCTATAACTATCTGGAGGGGACCGCAAAACTTGATATTTTCTTTATATATTGTGTCACCCGCAAAACTTGATATTATTTAACATATGGCGTTGGATGACATTTGAAAGTATTAATTCAAGTATTGCAAGTATTTATACCTATGCGCACTGAAGTATTTACATGTATATATATTGTACAAAGTTTAATATTCAGGCGTTTGATCATATCAAGTTACACATCAAGTATTAATATCTTATTTTTTTCAAGTATTAATATCTTATTTTGCAAATATTTATACCTATGCACTGAAGGTTTATGCAGGAATACCTGATCCCCACTACTTCATTAAAGGAAGATTGACGCAGAGACCATTGGAGGACTGAAAAAGAGATGATCATCACATCAAAATATTAATATCTTATCTTCCAAGTATTTACACCTATAAAAGTTGACACTATTCTTGGGTTAGTGACTATTCTTCTCCACTATTCTACATTTGGATCACCCTGAAAATAGAGCTATTCCTAGGGTTAGCGCTGTTCTTGCTAACCCATCCAAACGATGAAATAGCGCTAACCTGGGGTTAGCGCTATTCTTGCTATTCTTGTGCAAAAATAGAGGGAAGCTAGTACTAAAACTCTAATTTCAAGGACGTGCTATTCTTGCTATTCTTAGTTGAGTAACAGTGTGCCAGTACTGGCTTTTTGCACCAGAGCAAATGGTGCAAAAATAAAAGCATTTTTAGAAACTCTCAACAAGTGTTACCACTTATCAGATATGGGTCCCAATTCACAGATGTAACGATACCTGATTTGTCGCCTCTATGGGAATCTGTATATAAAGGCAGGGGAGGGGAGGGAAAGCGAGGGGACGAAGGAAGCCAGAGGCATGGGAGGAATAGGAAAGCACAAATTACTTCACACAAACCCCCTTGAAGAGTGATCGGAAGCAAAGAGAAAAGGCTTTCCATCCCTCACTCACGCCTCTATCGCCTACTGAGCCCTGACTTTCCCATCTACTGAACTACCTCAACCCAATCCATACCTCGTCTTTTTTCTCTCTCAAATCCAAGGTTATAAAATGCGGTTTTCATGCGGTATGCGGAAGGCCACCGCATACCGCATATACGGTATACGGCCGCATATGCGAATTTTCATGCGGACTTATATATGCGGTTTTATCATGATGTAATTAAATAAAATAGTAATAAAATAATGAAAATTTATAAAATAATGAAAAAACTTAGTAAAAATCATTCAGCTACAGTTCTGAACAAATATGAGCATGGCTAAATTCCTAAATTTCACCTTAATTACATTGTAATTGGCCCAAGTATCATGCTCAACATTTCTTATATAAAGGCCTAACACTTTTTGAATCTTTGATAATAAAATAATAAATCCTTTGGCCCAAGCCCAACATAATTTAGTGATGGTAGCATGATGGCGTGGGAATGGGATAATGGTCCATTTGTCCGGTAAGAGTTTTTAAGTTCTTAGTCTCACAACACTTGAACAAAAGAAAAGCAATGCTCCCTAGTCTATAAAAGCAGCTGTGAACTACCTACCCCATTGCTCATTTGGACTCCGCCCGGGTTCGAATTTGGATTGGATTTCGGTTATAACCGGATATCCGATTTGCTTCAATAAATAATATTATTTGGATTCAAATGAATTCAAATTTTTTTAATAAATAAAATATTTAATATGCGGTCCGCATAAGCTAATTTCATGCGGTCGGAGGCTGTGTGACCGCATGAACCGCATTTTATTACACTGCTCAAATCTACCAACCATCTCTAGTACTGATATTGCAGCGCCAAGATGGAAAATGGACGAAAAAAAAGAATGAGCGAACCAATAGCGCTTTTATATATTCTGGAGTCGAGGGTTTGCGCAGGCCCAGGAATATCTTAGCTGAATACTGAGCCCATTAAGAAACATATTGGGCCTTTGTTGAAAAGAATCAACTGAAAACAAAAGGATCATAATGGGCCGGCCTATTACAACTAATTATCCAAATTAAATTATATTTATTGGTGTGCCTCAGTGGACTTTCCATGAGGAGGTGGTTTATGGGTTCCAGAGTTTTACCGAGATTTGTTAATACTATCATTTCCATCACACTTTGAAAATGAGCACTGCATATTTTTCTATGGCTATTTCCTTATGACAGTTTATGGCCTTATGGGTCTTGGGACAGCGTAATTTGGCAGCAAAATTACAACATTTTTTTTTTCGTTAAAAATGTGTTCATTTTGCAAAGTATATTTTCATTTTCTCAGCATATTGTGCTGTTCGGTCTATTTTTCTCCATAGCTCCCCCCCCCCCCCCCCCCCCCCCCCCCCACACACACACACACACACCAAAAAAAAACGAAAAAAAAAGAACCCAATTGTGAAATCGGACACTTGAGCGCCATTTTATGGCCATTTGAAATTTCGTTGTCGTTTTTCGCCTTCTCAGTGAAGATACCGTCTCTCTTGCCTTATCTCTTATCCTAACCTCGCATGTTTACGAGAGATGTTTTAGATAAATACATGTACAGCATACAGGTGGTTTAGAAATGAGAAAAATGACTTAAAAAAATTAGCGTGATTTAGCATAATTAGCGTAATTTAGTGTACTTTAGCGTAATTTAACATAATTTAGCGTATTTTAGTATAATTATGCTAATTATACATCAAAAGAAGTAATCTAACAAATATTTCTAAAAAAGAAAAAAAAAACCTAATCAGTCATTTTTTAGCCGGTCTAGGCATTTTTAAAATAGCCAATCAAAGTGAGTATATGTAATATTTTTTATTTACTGTTGGATATTATAAAATTGTCGGAAGAATACCCTATAAAACATGCCACTGTTGTTCTCGTAGTTTATACCTAACCCAGCTCTCTTTTTCAAAGCCTAAGCCTCGTATTGGTTTGAAATTTACTCACAAGTCAATTACCAATTTACCCTGAAAAGAACATGCATATTCGACCGAGATTTTTATTAATACCCTAAAAAAAAAATAATAATAATAAAAATACTCTCATTTTGAAAAAAATTTGAAAAATGCCCTAACCGCCCCATAATGGGGCGGTTCACTCCCACAACCAAACCGCCCCATCACTGGGCGGTTCACCCCCCATACCCAACCGCCCAATGATGGGGCGGTTCAAGCCCGAAATTTTTATTTCCCTTCAGCCCCCCTCTGGTCCCTTCCCCCCTCCCTCTAACCCACCCGACCCCCCACCCTTCCTCCTACCCGACCCGACAGCCACCCCCCCGACCCCCCCAGCCCAGCCCCGCCCACCCCCGCCCACCCCCGCCCACCCCCGGCCTCCCCTCTCCCCGGCCACCCTACCCCCGGCCTCCCATTCCCCGCCCCCTACCCGGTCTCTCCTCCTCTCTACCCGGCCGCCCATCCCCTCCCCCACCCCGCACCACCACCCGACAGCCACCCGAACCAGCCCCCCCCCACCTCAGCCCCTCTCTCCCTCTCTCGGCCAAAGCCTCTTCCTCTCTCGGCCACCCTCTCTCCCTCTCTCGGCCACCCTCTCTCTCTCTCTCGGCCAACTTTCTCTCGATCAGATTTTTTCTGGTACGTTTACGTAAATTATTAATTTATTTTTTTGTAGAATTAAGAGGATTTAGTTTGGAAATTGAATTGCCGTGTGCGGGTTGTTGATTTTCCCGACGCGATGAAGTTGATAAAAATTAGAGTTTATGGTTCAGTTTGGAAATTGAATTGCCGTGTGCGGGTTGTTGATTTTCTCGACGCGAGTAAGTTAAACTAGGGTTTATAAATTAAATTAGGGTTTAGGTTTTATAAATTAAATTAGGATTTATAAATTAAATTAGGATTTATAAATTAAATTAGGGTTTAGGTTTTATAAATTAAATTATGGTTTATAAATTAAATTATGATTTATAAATTAAATTATGATTTATAAATTAAATTATGATTTATAAATTAAATTATGATTTATAAATTAAATTATGGTTTATAAATTAGGGTTTATAAATTAAATTAGGGTTTAGGTTTTATAAATTAAATTAGGATTTATAAATTAAATTAGGGTTTATAAATTAAATTAGGGTTTAGTCCTTTAAATTAGGGTTTATGGTTTATAAATTAGAGTTAGGATTTATAAATTAAATTAGGGTTTATAAATTATGGTTTATAAATTAAATTAGGGTTTAGGTTTTATAAATTAAATTAGGGTTTATAAATTAGGGTTTATAAATTAAATTAGGATTTATAAATTAAATTAGGATTTATAAATTAAATTAGGGTTTAGGTTTTATAAAATAAATTAGGGTTTATAAATTTATAAATTAAATTAGGGTTTAGGTTTTATAAATTAAATTAGGGTTTATAAATTAAATTAGGATTTATAAATTAAATTAGGGTTTATAAATTAAATTAGGATTTATAAATTAAATTAGGATTTATAAATTAAATTAGGATTTATAAATTAAATTAGGGTTTATAAATTAAATTAGGGTTTAGGTTTTATAAAATAAATTAGGGTTTAGGTTTTATAAATTTAAGTTATTTGCAAATTGTGCACTGCAGATACTATGGAGAGGGGCGGTAGTTCGTCCAGTACAGAGGCTCCCAGTGCATCCGGTGCAGAGCCTCTCGGTGCAGACCACGCTACACATGCAGCTGATACATTCAGCCCTCTTCTGTGGATTCCACACGTTCAGCACAGGGTCGCGCTCGCATCTACGGAGGTAAGTTGTTTTTTAAGCAATTCAGTTCAAATTACAGATTTTTAATATGGCATATAGTAAGTTGCTCAGACTGAAATTATTGTTAAATACAGGACGAGACGATGTTGACCGTGAGACATCGCACCTCCGGGATACCGTACGTCGGTCATCCTCTGATGGAGCAGTGCATTATGAATCTCGGATTGTACCAGCTTGCTACCATGCCACAGGGTCAGATCGACCAGGCTCTGATGAGCGGGCTCGCGGAGAGATGGCGACCGGAGACTCATTCGTTCCACTTACCCTTTGGGGAGATGACCGTGACCTTAGCAGATGTGAGCGCTCTATGGGGTCTACGGATCGATGGGGACCCTATCAGCGGTGTCTCCGACAGTCCACTTCATGTGGGGATGATACGGCGGCTTCTTGGGGTAGCGGATCCAAAGACGCTACAGAAGAAGAAGAAGAAGAAGGATGATGAGGAGTTCCGGTATTCGGGGTACTGCATTAGCCTAGCGGCGCTCCGTGATCACTTTTTCCTGCATCGGATCACAGCCGAGACCACTGATCTGGAGGCCGTCAGGAGGTAATAATTGAGAATCTTGAAATTAAAATATGTTACGAACTCATCCGTGAAAATTATTAAATTTATCTTTACTATTTTATATTTTTAGGTATGTGAGGGCCTTTGTGCTGGATCTCTGTGGCAGCGTCATGTTCGTGGACTCCAGCGGTGACTCGGTTCCGATTATGTTCCTCTCTCTGCTGACAGAAATTGAGAAGCCATCGACCTGGAACTGGGGCGGAGCTGTGATCGCCCACTTATACCGGAGCCTGTGCCATGCTTGCTTGGTAAGTTTTCACAAATATTTCGGAATTTAAATTACAATAATTAGGGTTCAATAATCACCAACACATTCACCTCATGTCCAAAATATAGGTGAAGAACAAGCAGATCCACGGACCGCTTCTTCTACTCCAGCAATGGTCGTGGTCTCATTTGCCGGTATGTCGGCCAGTTCGTCCGTCTCTTGTCCCTTACTTGAGGAGACATGATGCCGAGAGGTGTCCCGCGTACGGTGCCATATGGGGCGATCGACACACGTACGAGAACACGGGCAGGGGGAGAACTGTGGGGATTTCATATGTCCGGAGTCAGCTCCAGATGCTTCACGAGAGCAGCGTCGACTGGTTCCCCTACCGGGAGTTCTACGAAAGGAACGCATTTTGTCGACTGACATTGGGGCTTCCACGAATGGGTGTTGAATAACAATGCGTGGAGCGCTTACTACAATGAGTATGGAGTTCCGGTGCAGGTTGGACAGGTAGCAAAAATTTATTATTTATTCAACTTACTACTTATTTGTATGTAGCAAAACTAACATTGTTTCCATTAAGGGTGGAGCTCCCCCACGACATTCCACTCCGGAGTTCACTATGGATGACTTTATCGGAGATTATGCCGGGGATGAGAGACGGAGCCTCCACATGCCACGATATCCGGAGGCCAGACAGCACGATGACGAGGCCAGTGGGAGTGGAGCACAGCATGCAGATGCATATGCATCTGCTATATTTGGCACACCGCCTCCTCCGCCTACGTATCCATCGACCTGGGAGCCATGGGAGGTGCCTACTATGCCGCCTATCACCCCACTGGTGGAGGATCCGTGGGCCGAGGCGGATACAGCCGCACAGGAGGAGGAGGTTCACGTCAGGCGTGTACAGCCGCCTAGGGACCGTCATCCACCTCGTAGGTTGGATCTCTCTGGTCGTCACCCTCGCCCTCGACGTTAGGTTTTTTTATGTTTTGTAGTTTGATAGGTTTCTACTATTATGTATTCGGTCTGGACTGTTTTGCATGAGTTGTGGACATTTATTTTACGTAGTTTGGATTTTTTTTTTGACTTCCGATTTAGATTACATATTTTTCACTGTTTATCACGTTAGCCAAATCGACAATCAGTACAACAGCCGTATAACCGCATCAAAACTCAATATATATATCTTAAAAAATATATATCAAAACTCAATATATATATATCAAAACTCAATATATATCAAAACTCAATATATATATATATATATCTTAACATGAAGGAAAAATATATATCTTAACAATATATATATCTTAAAAAAGAAAAATATATCTAAACAATATATACATTTTAAAATATATATACATCAATATAATGTCATTATAAAAATATATAAAATCTGAAAAAAAAAAAAAATACTGAACCGCCCTATCTCTGGGCGGTTTTCTGGAGGAGGTGGACCGCCCAGAAATAGGGCGGTTTTCTACCATCAGTGGACCGCCCCATTATGGGGCGGTTAGGGCATTTTTAAATTTTTTTTAAAACTGAGGGTATTTTTATTATTTTTTTTTTTTTAGGGTATTAATAAAAATCTCGGCATATTCGACATAGTCTCCGTACAAAAATTATAAATATAACAACTGTAGACTTTAGACAATTTTATATGAGATATTAGACCTAGTAAGAATTTATAAAATAACAATCATGACTACTATTTAATCTTATCCACATGGTCCCTGTTAACTACTCTTCATGTGTAATTGAACCATCTGATTTAAAATATACGGTGTGAATCATACACTATTTGACAATTTCAAGAGGTGCTTTAATTTGAATCAATCATAGAACCTAGTTTTAATAGTAAAATGGATTGTGTTTTTTTAGGATGAGAAACAACAGATGACAGGTGATCTTGCTTAGCTGGCTATGGCCATTTGTTAGTTTTGTATTAATTGTTTTATCATCCACTTCCTAAGTTTTATTTATCCTTTCATAGTCCCCACATTCTTTCTTTGTCACGAATTATGCACCTACATCACCCCCCAACCAACAATTACAAAAATAAAAAGACTATTCTTCCTCGCAAGTTCCATCAGATATTTAAATTCACATTGTTTTGCAATTGGGTAAATACAAGGGGTGAAAATGGATCAAATACGTAGTGGTAAAATCATATATATAGAGAGAAGCTAATATCAAAACGTTTGCACTAAGGTTCTCGTGCAACCAAGTCGTTTTCAGATTTTCAAAGTTCAAACGGTCGATCCAAACCGTTAGATGTTCAATCTATATTAAAATCTACTTGGAGACCAAATTTTCATTTTTTGGAGTTTTTTTACTATTTATTAAGACACTTTGAAAATTGCTGATCCGGGTGAACAGTAAAAACAGTATAACTAAATTATGGACCATGTAATCAGCAATTTTCAAAGTGGCTTAATAAATAGTAAAAAAATTCCAAAAAATGTAAAATTTGGTCTCCAAGCAGATTTTAATACAGAGATCACATCTAACGGTTTAGATCGACTGTTTGGACTTTGAAAATCCAAAAACGACTTGGTTGCACGAGGGCCTTGGTCCAAACATTTTGATATTAACCACTCTCATATATATATATAGAGGGATGCTTCGGTGGACATAAGGACCTATTTGTAAAATGAACATATTTTCATTTTCAAAGTTCAAACAGTCGATCCGACCGTTCAACATTATCTCCATATTAAAATGTACTTGGAGGTCAAATTTTACATTTTTTTGCATTTTTTTACTATTTATTAAGATGGTTACAAAATTGTTGTTTTCAGACCATTGAAAAACAGCGATTTTGTAACCATCTTAATAAATAGTAAAAAAATTCAAAAAAATGTAAAATTTGACCTCCAAGTACATTTTAATATGGAGATAATGTTGAACGGTCGGATCGACTGTTTGAACTTTGAAAATGAAAATATGTTCATTTTACAAATAGGTCCTTATGTCCACCGAAGCAAATGCCTATGTATATATGTATGTATGTATGTATGTATTCGTTCTTATTTTTCAGATACATATTGAATATTAGACGAATACAGATACGGATCGGATTAGATATTAATTAAAAAATAACAAAGTTTATAATATTTTATAATGGTTGAAACATAACTTTTTTTCATAATATATATTAAACTATATGGTATATATCTATTATTTTATTCGAATACAAACAATTAAAATTTAAAACCATATACGTATTTGTATCCGCATGGATATTCAGATATCAATAGCTAATTTTCAAATACAGATCGAATACAGATAAGATATTATTCACTTCGTTTTCATCCCTAAGGCTAAGTCATCAAAAGTTTTCTTTGTTTTCATATTTTCTTCTTTGAAGGGAAACAAAATTGTAACTTGATTTTGATCTAATTAATTAATTATCTTTCTTCAAGAAGAGGAAAGATGACTGGAAAGCGTAGAATTGTGGTACACATATGAAGAAATACATGAAATTTCCACGCCTCCCTTTGCTTTTGCGTCAGAGCCCATGTAACACATTCGCTTAACTTTATAGAAAAAAAAAATTGTTGTTGCTTTTGAAAATGTTGAACAATATTGGTTTCAATAGAAGTCCCTTTCATGCTATTCAAAAAGATGTTTATGCATTTATTATTCCTGAGAATTTTGACAATCAATATTTTAATTCATGGGTTTATCTAGAAAAAGCTGTTGATTTCACAAAAGCATGAATTTTAAAAGTCAAATATAATAAAAAAATGTCTTCTATGGGATTCTTTTCTTAAATTAAAGAAAATACAAAAATAATACAAAGTAACAAGACCAAGTGGCACACGTGGCGAATTTTTTCACCGTCCACTGGAAAAAACTTTTAGCCTCCAGCTATTAATTATAAATTATAATCAACTTAGTGCGTGATATCAAGGAAAATCACTACCAAGTATCAACACAAATTACATATAGTGTCTGATTCAACCAGCACTCGTGTCAATTAACCGCCGTAGAAATTATTTTGTTAACCTTTTCAAAATGAGAGGAATCTAGTTCTTTTATTACAAACTTTAAGCGTAGATAGTTTTCTCAAAAAAAAAAAAAAAACTTTATGCATAGTTTTTATACATGATATTGACGTGTTCTTTTAAAAACAAGGACATAACGTGTTCAGGGCGGATTCAGGATTTTCGTCAGGAGGGGGCAAAAAAATATCGAATCGGGTTTAAATACCTAGTCGGATTTAAATTCATTAACCAATTGAGTATTCGATAAAAAATAATGTTTTAACTTATACTTTTCAATGCTTTGACTTGTAATTTATGATGCTCTAACTTATAATTCTAATTACCAATCAAAATTCAACAAATTTATTTCCTTTTTAACCTTAAATTTAACCCGAATTACAAATCAAACGTCTAGAGGAGGGCAAAAAAAATTCCAGGAGAGAGCAAAGTCGGTCGAGACTGATAAATCTCCACTAAAACTCAAAATCCAGGGGGGCAGTTGCCCCCCTGGAACACTCTGGGTCCGCCCCCGGAAACCAAGATCTAGATATACTCGTATGTAATAGATATATAATATTCGGGTGGAATTTTTGTCCAAAAAGCTTTGAACAAAATCTTATTTAAAGTCGGATATGAACTGTCCGATTGATGTCAAAAATTTATATGGACGGTTAGATTTGTAGGCCATTTAAATTTATTAAATTCTAAAGTGCTCGTAGAAATCTTAACACAAATCTTTGAATTCAGCTTTGAATAAAATTTGACAGGAGTCTTTAGACAAAACCAGGGTTCTAAATAGCCTGCTATAGCGTTTTCAGACCATAAAAGCTATGGCGCTATAGCGCTGTTTTTTTAACTGTTCCGCTCTGACGCGATAAACGCTATTTAAACCTTTGGACAAAACCAATTCCATAATATATAGATCGAAAATGGCAATCAGATCACATCCATATCTACTATAATTTTGTAACATAATGTTTGGTAATAGATAAAAGTAAATAAATAATAAACAACTTTTTTTTTTTATCATTTTTCACGTGGAATATAAGTTTTTTTTTCTTATTCCTCAACTATATTTTCTATTAAACATAGTTACATAAAGAATATATTTTTTCTTGACCCTCCATCTGATTTTAGATGTAGGGTTTATTTTCCTCTCTCTAATTAAAGCATCTACATCCCAGCAACTCAAATGAGTTTCTAAATAACTGTTAATCACTTGTTAGAAATTAAGGTCTCTAAAGTTTCTAACTCTCACATTTCTGAAATTAATTTTAGAGTGTCTATTAAGTCACGTCAGTAACAAATTAAAAATGAGATAAAATTTGAGCCAATTATTTGACCAACATAGAATTTATAAACAGTTTCTTAATAAAAAAAACTTTACTTCATAGTTTCTAAATAAGAAACTCTTTCACATCTCTTAAACTGAATTAGAAACTGTCATATCAGATTATAAATTTTAATAATATCAGGAATGTAGATGCTCGTGGTCTCTAATAATGACATGTTTTTGACAGAAATAGAAATTGAAGTACACAGCAATTGGCAGGACAGAAAAACTTTTTTTTTGTACAATTTGTTTAGTTGGCCAACCAACTAATCAATCTGACTCTCTAGTCACATTCCCACAGTCTCCATCTCTTGTTTAAAAAAAGCAAAAAAAACACCAATTTGCTCATATACTATTTGTTCTCATATATTATTATTAATGGTTCATTAACTAGACATAACAGCTGCTTCTCTCGTTCTTAAATTTGTATTTGAGAAATAATTGCAACGAAAGATGAGATATTAAACATAGATATGGTCACCCAAATTCTCAAATTAATTATATAAAGAGGAGGGATCAAGTTACAACAATGTTACAACAACTATTTTTTGCGATTTCAAAGTCCAAATCGTCGATCCAAACCGTTCAACACGATCTCCATAATAAAATGTGTTTCCAGATCAAATTTTACATTTTTTTCAAATTTTTTTACTATTTATTAAGATGGGTACAAAATTCAATGGTCTGAATTTGACTAGTTTTTCTACCTATCTAAAAAAATAGTAAAAAAATTCAAAAAAATGTAAAATTTGATCTGGAAGCACATTTTATTATGGAGATCATGTTGAACGGTTTGGATCGACGATTTGGACTTTGAAATCGCAAAAAATAATTGTTGCAACATTGTTGTAACTCAAAATTGTTGTAACTTGATCCCTCCTCTTATATAAACTATGGAGAAGTTTGTTTGTACGGAATTGAAGGGTAGCAGTCAGAACTTTAATTTAGAAAAAGAAAAGGGATCCAACTTTTATAGTCATTAATGTGAAATGTGTCAAATGTTTATTCGTGCTTAAATTAATAAATGCAAAATGCTAGATATATTTTAAATCATCTCAGTTATATACATATAAAAAGAGGGGATTAAATCTTCAAAATTTGGTGTATATCAAAAGAAAATTGAAATGATATAATTTTTTCTGTATGCTTATAACATGGTATATGCAAAATATCAAACTAATTAGTTTTATTGTTTTATTGTTTTCTAGTTTTAAAAAAAAAATATGTAAGATTTAATTTTCAGAATATCTATGTGACACTTATAACTACGGTGAATCTCTGTAGAAAATAAAATATATGTGAAAAATTGCTCCAGTCTATGATTGAACCCATGTCAACCCTAAATATATTAGGTCACCTAATCCTATTAATGATTGAAGCAAAAAGATGGAGCTCCTGATTAAAGTATTTATCAGAGCAGGTGGGTGAAAACCCTTGGAAAATTCAGGTCCTTATTTATCTGATTATCTCAGATCAGGCGGTTCAGGTTGGATTCATCCCAATCGTTCAATCTGCAACAGACGATTACAAAACAATTACAGGGTAAATATATCGACAGAGCAGTTTTTGCTTCATGCAGTGCACAAACAATAGAGTCTAAAACTGCACGAAGTAAAAACTGCTGCGCCAATATCTTTACGGCAAGTCAATTAGGCTCTCTTGCTCAGCCATTGCTATTTTGGCCTGTGTAGTTTCACAATTTTTCAGTCCACAGCCACACAATTTTTTTTCGAAATCTGTGAAACTACTTCGGACCGAAATGACAATTCGGTACGTAAAAAGAAAATCTTTTCGGTTTTTGTAAAAATGAAACTAATCAAATTGGTCTGATAATTTTTTTCTTATTTATGGTTTCCTAAAAAAAAATTCTTGAACAAAGGGGTCCTAATTTTAAGAAGTGGGTTTGAATCAGTATTTTATTATTACGACAAAAAACATTCGTGAAAATTAGAGCGCAGGTCGCCAAAGTGGGCAAGTAGGAGCGCGCCTGATTAAAGCGTAACTGACAACATCCGCCATTTAAAACGGTAGTTCATGAGGGTATTTCTGGAACTTCAAAATCTTCTCTCTTACCATATTCTCGTCCACTTCTAGATAATGGAAAACTGCCGTGGAACTGATCCACGGGAAAATTTGCACCAAAAATATCTAATAATAAGAAAGGTCGATGAAAACCCTGAAATAAAATTAAAAAAATGACTAAAGGAATTTAAATTCGTAAGCACAAAGCAACATGCCATTTATTAGTATTAAAATCCAATACATTTATTTTATGGATTGATTACAAAATTTTCACTTCAAATGAAGTATTAAGTTTTAATTAATCGCCGAAGGTCTTTATTTTAGCGTAAAATTTTGGTTCGTTAATTCTAAACCAAGCGCAGGGAAAAAAAACTCCCGTCTTATATTCCCCAGTCGCGGTAAATATTGAACGCTCCAGCAACACCGAGCTCAAATACACCTCGAAACACTCAATTAACACTGTAAAGCGGGCCCCATATCTATAAAACAATGAAACTGGAGCACCGAACCTTTATCCTAATCTCTCCCACCATCCGCTATTTGTCTCTGTCCTCCCTCTCCTGGGCCTCAACTGAGAAAACAACAAAGAGAACTTAGAAGTGGTAAAAGAGAAAGGGAAAGGTAGAAATGGTGGGTGACTTCATGGTGTGCGTGGACCGTATCATTGCCTCTGCTTGCTTCGATGCCTCCGGCGCCGGAGAAACCGGTGCTCAGGCGGTGGACGAGACGGGGGAGGAGAACAAGAGCAGGATTAGCGCCGAGAAGAAGAGGAATAGCGGTAAGAGCAAGAACAAGGCGGGAGGGGAGGTGGTAGAGTGTAGGATATGCCAGGAGGAAGGAGAGGAGAGCGATATGGAGTCACCTTGCGCATGTACTGGCACTCTAAAGGTAAACTTCTCTCTCTGTGCACGTCTGTTGTGTGTTCGTGTGCTTTTTTATTGTGGAGGAAACCTCTTTTTGCATTGTATTGAATTTCTTTACTTCCGCTGGGGAAGACAAAGCACTCTTTTGTTTGGGAATAATCAAAATTGAAATAAGGGGTCTGATTTCAGTGATAACTGTTTCACCTACACTTTATTTGGATGATTCTGTTTTTGTTCTAAATTCCTTAGTTGAGCGCTGTTTCGGCTTTGGTTCTTTGGCTTAGATAAGGCCGTGTTAGAGTGTCACCAAAGAGCAAGGATTGCTGTGCCGAGGGGAAAGGCTGAATTCTAATTTCTAATTCCTTTCTTCTATGCTTAATTGGTTGAGCAACAAGTCGACAACACATATTCCGTACCTTATTCCAACCAGTTTCCTGACAAGTGACAATTTTAGAAAATCTGTAAGAATCCGCAGAACTGAATTGATATCCCCAATTTTGTATGTAAGATCCAGTGCTTGATAATTATTTTGGCTACTTCAATTAATCTAATATTGAAGTTTGCTTTTCATTATGCTAGTTGTAAAGTAAAAACCTTTTTGGCATTGCATGCGTGTATAAAGTAGTTAGTGCCTATTTTTTAAGTCCCTCACTTTTGGTTGTCTTTTTTTCCCCTTTAATTAGGAAATAGAACAAGTGATTTGGTCAATTCTGTATTGCTTCCTTCACTTTTGACTTTTTTGAGAACTTTTGGTAGGTAATGTTAATGTGCTTCCTTTTTTTTAATCAGCTATGCTATTTAGCTGCTCCTTGTTAGTCTTTATATTCAGCTGTTATCCTTGGTTTGAGGAAACTCTTTGCAAATTACACCCAGTATTTCATTAGTATTTGCATATAACACCACAAATTATCTTTGTTACTCCTGACCTCCAAAATTTTAATTTTACAAGTGACACCCAACTGCTGATTGTTAGCAATTAAATATGTTAATTCCATTAAACCTGGCCAACATAGTGATCTTCCCATCCCCTCTAACCCCTCCTTGCTACATCAAACAAATAGACAGATTTTTGTTTCCAGTTTACAAGAATGAAGAGATTTTGAAAGAAATATCTCGAAGCATTTTAGTCAATTTTCAATTTTTCTAATTGACAGTAATATGGACATATTAGGGGAAATTGGTTATTTGCCACTCCAAAACCTTCAAATTGTAAAAATGCCATCCCGAAATTTGAAATTGTAAAAATGCCACTCTAAACTTCATTAATTCCTAATTTTGCCATTTATACTGTATTCTTGTACTATTTTTATTAAAAATTAACTGAAAAATTCATACCCTCTGGAAATACAGAGTACAAGAATATAGTATACGTATTTCTTTGGATCGATACCTTTGTTATTTTTAATAAAAATAGTACAAGAATACAGTATAAATGGCAAAATTAGGAATTAATGAAGTTTAGAGTGGCATTTTTACAATTTCAAATTTCGGGATGGCATTTTTACAATTTGAAGGTTTTGGAGAGGCAAATTTACCAATTTTCCCGGACATTATTAACCCAAAGACAAATCTGAAAATAAAAAAATGATAATTTAGAAAATTCTTTGCACACTGAATTCTTGGTAGTGGTTGATCTGTTTTGGAACCTCTGTTTGTGCCTTTGTTAACTTACAATCATTTTAGCAGTTGGGAGCTGTTTTGTTAACAAATTTAGAAAATATTCAACTGTAGTTGCTAATAATAAGTTTAATGCCAGGTGTGGTATGCAAATAGGCCAAAAAATGTGTATTTTTAAAATGAAAAAAGTTAGAAAGAAAATACTCTATTTGATCACTTATGTTTAAATGGTGTATATGAATGAATGTGTCTGAAAGAATATTTTGACAACTCAAATTTGGGGTTTGCAGTTTGCGCATAGGAAATGCATCCAGAGATGGTGTAACAAGAAAGGAGGCATCACATGTGAGATTTGCAACCAGGTTCTTTACTTTGCCTATTCCCAGTATTTCCCCCAAATACAATTCCTTTGGGACAGTGTCTTCATAGTTTGATTAATAAGTTTTATCTATCAGCACTATAGTTTGATTTTGATGGACTGCACAATTTGATTTCGACATTCAAATTTAAACATCAGTCAACTACAACGAAATTAAATAGCCTTGACCCAATTGAATTAAATATGACTAAAATTATTGGATTTCTTAATATGTTTTTTGCACCTAATCCCTCTTGTCATGATCATTTTTTTTCTATTCTTTTGAGCAGATCTATACACCAAATTACTCAATCCCTCCTCCAGTAAGAACTTGTTCTGACATGTTGGCTATTGATATCAGGTAGATAATAGCTTCTTTGCTTTTGGTAATTACAACAAACTTTTTACTGCATATCCACTTACTACTTCCAGTGTCTTATGCACCCACTTCTTTGATAGTTTGCAATTAGTACCCAACCCAACCACCAAAACCAAGGTAGAGTAAGTCAAAATAAGTAATTTAACTTGCTGCTTGCTTGTGGCAAGTCATCCAAATTTTCTTTAACAATTTGGAATCCAACATTAGAATATATCTTTGTATATTTTCAAATTGTACTTGAAAACAACTAAACTATTATTTGTTATGAAGTTGTCAATATTATCTGAGTGTACTGGCAACATTACACTGAGCTGATGGTTAGGTGATAGTAGGAGAAAGTTGCCTATTATTTGCAAATATGACATTCTCTGATATTCTTCGTATAAAAACTATTCGTTCCACTATTGCCATTAATTTGTAAATAATCTGTGGCTTTCCTTTTTATTTATTTATAATCTCTTCGACTGTCAGACAAAGCTGGGGCCCACGTGTTGGTGACCGAGATTCGCACTTCCTTGCAATTGCTGTTGCAGAGCAGGAGTTGCTGCAAGCTGAGTATGAAGATTATGCTGCCAGTTCTAACACTGTAGCATGCTGCCGCACTGTTGCTCTCATTGTATGTTCTAGCAAAATCTTGCGTCATTATATTCTTCCATTCCACTAGAATTTTATTAGCAGCATATTGTTTTTTTCTTTATTTATAAGTACCAAGACACATCCCATTATGTGCGATACACATTTTTCAAAATGCCCATGGATTGTTAACAAGTATTTTAGTTAGATTACTAAGTAAATAATAATCGTCCCAGACAGTTGGAGTGATACTCCCAATTAACCAGAGTGATACTTCCCAGTCGATAATAATCTTCTAATTTTGCATACTGCAAAGTTTCCTATAAATACCTTCTTTATGCCCTACTAATGTTTGAATTATTCTCTCTTATAAACAGCTGATGCTACTACTGCTTGTTCGCCATATGCTGCTGATCACAAGAGATATTGCTGCATTACAGGATGTATCAGCTCTATTTAATGTAAGAAATAGTTTATGATTTCATAGAATCATTGGTGTCTAATATGTTTATTGGATTCAATGTTCAAGTGTATTATTTTTATTTTTATTTTCAGGCGTCTCTTCAATTTGCAGGCTTCTTCCTGCCATGTTATGTAATAGCACGCTCTTGCTACATTGTGCAAAGCAGGAGGAGAAGACAGGTAATTTCAATGGTAAAAATTTTATCCACCTTTTGCTCTCATTAAACTACTACTTATTGTTAGCACGCCAGAGCATATTTTTTGTTATCTTTGTCAAACTGAGTTTAAAACTTATTATAGTACCACAGATGAGCCCACAAAATAAGCACACTATGAAACAAATGGGTGAAAATTATTCCGCTGATGCCAATAGTTGATTTTGACTGAACTTCCTATTTAATTTCTATCATGCAGGCTTGACGGTTCTCTTAACCGTGTAATTTAGTCCGGAATTTGGGGGACACTCTATTTACTAGTATGCTGCAAAGCTATTCTCGAGTTACGCTTCCTAGGAGCTCCAATTTAACATCGGTAAAAGTAGTAAAGAGTACTAAGAATGGAGCTCCTGGAGAAGTATATGTGTAGCTCTCCTCTCATTGGTGTTTCTCTGTTTAAAGTTGTAAATATGAGAATTCATCTCCATGTTTTCTCCCTTGTTGTAATGCGCCCCTCCTTAAAGGAGGGCATTTTATGTTCGAATTTTAATTATAAATCAACAATGCCAATTGTCTCTTGTGATTTGTGTGCATTAAAGTTTTCAAGTGATGGATGCAGTTGGCTTTGACTCGGGGTTATATAAGGAAAGGATAGCTGGCTGAAATTACCCTTTTAGCCTTTGGTGTTGAATAACAAGCAATCCAAGCACCTCTAAAAGGTGCATTTCAACAAGATCTTGGTCCCATCTTATCCTCTCCGTGAAAAAGGACAAACGATTAGGTTCTTGTTCCCATCTTTTCTATTATTAATTAACTTCCACTTTAATTTAGAACTAAATAATGCATGTTGGTGGAACAAAGTACTTGCTAGTTGTGCCAACTCTTGGCAAAGGTTTCATCAGTAAACGTTTCATTCATCTTCCAACAAATAAAATTTGTGCTAGGAAAATCATCCTTCGAAACCGTGAACTGTAAACACAACAGAACAACGCAACATGTCCGAGCAGTCTACACTTCATAATCTCTTTTGTTCAAAACACGAACATTGACAACAAAATAAATGAACCCTGAAACTTAACGGTTGTCATCTGTTATAACAACATTATACTCTATAATAAGCTTATAATTCTTCTATCAATAACATTCAGAAAAAAAATTACATAAATAACATCAAAAGCAACAAACCCACCACAACAACGAATAATTCTTGATTGTCACTTTCTTAAGTGCATCTGTGCGCGCGTGATTGATTTTTTTTTTTGGCATTCTTCAAGAAACATATATGGTCATTCTAACAATCTTCTGATGTCCTAAAATTTAAGCAAAGTTCACAAAATATTACACCAGTCGAGCACCTTTGCCCAGAGACCTGTGTTGTTAGTAACATCCTCAGGAAAGCGTGGCCTGTTTTACTAGGCTGGTTTCACTAAAAAGTACAAAGGTAGAAGCAATACATGTTTTCTGAATAAAAAGTTCTCATATGTTACATTAAAATTTCTTGCAACACCTTAAACAATCTCATCACAAAGGAAATGGATAAAAGGAACATTTCTCAGCTATCGGCCACACTAGGCTTCACCTTCTCTTTGAGAAATTGCCGTATGTGGTCCCGCTTCCAGTTGTCAATTCTATGCGTGTCAAACAGAAATGATATTACAACGGTTATCTATGCAAGATGCAGAACAATAAACTATTTGCACCAATATTTAAACAGAGAAATGACCATAATACCACTGATTTTAGTGCTGGTAACAATTGGCATAAAGGTCCTCTGATATGTAACAATCAATAAAAGTACATGTCAAAAAGCCACTTTATGGTTTTATGGGTTAAAGATAGTTCACCTCAAAAAGCCCAGATCTACTTCCATGTGATTGAACAATTTGTAAACAAGTCAAACGTATAATGAGGATACTACAATCCTATGGTTAACATGACAACAGGCAAAGGCTACATAAAGATTGAAACCAGTGATGGCCAAACTACAATTCCAAAGAATGCAATTGCCATAAGCAACAGAATAAATGCAACTGTTACATAAAAAATAGAATTACACCAAAGTATTGGTAACTAACCGAATGGTTTCCTTATGGTGGCCATCAGAGTCGAGCATGATAAGTTTAGGTGGAGAGGAAAAAGCATACTGGACTCTGACATAAGCAAAGTCATCCTTATCTTCTTCGATAAATGCAACTATTTCAGGATAGAATCCCATCTTTCTCATGCACACTTCTAATATTGCACCAGAAAATGTGGCCTGCCATTACAAACAGTACAATTCCGTCTGTGAAGTTTTATAATTCATGCCACCCTTCTTTAGACAGAACTAAGAATTGGAGGTCTCAAATGTTATACCAAAATGTTTTATTAAAACATAATCTCAAACTCGCTTCATAAACATTGTTGAAGACTAGATTGTTAAATCTTTACAAGGGAAGTTCTCAATCTATGATATATTTTGTTTGATAAGGAAAACAATATAAAGTCCCATCTATGGTCTCATTTTATGACGAAAAGGTTTAATAGATTTCAGCTTTAAACTTAAAAAAGTCAAAATTGAAGGCTTGTATTATAAGTCCTCAGTTACAAAAGCCCAACTAAACAAAGCAGCAGACAGCCGAACAACAAAGAAAATGCTTCTTGACTCTATGAGACAAAAGTATTTGACGTCAAATAAGCATAATATAAGACCAACAACATACGCTACAAGGAGTACAACCCCGCCTGTTTACATACCTGATACCATAAATGACCCGGCAGGTACAATACAAAATGTGGAAGTGTTACACAAACTTCAACAATTTCTTTGCAAAAAACATAATTGATACTTGTATCCAATTATCAAAATCATATAATGCAAAAATTCTCAAGCCAAAGGAAAATCTAGGTAAGCATTTTGTTGAACTCAGGCAGGCAATATAATATTGCACTGACAGCCCACATTTGGAAACCTGTTCCAATACAATATTTATAATCTATGTACTGTATGTATGCTGATTATCATGCTCTGGAACTACAGCTTAGTGTACTTACCTTACTTAAAGAGTTGTCAGAATCCTCTGAGCAACATTTGCGGCAATCTGAAACCAATTCTGCAATCAAAGCATCAGGACATAATTATTAGTATATAAATTATAATGTCACTGCCTTAATACATCATTCCTTCTAAAATTCATCATTAACTGGTGCTAATCCTTCTTGGTGACATCGGATAACGCTACTTTCAGAAGTCAAACGACAAACTAAATTCATTTAGCTTAATCCATATCAATTATCCTACATGCATATAAATGATCATTCTGTTTCGTGGTAAATTTTATACTTTTTAAGAGAGTCCAACAACACTGCACCATGCTTGTTCCCATCTGCTAATCTTTCAAGAAATTCGATCTTTAATAAAAAGGAAGGAAAAATGGATTGCTTTTTCAATTTAAGTAGATAGTGAGGTTCCGCACTTATTCAATAATTTTGATTGATTATGTAACTTATATATTGTCTGTTATAATATAGTGGTATCTGGTAAAACTATGGTAACTTTCTTAGACAAACTTATCTTGTTAGAAACCTTGATCAATATTCCCTACCAATCCAAGTTTATATAGCATGGAACAAGCAAGCGCCAAATTCATCAAAACCTATTTCTTTATAACAATAACAGATCCAGCCAGAACACTTAGGACTGATATTTGACCAATTATCTTGCTCATTAATTTAATCTAGACTTGGAATCGGACTAACTCCGCCTATGTAGCTTCTGCACAGCCTGTCTCAAGCCAAGAAAAATGAGGAAGGTGATGCAATATGGTCCTGCGCATGCTTCACGAAAAGGAGCGTAACTTTTGATCCGTCCGTCGGATCGGGCTGAAATTTTGACAGGAACTCCACAACCCAAAACCGGATCCGAAACAATCTATGATTTGTTTCGCCCATTTTGCGGGCTCAGATTCGCGATCCGAGTCTTCCTTCATGGACTTTTGGACCTTTCTTTATAATTTTAGAGTTTTTAGGGTCTTTGATGTATCTTTTATGTATTTTCTGTTTTAGGGTTTGTATTTAAACAGACGTCATGTCTTTTGGCGGGGGGAGTTTTTTTTATGCATCAATTGGTATCAGTTTTATCAAAGAATTGAGAATCTGTGTGATCTCAGAACCAAACCTATCTTTCCATTACTTTTTCCAATTTCTTGATCGTTCGTGCATCAGTTGGTATCAGAGCCCAGATGGCGGATGCGAATCGTGGTCGTGGTAGAGGTCGTGGCCGAGGTCGGGGAGAAGAAGAACCGTGCAACGAGCCTATGACTCAATTGCAAGATACAGTAGAAAAGAGAAGAACTTGATTATAAAAGAAAGTTAATTTGAGATAAAATGAGGTATTAATAAGAAACAATCGAATGCCAGAGGCAATTCGCCTATTGTATATATCAAAATCTGGATACAACTCTATAAGAGTATTTGCCTTATATAGGCGATGCAACTGTAAAAAGAAGTAATTAAAACGAGTGCAAATTGAGCTAGTTTATTTATTCTGGTAGCGCCAAATCAGAAATGAACGCTGCGTTGGCTAACTACTTCAAACAGACTCTGAATCCTGTCACTGAACGGTTCATCCTCCGTCCTCTCCTGTCTGGCCTCCAGTTCCCTTCCCATCCAGTGCAAACGGGGCCCAGGAGTCATTAGATTCGAGCTGCCCTGAACTGTTGCCCGCGCTGCCCTGATCTTCTTCTTCCTCATTTAAACCCGTTATTTCAACGGTAACTCCCAAATCAGATTGTCCTCGTTGCATTCCCCCCTCCTTAAAGAAATTCGTGTCCTCACGAATAAATTCCGGGAATCTCTGAACTAATTCTTCATAGTCCTCCCATGTGGCATCATCTGGGGTCTGATTCTTCCATTGAATTAACCATTGAGCAGCTGCCGAGCCACGTCTGTTTACTATTCTCCTATCAAGCACCTGATGGGGTAGTAAGGATGAATTGGAGCTTGGTCCCAGTACTGGCAAAGTAGGTGAAGGTACTTGTGTCTCACCCAACTTCGCTTTGAGTTGTGAAACATGAAACACCGGGTGAATTGCTGACTCCGGCGGCAGATTCAATTTATAGGCCACTGTACCCACCTTCTTGATTACTTCGAAAGGCCCATAGTACTTGGAGCTTAACTTCTGGTTGCGCACTCCCCCCACTGAGATTTGCCGGTATGGTTGCAACTTTAGATACACCCAATCACCCACTTCAAATCTCCTTTCGCTACGGTGTTTGTCCTCGTTTCTCTTCATGCGCTCTTGGGCTTTCTGCAAATTTCTTTTCAATTGGATCATAGCAGCTTGTCTATCCCTCAGAAAAGTGTTGACTGCTTCTACTTGGCTTTTTGGAGCGCTACCTAAGCCAAGTTGGGGTGGAGCATAACCATACAAAGCTTCAAACGGTGACACCTTAGTCGCACTATGCCAATTGGTGTTATACCACCATTCAGCTAATGGTAAGTAGTGAGCCCATTTATTTTGTTTATCATATACCATACTCCTCAAGTACTGTTCAAGGCACTGGTTCACTTTCTCGGTCTGGCCATCAGATTGGGGGTGGTATGCGGTCCCCATGTTCAGTTTGACTTCCAACTTCGACATCAATTCCTGCCAGAATCGACTGGTGAATACGGGGTCTCGGTCTGACACAATGGTGAGAGGTAACCCGTGTAATTTGTAAACAAAATCCACGAAGGCTTGAGCTACAGTAGATGCTGTGAAGGGATGTGTCAGCCCAATAAAATGTGCATATTTGGTCAATCGGTCTACCACTACCAGTATCACTTCATACCCCTTAGATTTGGGTAGCCCGGTTATAAAATCCATGCCTATACTGTTCCATGCTTCACTTGGAATTGGTAGAGGTTGCAACAATCCTGGAGAGGCAGAATGTTCCACCTTATTGAGATGACAATTCACACAAGCTTGAATGAAAGCATGCACTGACTCTTTCATTAGGGGCCAATAGAACTGTTTTTTAATCCTGTGATAGGTTGCAGCCACTCCTGAATGCCCTCCTAAGCTAGAATCGTGCAGCTCCTTCAAAATTTTCTGTCGCCAACCTCCTTGATCACCTATGCAAATTCGGCCCTTATATTTAATTACCCCTTGGTACTCAGTTAAGTGATGTGGTATGAGCCTGTTACTACCATCATTCAATTTCTTCTTTAATTCATCAATCCACTTGTCATTCTCATAGCTACTTTTCACCTCTTCTATCCACTTAGGAATTAGCTCACTAACTACTTGAATCTCAGCTTCCCCTTCCTTTGCATTCTTCCCTTGAATTTCGCAATTCCCACTTTGCCCTTCTTGCTCCACTTCACTGTGCCTCTCCTGCCTTGAGAGGGCATCAGCTGCCTTATTCTCCAAACCCCTTTTATATTCAATTTTGTAATTCAAGCCCAACAATTTACTCAATCCCTTGTGTTGCATGGGTGTATTCACTCTTTGCTCCAACAAATACTTTAAGCTAATTTGATCAGTTCTTATGACAAATCACCCCCCAAAAGATAATGTTTCCACTTACTTACTGCGGTAAACAATGCTAGCAACTCCTTCTCATAAGTAGAAAGAGATTGATTCTTCACCCCCAACTTCTTACTCATAAAAGCAATCGGCCTCCTCCCTTGCATTAACACTGCACCAAGCCCATCTTGACTAGCATCAGTCTCTATCACAAAAGGTTGTTGGAAATCAGGAAGTTTGAGCACTGGAGCTATGACCATGGCCTTCTTCAGAGTTTCAAATGCTTGTTGTGCTTGTTGGCTCCATCTGAAACAGTTCTTCTTTAAGAGGTCAGTTAATACCTTGGAGATTATTCCATACCCCTTAATGAACTTCCTATAATATCCTGTCAAGCCTAGGAACCCTCTTAAACCCTTTACTGATTTTGGTGTTGGCCAATCTACCATAGCTTGTATTTTCTTTGGATCTGTGGCTACCCCATCCTTTGATATGATATGACCTAGATACTCTATCTTTTGAACCCCAAACTCACACTTAGATTTTTTACAAAATAATTGGTGCTCTTGCAATTTATCTAACACCAATTTGAGATGTATGACATGAGACTCTAAGTCTTTACTGTAAACCAGTATGTCATCAAAAAACACTAAAACAAATTTCCTTAAAAAAGGCTTAAAAGTACTGTTCATGAGAGCCTGAAATGTGGCAGGGGCATTGGTCAGCCCAAAAGGCATAACCTTGAATTCATAGAGACCTTCATGAGTTTGAAATGCGGTTTTGGGTATATCTTGTTCAGCCATTATGATTTGGTGATATCCCGACCTTAGATCCAGTTTAGAGAAAAATTGAACACCACTAAGCTCATCTAGGAGGTCATCAATGAGAGGGATGGGAAATTTATTTTTTATGGTTTGTTCATTCAATTTCCTGTAGTCAATACACATTCTCCATGTGGCATCTTTTTTCTTGACTAACAGGACAGGAGCTGAATAGGGACTGGTGCTAGGTTGAATGAAAGAGTGGTGCAAAAGTTCTTGAACTATTTTCTCAATTTCAGTTTTTTGGAAGTAGGAAAATCTGTAAGGTCTGATGTTGATGGGTTGGGAGCCAGGTTGCAATGTAATCTGGTGGTCAATGGCTCTGTGTGGTGGTAGAGATGTGGGTTCGGAAAAAACAGTAGGGAATTGGTCAATTACTGCAGACAACTTGGGATGCATTTCTACCCCCTCCTTCTTGCCATCACCATCTGTTCTGGACAGCTGAATAAAATACACTTGGCTTCCTTCTTTCATCTCCCTTAGTACATTTATTGACCCTTCTAATACTTGCACATCAGCTTCTACCTTCTGAGCAATTAGTTTGACCCTTTTGCCCTTGTTCTCTACTACTACCAACCCTTTCTTCAACATGAGTTCAACTTTGTCCATCTCAGCTATCCAGTCCACTCCCAACACTATATCATATCCCAACACTTCCATTACCCTCAAATCAGCTTCAAACGGATAGCCCTGTATACTGAATTTCACATTTCTGCATAAGGTTTTGGATTCCAACCTTTCTCCTCCTGCGCTTCTGACCTTGAGAGTAGGTGCTTGTGTTGTTACCAAATTAAGAGATTTTACTAATGATGGGTTTATGAAAGAGTGAGATGCCCCCGTATCCATCAGCAAGCAAATGGAATTTTTTCCGATTTCAGCTTGATATTGCAGTGTTTTATGCCTACCCTCTGTACTGGTATCACTCAAAGTGCCTATAATTACCTCCTCTTCTTTTTCTATTTCCTCATCCTCCTTGCCCATATTTTCCATCATTTCTTGATTGTACTGAGCATCTATATCTAACTCTTCATCTCCCTCCATGGTGTGCAACCCTTTAGTACACCTATGCCCCTGACTCCACTTGTCATTACATCTAAAACAAAGACCAAGTGCTCTTTTCTGATCTATAGTAAGGTTTGAATTGGGCTTGTTGGTTGTGAAGGGTTTGGCATTATGAGGTGGTTCACTAATTCTCCTGTATACTCCTTCCTGTGGTTTGATTATGGGATTTTTGTAGGCTAAGGGAGTGTGGAATTTTGAGTTGTAGGTAGGTTGAGCTCTGAGGAAAGTTGGTTTCTTGTCATGAGGTCCAATTGCTGTCTCTATCTCCACTGCCAAATTGAATGCTTCATTCAGGTTTTGGGGTTTGAATAGATGTATGGAGTTTTGAATTTCCTCCTTCAATCCACACACAAAACTCCAAACGAAAAAATACTCATGCTTGATGCCTGTCTCTGCCAGCAGCCTAGCTTTGGCTCTTTGAAACTCCCTAATGTAATCTTCTACACTACCTTCTTGTTTCACCTTTTTGAACTGGATTACTGGATTAATGTTGTTTCTCAACTTAAATCTTTCAAAAACCGCATCAATCAGTACCGGCCAAGTAGGGTTTGGATGTTCAACCCTATAGCACGCATACCATTCCTCAGCGTCACCAGTAAAACTCAATGAAGCTAAACGGGCCTTGTAATTTTCAGGGGTCTGATTTACCTCAAAATAGAGTTGGCAATGTTCTAACCAGCTATCGGCTTTGTTACCATCAAAAACAGGCATATCCATCCTTGGCATGTACACTCTTTGGTTGTTCGAGTCCTGGTACTCATTACCAGTGAAATCGTGCCCATGTACTGACTGGCGATGACCATCTCCTTCCCCAGTTCGAGTGTATCGCTGACCCGAGTGTTCCCCATGTGCTTCCACTAGCTTCTCCGGCAACCTTGCCGAAATCTCCTTTAATAGGCCATGAATGCCATTGACCGAATTTCGCAATTCGGTAATGTTTGCTTCTGCTCCTTGAAATCGATGTTCAAGAGCGATCACATGATCGTCCCTAGTCTGAGATGCCAGATGTGAATCTCGCACTATCTGCTCGATCCTCTCGTTGATCGCAGTCAGATCGATCGCCCCATCGTCAGGGTGCTCAGTGATCCTTTTAGGTGGCATTCGTATTACTCCTTCACTCCCAGCAGTAAATCGAGGGCTCTGATACCACAATTGCAACGAGCCTATGACTCAATTGCAAGATACAGTAGAAAATAGAAGAACTTGATTATAAAAGAAAGTTAATTTGAGATAAAATGAGGTATTAATAAGAAACAATCGAATGCCAGAGGCAATTCGCCTATTGTATATATCAAAATCTGGATACAACTCTATAAGAGTATTTGCCTTATATAGGCGATGCAACTGTAAAAAGAAGTAATTAAAACGAGTGCAAATTGAGCTAGTTTATTTATTCTGGTAGCGCCAAATCAGAAATGAACGCTGCGTTGGCTAACTACTTCAAACAGACTCTGAATCCTGTCACTGAACGGTTCATCCTCCGTCCTCTCCTGTCTGGCCTCCAGTTCCCTTCCCATCCAGTGCAAACGGGGCCCAGGAGTCATTAGATTCGAGCTGCCCTGAACTGTTGCCCGCGCTGCCCTGATCTTCTTCTTCCTCATTTAAACCCGTTATTTCAACGGTAACTCCCAAATCAGATTGTCCTCGTTGCAAACCGCGCCACCGAGACCAGCGAGATCTAGAGATTGCAGTGATGGGAAGAAGAATTCGGGAGTTAGAGCGCCAACTCGCAGAGGCACGGGAGGACTCTACTAACGGAGAAGAAGGAGAGGAGTCAGACACCATTGACTCTTCTGAAGCAGGCGACGAAGATGAGGGTTTTAACCCGTGTGGGAATCCAAATCGGGGGCGAAACCAGAGGATTCGGCCAGGGCCTGATCCGTCCTTTCAGAACCTTGGGGTGAAGATTGACATTCCAGAGTTCGAAGGTAAATCTCATCTTGATGAGTTTATCGATTGGTTGCATACCGTCGAGCGGGTTTTTGATGTGAAGAATCTGTCTGACGAACAGAAGGTGAAGTTAGTAGCCATTAAGTTGAGAAAACATGCCTCAATCTGGTGGGAACATGTGAGGAACCGGCGTGTTAGAGAAGGAAAACCAAAGATCCGAACTTGGGATAAGATGAAAAAAAAACTGATGGCTAAATTTCTACCCGATCTGACGGACGGACCAAAAGTTACGCTCCTTTTTGTGAAGCATGCGCAGGACCATATTGCATCAGAAGGTTGTGATAAGGCATGGGCCATCATAAAAAAAAGGCCTCTTTATGGAAATGAAACCCTACCTAAACTTTGGTTTTGTGACTCCGGTTGGGTTTTATTTCTAGCCTAACCCAACTTGTTTGAGACTAAAGGCTTGGTTGTTGTTGTTTGTTGGACTCGGACTTGGCCTTAAAATTTATGAATAACATCAAAGTGAGAAACAACACTGATTAATTTTAAGTGCCGGAGTTTGACTGATAAAAAATCACTAAACAGCCCATTAGTATAGTAAGGTATCAGTATGGTACCAATAAGATCAAGCCTAGCAACAGTTAATATCAGCCAAAATTTCCGCATATCAACCAAAACTGCAATCATCTAATCTTATTTATGACCAAAACAAACTTACAGCAGCTACTTTTCTACTCCAACAGTATCTTTTTAACCACAATCTATAAGCCATCAAGAAGCCCCTTAAAACAGCTTATTCATTACACAACAATCACATAAAATTAACTACTTACTTGCCAGTAAGACATTCCCTTATGCAAAAAATAACAGAAAACTAGTGTACCTTCATCTTTGACGTACTCGGCGAAGGTGTTGCAATCGGAGCAAAGCGCGAGGCCCGTGAAACCCAGATCCTCGCAGTGCTTCGCACTAAGCCGATCACTAAGTGCTAGAGAGAGAACGAGGCCAGACAGTAAGATCAGAGATCGTAACGCAATTGAGCGAACCATGATCTCACCAAAAAAATTTCCTTCCTATTGATTTATGCTACGTGGGAATTTCCACCGGAGTCGTTGCAGGTGATGAAGAGCCGATAATGGGAAGAAGATCTGAAAATTGACAGGGCCAACAACGGGCCCAGATTAAATGGGCCTTTTTTCCGGTTCAAAATAACCACCCTTCAAATAGCCATCACGGGCTATTTTCGTTTCATATTTCTTTAATGACATAGCTTCAATCATTTTTGAATCTCAGAAAAGCGAGTTAAAATAAAAAAATTGAATCCCAAATGGTTGCGCGCCATGCTCTCATTGTTGATCCAATGTGTAGAGTCCGACTCCGCTGCTTTTTCGAGAAAAAAGGAGGAGCCTCCTTTTCCGAATTCAACGATTCAAATTTTTTGATGCGTATCTCAATAAAGAAACCTTTTCATGCACAAATCTCAACGAATTTTGAATCGTTAGATTCGGAAAAGGAGGCTCCTCCCTTAGAATAAGCGACTCCAAATAATTTATGGGGAATTATATTTTTGAACGAAACAAGACACAGCATTGTTTAAGGCTGTACTTCACAACCGGAGGCTGTAGAGGAAGGGGAAGGGACAGGGAGGAAGAGAAACGAGGGTTCTTCCCCTTCGAATAGTAAATCCTACACCCCGAATCGGGAGTGACAAATTTCGTCAAAAATCAACACCACGCCCTCTCTCCTCCTCTCTGAACAGTAACTTCTCTCCTCCACTTCCTCTCCGGTTTTCCTCTTTCGGAGCAAGTGAACGACGTGGGCAGCCCGACAATCAACAGATTTTCCCTTTTTCCCTCTAATGAAGGGGTTCTCCCCCTCTGTGGAGCACAACCTAAAAGTTTTCATGGACATATTGACCAAGCTAAGTTTATGATGATAAATATAATAAATATAAAGGTAAATTTTGTGCAAACAGACATGTAAGGCACAATTTTTCTAAAGCTAAATTTTTTAGTTTTGATAATAGAAAAATTCTCCGTTTCTTGTACCAGTTCTTGAAAACATAATTGGAAAACTCCAAACCTTAATATATCTCCATTATGAGAAGAAGAACTATTCCCATTTATATGAGAAGTAGCTTCCCCCGAAATATTTATAAATAACATTAAATAATAATAACAGAATATATCATCACTCTGTTAGAAATTTCATATACAACATATCCATTGAATTATCTAGCAGGATGCATAGTTGGTAGAATTGAATACTAATAATATTTTAGTAGGAAAAAACAAAAAAAGTTGAGTCGAGGTTTTTAACTTCTTTCAATATTTTAATATTAAAGTTTCATTTAAGTCATGAATTGAATGCTTGAATACATATGTTTTTAATATTAGGAAAGTTGAGTCAACAAGTTTAATCTTTTCAATATTTTAATATTAAATATCGCTCAAATTGCTGAATGTTGCTCGAATATTTTAATATTAAAATAAAAAAATAAAAAGTTCCTGAATAATTCAACGAAATTGAACCACGTAATTTCGCTGAATTATCCAGTGAAATTAACCATACATTTTGCTGGAATATCTATTAAAATTGGTCATGCATAATCCAGCAAAAATGTGCTTTCTGGAATTTTCCAAAAATTGATGTCATGTTCTGTAATTTATTAATTTTTAATGTTATTAATAAAAATTCTGGTACCTTCCCTGTACTGCTATTAAGTATTATAAAAGATTATCTCAAAGCTACAAAAATAAAGCCAGGGAGATTATCAATCAGACGTCTTATACTTGCTGCGTAAGCTTGCACTTATAATTGTCCCATTGATCAACATTACTAGTATTAGTATAACAAAAAAATTTTGAGTAAAGGTTAGAGATCAAGCCACCGAACTATTTAATGCCTCTATTTATTACAACAAAGAATTTCTCCCATCCGGATTTCGAACTCATGACCTCTCACATAGAGACCACGTGCCTTTGCTTTGCTACTGGACCAAAGGCTAGTTCTCATTAGTATAACAAATTTATCAGTGTATTTCACATAAATCTGTTTTAAAACCATTCAACCATGACCCAATTGTTCGAAAAATCATATTAATAACAAGAAGCGAAGTTCCTCGTATAAATCAATTTTCTGAAGTACCATAGTTAAACATTAAATAATTCCGCGTTGAAATATAAAACAAAATTCATTTCTCAAGCTGCTTTATTGAGACTCAGAATATAACAGCCACGGTATAACAACTACACACATCTGAGATATCAAAAAGATACAATGTGCCCCTCCAGAGCAATAGGCATAACAACAAGAAAATTTTCAACATTCTCTTGGCCCAGAGATAAAATACAACAGAAAGGTAAAATTAGTTAAAAAGGAAAACTAAGTAAATTAAAACTACTGAACACAACAATTGACAAATAGTCTTATGCACTCTGAATGAGCGTCAGGACTTCTTCCTCGGTTGGTAGTGAAGGTATCGCTCCCTTTTTTGTGGTTGTGATTGCACCGCTTCCATTAGCAAATCTCAGAACCTCACGCAACTTCTTCTCATCCTGAAATTCATATTCAGATTATAATATTAGAGACTTCAATGTAATCTTATGAGATAACAGGACACTCCACCTTCAACACAACAAAGCACAAAACATGACCTATCACAGATATCATGCAAAACAGGAAGTATTTCTGTTGAAATTAATGTTTTAGTTTGAGAAATAGTAAAATAATTAATTGGTCAATTAGTCAAATGTTTGAGTTAATGTATTTTATGTTTTCTAAGATAAATTAAATGTTTGGGCTTTCTAGGGTCATGTTGGAATGTGCAATTCATGCACTTGATACTTGTGTCATGATAAATGTTATTTATGTTCTAGAATATCTAAAAGGCATCATGTAGCCTATAAATAGATGAGTTATCATTTGTAATATGTAAGAGAGCGGGAAAATATCAATATAGTATGAAAATTTATGTTACCCTTCTTCTCCTTACTATTTCTCTCTTCCACTAAATATAAAATATAAAACAAAACAACAAAAGGTCATGAATAGGCCAACAATTTCATCATACTAAAATAATATTAGAGAACTGAGATATCCCATCTCCCTAATATATTAAAAAATAACAGACTGGAGTTTCTACCCCCACTTCGCTCGTGTTGAGAAAAGCATAGTTGTGGTTGGAGATCATTTGAATAATCTTGGCTGGTATGAATGATAATTCTCATATTTCATTTCATGGGGTGTATGCTTTCTATTTTTGCAAGGTCATGTTGTTACATTAAGTTCCTAAGTTTACAGTGTACATGTGAAAATGTCTTTAATAAGATCATTTGAATAATCTTGGCTGGTATGAATGATAGTTCTCATATTTCATTTCATGGGGTGTATGCTTTCTATTTTTGCAAGGTCATGTTGTTACATTAAGTTCCTAAGTTTACAGTGTACATGTGAAAATGTCTTTAATAATCACAAATATAATTTCAGCTGAAATACCCACTTGAAATGCCGAAAGATCTTGTACAAGCTTAGAGAGCATGGCCCCAACAAAAGCATCTCCTGCTCCAGTTGTATCAACATGTGCCACTTTGAAGGAATCCACTGTTCCTCTGAAATCCTGAAATATCCATTAAAGACAGATGTGAAACACCAACAATGCCAAAGAAGCTCTGCAAACTAGTGAATTACATACTATCTCTCTTTACTTCCATCCAATGCCCGACATTTTTCGCATTCCAAATATGTAACTTTTGTTTTTTCCAATTCCATTTGAGCTTAAAACCCTGAGTTTGTATTTAAGAAGTATTGAATCGGCAGGAGGACGCAACTTGCAACTTTAGACTAATTGGTTTGAGGCATTTTGTGAAGCAAGGTAAAAGATACAAGGCCAATCTGGCCTTTTAATTTTTTTTCTCAAATAAGTATTGGTAGTTCAAAATTATTTGCAGATAAGCCATACCATTGTCTTGTTGATTTCAAACATTGCAATGTGGTTGCAAAGTGAACACAGATAAGGAGCACAAAAGAAATAATATTAACTTAAAACAAATAAATTGTCAGAGGAATGCCCAAAGAAAAAAAAAAACCCGCCCCTGAAAAAGTACACTACCATAGCTAGCAAATGCTCCATAAATTTGTAACAGATGTTTAGAAAGCTTCCCAAATATCCAAAATGGCTAATGTTAATGTAGTCTACATTAAATACTGTGTTAAATATAGTACAATCCAATTGAAAATCCACTGTCATAATGAATGAAGTTATTAAGATAATTAACCAATAAACTTTTGCCTCAATAGCAAAGACATTATTTTATGTATATGTTAACAAGACCCATATAACATTTACCTTGGTATAATACTTGCAACCCTTCCCACCAGTAGTCACGAGCAAGAGCTTGAGATGGTCACGCCAGAGTTTCATGACAACCTCATCCTCGACTGAGCTTTCTCCAGTCAAGAACTCGAGCTCATCGTGACTGACCTTGATGATGTCAGCCTGGTCCCAGATGCTCAAGATCTGTTTACGTGCCACCTCAGCTGATGGCCAGAGTGGCAAACGCAGGTTCGGGTCATAGGAGAGGAGTGCGCCAGCTTCCTTGGCTACCTCCATTGCACGTAGGTGCGCTGTTCGGCATGGCTCAGCTATCAGGCTTATTGAACCGTAGTGAAACACCGCCGCCTGCAAAAGGGAGAAAAATGACAATTTAGGGGTTTTTTATGAGTTCAGTCAGGTGTTTTACAATATCAACCTCTCTCCCTTCATTTTCTATTTTTTTTTCTAAGGCAAAATGACAACTAACCACTAGTACAAAGGTCAAGAGAACAAAATAAAAAACAAGCGTACTGAAATTAGGAGTGACTCTTTCGTGGACCGCAACGGAGGGGCTGAGTCAGGAACTTTTCTATTTTGAAGGAGGAAGGGGGCGAGTTGGAACTGGGTAGGGAGAGAGAGACAACAGCCCCTGGTAATATTGGGCATACACTGGAGAAGAAACAAGGGTGACACTTTGCTGGTATGATACAGGGGCTGTCAGGGGTTTCAAAAGAGTTTTAAGCATGTAAGCCCCTATATGTTCTTGATTCTATGTACTCGAACAAAGGGGTCCTCTGCGAAGTATCCTCTGCGGAGTCCTGCGGAGCTTTTAATCTGATCCGTTCGTTTTGATCGGACGGACCAGATCAGATCCTGCCGCTAAAATACTCTCTTCCTGCCAAATTTTTTTTTTTTTTTCAATTCGGGCAAGATCTGATCTAGTCCGTCCGATCAAAACGAACAGACTAGATTAAAAGCTCCGCAGGACTCTGCAGAGAATGACTCCACAGAGGATACGATTTCAGCCCTTATTTGGGTTTTCTTTTGTTTTAGACTTTTAGGCTAGGGTAATTAACTGTTTTGTAGTGCTTTTATCCTTTCCTAAACACGGGCATACGGCCTGTTGTAAGTTAGGATTTTAACTTTCAATATATCATGCCTACGGACTTCCTCTTCAAAAAAAAAAAAAACAAGCGTACATCAGACATCATAGAATAAGAAAACACACAAAACCAAAAACTAAAACCGTTTGTACGTTCTGCCCATGTTTGCTAAAGTGGTGGGCCAGTTTATTTCGTCCCCGTCAAAGATAGGATATATGAAAACTGAAAACCTGCGAGAAAAGGATCCAAACTACAAAAGCCCAGTTGCGGCCCACGAAAGAGGCACTCCTGATTTCAGTAACAGTGGTCTGAGAGAAGATATGACATAGACACGTGTCCGAACACGTAACATGCTCACCGTATTGAGTCATTGAGATAACACAAACTGACAAACATCACGTGTTTGTGTGAAGTCCGATCCTCTCCAGTTGCAAATAACTGCAGCCTTCAGTACTTCTTCTCCGTTGAAGGATTTGTGTTTTGCTGTTCCCATACACACACCGAGTTCGATAGCCCATACAGGAGAAAGGAATCCAGGCCTGGTTCAAATATCTGGAAGAAAAACAAGCGGGTGCAGCAGCCCATGGAAACTCCTCTGTTACGGTGCAGCAGTCAATGGAGAAGGCTGAAGAACACACAAGAGATGAAAGAGATGAGAAGGAAAGGAGACTGGAAAAGTGAGGGAGAGGTGAACTAGAAAATGAGACAGCAAGATGGTAACTTTTCTGTAGCACAAAAACATAGCAAGCTTTGTCTTTTGAGATGCAAGTAGAGTTTGATTTAGTCTCATGATGCATACATTAAAGGGAAAATTTCTAGTGTGCCCATATAAACTTTTGAAAAAGCCAATTTCTCCATAATTTCATCATTTAAATATTTCTCCGTCAAAAGAGAAAAAAATAGCATACAGAGAATTTCCTAAAAACAAAAAAAAATACGTAGGAGGCGCAAGTCTCGTTTTTAGTGTGAACAGAAGCACAAATTCAACTCTTTTTAAAGGACCACAACCCAAAATTGAACACATAGTGCAAGATTCTACACTAAATCTCAAAAAGAAAATCACAGAACAGAACAACACCAACCTTTCTGATGATGTCGAGGTTGAGCTCCTTCTCCGTTAGAAGCATATCAGCGCTGGGATTTCTATAGAACATAAATTCTCTCTCGCCATCGGCTCTGAGAGTCACAAACGCCAGAGCTGTTCTCGCGTCGGAATCAAACACCACACCAGCATCTATTACGCCATTTTGGCGCAGGATCGCGGCAAGCATGCGACCGAATTCGTCATCTCCAAGCTTTCCGATGAAGGCGGAGCGACCTCCCAGCCGAGAGACAGCGATGGCGACGTTGGCCGGACCACCGCCGGGCGCCTGGAGGAAACCAGGTGCCTCAGCGAGGGACACACCGGAGACAGTCGGGACAAAATCAATCAACATCTCTCCGAAGCTTACTACCAAGTTCGAGTCGGCCATGGTAGAAATGGAGAGGTAGGAGTGTAGAAGGGTTTCAGAAACAGAGAGGTGGAAAGAGAGAATATTTATGAACAAAAAATGAATAACAATGCCTCCGGTCCAAACTGAATTCGGTAGTGGGAGGATACGGATCCTATCCTCCGTACCTGACTGAAACGGACGGTCCAGATTTACTAGGATGACGCAGGGCAGTATTATTTGTGCTTTGAGATTCGTGCCAATTTAAACACATGAGCTTCGCTGAAATTTTAACACGTGTCCCTGTGTATAATGCCAAGTGGAAGCACTAAACATTAATTGGTAATTTAAAAACAATCTTTTATTATATATTGTTGGTAGGAAAGCAGGAAGCAAGCATGATACTACTTCCTAGGTAAAGTGAGTAAGCACTGAGCACTCAGCGTCTCAGCCGCATAATCAGCGATTGAATAAAAAGCTCTCCATCTGGCCGATTTTTTTTTTATTATTATCCTCAAATAATTAAAAAATTCCACATATATCTTCAATTTTTTATTTTTAAAACTGACCCAACCGTAGAATTTCTGCGGTTCTGTCGATTATTTTGTAATTTGTATATAAATATTTGGGGTCAATTATATATTAATTTGCTTTTAAATTTATACTCAATATTCAATTTTGATCGGTTATAAGCATACAACATTTCGTAGTAGTATCAGAATCGAACACAAAAACAAGAAAAAACAATAATAATTACTAGTCTAATTTAATTCTAAAAAAATACAAAATAGTAAAATTGGGATTTCGTTCACAAGTCGTTTCAGTTTTTGGGCTCAATGCCCGAAGAGAGTTGATTGTGAACCAATAAAATAAAGATAAATGAATAAAAGGCTTATTTGGAACAAGGTTTGGAATGTCTAGGGTTACGGCTCACTATCCAAATTAACTATTATACCTACTCGGTTGGTTAATTATATTCATGCTTGTGCAATTGTGGTTTCTAGTTCTAATATTATGTCAATAACTTCACGTTTAGTTTTTTGCCACTTGACAACTTGTCTTAACTGGTTTGGATTTCACATTTAGTTTTTTGCCACAAGTTGTTCAAGATGTAGATTCCGACTAGTTAAACTGTTCTCAACTATCGACACTTTACGTTTAGTTTTTCGTGACCGGTACCGATTATATCTTTATAAACCTAATTCATTGTCTAGACTTCACGTTTAGTCGCCATAAACAATTAACTATTGTGTTTGTGGTCCGGGTTAGTATTGAACTAGAGTGGAACTAATCCCAATCCCTAAGATTAATTATTTGCTACTATACCCGGTACCAAGTACCAATATGTCCTCACTTCAACTAAAGTGAAATAGTCTCATGTACACGGTATACATTCACAAGAATAATATAAACAAGCACAAACAATTTCACAAACAATCACAACATAATTGATTACTAACCGAGTAAGGTAGATTTTAATTAATTCATCAAGTTCTACAGCCGTCGCCCCTAGAGAGGTAAAATAACTCTCATAGGTGCGTTAACATCTATGGAAAAAAAAAAAAGACATCTTAAATGACAATAAAATAAAGAAGAGAAAAGATAAAACCAATCTCTTGCTTCGTCTCTTGTCACTCCTTCCGTCGTGAGAGATTGAGAGAGATGGAGAAAGAATAGTGGTAGGAAAAGGGTTGGATGGCCTAGGGCCATGCTTAGATATGTGGGGATGCTCTCATGGGCGTTTTTATGGTGTTTATGAGCATTTAGAAGGGAGCCAAGCAAATTGGGAAACAAATCCCCTCATTAATGTGTAAAGTTGGCAGTCTTTAAAGCTGATGGCTACCTTCCAATGCATGTGGAGGCTCACCACTATATAATTGGTATAAAGTTACAACATGAAAGCTGTATCTCTATTTCTTGGTTTTTTCAAGTTTTCGTTTACTCAAATCAGAGTTTGTATGACTGAACTGCGGCCGAAATACAAACAGTGTGTAAAATTGGAATCTGTAGTGGCGGGGCACAAATCTCTCAGTCAGGAGCTTTTTTCAGCAGTTTTTATGTCTTCAAAGAGGTGGCGATCCACCAGTGGCCAAATTAGGTTGTTTTCCTTAGTTTTATGTAATTAAACCATTCTTCGGCAGTAACTTGAACTTTGGATAACAATTAAGTAAATTAACATAAATTAACAATAAACTATAATAAATGTTTGGAAATTGGTATAGTTTTATAACTAAACCTTTAGCTAAATATAGATATGTTTGCGTCCAGGTTTTTTAATTCTGACGGTTATGAAATATTAAGAACCGTCAGAATTGAAATAATAAAAACCGCCAAAAATTATAGCGGTTCTGGTTCTTTTTTTTTAAATTAAGGAGTAATTGAGTAGTAAAATTGAGAAACAATTGAGTAGTAAAATTATTCATCTATTAATTTTTTAATGAAGGTTTTTAATGTCCTCAGGAACACATCACAATCCACAAAGTGACATGCCATTATGTACACGGAGGTCCACTTCCCCAGCAACACCAATACCTTACATAGCTTATGAGCAACTGTTGTATTTCCACTTCATCTAAGACACCATGCACATTTATTTACATTTAAATTACTACCTCAAAAAGATGTTTTCTTTTCCAAAATTCCAAGAGAAGTTCTTTAACTAAATTATCTACTATCATAGTTTAGTTGCTTGTTAAAAAACAAAGGAAAATATCTTGGGATGCGTTCATATCGAACACATGATCCAAAATCTCAAGAAAATCTGTTAAGATGAAAGATAAATCAAATGAAAAAAATGTGAATGTCGTATTAGTTTCATTCAAAAAAATTCAAATAATACAAATAGTGAAATGAATGTAGTTAGATGCCTTCACCCGGCACATATGGATATGTCTCGTCATGGCATGCCCAGTATTGTTAATGATCTTTCCTTAAGGTTACTTATTATAATTGAAAAAAAAAATAATGAATTAAGCAATTTAGTGCTTGAATTATGTTTTGCCCAGTAAAAAGACCAAAACTTTCAACAATGTGTCAGACATTGAAATTTTATCCACTTTACTATATAATATCCACCAAATTTCAAACAGATAACATTTTGCGGTACCATAACAACAGTATCTGTACCTATACAAATTGATTCTCATCCAATGATTATATATGTTGCTATAGACTGGTACATGGGTGTAACAGTTTAGCTTTGGATGTCATTTTTAAAGCTAAAATGGAAATTTATTGTTTCAAAATACAAACAAAATCCAACAGCCCATGTTGAAATAAATAAATCACAAAACAAATTCCTTTATTAATTGAAAATCAAATTTAAATAAATCCATTAATAGCTATAGTATACAATAATCACACATCATCATTTAATTATGTTCTATATCAAAGTCAATTGCATAAGTTTATTACACAACTTTAAAAATTTCAAGATAAATTTGGCACATGTACTAGCTGTTTTTGTGGACTTCATCATGTGAACCAATTCGGTAACCTACCAGTTCTGCTCTGTACTGGTATGTACCAGTTTTTTTATTTTTTTTTATTTTAAGGAATATCAGCAAGGACTGTCTCAGGTTTTAGGATTATTAATCAATTTTTAAGGGTTATGAATGAGACATCAAGTGATATAATAAATAATGGGAATTTGAATCATTTTTTGTGGATTAGCCCAACGAAAAGAAGTTTACCTGAGAATTAGCATCCCTTTGATTCACATCTTCTCAGGCCCAATGCCATTAGAAAAGCCCATCAATCTTGTCTGCAAGTACGGTCCTGAACAAAATATTCTGTGTTGAGCAAATTAAATATCAAAAACTATTTCTGAATTAATGGAGGACATTTGTCAAATGATTATTTTAATGAAATTTTAATTGTGATTTATTTAGAGCATCTACATCCCAGCAACTCAAATGAGTTTCTAAATAACTGTTAACCACCTTTTAGAAATTACAGTCTTTAAAGTTTCTAATTCTTACATTCCTGAAATTAATTTTAGAGTTTCTATTAAGCCACGTCAGCAACAAATTAAAAAGGAGAAATAATTTGAGCCAATCATTTGGCCAACATAGAGTTTATAAACAGTTTCTTAATAAGAAACTTTACTGCATAGTTTCTAAATAAGAAACTCTCCCACATCCCTGAAACTGAATTAGAAACTGCCACATCAGATTAGAAACTCTAATAATACCACGGATGCAGATGCTCTTAGAATAAAACCTGCTATTGGTTAATCTAAGATGTTTAATATTTTGATTGTCAAATATCTAAATTTTACCTAATAAAAATAAATTTGCTTCTCAATTGCAAATATTCAACTAAATATGAATGAATAGAAAGATCGATGGTCCATTACTAACATTTTGGATCTGATAATTGATAAACATAAGATCAAATTGAGCTTAAAAGCGCACAATTTCCTAAAAGGAGTGGTAATAACTAAATACATATATTTTTTTTAGTATGAGATAAAAGTCAAAATTCTTCAACTTAGATACCACACAATTTTTGAGCAAATCAATAAAACCCTAAATCGAGCGACAAAAGAGAGAAACAGAAAGAAGGAAAAATATCTGAAGAAGAAAGGAGAGAAAATCATACGATTGCGTCGCGAAGGCTGTATAAGAATATCTATATTACACGATTGCGTAGCTTTGGGAAACCTCGCCTCTCGTTTTTCACCGTTGCAAGAGAGCGAGAATAATTGATTTTGAAAGAGAACTCACACACGACTAGGGCTGCACAAAAAATTCGTAGTTTGTAATTCGATTCGAGTTTGATTCGAAAAAGTTTATAAAAAATTCGATTCGAAATTGAGTTCGTTCGAAATTAATTCAAACCAAACTCAAACTAAACCTAGTTCGTTCGAAATAGGTTCGCAAACCAAACTCAGTTCGAAATTAACTCAAATGTGAACCGTTGATTTCCACTAATAATTTATGTTCGCTGATGAAAATATAAGGTCGCCCAGTCCATAATTGCTCTCAGTTCTAACTTAAATTGTACTTTGAATACTTTGGATATTTGAAAACTTTGGTGATGTTGCTCCTGTTGGCTATTTGGAAAACTTTGGATATTGTGATTGTACTAAACTTTGGTGTTTGATATAAATTTTGGTATTTGTAATGAACTTTGATATAAACTTTGGTGTACTGTGTAATTAGAATTCAGAATGCCTGAGTTTTTATTGAAGTGCTGTAATTTCGAACTATGGCCTAGCCATAAATCATAACTCGTAAGTCGTAACAAAGTTCGTAAAAGTTCGAAATTGAGTTCGTAAAAAATTCGATTCAAAATTGAGTTTGTTCGAAATTAATTCAAACCAAATTTAATTCGAAATTAATTCAAACCAAACTCAAACTGGAGGTAAGTTTGATTCGGTTCGGTTCGTTTGCAGCCCTACACACGATTGATAAAGATTGCGGGACCATATCTCCCACTAATGTTTTTAAATGTAATTTTGCTGCGGTATGTGAAGGCTATTATATATTGTATATTCGGATTTTAAATACGGTTGCATATGTGAATATTAATATGGATTTATATATACATATTTTTTCATTAAATATTTAATATGCATATTAAAATAATATAGTTTAATATGAAGGGTTTCAATATCTTATGTCTTTCATACCTCATCATATTTCATATTTTATATCTTCGTTTTCAAAGTCCAAGCTGTCGATCCGAACATCTCAACATGATACCATACTAAAATATGTTTGTGGATGAAATTTTATAATTTTTAGAAATTTTTTACTATTTTTAAGATATGTACAAAATAACTTACACTAACCTTTCAAAAACAGTGATTTTTATCTATCTAAAAAATAGTAAAATAATTCTAAAAATTCTAAATTTCATTCTCAAGTATATTTTAGTATGGATATCATATTTAGCGGTTCGGATCGACAATTTGTATTTTGAAAACAAAATATAAAATATGAGATATAATGAGGTATGAAAGACATGAGGTATTGAAACCATGTGAGAATTAGATAAAATAATTTATGATCATTTATGAAATTGAAAGCTAACATTACATTCAAAACACGTGTAAGCTTTCTTAGGAAATATGAAAAATTTGATTTAAAGGGCCAATTTGATTAGGCTGGAACTATACAAATTTGGTTACCAAATGGTAACTCTTATCAGGGCACTTTTATATTTAACGATAAATTTGATTTTATCAATGTATTTTTTAATGTCTATGCGGACTTTATATGCTGGTCCATGCTGACTGTATATGCGGATAAATTTGATTTTATCAATTTATCAATTTATCAATTTATCAATGTATTTTTCAATAATAAAAAGATATCAATTTATCAAAAAAATTGATTTTATGGAATAGTTAACGGATAAATTTAATACCAGATGTCTTGTATTTACTGGTCAGCTTGCACTTATAATTGTCGCTATTAGTATAACCAATTTATCAATGTATTTTTTTAATAATAAAATAATATTTTCACATAAATCTGTTTCCGTCGTAAAATTAAATAAAGTTACAACAAAAATAAAGTAAATAACAAGAGAAATATAGAGAGAATAATAGCACAATTTTATTCTCATCTTTTTGTATCTTATATGTATATCATACATGTTTACAAAGTCTATTTATAGGTTAAAAATTATATATGAAGAGTCATATCAATTAATTTCACAAATAAGGACATGTTCAGTAGCTCCTCATCTCATGAATTTTCTTAGGAAAAAAGACTACATTAGTATTTTTTTTCCCTTCAACCGTTCGGCAGTATTTTTTTATTTCCTATTTCATTTCCCTATAAGGGTTAAAATTGAGTCTTAACTCCGTTTTTTTTTTTCCAACTTGCCGAACATGCCCTAAATGGGTAGTGGGAGTAGTGGGAATAAATGGTTAGTGGGGAGATGAAGATGAATGAACATCCACATAAATCATATTTAATTTGATTTATAGCATTTCCTCTTGAATGTTCGTATTTCATTTTACGCTATTAATATGATACTTCTGGATCATTTATACTGTCTCATTAAAAACCTTATCAAGAAAAACCCATAAGAATAAAAACTTGGTTAAGAAAAAAATAGTAAAATTTCTAATAGAACTTCAAAGTTCCAAACAATTCTGATAATAACTTCATGTTATTTTTCACCCAATGGCCTATAATAACTGTTGGTTATTATATTGATTTTATAATAAAATTTCTAATAGAACTTCAAGTTCTAAACCATTCTAATAATAACTTCATGTTATTATTTATATTATTCTTTTCAGGGAATGATTATTATATATTCAAACAAAATATAATAAAAAAAATTAATTGAAATCGAAATTAATAAGAGATATAATAATCAATCATACCTTTTACTTACAAAATAACTTCGCAACTTCTTCCGAGCAAATCGTGCTGATAACGTGTTGTAAAATTAAATAAAGTTGCAACAAAATTAAAATAAATAATAAGAGAAATATAGAGAGATGAATAGCAGATTTTATTCTCTTCTTTTTTGTGTCTTATGCGTATATCATACATGTTTACAAAGTCTATATAAGCTAGAAATTATACATAAAGAGTCGTATCAATTAATTCCACAAATAAATGGATAATGAGAGTAGTGAATATAAATGATTAGTGGGGAGATGAAGATAAATGAACATCCACATAAATCATATTTAATTTGATTTATAACTTCAAAATCATTCAGCCATGACCCAATTGTTCGTAAAAAAACATATTAATAACAATAAGCAAAGGTCAGCAAACCCGAACGACAGGATCAATTGTGAATTCCTCGTATAAATCAATTTTCTGAAGTACCATAGTTAAACATTAAATAATTCCGCGTTGAAATATAAAACAAAATTCATTTCTTAAGCTGCTTTATTGAGACTCATAATATAACAGCCATGGTATAATAACTACACACATCTGAGATATCAAAAAGATACAATGTGCCCCTCCAGAGCAATAGGCATAACAACAAGAAAATTTTGAACACTCTTGGTCCAGACATAAAATACAACAGAAAGGTAAAATTAGTTAAAAAGGAAAACTAAATAAATTAAAACTACTGAACACAACAATTGACAAATAATCTTATGCACCCTGAATGAGCGCCAAGACTTCTTCTTCAGTTGGTAGTGAAGGTATCGCTCCCTTTTTCGTGGCTGTAATTGCACCGCCTCCATTCGCAAATTTTAGAACCTCACGCAACTTCTTCTCATCCTGAAATTCACAACTCACATTAAAATATTAGAGACTTCGATGTAATCTTATGATAACAGGGCACTCCAACTTTAACACAACAAAGTACAAAACATGACCTATCACAGATATCATGCAAAATAGGAAATATTTCATCTTAAAAAAAATATTAGAAAACTGAGCTATCCCATCTCCCTAATATATTCAAAAAATAACAAACTGGAGTTCCTAACCCATATTTGAGAAAAGCAGTTGTGGTTGGAGATCATTTGAAAAATCTTTGGCTGGTTTGAATGATAATTCCCATATTTCATGGTGTGTATGCTTTCTAGTACTGCAAGGTCATGTTGTTACCTTAAAAAAAGTTTCTAAATTTACAGTGTACATGTGCAAGTGTCCTTAATAATCACAAATATAATTTCAGCTGAAATACCCACTTGGAAAGCCGAAAGATCTTGTACAAGCTTAGAGACCAAGGCCCCAACAAAAGCATCTCCTGCCCCAGTTGTATCAACCTGTACCACTTTGAAGGAATCCACTGTCCCTCTGAAATCCTGAAAATATCCATTAAAAGACATGTTAAACACCAACAATGCCAAAGAAGCTTTGCAAATTTGTGAATTGCATACTCTCTCTTTTTATTTCCAACCAATGCCTGACATTTTGCGCATTCCCAATATGCAACATTTGTTTTTCTCCAACTACATTTGAGCTTAAATCCCTGAGTTTGTATTTATGAAGTAATTAAATCGGTAGGACACAACTTGCAACTTTAGACTAATGGGTTGAGGCATCTTGTGAAACAAGGTAAAAAATGTAAAGGCCAATTTGGCCTTCACATTTTTTTTACTCAAATGTAAAGCCAATTTGCAATAAGCCATACCATTGTCTTGTTGATTTCAAACATTGCAATGTGGTTGCAAAGTGAACACAGATAAGGAGCACAAAAGAAATAATATTAACTTAAAACAGATAAATTGTCAGGGGGGTGCCCAAAGCTCAAAAAGGGTGGAAATAAGACTTGTTGAAAGGTATAGATAAATTTGGGTAAAAGAAGATACATTATTAAAAGCAAAAAAAATGGCCTCTGGAAAGGTACACTAGCATAGCTATCAAATGCTCCATAAATTTGTAACAGCTGTATAGAAAGCTTCTCAAATATCCAAACTAGGAAACGTTAATGTAGTCTACATTACATACTGTGTTAAATATAGTATAATCCAATTGAAAATCCACTGCCGTGCCTATCTATGACCTAATTGTAGAAATGAATGAAGTTACTAAGACATAATTTTATGCATAGGTTAACAAGGCCCATGTAACATTACCTTGGTATAATACTTGCAACCCTTCTCACCAATGGTCACAAGCAAGAGCTTGAGATGGTCACGCCAGAGTTTCATGACAACCTCATCCTCGATCGAGCTTTCTCCAGTCAAGAACTCAAGCTCAACATCGCTTACCTTGATGATGTCAGCCTGATCCCAGATGCTCAAGATCTGTTCACGTGCCACCTCAGCTGATGGCCAGAGTGGCAAACGCAGGTTCGGGTCATAGGAGAGGAGTGCGCCAGCTTCCTTGGCTACCTCCATTGCACGTAGGTGCGCTGTTCGGCATGGCTCAGCTATCAGGCTTATTGAACCATAGTGAAACACCGCTGCCTGCAAAAGGGAGAAAAATGACAATTTAGGGGTTTTTTACGAGTTGAGTCAGGTGTTTTACAATATCACCCTCTCTCCCTTCATTTTCTATTTTTTTTTTCTAAGGCAAAATGACAACTAACCACTAGTACAAAGGTCAAGAGAACAAAATAAAAAATAAATTGCCCCTCACACAAACAAGGAATCCAGTATGTACAAATCTTTTCGATTCAATTGGAATGAAGAACAAAAGATACTTCCACTAGTAATCTGTTCCATTATCATTGCCAACGAGCAAATTCATTAGGGATAAATGAGCAAATTCATTACAGAGTTGAAAAATAGTAATTGGGGTTCACAAATTTCTGTTGAAGTAGAAGTTTTCTTTTGCTGTATTCCCCGGGCTTATCAGGCCATGTTATTTTCAAGCAAACTGCTTTGGGACATGGTAAAAGTTTTTGACAAATTACAAATGCTATAAGATAGGCCAACAAGGTCAGGATCTGAAATAAATTAGTACATGGAAAAGAGCTGATTATACCCATGTAACATGTAATAGCTTAGTGGAAAAGATAAGTTAAAAATGGATATATATTAAATTTGAAAGACATTAGGGATTACGCTTTTACTGCAAAAGATAAGATCTAGCCAGATCTACATTAAGTTTGGAATCCATACATTATAAATGTCGCTTTGCAAATACAAAGACAATTCTAACTATGGAACCTTAGTGCAAGAGATAAAATCCAGCTCAATCTAATTAAATTGCCACCCATAAATAAAAAATATTGCTTTCCGAATGAAAAGAACAATTTAGCTTTGGACTGACCTTGGGTGTTACACCTTGGTAAGGTCAAAAGATAAAATCCAGCTAAATTAAAAACATCACTTTGCAAATGGAAAAGATAATTTAACTTGCACTTGCTGTAAGATGTAATCTAGCAGGATCTAGATGTTAAAAAAAATCTAGGTAGATCTAAAATATATATAGCATCCTTATATTAAAAAGGTTGCCTTGCAAATGAGAAAAAAATTGAGGCTCAAATTATCTTCATCTTAAAGCAGACTTTCAAAGGAAATGCTTGATTTTATACTGCCATCAACCAGAAGTCAGGATCCATAAAAAAAAGCTCCTTTAAAAGTTGTTCTTTTGAAATAGCAAAAGATAATGCATACAAATTGAAACAAGTATTGGCATGATGAATTAGATCTATACAAAAAGATGTTGGTACAAGTACTTTAATTAATTTAATAAAGTACATCAAAACAAATTGCATCATGCTGATCCAGATCTGTACAATGTCAACTGAGAGACATCAAATTGCTTATGTCTTCAATTGATTTCACAAATATTATACTTTTCAATGGATCTAGACATGTGAATGGTGCATACACCATCCTGCTGACGGCTAAGAAACAAATATTAACAACCGACAGCATTTTAAACACCAAGATTCCTAGAAAGGGAATTTGGTTGGATTTCTTTGGTAAAGCTTTTGTTTTATGACCTCGGGAGCAAGTCACATGAAGCACATGACATGATCCTTACAGTACTAAACTAGTAACTTCAATATTTGTAAACAAAACATCAACAAATGATACCAACACCTAAGCGTACTTAATTAGAAATATCTAAGCAGGGCCAATTTAACCCCCATTTTTTTCCCAAAATTCTACAAGTATATACCATATTTTCTGTTTTATAAACAAAAATTATGCATGCACTCTAAAATTGACCCCCAAACTTTTCAAAAAATTTCTATGATTGACCCCCATACTTTTTTCAAGAGTAGTGAATATTTATAATTTCATCTTTATATATGATTATTTTTAAACTATGGGGGTCAATTATTTTAAAAAAATTGCTCTATCTAATTCACTACTCTTGAAAAAAATAGAATCATTGTTTATATTTGGGTTTTTCCAGACTAAAGAACAGGATCTCAATGTAATTCCAAATTTCAAAACTGGAAGGATGTAGGTGAACACAATATATGGTATAATTAATAACAACATCTTATGGATTTACATTTAAAAAAAAAATGGCAGATCTGGGAAAATGCTGTTGGAAATTCCTTTATCAAAATAAAAATACCCCCGGATTTTGAGTTTTAGTGGAGATTTATCGGTTCTGACCGACTTCGCCCCCACTGAAATTTTTTTTGCCCCCCTCTGGACGTTTGATTTGTAATTCAGGTTAAATTTAGGGTTTAAAATTGAAATAAATTTGTTGAATTTTGATTGGTAATTAGAATTATAAGTCAGAGAATCAGAAATTATAAGTCAAAGCATTGGAAAGTATAAGTTAAAGCATTGTTTTTTATCGAGTACCCAATTGGTTAATGGATTTAAACCCGATTAGGTAATTAAACCCAATTCGATATTTTTTTGCCCCCCTCACGAACATCCGCCCTTGACTAGACCAAACTAGACCAAGGAATTAGATAAGAGCAACTTTTTTTTTTTTTTTTGAAATATGCAGATTCAGCATCTCCCTCTACATGTGTGACAAAACATCAAACTAAAGCTTCAATATTTTCCCAAGGGTACATATGCTCAACACCCAAAAGTAGATCACGAAAGGACAATATTGCAGAGAATCTTTTTGAAATTATTGAATTAAAGAAGAACGAGTAGAAAACAACTCAGTTTTTTCTTATTTGGTGCCTATTTGTAGAAAACCAAATGATACCTTAACAAAAACCCATTTCATGGAAGTTCAATATTTAGGTAGTAGGTTGAGTACAAACCCAAATAAAGTTGCATTCTTTTTTAACGCAAGAAAATCCTATCCTTTGCAAAGATGAATATGGTAACACTCCCGAAAAGTTTATCCCTACAGAGAATTTCCCTAGATAAAACAACAAAAAAAAAGGCGTAGGAGGCGCAATTCTCGCGACAGAAATCAAGTCACGTTGCACCTGCCGACTTTTTAGCGAACAATATGAGCAGGAGCACAAATTCAACTCTTTAAAGGACCACAACACAAAATTGAACACTTAGTACAAGATTCTACACTAAATCTCAAAAAGAAAATCACAGATCAGAACATCACCAACCTTTCTGATGATATCGAGGTTGAGTTCCTGCTCCGTTAGAAGCATATCAGCGCTGGGATTTCTGTAGAACATAAATTCTCTCTCGCCATCGGCTCTGAGAGTCACAAACGCCAGAGCTGTTCTCGCGCCGGAATCAAACACCACACCAGCGTCTGTTACGCCATTTTGGCGCAGGATCGCGGCAAGCATGCGACCGAATTCGTCATCTCCCAGCTTTCCGATGAAGGCGGCGCGACCTCCCAGCCGAGCGACGGCGATGGCAACGTTGGCCGGAGCGCCGCCAGGCGCCTTGAGGAAACCCGGTGCCTCAGCGAGGGACACGCCGGAGGCAGTCGGGACAAAGTCAATCAACATCTCTCCAAAGCTTACTATCAAGTTCGAGTCGGCCATGGTGGAAATGGAGAGGTAGGAGAGGAGAGGAGAGGAGAGGAATGTCAGATATAGAGAGCTGGAAGAGGAGAAATATTTCCACGGTGAAGTGGGTATAAATTATTGTAGAGGCGATCGTGGGGGAGAGGTTCAGATAAATAATAGATAAAAGTAAATGTTAAATTTTTTTATACACCCCTTGAAAACTTTAGAAATATGTCATGTACTAAAAATAATAGAAGTAAAAAGATAAAAATAGCAGAGAAATCCATTTATTTCATCAAATAATAGGAACCTATGAAATTTAAAATGCAAGGTATAGTAGGGCATCTTTTAGACAAGCATGAATGATAATTGTGGCGCTTGGTACATGATTTTAATATTTAAGAAGATTTGAGGGAAATATTCATAAATAAATATGAAGACTTGGATCTTATGTATAACTAAGGACAGCTATAGTAATGGTTAGCTTCCAGGAAATCATAAGCTGGCGCCACGATCCCGAGTTTACATTTTAGTCCAGATTTTTCGTGCTGACTGCTAGCTCGTTGCATCCCAATTTGTACGTATACGAGGAATTCGTATCCTCTGCATTAACTCAAAAGAGAATCTTTTGAGTTTATGCATCTTGACCATCCGATCTATTTTAAGGTTCATGTGAACTAAATCTGTACTAATATAAAAGGGTCCTTATGTTATAGGCACGAGTCAAATTAGCTCCATTTAAAATTAGATGATTGAAATTCATTAACTCAAAAGATTACCTTTTGAGTTAATGCAGAGGATACGGATCCGTATACGAGAGCATCAGGATGGGAGATTAATTGGACTGTATATATTGTTAATGTGATCAGACTCGTGATCATCTTATTCTATATAGTACTTTTTTTTATTAAAATAAATATATAATAATATTCATTTTTTTTTAGTAAAGTTAGAATCAAGTCATTCAACTGTTTTTAATATTCATTAGAGATTTTTTATTTGAATTTCAAAAATGTGATCTCCCACACATATGTCATTGTAATTAACTTTTATTGACAATTTAATAAAGGTTATAATGATTTTATGTATTTGATAAAGAATTTACTTAAGTTCCTATTATGTAAGAAAATATATTATACTTTTCCTTGTCCTTATTCTAATGTTGTAAATTTTGACAATTTGATTTCTTTTTCTTTATTTGAAGTGAACTATTTGATATCATTTAGGGTCAAATCACTCAACTATTTTTTTTTTAAATCTTGACAACGGCTGTCAAATATAACTTTCATTAAATAAAAAAAAAATTACATCAATCATCGCAACATCATTCAAACAACACAACAAATATAAAACACACATCAACATCTAAATAACACAACACAACTAGCAACATAACATCTAACAAATCGTTTTGAGGCGATCGTCAATCTCCTCTCTCACCTTCTTGCTCTCCGCTGCACCAGCCGACCAGCAACACAAAGGTGGAGGCATCTACTTTTTTTTTGGCGGGTGGGGGAGGTCGGCACCAGCTGCGACCTCCCCCAACCCTGCCCAGGGTTCCAATGTAGAGGTTTTAGAGATTGACAAGATTGGGTGGCGGTTGGAGGAAGCGGAGGGAGAGAGACGGAGGTGCTACGCCTCTTCTCCCTCGCTTTCTCTTTTAGATCTAGGTTTTAGTGGCGGCCGGAGAAGGTTGGAGCCGTCGAGGAGAAGGCACCAACGAGCGGAGCTAATGGCGAGAAAGAAAGCACTGACGGACGGAGATCTGAGATGAGGAGAAGATCGGAAGGTCGGAGCCGACATTCCTCACCGGAGAAAAGGGACAAAGAGAGGCGGACTGACTGATGGGTGGTGGCGGGTGGGCTGAGGCGGACTGGGGCGGACTAGTTAGGGAGGAGAGGCTGGGAGAGGGAGTTGGATGGTGGAGGCTAGGTTTGAGAGACTTTCACTGTGTTGATCTGGCAACACTCTCCACTCTCTCTCTCTCTCCAAGCCACTCAACTGTTATTGATATTGATTAGAGATTTTTCGTCTAAATTTCAAATATGTGACTTCCCGCACAGATGTCATTATAATTAATGTTCATTGACAATTTAGTGAAGGTTATAATGATTTTAAGTATTTGATAAAGAATTTTCTTAAGTTCCTATTATGTAAGAAAATATATTATACTTTTTCCTTATTCTTATTCCAATGTTGTAAACTTTAACAATTTGATTTCTTCTTCTTCTTTATTTGAAGTGAACTATTTGATATCTCGCAACCAAAAAATATATATAATACATTATAATTAGAGGACTCCGTGACAAATTATCTCATTTTTGCTATTTGACACCTCCAATTTTTCTAAAAAAATATATATTACAAAAAATAAATGATCAAATCGGAAGGGAAATGGTTTGCACCTCCCTCTTGTACACTTGTTTCTCCTTGCCTTCTAGAAGAACTAAAACCGGAAATTAAACCCCTTGTTTTTGTTTCTCATTAAGACCAAATTGGAAGTGCATTATTCAAACCAACCAGCAAGGCTAATTATGCCGCCAATTAGAAAAAAATATATATAATATAACAAATTGAATCCTGCATAAAATAGCACGCTGTGCAGTTCTTAACAAATTGAATCCTGCATAAAATATATTAATTAGAATGATATAACATCATGAAATGTTATATTAGTAGGACTAGGACCATATTTTTATCAATTGATTAATCCAACAATAGTAGAATTTTTCTTTGTTTGTATATATTATTTACACGGTGTCAAAGCCAAAATAGGTTTTTTTTCTCGCTATGACGACGAGGAGACTATAATATTTTAATTAGTCTATTTCTTTCCTCACATTATGATTATTTTGTTTTTGTTTTTGCTAGCAACTAGCAAGTTTTTCAAAACATGATTATTTTGTGTTTTTGTTATCAAATTTAATAGCATATAAGAATCAGTTGTTGATCTAGTAGCAAATGATAACACTTTCTTCATATGAAAGTTCTTTATGGACATTTTTTTTTTAAGTTCTTTAATGACAACACACTTTCAAACTCCTATGTATATTATAGAGAATTTTTTGAACCCATAACCTTCCACATGAGAGCCACGTGCCTTTACCACTAGACCAAATGCAAGTTCTTAGTTTTTTATGGACATTAAATAAAATTTAAAAGATCAGACTTCTATCTTTCTATTAAAAAACAACATTTTCTTGCCTCCACTTCTAATAACCTTAAATCTCATCAATGAAGCGATCTCCTCAATATAAGTTATGGTTTTTTTCAAAGTAATCTCCTCAAATATCGGTTAGGATGTTCTACTACGACCGATTCTTTTCAGTATTAAACAATAATGTGTTTTTAGGATAAAAATATTGACAATATTATTTTGACTTCATATAAATAGTGCACTGATAATAAAATAAAATATATATATATATATATATATATATATATATATATATATATATATATATATATGATTTGTACATCGCATAAAACTAAAATAATATCGTGAATATCTTTATCTGTTTTTGTGATCGATCCCTTTTGACATAGGTTATGGAAATTTTTTATAAACCATAATTTTAATTATGGTTTATAAAAAAATTCTAGGTTATGGTATTTTTCGATTGTTCTTTCCAACTCGTCAATTGGGATGATTTCTAATTGGCTTACTACTTGCTTATGTACAAATTCAGATGCCTAGCTCCTCTTCATTTGAGGGGTGTTTAGAAATATATTACACAATATATCTTCTTAATTAGAATGATCTAACATGAGATATTATATGATCTTATATTGATTTAATTGGATACACTCTATTAAAGAGAGAATTTTCCATTTTATTCTTTGCCTTTGTCCTATATTAGTAGGAGCAAAGCTAGAGTGTGATGTGTTCACTAAAAGGATTTGATGAGCACAACTTTAAAAGTCTATCAAATTGGCTTCAAATAACGAATTCAAACTATTAAATTCATCTACTTCACGAGTGATGCATGTACATGCAAAATTTTAAAAGTTTCGGATTCATTTAGTACAAAATCAAGCTGTAAAAAAAATGAAGCTTTTATATGTTATTTTATAAGTTACTTTATGTATTCATTTTTAATCATTTTATGAATTGTTTTATAAATTGTTTTATGTATTTATTTTATTTTATAAGTTATCTTATTATATTTATTTGTTTTTAAATAAAGTATTTTAAACAATTCTATCTACTTAGTAGGTTCTAAATTTTGTTAGAACATAGATTTGCATACGTAATCAGTACATCAAATTTATGCATTTGTATAATACTTATGCACTAAACCCATTATTTTAAAACATTAGTTAAAATAGTAATTTTTTTAGAGGAGTGTTGATTGTTATGGAATAGTTAACGGACAAATTTAAGAGCTTTTTATTTTTTTAAGTTAATTTTATGTTTTTTAATTATTAGAGGATAAATACATAGTTTAAAAAATATTTAGAAATAATGTTGACATGACACATTATCAGACAATCACACCATAAGAAATAAAGCAACGAATGGTACTTATTCGTGCGCCTACGTGCCTCTCATTTTGCCAATATGCTCGTAGCATGAGAAAAAGAAAAGGTAGCTAGGCATTAGTTTCCTATTTTCCTAGGTTATCCTACTTTCTAAAGCAAAGCAGATCAAATTAATAATAAAAAATACAATGAAACTTGAAATCTACTGCTCGATTTCCGAAATTTTTGTAGTTACCCCTCATTAAATCAAAATTAATTAAACACCCCCCATTACAACACAAATTCATTCATACCACCCACGCTCTCTCAGTCTGCGCACCAAATTGGGCTGGTGCGCACACTGGGGGAGGGCACCAATTTGGTGCACGGACTGGGGAAGGGCACCCTTTGGTGCGCGTACTGGGGAGGCGCACCAAGTCTTTGGTGCTATAGATAGAGGCGCGCACCAAATTTGGTGCTCAAATGAGGCAGCGCGCATCAGTATCCAGTAAAAGATAATTTTTTTTAATTAATTACTTTATTTTATTATTTTTAAATTAGTTATTTGGGTATATAGGTGTTCAAAATAGTCCGAATAGGGTCCAAAATAAACAGGAGTCGTCAATCTAATCAAATGGATACCTGATAGAGACCGGGAATTGGACGTGACCAAAATAAAACATTTAATATGGATTGTGTTTGTGTCATTAATGTTTTATTTGTGTTTGAAATTCTAAGGTATGAGATGGTTGTTTCTCTCACATGAGAATACGTATTCGTGGGTATTATCCAACGTTGTCCGTAACTGGCAACCATACATATTCTATCTCAGTATGTGTCTCTTGTGTGGAGAGATGGTAATCATCAAAGAATACCAATGTCCCTCATGAAAATGAGCGATGATAATCACTGGGCCCTTTGATGAAATAATACAAGTATGTGAACATATGATTAAGGAGTTACTCATAATTACTGAATTATTTCGGAATCAAGAAACGAGAAGATTTGCAAAGATGATACATTCCTACCTTGAATCTATTCATGATATCATGATACATGAAATTGACATAAGGTAATTGTTGTTGCCTTAGGGATCGTGATATAGCAGGTACTTATCATATGTGTTTTTTGAGTAATTACAATGCATATTGCTAGGTGCCACTTGTAATTTATGGAATCGAAAGGAGCTTCAGATTCCATTATCAAATGACATAGATCACACAGGGTCACACCAATAAGGAACTAATTAGAAAAGCTCTTTGATTTATTTGACATGTGTGACATGACTAATAAATTAGTTTCTCTACTTAAACATGAGATAAATAATTATGGGGATAATTATATGATATTTTGGATTTAATTAAATGGTTTAATAAAATCCAAATATCGAAAAAGGATCAAATGGAAGAACATTTGTGAGCTGCAAAAAGGAGTTTTTGTGGGCTGCAAAGGGTTCTGTATATTACCACGATTTCTGTGAACAAAACTTAAAACTGGTGTAGCTCATCAATCGTAACTCTGTTTTCAGTGTTCTACCACTTTTCGGAAAGCTTACGAGAAGATCTACATTTTGATGTAAATATCACAACTTGTACATATCGCATGCATTTCTCACCAACCACATACAGATCCGCATAAAGTGTTATGTCGGTCAGAAACGGTTGTTTCTGAAACTTGTTGATCAAGGAAATCGTGGGTATGACTTCTGGGACGTAGGGAACTACTTGTAAATAGCAGAAAGTCTATTTAAAGGGGTCTTTACTACCTAGGGTAATCATTTTATTCATCTTCTTCATTAGAGAGCCGAAACTTTGTCTCTTTTCCATTTGATCTCTCATGTGTTGAGAACTCACAAAACCTAAACTCAAGATCTAGTTCTCTTGGAGGATAAGGATTAAGGAGCAACCAAATTATTACTCTCTAGCAAGAGGAAACTTTGATTTATAATTAATTTCTTGGTGGATACCGTGGAGGGCTTCTACTTTGAAGTCTCAACTTGGTGCAAGGCGTTGCAAGACATCAACCACCATTAGAATCAACAAAGAGGTGGAGGCAACAACCCTACATCTCAAGGACCTTCCTTTCTTGTTTGGAGACAAGAAACTAAAGGTATGATGCTTATTGATTTGAAAATTTGATTTTGGTTTGATTTCAGTCGCACATGATGTTCCTTTTGTACTTTTCTTGTCAATTTTTTTTTGAAATTCTGCTGCTCTAAGTACCATAAAATCCCAACATATGATTACCTCCAAGAATGACATTAGTCTACCATACTTGAGCGCACGATTCAGGTAACTTTTATTTTTAATATTAATTATTTGATGGTTGGTTTCACATTTTGTACTAAATTAGTTCGAATTTACAGTGGAGTCCTACACGTGAATGCTTCTCCCGAGGAGGTAGATCGGTGGACCCAAGCTTACATCATGGAGATGTTCGCTTGCTGGACGTTCCTAGATTCATCGGGAACCACTGTCCTTGGTTGTCTGCTTGAGTGGCTGAGGGACTTAGTCCACCTGAGATAGATGAATTGGGGTGCAGCGGTCTTGGCATGTCTATATCGGGATTTATGCACTATGTGCCAAGTATAAATTATTTTCTTCTTGTTTGTATTATAAATGAATAGTTACACCCAATAAAACCTAAAAAATAATTGCAACTTGTATCGGAATAGACCGACAACAAGAATTTGTACGGTCCGATTGGTCTCCTCCAGCATTGGTCATGGATGAGATTCCCATTCGGCCGTCCACATCCACAAGAGATAGGTTGGGCTCCAGCATGGGGTGAGCCAGACAGAATTACATGTCCAACGTATGCTCTAGAGATAGTTTTGAGATAGGTTGGGCTCCAGCATGGGATCAGCGCAAATGATTAAAAAAAATACATAGATATAAAATATCCATTTTACTCTTTATTAAAAAAATAAAAAGTACGCAACATATTTAAGAGAAATATTTTGTCTTCTAATTGATTAGTTTTGAGAACAAATGATTCATTTTCTTACCTGTGACGCACACACAACCATATTTCTAAATGACGTTGTGTATGCATTACAAGTATATAAATGAACTATTTGTCCTCAAAAACCGACCAGTTAGAAATTGAAATATTTCTCTTACACATACTACATATTTTTATTTTTTGAATAAAGAATAAAGTGGGTACTTTATAAATTTAAAAATGAGTTTTAATAAAAAAAAGTCAATAAATTGGTTAAATTTGTGATTTTTTGAAAAATTGAAAGATAAATGCGATATTATGAATTTTAGAGGGAAGATACGTAATTTCGAGAATTTTGAGGGGGTATACAAGAAATTCCATCTTATTATTTTAATCACATTCCCCAAATTTTAACTAGTTGATTGAATTAAATTAAGGTATAAATTGACGAAAAGAAGGCCAAAGAGAATTTGGCTTCCTGTTCGTTCTTTGATTAGGACTTTTTATAATCAAACAAAATAGTTTGATACTTTGCGGCTCTGAGCAATCAATCAACTTTTGATTCCGCTTCTTTTATTAAGAGACATGAACAGAGACGATTCGGGTAGATTTGTTTTTTAGAGAAAGTTTATAATTAAACCAAAGTTATGATTTTGATTATTTGAGATTCTAAAGAGCTATCTGGAAATTTAAACAATCAAATTAATTAAATTAATTAAAACATGAACATATGTGTGATGTGTCTCTGTACAGACATAAAATGTTAAAAATAAAATGATGTTTGAGTTAATAGAAAATCTTATTTCAAAAAAAAAAAAAATGTGCAAATTTTTAAACTCTATTTGATAAAATATTGAATACTAACTCTTAGAGGATTCAAATCTGCTGCTATACTCTTTTCGTGAACAGTAACCCTGCTATCTCTGCTTTTCCGAATCCAACCGTTTAATTTTTTTCGAGAACGAATTTCGAAGTAACTTTTTTCGAGAACTGTTATGTGCACGCATCACGAAACAGTTGAACGGTTAAATTCGGAAAAACAGGAATAGCAGTGTTACTGTTATGCACGAAGATAGTAGCAGATTTGAATCCAACTCTTAGCGGACTCTAAATTCCCCTCTTAAATTGTAGACGCTCATACTATCTATCGTTAGATGTGTTTTTTTTTTTTTCCATTTACTAAATGCTCATGTTTCAAAATTGAATTATAAAATTGCATAAATTATTTTCATAATACTATTTTAGTGTTTTTTTATAAGAAGATGTTGTCTATTATTGACTCCAAAATATATTATTTTAGTTTATTGAGAATATCTAATTATGAATTGTACCTATGTTCGTAATGTGTGGATCACTGATTAAAATAGGAAGTCTTATTTGAAAACTAAATTTTATATTTTTTTGGATTATATTTACTATTTTTTTAAATAGGTACAAAATCACTGTCGAATGATTCAAAAACAGTGATTTTATACCTATCTAAAAAAATAGCAATTTTTTTTTTCCAAGAAATATCAAATTTGGTCTCCAAACATATTTTAATATGGAGACCATGATAAGCGGTTCAGATCGTCTATTTAAACTTTAAAAATATAAATAAGAATATGAGACATGAATTGGACACAAAATCAATGGAACATTTAACCGTACTCAAATTGAATTGCACCTCTGTTAATAAATTGGCTCAGATAAAATTTGCCTTCCAGAAAGGTAATGAATTGGCTCAGATAATACTGATTTGACTGGGGCACCTTTTAACTTGCATACTGTTTTAATTACAATATTTTGAAGGATCAATGTGTATGATGGTTCAGAGAATTTTTTTTATAAACCATAATTAAAATTTTGTTTTTTATGAAACCAACATGATTACTTTTTTTTTTTTACAGAAATCATAAGAACCGAAATGTCATTTCGGTCCGAAACTTTTTTTTTAATTCCGGACCGAAATAACATTTCGGTCGGGTCTCCTTTTTTGAATTTTTGTGGTACTGGTTTCACAAGTTTTCATATGAGCCGTCCCAGAAAATCCAAAAAGGGATTGAACCGAAATGACATTTCGGTTCTTATGATTTTTGTAAAAAAAAAGTAATCATGTTGGTTTCGTAAATTTTTTTTTTTTAATTATGGTTTATAAAAAAAATTCTGGATCAGATGACATATTTTTTTTTATATAAAACTCTTTATCATTGAAGAAATAGAAATACTAAATTTATTTGACAACTTTAATAATTGACATAATTTTTTTATGAAAATTCAAAACTGATATTTATATAGACTAAGTTTTGCAATATTAACTCAAAAACTTAAACGGTTGATGTGTTTTCTACTATTTTATGTGTAATTTTAGAATTAGATATATACCCATCAAGTACTCATCAATTAATCTTTCGAATTGATTTTGAACTTGCGCCAAATTTAATACGGATTATATCCAGTCATAGAGAATCTATCTTCAATGTCATCATCACTATTTTGTATTTTCAATGTCAAATTTTTTAAAAGGTAAACCCAAAAAAGAAATTTTCTAAAAGGTTGAAAATGAAATTGAGCTTTGACTCCGTATTTCCGTAAGGAATCGGCTGTGTTTTACGTCTAAGTCAAGATTGCTTACTAGGATCTGACGTGGCATTTTCTAATAATGTTGCTATTGCTTATTATACGGTAATTAATATACAGCCAATAAATATATGGTCACCAATTGTTGTTTATTCAGCAGTTAACAGGGGGCGGATCCAGAATTTTCGTCAAGGGGGGCAAAAAAAAATATCAAATCGAGTTTAAATCCATTAACTAATTAGGTACCCGATAAAAAATAATGCTTTAACTTATACTTTTCAGTGCTTTGACTTTTAATTTCTGATGCTTTGACTTATAATTCTAATTACCAATCAAAATTCAACAAATTTATTTCAATTTTAACTCTAAATTTAACCCGAATTACAAATCAAACGTCTAAGGAGGGCAAAAAAATTTTCAGAAAGGGGGCAAAGTTAGTCGGAGCTGATAAATCTCCACTAAAACTCAAAATCTAGAGGGGGGCAGCTGCCCCCCTGGATACACCTGGGTCTGCCCCTGATTACTGTATATTGATCTTATCGTATGGTAATGATTATCACTAAATAACCTGTTATTATTTTTGATAGTTATCGCGCATATACACACTAATAATTAAAAAAATATATAATTTTCAATATGTGTACGATTGTCACTGCGTAACACATAATTAATATGGTGACAAATGCTGATTTGAGTGAGCCTAACGTGTGCTCGGCTCGCCAAAAGAATTTAGAGAGCTTAATTTTAAAATATATTGAATTAGTTTCAAACGGTGAATTTAAACTGTTTAAATCTACTTTACAAATGATGCGTGTGTAAATTTTGAAAATTTTGAATTTATTTAGTACAAAGTCAAATGAAAAAAATAATTAAAAAATAAATGCATTAAAATAATTTACAAACATTTATTTTTATTTTTTTTTACTAAATAAATTTCAAAATTTACATATATACGCATCATCTGCTGATTTACATGCATATCAATAAATGCGGTTTTGTTTTATGTTTTTTTAATTTGGTACTATATGTATTACTAAAATAAAAAAAAAGTGAAAAAAACTCACTTTGTTTATTAAAAGAGTAGAACTAGGGTGTTCTGAAGCTCACCAAGTGTCTTTGTGAGTTTAACTCAAAAACCCATCGGATTGGCTTCAAGCGAAACATCCAAACCGTTGAAATCGATCTACTTCACGAGTGATGAGTTTACATATCAAATTTATAAAATTTCAAACTAATTTAATATAAAGTCAAGCGGTCAAAATATGATGAAAAATGAACACATTAAAATTAATTTATGAACACATTAAAAATGAACTTTATACTAAATTAGTTCAAAAGTTTATAAATTTGACATGTAAATGCATCACTAATGAAGTAGATCGATTTTAACAGTTTAGATGCATCGTTTGCATCGTTTAAAGCCAATTCAATAGATTTTTAAATAAAACTCATAAAGAGACTTGGTGAAATTATTGAAAGTATAACATGGACTCAGTTAGGGCTGCTCATGAGCCGAGTTGAGTCCGAGTTAAGGACAACTTGGATTCAACTCGCAAACTCATGAGCCGAGTTGAGTCCGAGTCGCTAATCCAATTCCGAGTCAAAAACTCCGATTTGGAATCAACTCGCAAACAACTCGAGTCGAAGTGAGTCGACTCGTGACTCATAAAGTAATACATAGTGAGGCGGTCTAATTTAATTCTAACAAAAAAAATATGACATAGTTTACAAAAATAATACACAATTAAAGGCAATACATAATGAGATAATGGCCAACACATAATTAAAAATTACGAAAACACCAAAATAGTACATAATTAAAAATTACCAAACCGATAAAGTCTAACAAAACAGTATAGAGTCTAATAAATTAACAAAACAAAAGAAATAGCACATAGTTCATCAAATTACTAAATATTACGATGTCTAACAAAATAACCGAGTCCAACCGAGTTGATTCCGAACCGAGTTAGGCCTAACTTGGAATCGACTCATAAATTAACCGAGTCAGTAAACTCGAGTCAGTTTTGACTCGAGTCAGTTTTAACTCGAGTTATAGTGAGTTGAATCCGAACTGATTCCGAACTGAGTTTCGAGTCATGAGCTTTTTGTGCACCCCTAGACTCAGTGGGCAGCTAATTTTGTTATTCACTGATTTAATGCGGCACACCATCGTGCGGAACGTGTGGATTTGATGTGGCATGGATTCGTGCAGTTGATTGTGTGTTTTGCATGTGTTAGGCGGCTGCATAGCTGTATACACAGTCACATAACTCGTGAATAAAATGCGAATAATTCATGTATAATTCGTTTTTTTACATTTCCGAACCGAACACCGAATAAAACGCATGTATTATATGTTTTATTCGCGAATAAAATACAAATCACGAATTATTTGCGAATGAACATAAAAAACTATTTTTTTTTTTTTGCTTTCTTGTGGTACCGAATCATTTCCAAATTATACTCGAATTATTTCTGAATCACAAATTTTTGACTCCACCGAATCAAACTCGAACAAATAATATATGGTCAAATTTGTATATCGTCCGCCACATATGTTGCATACTTGTACATAATATATAACGGTTGCATTAAACTATTTAATATACATATTATGTTAGATATTGTTAGAATCTATGTTGCATGGATACGGGTACGGGTATCGTATCGGATACGATACGGATACGGCGATACGGCAATTTTCAAAAATCCCGGATACGATACGCCAATTAAATATATTATTTTTTATTATTTTATTTATGTTATTTATAAATATCAAAATTATTAGGTGGGGATTATACAATAATTCAATCATACATTAAATATAATTGGTATTCTATTCTAACAAGAAGTAAGAGTTGGTGCAATGGTAAAGGGGTAGGCCTTTATCCCAAAGGGCATGGGTTCGAACCCTGCTGGGAGCAAAAAAATTTGATTTTTGTCGCTGGTTCATGTGCAGTCCACGGTTCCAGGGGTCCACAGGTTTGGCGCGGTCCACGGGTTCGGCGCTGGTGCAGGCGTATCTCGGCGTATCCCAGGCGTATCTAGGTGAGTCAAAGCGTATCGGTGACCGTATCGGCCGAGTAAGGATACGCCACGTAGGTGGATACGCCAGCTGGCGTATCGAATACGTATCGGTGCCGTATCGGGCGCGCATCGGTATCGGATACGAAGCCTATTTTGGAGTATCCGAGTAACATAGGTTAGAATCCGTTTAATACTATAGTTTCATTAGGTTCTTTGTAATTTTCAAAACTGTGTATAAGAAAAAGAGAGAATTGTTGGCGAGGGTGGAGTCAAACTTTTAAGCTATGAAGATTTATAAAATTTTCATATTGTGTCTGAGCAGGAGTGAAGTCAGACTTTCAAATTATGGAAATCAGACGTGAATAGAGATCCATCTAATAAAATTTTCTTGCTGCGAATGTGAGTTAATTTTACAATACTCATAGCATTTTACTCTAAACTATATATAAAGAGTGATGCTATGGTACTATGCATAACGCATATTGGCCTGTGCTATGGACTTAAATTTTCAGTTTGAAAGTTCTAACGATCAATCCGAACTGTTCTATATGGTCTTCATATGAAGATTTCTTTTTTAGAAACCATGATTAAGAAAAAGAATTCACCAAACCAACTTGATTAGTTTCACTTTTACAAAAATCATAAGAATTGAACTGCCATTTCGGTCCGAATTTTTTTATGTACTGAATTGCCATTTCGATGCATGGTGTTTTCATGCAAAAAACTAATTTATTCTACATGAAAACTTGTGAAAACACCTCGTACCGAAATGACAATTCGATACATTAAAAAAAAACTCCTTCGGACCGAAATGACAATTCAGTTCTTATATTTTTTGTAAAAACAAAACTAATCAAGTTGGTTTGGTAAATTCTTTCTTTTTAATTATGGTTTCGAAAAAAAATCCTCATATGAATATGTACTTGTAAACAAAATTTTATATTTTTTAGAATTTTTTACTATTTTCTTAGATGGGTAGAAAATCACTTGATCTGACAATTTTGGACCATCTAAAAACAATTTTTCTACCCATCTAAAAAAATAGTAAAAAACTTCTAAAATATGTAAACTTTAGTTTACAAGCAGGGGCGGAACTAGAAAATTTTAATAGGGGTGACTGAAAATTAAAATGTACAATTGTGGTGAGTGAGATTTGAATCCAAGACCTCTCACCTACAAAATAAAGCTTTAACCACTATGCTACAAGTAAACATTTGTTATTTATTGAGAGTGGCTGGACTATATAAAAAGTTTAAAAAAGATAAAATTCAATTACATTTTTATATGCATAATTTTGAAATCATAGGGGTAGCTTAGCTACATTTGCTTATACCTTAGATCCGCCTTTGTTTACAAGTATATATTCATATAGAGACTGTGTTGAACAGTTTAGATCGACCATTATAATTTTGAAAACAAAATATTGATATGTAGTACGGACCAATCCGCGCTATGCATAGTATCATAACCTCGCTCATATATAAAATAAGACACATATACAGAAAGTTTGAACAAATTAAAAGATTGACCCCATTAATTTCATAGGATAATTTTATAACCTATAATATTTTACTCTAAACTATATAGAAAATTATGCATAAATAATAAAATAGAAAATAAATAAGTCAATTCACCGCATTCACTTAACATGAATTCGCCCCTAATGGTTAGTATATCAGTTAAAACATTCTAAATTGTCTGTTTCCCGTCAAAATATATTAATTTTTAATTTTTTTCATTTAAAATTAAAGTACTTTCTTATTTATCTTTATGTTTTAAATCTGAAACTTTTAAATTTAATTGATTATTTAGTTCTCTAGTAGTTGAAATACCTATTATGCTATATTTTTCTTGAAGTACAATTCCGCTATATTTTTAAGGGAGGGCCTAGCTTTCCCCCATCATTCATCCCTCATTTTTCCTCCAATTGAAAATAAGTAGGGAACCACAATATTACAGTTAATAACTGCTGGAATTAGTAGGGGACCACAACTGCCTTCACAGCATTACCCAGGTAGTATTCATCCATGTAAATAAAAGTACTCATCTTTGAGAAATAATTATATAAGGAAACATTACCACCCATCTTTTACACGTTTTTAGAAGTGATTTTTTTTTTCTACGTTCACTCTAACTAATATTTCTGTCGATCTGTGCGGAATTTTTCAAATCTAAAACTACGAAAGTCTTTTACACAATTTTCTCTTTCAAATGAGATCCATAATGACATACTTTCGAGGTGTCCGTTACGCAAGTATTCACACCTCGTACGCAAGTATTCATCTCTCATTGAACAAGTATTCATCCTCATCGTGTAAGTGTAAAGAGTACATGAAGGTATGGTGGGACCGCACAACCGTGACTTCATATAAGTAGGGGACCACAGTAATATGCGGAGATAAGTGGTGGAATTAGTAGGGAACGATTTGCGAAAAAGTATTCACACTTAACACGAGTTGTATTCATTCATATAAATAAAAGTACTCATATTTGAGAAAGAATTATATATGGAAATATTACGACATTAAGAGCATTAATTATGCGGAGATAGTAGGGTACCACAACTGTCGTCCGCTAAAAACAAAAGAAAACGCGTAATTAAGTGGGGAGACCGCACAACCGCCATCACTAACTACCGTGGGGACCGCATAACCATCACCGTAAGTGGAAATAACATCAAGTATTCATCTATAATACATGAAGTATTCACATGTAATACATCAAGTATTCACCCTGATATATTTTAAAAAAAAACTGGACATATCAGAGCATCTCCAACCCAGAAATTCATTAGAAATTAATTGCCGCTGCCAACTAGACATTAGCAATTAAAGTTAATTTTAATTTCTTAACCCCTCCATCCAAGCAATTGCTTTTTAACCAATTGAACCTGAATTTTAACCAATCAATTAACCAACGTGTCATTAAGAAAACGTTTTCTTTTAAAGCAAATTTGCTAATTTAGAAACTGTGGTACATCCCAGCAATTATATTAGCAATTAACACATCAGATTAGCAATTTAAAAGCAATCACCATTGTAGATGCTCTCACATCCATCTTTTACACGTTTTTAGAGGTGATTTTTTTTCTCCTTTCAATCTAACTAATATTTCTGACGATCTGTGAGGAATTTTGCAAATCTAAAACCACGAACGTCTTCTACATAATTTTCTCTTTAAAATGAGATCCATGATGACATACTTTCGAGTTATCCGTTGCACAAGTATTCATCCTCGTCATGCAAGTATTTATCTATCATTAAACAAGTATTCATCCTCGTCGTGTGAGGCGGAGGCGGAGGCAGAGGTGGAGAAGGAGAGGCGGAGGTGGGAGGTGGAGGTAGAGAGAGAGAGGCGAAAGTGGGAGAGGCGGGTGGAGGCGGAGGTGGAAGGGGGAGAGAGAGGGAGAGAGAAAAGAAATAGAAGGAGAAAATCTACTAATTAATTTGTAGACACTACTAGTTAATTAGAATTGATTATTATAGTTAGAAAAAGAAGTTAGTTAGTTGGAAGAAAAATAAGAGAAGAAATTAAGAGGTAACATATAATTACTCTATTTTTAAATGGACATGGTGATTTAACTTACAGTACTATGTTCCGTTCACTGTGATTATGCCTAGCGTTAGTCAAGAAACCTATACTATATATGTCCCTCTCTATCTCTGTTATTATTTTTAGTATTAATTACTCTTGTATCTAACAAAGTGCTTACGGTCTTGGGATGAAATTGTGGTTACGAAAAGATTAACAAATTTCAATAATTATAATTTTTTTATTGAATATACGATGCGATTTTAAGTACAGTTTTGCAAAAAAAAAATTTATTTTAAACAAGAAACGCATTAAATCCGGGATGACGATAGTTGCACGTGGAGATGGTGCGTCGGTGCAAGAAGTCTGCCCCTGGTGGAACGTCACTGCTACACCACCACCCCTTGCATGACTCACGAGTGGTTGCCTGTTGCCTGTTGGTTGCTTTAGGGGCTAACTCACGGGAAATTTTTTATTGGTAGAAATTAATAGAAAAGAAGAGAGAGAAATAGAAAGAGTATATCAGTTTTTATATTAGTAGAAAGATCTGTAAAATTCTTACCGATTCAAAAACCAGTTTATTTTTTTTCCTTTCATTTTTTTTCTAGTAAAATATAATATTTTTACGAAAATAGATAAAGTATCTTAAAATTTAGATATAATAGAAACATTCTATCTATTTTTTGAAAAACTTTTCATATTTTACTAGAAATATAATATGAGAATTCTCTCCATCTATACATCAGATTTAAAAAAAAAAACTAAGTTTGGATCGGTATAATTCGTACCGATCCGAACTTTTTGATTTTTAGAATCGGTAAAAATCCTACCGATCTTTCTACTAATATAAGAACTGATGTACTCTTTCTATTTCTCTCTCTTCTTTTCTATTAATTTCTACCAATAAAAAATTTCCTAGCTCACGTGTATAATCAGGGAAGAGATTCCAAATTTTCAGAATATATACAAAATCTCTTTTACAAATTGTGATCGTCTGGTACAATTTTTGTTACAACTTACAAACAGCTGGGGTTTTAGATCTGAATCAAAATAAAATGATTTGAATTACATTTTTTTCTTTTAAAAAGGTACTTTATATGATCGTTCAATTTTAATTGGTCAATTCTTATAAAAGTATAGCCCACCACTATGATTATTTTTATAGGAAACTAATGCAGAGCGTGACTCCGTTAGTAATAAAATATCGGTGAGCACTGAGCCTGACTATCTATATAAATAAACTCCTACCTATTTGTTTTGTTTTGATTTTTTAATAAAATCGGGATGGTCCGGACCAAATTCATAATATATAAAAGTTCGGTCGGTTTGGTTATTTCGGTTTTAAAAATTTTCAAACCGAACTAAACCGAAATTATAATTCGGTTTTAAAAAGCAAACCGAATCGAACTATTAAACCGAAAAAACCGAATCATTTGGTCCAAACTAATTCGGTTCGGTTCAAAACCGACTAAACCGGACCCAATGAACACCCCTATGGTTGCATGATCATTTGCTTGGCTATATTGGTAAGCTCTCAAAAGCATATGATTTCATTAGAAACATAAAAAAATTAAACCTGATTACATAATTTGGAGGCTATTGAGTGCATGCGAGGTTCATGGCAATGTTCGACTTGCAGAGAAGTTCGGTAAAAATCTACTTGACAATGACAGAGAGACTCAAGAGAAGGAATATCATCGTATAATTTGACTGGTGCTCAATATATCATAGAAAATGTCATTCTGTGATTTTTAATACTTCATCTTTATATAATAATTTCAATAGATTTTGAAACAATCATAATAATAAGAAAGCTGGTTCATAGATTGGGAGAAAGAGCAAAGTTTTCAGCCTCTGTTCCTAAAACATTAATAAATGTTAAAGAGTTTCCAATATTGAAGTGGCCTACTTTTAATTGGGAAAACATGTCAGGTCAGATAATATATCCGGTTTGAGTATGCTTATCCATTGACCAATGCACGTATGTTATTAAGCATAATTTCAATTTTCATAAATTAATATTGAGTTATTGACATGGCTTTATTCATATATAACCACAACGCACTGATAATTAGTGAGAACTGAGAGGTAATGTCACACTGCAAATAATTTCTTTCACTTCTTACCAATATTACAAATTAAAAAAAAAAACCTAGTACAAAACTGCCCTAACATGCCAGTCTGCCAGGAGACAATATACTTCACAAAGTATCTAGACTAAAAACCTAAAGGGCTCCATATATTTGTGATGAAAATTTCCAAGTAGATTATAGGAAACATACTCTTTTTTCTTCAATGGCTAAATTGATGAGGTTTTGTAAATACAAAAGGCCAAGAGAGCTGGAATCAGAAAGCAGAAAACTGGTGCATGAATGAGGGGGTTGATCTTGTATGCCTTTACAAGAGCTATGCATTGCTGAAAGATGAAAAAAAAACATTGCTAATCAGTTAGGAGCAATCTGTAATTTACTCAAGAAAACTTTTACAGGTGATAATCCTATATAATGGAAAATGTCAACTCAGTCCATGTCAGTATAAGTGTATAGTGTGTATGCGTGCAAAATCTTGGAAGGGCCTGATACTGTGACTATACAGTGATATTTCTCACCTATCATGCGTAATTGGGATATGACCAAATGAGATATTTTGAATGCTCTTTGGATTTTATTCTGTGGTCAAGAAGCAATGCAGGAGGAGCTGTCACCTTATTTTAATGAAAAATGGCAATGGTTTATATTGACAAGTCACACAGGAACTAAAAGTAATTATAAAAGTTGAATTAAAAACGTAAGTACCATCAAGTGTGTCCAGAAAATAGCTATTGCCACCACAAGTAAGAACTTCCTGATCCAACGGCCACTCCAAATACGTTCCTTTTCAGCACATGCCTTTTGCTCTCTACCATAGTCATCCTCTTTCTTACCAGTAAGAGAGAGATAGAATATCCTATACACCATTCGCTCAGCAGCCAAACCAGCCATGACCAGAATTGCTGGTAAAACCACCCAAACAAGATGAGGTAATGTAATAACCATCACATCAGGAAATCCAACTCTTGCTACTTCTCTTATACCATTAAGAGTTGCATCGCTCCAACCTCGGTAAGTCATGAACATAAGATTGCCATCTTCAGCAATTGCATATCCAAAAAACCAAGGCAGTAAGAGCAAATAAACCAAATAAATAAACAAAACAGACCACACTATACTCATTCTAGGAAGCTCTGTGAACAAAAAAACCAAACCACCAATCCAATATCCCCTAGAATTCTTGCCTCTTATATTATGATTCATTAAAGAGAGAGCAAGTTTCTGAACCAGGAGAAACAAAAAAGCAATTGCAAAAAGAGCCCACAAAGCGGGGTAATATATTACGGCCCACTGACAGCCCATCACAATAAACTCTATCCAACTCCAGCTCAATTTCGAATTGAGGCCGTTTATGGAGAATGGTTTCAATGGAGTAGAAATGGTGTCTCCAGTTACATCAGTAGCTTCAATTTTTAGCCAGTACCGATCAGGGGAAGGATCCACAAATGATCTCCAATTCCAAGGTATGAAATACAGTTCCCCTCTACTATTCTCCTTCACTTCCATTTTTTTCATTTCTGAGTCTAAAACCAAGTTTAGCGTGCCAGAACTAGAATCATATACCTTCACTCCAACTGATGCAAGTTGATGTTTTGAAAATACTAGAGCTCTAATTGTTCCAAACTTTTGGGTTTCTTTGTCCTGGCATTTGAAATCATCAGCTGTTGAAACGCGTTGCATTAATCGTGAGTCCAAAGGGAAAGTTGGTAGTATGATTATATCCCTAGAACCATATCTCAAATCTAAATCAACAAATGAAACATCTCCAGAATCAATTGCCAAAATTCTGAGGCTTCTGCGGCTTCTCCAATCCCCCATTTCCCACTCCCAGAACTCTTTAATTTCTTTCTTTTTCTTCTCGCAGCTGTCAGTTTCACCTTTTTCCACTTGGAGAGTAGCTTCACGCATATTAAATTGGAAATATTCATTATGAGACTTTAAATGGTGGCGTTTTAAGTTTTTTCCAAATCTTCCGTGAAGATGACCGCATAGATAAGCAGATATACTATGGTTTAAGAAGACTTCTTTTAGGGTTTTCTGAGTCTCGGTTAATGCTGTGAAAGAAAGAGGGAAATGGCCGAATACAATTTTGGTTACTTGAGAGGTTTCAAATTGATTTGAATTGTCCCATTGTGAAAGGGCTCTATCTAGGGTTTCAAGTAATTGATCGGTTGGGTGACCAAACAGGTTGGTGGGCCCACGTAAGCCTGCAGTGGCTAGTGTTGTGTCAATTCCGACAAATAGATGCTTCCCATCTCTGGTCTGCACTTAAAACTTCTAAAAGTTATTACTTGCCAATAGCTACTTTAGAAAATTTCAGTCCTTTTTATTGCCAAAGATTTGCAATGTGAGATTTTGCGGCTGAACCAGTTAAGGTTGCTGGTTGGTACCAGCTCCTAACCAACTAGGTGCCGATCTGACGTTTGTTTTTTTTTTCCGCAACTTATTCTATAGTGTTTTGTGTGTGTGTGTGAGTATGGTAAGGGATGAGCATTTTATTTGGCCTATTATGTTTGCAGTAACTGAGGTTCACATGTCATGTACAAATATATGTGAGAAAATAAACATAAATACTTGCCTTTAAAGTTACACTCTGAATATCACCCTTCCTCCTTAGTCTTGAATTGATGCTGTATTTCTCATAGAAATCATTTGCATCACCCTTCTCTGGTACGCCGAAACTATCATGGTTTCCTCTTAGATCATAGAATATTCTCTCATCAAGCCCACTGGCCAGAATCACTTCTTTTGTGACATTTTCATACTCCATCCATTCTCTCTCTTCTTGCTTCATTGTTAGAAAATCCTTACTTTTCCCATCTAATGAGAGCACAACAATTGACACAAAAAGAGCAATTTTTTTTTTCAAACTCACTTGAGTCTTACATTCCAGAGAGAGGAAAAATAAAACCAAATGCTGGTTGATATCAGCTTAATTTCATTTCAATGTTTAATTTTTATCTTTTTTTGGTGAAATGGTCAACTGGGACTATTTGAGAGTTAATATGATGTATAAGCACTAAAATATCGCCAACTGGGCTAAACAAAGCACTCTTACAGTCTTACTGGTACAAAAAAACAGTACCAGTATTGCAATTCAAGGGGAAAAGAGGCCAAACAATCTATTAACACTTTACATTTTGCAAGACAGGTAACTCTTATCAGAGAAAACTCAAAGAACTAACAATTAAGTTGATTGAAAGTTCTCCAACTAAGGAAGTAAACAAACCAGTGAGATCGCCGGTGATGAGAACAAGCGAGGGATTAATCATAGAAAGTGCGGGTCCGACATAGCGCTTGAAATCGCGAGCTCGATCAGGGTGGAAGACGCTGAAGTGAAGATCCGATAGCTGGACGACCCACACCACCGACCCGGGTCCGCCTTTCACCTCGATCGCCTCTTTTTGCCATTCGTGGTGCACCGGAGAACCGGTAGAGGAGAGAAACGTCGAGGAGAAGGAAAGGAGAAGTGAAGTGACCATCAGGAACTTCCATTTTTGCGCGCTCATGGTAAGAGGGGTCGACGAAATGACCAAAAAGGCAGGTGGAGTTGAGTCGATGCACGGAGTTTTGGTTAAACTCACGAATCGATGTTAGATGAGTTGCGTGCTGGCTTTTGTGCTGGGCTAATTCCGTTTGTTACTTTTGTGCTGGTGCTTAATTACTGTTTTTTTTTTTCTTAAAAAAAAATAAAAAATTGAAACTCAAATCATTTAAAAATTTAATATTTACGAAGGAACTTGTAACCTCTTGTATAGAAAGTATTATCTTTAATCATTAATCATTACACTAAAAGGCTAATTCTTGTATTTTCGTGAGTTTATATTTCATGGGTATGTTTGGTTGGAATGAGAATAGCTTATTTTTGAGATTAGATTATTCGGAATAACTTATTCGGTGTTTGGTTAGATTAGAATAATTAGAATAGTGAATTCAAATTTTTTGCCTTATTAGTATAAATTATTCCTAAGAATTTTGAGATTTGACTATTTTAATAAGACAAATAATAGATATTCTTGATTTGACTATTCTGACTATTCTGACTATTCTTGTTTTGTGTGATATTTTTGACAGAATATTTTTTTTGGGCAATTTTAATGTGTAGGCTTTAATCGAGATGATATGATCTAGCGGTACCAGAATTGAGTATCATTGATACTCAATTGGTGGATATCCACTATCTAACAACAGAAAAAGAAAAAAAAAAAAAAAAAAAGGGAGAGAGATTCTCGTGTTTCCTCACTGGCTCAATCATCTATATAAAAAACAATTATTTTAATATTTTTGGAAAAAGTGGGATACCCACAGATTTCATTAGAAATCTTAGAACAGTTATCAGAAATTAACTTCAAACAGCTAGAATTCAATCAGAGCTATTACAAAACATAGACAATATCAGTTCATCCCATCAGCCAGGGGCGGATTCAGAATTTTCATCGGGGAGGCAAAAAATATCGAATTGGATTTAAATATCTAATCGGATTCAAATTTATTAATCAATATACTTGATAAAAAATAATATTTTAACTTATACTTTTAAATACTTTGACTTGTAATTTCTGATACTCTATATATAGTTGTTTGAAAGGGGTCCTTAAAGTTAAGTATAGTTCCCTGTATTGAATGAACAAAATCAATAGGCACCTCAGTTGGATATACATATTATCACGTGTTCTTTTGATAAGAATAAGTAAATGGAGATGATTGGATTATTGGATATATTATCATGTATTCTTTTAATAAGAATAAGAAAATGGAGATGATTCAGATAGATGATCCAAATTGAAATACTTCTCTAAAATTGTGGGTGTTTATAACTTTTTTTCTATATTGATTTTGCTTAGTGGTCTCTCACGGATGTTTTATTTTACTATTTCTTTGCTTGCTTGGTTTGTGTAAAAATTTTAAGAGGACGGTTCAAATGCCTTCATTTTTTGTACCTGCACCATGCCTTCATTTTTAAAAACATTAATAACTCAAAATTTAAAACTTAAAAGTCAAAATAAAATCATTGGATATAATCCATGTTATTTTCTTTATGTGCTCATAAAAATTATCACATATCAATTTTGTTTTATGTGAATCAATGAGTTGAAAAATCATCGTCTACAAATTATTCATATTAATATGTTTTTTACAAATTCTTGATGACAACTAAAATAAAATTAAAATATCATAATTTTTACACGTGCATAGATAATAATGTAAATCATATTCAACAATTTTATTTTGACCTTTAAGTTTTAAATTTTGAGTTATTAATATTTTTATTTCTCAATTAGAAGTCAAATAGAGATGTCCATGTAACAGTAATTGTATGTACATGATCCGACTCAAATATTTAGCACACATCCCTCTCCTCTTCTTTCCCTTAAATAATTAACGGTCAATTTCTGCATCAGAAATCCCATTTTTTTTAAAATAAAAATAAATTAAGCTTCCAAAGCACCAACCCAGAACTTTTAAGCAGGATGATGTGAACACAAAACACTGAAATTACTTGTACACATTTAGCTTTCAGAGATGTTAACCCTCAAGAAAAAAAAGTGCTTCATAAGCTCCTACAAAATAAGATGACAAAACAAACAGCAATATATTAAATGAGAACCGATTAACCACCGGCAGAATCTTGCCTAAATAATAGTTCAAAGGTTTATTATTATAGTTTCTCATGAAATGACAGACAGAATTGCAGAACGAGCACAGGTAAAAGTGGGGCGAAAATGAATTATGGGGTGTCCCAAGGCTTGGCCTCAGGGATGGCAACGACCATGTTCTGATGCTCATGCGTCAGCACAACCTGGCACCCGAGTCGAGCATGCTTGTTCAACATCCGATTGCGAGATGCACGCGTCAGCACATACCTGTTTACATGTCAGAACTGTCACTCAAGTGAAGTTAGTATTAAAATAGTGCTCATTTTGGAGTAGAATTAGGGTGTTCTTAAGCTCACCAAGCCTCTTGGTGAGCTTAGCTCCAAAAACTATTTAATTGACTTCAAATTACAAATCCAAACCGTTGAAACCGATCTACTTCACGAGTGATGCATTGACATGCAAAGTTTTTAAATTTTCGAATTAATTTAGTATAAAGTCAAGTGGTCAAAATTAGAAGGTTTATATATTTAATTTTAATGCATTCATTTTTTGAATATTTTTTTACCGCTTGGTTTTATACTAAATTAATTCAAAAAATTAAAAACTTTGCATGCAAACTCATCACTCGTGAAGTAGATCGGTTTCAATGGTTTGGATTCACAATTTGAAGCCAATTTGATAGGTTTTGGAGCTCGCCAAGCCTCTTGGTGAGCTTAAGAACACCCTAGTTCTACTCCTCATTTTGCATGTGCATCATACTGTTTTAAAAATTTAATTCTACCATATGTACAATGTAGTGCCTCATATGAAAGAGATACAACATTGTATCTGATACTTCTAATCAAAACAACAGATAATCACAACTTAGAATTAAAGGAAAGGGATAGTACAAATAACAGTCAACATCATTTCACATGTTTTGTAAAGTGGCAGAGAACCCCAGTACCAATTCAAGTCAGTTGTAATTTTAACCCAAACAGACCATTTGGAAATGCAAGGTAATTAACGTAACAACATAATTGTCAACATTTTAAGCAACACTCACAATTTCAATCACCATAAAGTACTGGATTGGTGTTATTTATATATTAAAGCCTGAAGAAAACTCTAGTTTTAGTTGCAAATAAAAAAAGAAAGACAAGTCCAGGGCCTTGGTAAATTGCTTAAAACAGAATTACTAGAAGACGGTAAAATGACTAAATGCAAAAGTAATCAACATCCAACTCATATGCTAGCTAACTAACTCTGATACTAAATAAAAAGGCGACAAACCACAACCAAACAAAATTTTGGCTGGAATTATAACGCATCAAAGCAAAGAAGCAAGATGAAAAAAATGATCCACATGAACGGTGAATTGTTATGTAAAGTCCGCGAATTGGTTTTACAGAGACAAAAGAAAGAAACAAAGAAAGATGAGAAGAAGAATAATCTGCTAAGTTTTGCAAACATTTAGTTAACTCGTGCCAAGATGTATCCCATTGGTACTAGGATTCAATGTCAGCAGCAGTATGTGGTTAAAACCAAACCATCTAGAATAGAAGTTTTTTGAAATTGAGCTTAGTAAGCAAAATACATAAAAAGGCATGTAGTTTGAAATTGAATCTTTCTTCATTTTGAAATTATTTTTTACTTTTGAAGTACAGGATAAATTGACATGAACAACATAAAGGGTTATTTAAAAGCTATAGCTTCTTTCATGTCAGGCATCAGCGCCAGAATAGATGACCAAATGGACCAAGCAACCCGCTAGAAAATCAATAACAAAGATTGGAACATATTGGACTCAATGTGGTATTAAGCTTAAGAGCGATACAGTACAGTATGGTAAAGCATCCAGTGGTACAGCCCTGAACCTAACAGCTTAAAAAGGTAACATGGTATTCCAAAGCAACAGACCTCAACATTTAGATTTCCACTTGTAACCACCTAAGAGTCTAAGAGCTTCTTCAATTACTTATATTATAAATCAACAATACCTCTCTTCATAGCTGGGTTCAGGCATCTTCTCAAGCCACTCCTGAGCAATGTGCACCTCGCACTCAGCCGAGCAGGCCTCGATCTCCTCCAAGCGGTGCGAGGCGGGGTCGATCAGACCAGCGTTTGCCAGAGCTCGGAGCAGTGTCTGACCAGTTAGCCCCACCACCTCGCGCTTGTTCCCTTCAAAATCGATGGCGAAGAGACGCACGATCCGATCGGAGACTTTGGCGGAGTGCGACGCGGCGGCGGAGAGGGAGGAGGTGGGTCTAAAGATCTGATGCTTAGATAGGAGCGAGATAGGGGCGCCGATCCGGCGCAGAGAGGCCAGTGCCATGGCTAAGGGTTTGATCGTGGGTTTCAATGGGAGAATTCGGATCGGTGCCGGTGGAGAGAGAGAATGTTGAGGTGCGGGGGAAGAGGTAATGCTGTAGGACGAGTAAATATTTTAACAGAACAGTTTTGGCTTCATGTAGAGCACGAATCATATGCAGCTCTGTTTTGATTCTATAGTCCTTATACTGCATGAAGCCAAAACTGCTCTGTTAAAATATTTACCTCAGGATTCCTGAGAATATTGGGCTTTGGTGGAAACCAGGCTTTGCTTAGACTTTGTGAGCTTTATTTTCTTAGGCTTTTCTGAAAGCTGATCCGACAAACTAGAATAATTTGTTGGATAGTCAATCCCAAGTTCCAACAAAAATTTTAAATGGAGGTCAATTTAAATGGAGCATCAATCCTTCCTTACGTTTCCGTTCTTTTCATTTTGCTACTGGTTGTGAAGCATGGAGATTTTTACAGGTACAAGAAACCATTGGAATCTCACTATTAATTCTATGGCAGCAATTATAACAAGTTTATTGAGAACAAGTTCCAATAGTGAGTTTTGCATCCTCCCAGTCATTATATACATGTTCTGCATGATGAACATATCATATCTATAAAAGATAATGAAAGTTACTTTACATTACTTTTATCATTCAACAAGTGATTCAAATGTCAACAACCTAAATTTAATGGCTCTTGATGCTCATCGAATGATACTCAAATTGCATGATATTAAATTGTATGACTCGTAAACATATCAATTGAGTAGACTAGCAATTTATTTATCTTATTTTCTAAAAGGAAGAATTCTTTGAACTCTGACATTCATTACAGTGTCTTAAAAAGGAAAATATAGAAAAACAGAGAAAGATGATTAGGTCATGTTTGGTTACAGAGTAAGAGGTGGAATAAATCTCTTACTCCATACTTAAGTAGTCAAACGAAGAGTAAAAAAAGAGGAGTAAAGTGGAGTAAGAGTTGAGTTAATCCGGAGTAAGTTATTTTATTTTTTTAGGTGGATTAACTTATTCCACACTTACTCCGTCCGTAAGTCCTACTATCATAGACAAATGCTTATTTTTCAACGCCTTACTCCTCTAGACGGATTAATTGAAACCATGAGCTAAACTATCAAACGAGATGTAAATATGTGGATTAAGATGGAGTAAGTCATTTAATCCTCATTAACTTTACTTTACAATCAAACAATGCTAAGTCGTAATTAATGCATAAGAGACGAATCTGAATAATAGTGTTAAAGAGAGAGAGAAAACTTTTCATTAACATTAGTACTTACTAGCTTGAAGATAAAAATGACTAAACTAAAGAAAACTACATGATGAAAAATGGTCATGAAATTAACAAAATATCAAAGGTTATTTTAATCTCAACTATCCATTTTGTTTAGCACCTAAATCAGGTGAATTCATCATCTGAATATAACTTCAAACGTAAAGTATTTTAAATTTAGAGTGAGATTATGGTACTTTGCAATGCGCACATAGGTTCATATTATGGTCATTTGCAAAGTTAAAGTAGTCGATCCGAACCGTTTAACATGATCTTCATATGAAAAAGAATTAGGAAACCAAATTTTATATTTTTAGAATACTTTTACTTTTAAATAGGTAGAAAATCATTATTTTTGAATGGTCCAGAATCATTAGATTAGGTGGTTTCTACCTATCAAGAAAGAATAGTAAAAATATTCTAAAAAAATATGAAATTGATCTCCAAGTAAATTTTTATGAGACGTGATAACTGCCTCCCAGACTCAATCTCCGGTTAAATCTCCAACTAGCGACTTTTGACCAGGACCACCTTTTAGAAGGTCACTAGTGCATTTACAATTGGCGCTTATTGGCGCATGCAAGTCTTTAAACCTACGTGTGCAAATATTTATACATAACATATAAAAGTATTTATACCAAACATACTAAGTCTTTATAAATACTGAACATATCAACTCTTTATAAAGACTTGATGACTCTAATTGTGCTTTAATTTGAATTGGAATCTTCTATAAATGTTCTATGTCAAAAGTATTGTAAAATATTAAAGATTTTAAACTTTAATTAATAACAATAAGACTTTATACCTATCATATCAAGTTTTTATGCCCAACATATTTAGTCTTTAAACATAACATATTCAGAATGCAAGTCATTAAAAAGTTAAAAGTGCAGGCTTCATACATATCATATCAAGTCCTTAAACCTAGCATATGAAGTATTATATCTAAAATATGAAATATTTAAACCTAGCATATGAAGTTTTTATACATAGTATATGTATATCAAGAAGAAGAAAAAAAAGATGCGAATATAACTCAAAAATATTTCATCATGAATCTCATTTGAAAGAGAAAATCGAGTAGAGGACATTCAAAGTTTTAGATTAGCAATATTTTTCACATATTGTCAGAAAAAAAAATGAGATTGATCAGAGAAAAAATAGTGAGTGAAATGAATCATTCTTTTTTATAGTTTGAGGGACAAATCGGATAATAAAAGCGTGAAGACCATAACGTTTTTCTATTTTTATATAAAAGTCATATTAAACAGTTAGTTTGAATTGATTCTTTAAATTTTAAAATACAAATATAATTTTATAACACTGTACTACATAAGTATTGCAAAACACTGTAATCTCACTCTTAAATTTGATTTTGAAAATTTACACCAAACTATTTTTTCTCACCGATCAGCTAACGGGCGGCAAATATTGCAAGCATTCGCAGAGCGACACAGGCAAAAGATAAAGAGTGAGGCTACGGTACTATGCATAGCACGGATTGGTCGGTACTACGGATCAATATTTTTGTTTTCAAAATTCTAACGGTCGATCCGAACCGTTCAACATCCACATGAATATATACTTGCAAACTAAATTTTATATTTTTTTGAATTTTTTTACTATTTTTTAGATAGGTAGAAAATCACTGTTTTTTTATGGTCCAGAATTTTCAGATCAAGTGATTTTTTGCCTATCTTAAAATATAGTAAAAAGTTTCGAAAAAATATAAAATTTAATCTGCAAGTACATATTTATGTAGGGATCATGTTGAATAGTTCGGTAATTTAGGATCGACCGTTAGAATTTTGAAAACGAAAATATTGATCCGCAGTACGGACCAATCCGTGCTATGCATAGTACCGTAGTCTCAAGTGAGACTACGGTACTATGCATAGCACGGATTGGTCCGTACTGCGGATCAATATTTTCGTTTTCAAAATTCTAACGGTCAGACACTAAATTACCGAAATATTTAAGTACTCTCCTCTGCGGTCACTCTGTTGTGCAAGTTACCTCACAACAGAACAAGATAAGATGCTCCCAAGATTTCGATTAGACTGGGTGCACCAAATTTTATCATATTGGTTTGGATAAGTTATTAGTTAAAAACAAAATCAAGCAAGTAAAACTTATTAACTATATATCTGTACTAAATGTTATTAAATAATAGACTAATAACATTTTTTTTTAATAAATATTATGTACTTTTGAATCTTTTAGTGCATTTGTAAAAGAAAATAATATCCTCACAAAATAAAAATAAGTACTATTAATTACTTAAAGCATTAACTCTTCAAAGAAATATTATTCCAGTAATTAGTTTACAGAAATGATATCTTGAAAGTGTAGCTAATATTTTAATAATTATTTTTTTAATATGAACTAATGAACATACCAATCTCTCGTAAAACAATATTTTTTTTAAACATGCTTTGTCAATTTTTTTTCTCTAATTAGGACCAAGACATGCATGTCTTGTGGAGCCACAATTTTATAAAAAGAAAAGAAAATGATTTCCAACAAGACTCAAAGGAAATAGAATGATCAAAGTGAAGTAAATACATACATTATAAAATTTATATTGTTTTTATTCTAATTTTCAAAATTGTAGACATGATGTTGAAATATTTTATTATCCTATAATTATAGCTTTTGTATTCGGAAGATTGAAGGGAACATAAAAATGCCATCATTTAAAATTTGACTATTTTTTTGGAATAGGACAAGAATAAAATATTTTCAAAAAATAGAAGGAATATATATATGCTAATAGTATTGTTTTAGTAGCACGCTTTGATATTAGTATTTTGTTCTTTGGCTAAAGTATTGCTAGAAGGAAGTGTGATAGTATGGAGAGTATACGATGTATAGTCAGTTTTTTTCATTTTACTCAATGGATGTAACTCTGATAGCCTCTATCAGTTTTTCAAAAAAAAAAGATATTAGTATTTTGTTCCATTCGCATTTAACTAATTTTAAATTGTGAAAAATGCACCATAATAATGATGAGTTAGTTTTACAAAAAAAACAACAAAAAATATTTTTCATTTCTGCCTTAAGAAGGAATTTTTTTTATAAACCATAATTAAAAAAAATATTTTTATGAAACCAACATGATTACTTTTTTTTTTAGAAAAACTATAAGAACCGAAATGCCATTTCGGTCCGAAATTTTTTTTTTATTCCGAACCGAAATGTCATTTCGGTCCGGTCCCTTTTTTGAATTTTCTGCGGCGACTCATATGAAAACTTGTGAAACCAGTACCACAGAAAATTCGAAAAGGGGACCGGACCGAAATGTCATTTCGGTCCGGAATAAAAAAAAATTCGGACCGAAATGACATTTCGGTTCTTATGATTTTTGTAAAAAAAAAAAGTAATCATGTTGGTTTCGTAAAAAACAAAATTTTAATTATGGTTTATAAAAAAAATTCCTTAAGAAGCGACCCTCGACTTAATTTGGTGGATGAAGGAAAAAAATATATAATTCCTCTTTTTTTGGATTTGACGAAAATAAAATCAACTAAGATAAAAATACAAGTCTATATTAATCTACCCAAGAGATAATGCGTTTATTATCTCTAATTTCAGAATTCCAATTACATGGGAAAAAAGAAAAACGGATCACGACGTGTTACACCTAGAGCAGCCAATAAACATGCCTTTAACTCAATCAGTAAACCCTGAGGCGCGAAGGTAACCAACCTTGGCGTCCTCTCTCTCCCTCTGTTTTACCGAGAAAAAACGCCTGATCTTGGTGCATAAGTTGAATCAAAGAGGGAAACGTATAAAAAATTAGAAATTATAGGCGGGACCCGGAGATCAGTGTCTGTAAAGGTCTTCTTTTGGAAACACTCGGAGAGTAGGAAAGAGGAATCTACAGTACATGGTCCCACCTGTCGTTACTGAATCATGCCAGTTGTGGGGACCTCTGGTAAATAAAATTGAAGGCTTAAACCCTATTAACTCATTTCCATTAAGCTTCCTCCATCGTGTCTCTCTCCCTCTCTCGTTCCTCTCGCCTCGCCTCAGACAAGTTATTGGATAAACTCCGGCGCTTGAGCGGTTAGAGGTTGTCAAGGTGCGTGCGTGTGTGAGTCGTTGGGTAATTATGCAATTGAGAGCGAGAGTTAGCGGTTTATGATATTTTCGTTATTTTGTTTGGTTAAAGAGAGATGGATTTTACAATCTAAGACTAGATTGATATCCTCTTTTCTGTTATATTATTTATTTTGCAATGGAGTATGATAGGCCGTAGGATTTAATTTGTCTTTGTTCTAGCAATTGTTGATATTATTTGTTTGTATATTTCTTTTACACATTGGGGAAATCAAGTAGTACAATGCACTCTCAAATCTCAATTCTGAAGGACAGTTCTATAAATAGAACTTTCCCTATTATATTGGATCCTATTTATGTCTGATAGAAGTTGTGATATACTTATGTTTTTCCTTTTAGTTTGCCTATATTTCTGGCCATAATTTGATAGTCGTTCCTATATAAAGCATCTCGCCAATTTATTCTCTTAGGTCATTAATTTTTTTTTCTCAACATTGAACTCCCAATTTTTCAGCAGCTCCTTTTAATTTTCGCATAAAATATACAAGGATGGAGATAACTAGTAGAGGAAACAGCCTGAAGCAGCAACTGGCTGACGCTCTTGCTTTTACCGAGGTGATAATTACACAGTACTCACCTTTTAAAATTTGTTCATTAAGAAGTAACCCCTCTTTCCAAAACAATTGCTGAAAGAATTCTCCTATAATCAGGTTCCTCTACCTGAGATGAAGAAGAGAGATTTCATCTCCAGCCATGACTCTGGCCAGAGTTTGAATTTAGCAGAGGATTTGTTGTCTGGGGCCTCGTTCAGTGAGTTTTTTCACCTGTGCCTAGGTACCATCACATAGCCCTACTTGGTTACAACTGAAAAGTTTTAATTTGGCTCCCTTTTTCTTTTTCTGTCTGGCAGGATTCCCTTCACGTCCTCGATCAAAGCCATCATCAAATCCCGAGAGAATAATTAACAGAGATCAGATTCCACCGATTACACCAAGTAAAAATGAAAGCCAAGTTAACATAGATCAGATTCCACCCATTACACCTTGTAAAAACGAAAGCCAAGTTGCAAATTCCGAAAATAACGATCAAGAAACCAACTCAGCTCAGAAAAAACAAAAGAGAAAGAAATACAAACCAAAGGTGGTAGATGATGGGGCAAGCGGTAAAAAAACAACAAAATCAAAACCAGGAAATTCACAATCCCTCACTCCAGACTTTAAACACACAAATGCTAAAACTCCAACAACTCTTGACCTGAAACATGAGGGCCCAAGGGCCCCAATTACACCTGAGCGTAAACTGACAAATCATGAGCCCCCCATTGAATATAACACGAAGCCCGTAACCCCCGAAGCCCCAGTTTTATGTGAACTTAAATTGACAAATCAAGAGGCCTCAGTTGCATGTGAATTGGAGCCCGAGAGTAGAAGGTTTCCCAATGGAGATGACTCAAAGCCTGAAAAGTTAGGAGGCCCAGATACACCTGACCCCAAATCAGGCCTAAAACCCTTAAATTCGCCTGGATTGACGCCATCTTTTGTGAGGAAAAAAAGATGCCCTCGTTTTAATAAGGAGAAGAGCACCACTGCTGCAGAGCAAATATTAGAGAAATCTGTGAGAAGGCAACTGCACTTTGGTGTTGAGGATAACACAGAGCTAGTCAGTTCTGAAGAGATCATCACTGGTACAAATCCAAACCTGACCAAATCTAGCAATTCTGATGATGCCATTGAGCAACTAAAACCACTACAAGAGGGATTAAACTCTGATCCAGAGGCTGAGAACGAACCAGTCATTCAAGAAGAGAACACCTCCGTGACAACTCAAAGCCCAGAGAATTCTATTGGCATTACTAGTTTGGATGGCCATAATGTGGTCAAGCCAGTACCATTAGTAGCAGATGGGTTGAACTTCATTCTAGGGGATAAGACTGAAGCAGTTATGCATGGAGAGATGCATGCTGGTATGGATTCAAGGCTAAATCAAGGTGAGACAGGAAAAGTCAATGGCATGCTGGAGGAAATTGACCGGGCAGGTTTGAAGGATTGCTTAATCCATCTAGCAACACGGCGTCTCAGAGGTAGAGGTGTTAAACGGGGAAGGGCAAAACAGTCACCCAAATTAAATTTCAATGACATGCTGGAGGAAATTGTGTCGAAAATGACACAAATGAAGTTGTATGAGAATGCTATTATACCTTATATGGAAAAGAGGGAGAAGTATAGAGGAATAGTAGCACTAGATGAAGATTCTTTGATTGAGTGGAATCTTTTGATGGGTGAAGATAACGGTGGCTCCAACTCAGCTCCAGGGCTAAATCCAGAAAGAGAAGAGAAATGGAGGACGGAAAGGGATAATTTTAGAGATCTGGCGGAATGGTTCATTGCCAAAATGAAGCTCATTCAAGGTTCTTTTTTCTATTTAGAACCAATTGTTTTCTTTCTGTGCACATGATGAGTCAATACTGAAAGGCCAGGTTCATTTTTTTTTTCCATTGCTTTTCATTGTTATTGCCTTTACTAGTTCAGTCTTTTTGTGTACAGCATAGTATCCTTCAGCTTTGGAAGAAAATAACAATATCGTTTTGGTACCTTTTTTTTAGGAGTTGAACTATTGAAAACAAGGCAACTTTTTAGGGATAAATGAGCAAATAGCCCCTGAAGGAGCCCATATATTAATCTAGTAAGCAGTAAATGTAGGTCCTGTGTGCTGAAAGATATTAGTGCCACTCGAACTTCTAATTTTGGCCCTATCTCAGTTTTTCATATATCACCCCTGCATAAGAATTTACAGTCAGTGCTTGTGTTACAGGGAATAGATGTTTTTCAGAGTGGAAAGGATCGGTGGTGGACTCTGTTGTTGGAGCCTTTCTTACTCAAAATGTTAGCGATCAACTTTCAAGGTAAAATTATAACTATTTTGAACTATATGTAGTGCACCGAGCTCATGTGGTATCAACTTTGTCATAGATATTAATAGCTTTTATTATGGATTCTGATCCTAGAATAGATGTCATTTCTTTCCTACAAACCCAATTAAATGCCAAATACATGCATGGAAATGAGAATGAAATATACTTATACCCAGTTATTAGATCGGGCACCACTTGGTCAAGGTTTTGCCTTTTATGTTAATTAATGGAGTTTAGCAAATTGTTCATTGTTTATTTTGATTTAAAGCTCTGCCTTCATTTCACTATGTGCGCGCTTTCCTCGACAGCAAGATGGGCATGTAACTTGGCCAGACAAGAAGTTTTCAGGTAAGTTGGATTAGGTGAATAGTGAACTATTAAACTACCACGAATTCCATAGGAGGTATCAACTACCAGGTTAGGTCCACTAGTGCTTAGTACTAAGAGGCATCAGATCAGAACCATTCAGGTTCAAACTGGATTCCAATTTTAATCATTTTAGTACAGATAATGACTTTCATTTTTTTTTTCAGTATGTTTGTTTTTCATTATCATTACCACAGTCATTGTCGCTGTTATTAATTCATTATCATTATCATCATTGTCATTATAATTATGATTTTATTGTTGTTGTTTATTATTTTTTTTCTTAGTGGGAAGGTAAGTATTTGGTGTATTGTACTCTTAAGTGAGATGGTAATTGTACTGTCTTGCTTAGTATTTTTTTCATTCTTTCATCTCTCAACTTGGACTGCGCAGATTTTGAGGGGACAAAATCGCATCTAATCGATGAGCCAACCTCTGCTGCTGATATTGCTGATCCCCACATCGAGGGTACACCCCAAAAGGTACCAAAAGGTAAAACACCTCAAGAATTTACAAAAGAAGGAAGTGGGTCCCCCAAAGTGAAGAAAGCTAATGTACCAAAGAAGAAGGGTCATAAGGTTGGGCAAGAGGACATTGACTGGGATGCCCTCAGAAAAAAGTTATCTTGCCACGGGCATACAAGAGAAGGGAGAAGTGTGAAAGTAGAACATGCGGCTGATTGGGATGCTGTCAGACATTCTGACAGAAGCGAGGTTGCCAAGGCCATCCATGGTCGTGGCCAGGGTAATGTTTTGGCAGAACGAATTCAGGTATATTGAGTTTTTTTTTTATCTTACCTTTGCATTTTTATTTTCCTTCAGTTGAATTTATGAGTTATTCTTCAGTTGGGTGTAATTTGTTTGCATGATAGGAACAAATTCTTTATTTGGGAATTCTTTGGCAATCACAAATATCTGGGTTTTGGTAAAAGTTTATAAATTTGTTTTACAAAAGTAGTAGTTATGCAGTTGTCCTATCAATGCTCGATGATAACACATGTGAGAATCACATTATTGCCATTTGATCTTATTAAGAGAATATTTTTTCAGCATAAGAAAGATGACAAAAGCAATAGTTTAATGAATATAACCAACTGAAAAGACTAGGATTATGAAGGCCTTAGCACGTGACTGGTACAAACATCTCATTGGAAAAGTAGGAGGATAGCCTTTTTGAATTTCAATTGTGGCTTTCAGCCATTCCTCATAACCATGTTTATATTTTCCTGTGAAATAAACATTGAATGTTGTGTTTTTGGATGAAAATCTTTGATTATATTGTTAATAAATCAAATGATGCTGAAATGGATGATTTATTTGCTGAGTTTGAAAAGGAGTAGATACTCAAAAACTGAACGAAATGTGAGTTTCTGCTGAACCTTGTTACTATGGTATATTATATGCTCTGGGGTTTTGAAGAATCTAAGGTTTATGTTCTCCAATCTGAGGTATCTGGTTTAGGCAATTTTAAGGTTATAAGTTTTGGGGGGTTCAGAATTTTTCTCTAGAAAAAAGCCTAGGAATTGTGACTCCCTGGATTAATTTATGGTGTTTCAAGTACGTGCACTGGTACATCCTACTTTGTACTGTACAGTTCAATGTATACATGTTGGTATCTACTTTATTTTTTAGCATATTTTCTCTGTTTTCTTAGGATTTTCTGAATCGGGTAGTGAAAGACCATGGCAGCATGGATCTTGAGTGGTTGAGAGAAATTCCCGGGGACCAAGCCAAGTAAGTCCATCTTTTCTAAATTGTTTTTTCTATGCAAGATTTTTTGTTGCGCATACTATTTCTGTTAGTAATTTCCCAAAACAGCCATTTCATCCAATGTTATAATCAAGTATTTCACAGACTATTATAGTTTTAATTTTCTGTTAGAACCTCATTTAATTTGAATTAAAAAATGAGACCTGTCTAAGCTCATAGAAGAAGTAATTGTTTGTACGGCTTGGTACATACATTTAATGTTGGCAATTAATTTATGAGTTGCCAGGGATTATTTACTGAGCATATATGGATTGGGTTTGAAGAGCGTGGAGTGCATACGTCTTCTGGCTCTTCATCAAGTGGCTTTCCCGGTTAGTTCAAGACAATAATATAAGTTATTCCACCCTTTTCTTTGGTTCTTCTTGGTACTTTGGGTTAATTGGGCTTTTGACTGAACTTAAATGGAAAAGGTGGATATCGCTTTAATTGTTATGTTTTGTGAATTGAACCTGAATATTCCTGTTCTCTGATTCCACTAGGTCGATACAAATGTTGGTCGAATATGCGTGAGACTTGGGTGGGTCCCTCTCCAACCTCTCCCCGAGTCTGTGCAGATACATCTTCTTGAAATGTAAGAGCCTTTTTCAATAGAATGTACCTGAAATAAAGCTCTGTACAAATTGGTTACCAACAATATAATTTTAATGTTTCTCATTATGCATGCGAAGGTATCCTGTAATGGATTCAATTCAGAAGTATTTGTGGCCTCGGCTGTGCAAGCTAGACCAAGAAACACTGTAAGCTTTTTTCCCTAGTCAAATTTGTGGAATAATTTCCTGTTTATATACCTTTTAATAGTGCAAATTTTCATCTAACTTTTCCGCCCCCTCCTCTTCCTATTAAAGAAAATTTCTTACACTAAATTTGTACAAAAGAGCTTGATTAGGGAATGTCTATTGTTGATTTCTAGGGTTTTAGGAAGCAAGAAAGAACGAGAGATTTAGAAAAAGAGGGTTCAGAGTTAATTCTTCTCTCTGACTCCTCATCTATTTCTATTACGATGTTTCAAAATTACAAAACAGTCCATATAAAGTTTAAAACCCGGTGGCTGATCCATATATATTTCTTCCTCCAAAGATCCATGAAGGAAAGCATTTTTCACATCTAATTGATAGAGTTCTCATTTTTTTCAAGCAGCAATGCAAAGTAAAATGCGTACCTAATTCAATTTAGCCACCGGAGCAAAAGTATCATCATAGTCCATCCCTTGTGTTTGTGTATACCCTTTAGCAACCAATTGAGCTTTGTACCTCTTAATTTTACCGTCAGGTTGAAATTTCATGGTATACACCCATCGACAACCATCTTCTTACCTTTAGGGAGTTCACAGACTTCCCATGTCCCACTCTTCTCAAGAGCATACATTTCTTCTTCCATTGCTTTTCTCCAAGCATCAGATTCCAAAGTTTCCCTAGCAGTCGTAAGAATAGATATTGTATCACATAAGGTAATAAAGGCTTGAAGGGGTTTAGATAGGTGAGAATATGAGGCATATTTACTAATTGGGAATTTGATGTTTCGTTTACCTTTCCGGAGAGCAATGGGTAGGTCAAGATAATGTGGCAAGAGATCTGTGTTACCCTCCTTGTTCTGTGACATTTGAAGAGGTTGGAAGTACCACTTCTTGTTTACCTCTTGTATAGACTTTCATCTCAGTGGGTTGAGGTTCTCTATCCTCACTAGACAAGTTTTTTATAGTGTTTGGATTGAAGACATACTCTAGAATTCTTCTTCCTTTTTAGTTAGGTCTTTATAGAAGCTATTTTCACCAGAATTTAAGTACGGTTGATTTTAAAAAAATGTGACATCCATTGAAACATACCTACGTTTGGTGATAGGATCAAAACACTTGTACCCTTTTTGAAAATTTGAATATCCAGTAAAAACACATTTGATAACTCTAGGATCCAATTTGTCATGCATAGTTCCCTTCGTGTGGACAAAACAATGCAACCAAAGACCTTTGGAGGTATGGAAAATAATATTTGATTTGGAATCAACAATTTGAAGTGGCGTCTTTCCATTAAGAATCTTTGAAGGCATTCAATTTATCAAATACACAGAAGTCAGCATTGCTTCAGACCACAAATACTTTGGCACATTCATACCAATCATAAGAGAACGAGTTACCTCCAGTATATGTCGATTCTTTCTCTCAGCTACCCCATTTTGCTGTGGAGTATAGGGGCAACTTGTTTGAGACTTAATACCATGCAACTCCAAGTATTTCTGAAGTTCAGAAGAGAGACTCTCTTCCATTATCACTTCTCAAAATCTTGACAGTTGCACCATATTGAGTCTGAACCATCTTGTGATATATTAGAAAAATGGAGGCAACTTCACTCTTTGATTTTATTAAGAAAATAGTGGTATAACGAGAACAATCATCCACAAAGCAAACATAATATTTATATTCAAAAATAGATGCAACAGGAGATGGACCCCAAACATCACTATGAATAATTTCAAAAGGAGTAGTACAATGATCATTGATTACAGGATAGTGACTCCTGACCTGTTTAGCTCTAACACAAACCGTACATTTAAAATCTTTTTTTGACTTTGAAAGTTCTGGAAACAAAATACACAACTTTGTAGGATGCAAATGACTAACATATAATGAAGAAGTTCTAGACTTTCCAATTTAGAACAACCTAACCCACAAGATAAGTCTTTACTCTTGGATCTTCAAGAAGATACAATCCATCATTTTCATAGCCACTCCCAAGGAGGTTGCCCGTCATCAAGTCCTGAAAAATACAATGATTTGGAAAGAAAGTTACACTACATGGTAAGTTCTTAGTAATGGCACTTATGGAGAGAAGATTGACCGGTAAGTTAGGTACAAATGAAACTGGATTAAGTGTGGCAATAGGGGTAGAAATGGATCCTTTTCCAACAATTGGAATTGAAGAACCATCAGCAATGGTCATTGAATTGGGCTGGTTATATAAATGGAATTTTGAGAAAAGGTGTTTCATACCAGAGTAGTGATCAGTGACACCAGTATCTATTACCCATTTTCCACTAGAGGATGCTAAGTTGGCTGATGCATGAGAACTTTGTTAAGCATCAAAAACTTGAGACATGCCAAGTTGAGATCTGGAGAGACCAACTTTTAACTCATCAAGTTGTCTCTTCAAGTCATGATATTCTTGCATTCCTATTGTCTGTGATGTACCTTCTCCAACAGCATTGAAGGCCCTTCTTCCTCTTCCAATGTGAGGTGGCCTTCCAACTATATTCCAACACTCTTCCTTGGTGTGCCTTATTTTGCCACAATATTGAGTTTGTCACGATCACCGAAGGATCTACCACGTCCTCTTCCTCCTTGGTTGAAACCTCTACCTTGACCTCTCATAGGTACATTCTCTGCCACCATTCCTACCTTTTCAGTCTCACCAATAGATGTTTCCATCATTCGTTTTCTTGTTTCCTCACGCTGGATAACATAATATACTGACCCAATTGGTGGAAGAGATAATTGAGCAAACACCATACTCCTCACACTTTCATATTCAGAATTTAATCCCATGATAAAATCAAACACCTTATTTTTCTCTCCAGTTTGAACACAATTTGGACATGATTTTTCACATACCTTAAGTTTATTCCATAGTCCTTGAAGTTCTGAGTAGTACTCTTGCACTGAACGGTTTCCTTGAGTGCATTTTCGAATACTCTCTTTGATTTCAAACAACCTTGCATCATCCTCTTTGTGGGAATAAGTTGCCTCAATTGCTAACCACATGTCCCTTGCAGTTGCTGCACCTAGGAAATTCCTTCCCAACTCGGGTAATATAGTATTGTTTATGACAGCCATAACACTATAATCGATTGCCCTCCAGTCAGAGTACTTTGCATATGTTTCACCTGGTGCTTTTATCTCTCCATGAATATACCAAGCAATCTACGTCCTCCTAATGCTATGAACACTGCTCTTGACCAATCCAAATAATTTGATCCATTAAATTTGATAGATGTTAGATCTCCATGGTACACAACCTGGGCAAAATTGGTACCAGTTCCAGACCCAATTTCATACCGGTGGTCGGACCAGATTTTTCTCTTGAAATTTTTAAGCTCATCTTCTCAGTTCAACAAATTTAGAGAATATTACCTTTGTGATTGTGTGTGCACAACCTGAACAAAGTAAACACACCGATATCTGTTGCGACTCTGCTTCTCTTGGAGCAGTTTCAATCAGCGATTCAGCCTCCTTAGAGCAATTTCTGCCTCTTTTGGGCAATCGTACTCTCCTTCTTGGAGCAATTTCTGCCTTTTTTGGGCAATTGTACTCTCTTCTTGGAGCAATTTCGGTCTGTGTCACACTTCTCCAGGCGGGCCTCTTCTTTTGGAACAGCCAGCAACTTCACTTCCACCGGCGACTTCACTTCACTACACTTCCAATAATCCTTAAATCCCAGCGATTTCTCTCTTATTGAGGTAAACAATCTATTTTCTACTTATTTGGGATAAGAAACGAAGTTCAATCGGGTTGGATCGTAGGCTCTGATACCATGTTGATTTCTAGGGTTTTAGGAAGCAAGAAAGAAAGAACGAGAGATTTAGAAAAAGAGGGTTCAGAGTTAATTCTTCTCTCTGACTCCTCATCTACTTCTATTACCATGTTTCAAAGTTACAAAACAGTCCATATATTGTGTAAAATTACAAATGTATCCCTATTACCATGTTTCTATTAAACATGGTAATAGTCCATATATGGATTGAGTTTATATTAAACACAAAAGGCACAATAACAACTCTATTTCTCAACATCTATTTTCTCAACATCTATGATTGAGGGGGGCAACTTCTATGCTTTTGGGGGTTTCAATATTGTATGGTCGTGCAATGGTATTGTTGAACTTTCTTGATGTTTTCTCTAACAAACAATAATATTTGCAGGTATGAGCTTCACTATCAAATGATAACTTTTGGCAAGGTAAAGCTGATATCTTTAGTTATAGGTAGCAGATAGTTCTCAGTTTCTTGTTAATGTAAATATTAGAATTTTTCTCCAGTGCAACACATTCTAATAGAAAAAAAAATATATTAGAATTGATTTCAGCCATTCCATTAACCAAGGGCACTGAGAAGATAATTTATTCAGTTTTGGTTTTTTATGTAACAAGTCTAATAGATTGGATTGTGAGAATTGATAACTGAGGATATGTGTGAGGTCCAAGGGTGCCAGCTTATATTCTCTCAGTTGATTCTGTGGATTTAATCTTGAAACATATATCTTGTAGATATTTTCCCTACAAAATGAGCTTAATACCCCAACAGTAAACTTACTAATTAAATTAACCATCCGATAAACCAATATGTGGACTTTAGCACAACCCTTCTGTTTTAAGAAAGTCAAAAAGTTACATGTGGACTTTCATAATGTAGGTCTTTTGTACGAAAAGCAAGCCGAACTGCAATGCATGCCCATTGAGGAGTGATTGTAAGCACTTTGCAAGTGCTTTTGCTAGGTATTTTACTGCTATTTTGTTCTATTGGATTGTTTTATTGCATGTGTGATTGCATAACAAATGAACTACATGCAGATAGGTGCTTAATTATCAATATATCCTTCAAAGTCTATAATTGGTTGAATAGCACTGATCCTACCTGTGCAAAAGCCTCAAAAGATTATCAATGAAAATAATATTTGAGAATCCAACAACTATGTTGTATAGTCCGAGAAGCTAGTGTGGCAGACAGAAATCCATCTCTAGTAGCATCTAAATCTATTTCTCGTGTCTAACTATTTAAGTTGCTTTGTTTAATATTCAATTTAGTGCTAGGCTGATGTTGCCTGGGACTCAAGAAAAGCAAGGAAACAAGGTAGTAATTTGGAACAGATCCCCAGCTGCCTTTGAAAATGCAAGGAACTCATTTCCCAACCCCACCGATGTACCGACAGCTCAGTTTGCAGCCTTGCCCCGCAGTTCAAATTCCGAGCCTATAATTGAAGAACCAATGACTCCAGAAGAAGAGCAGAGAGTAGACGAAATACCTGATATAGAAGATCTCTGTTTTGATGACCCTGACGAGATCCCGACAATAAATTTAAACATGGAGAGTTTTGTCAGGAACATTGAAGAGCTTGTCAGGGAAAATGATTCAGAGCTCCAGATTGAAGATATCTCCAAGGCGTTGGTTCTATTGCCTCCTATTGCAGCCTCAATTCCACCACCACAGCTGAAGCACTCACGCCACCTTCGCACTGTGCATGAGGCGTATGTTATTAATCTATGTCATTTAAAACTACTATTTGTTGGCTTTTTGTTTCATTTAAATATTGCAAATAGTTGTTTCTTTTAATGTTTGATGGTGTTTGCTATTTATTTTTTAAAATTGTAAATTGGGGCCTTGCTAATTGTGTCTCTTCTGTAGTTATGAGCTCCCAGATGGACATCCTATTTTAAGCTGGGTGAGCATCTTATTCTTTTTCAGATCAGTTATCTTCTTTATCCCTGTTAAGTTTTCTAGAAAGTATTATCACGGTGTATTTGGTTTTGATATGTTCACTTTTTAATTATCGTGAACTCACAGTTGGAGTTCGAAGAAAGAGATCCAGATGATCCATCTCCGTACCTCTTGATACTATATTCACCAGGTGTGCACCTCAACTATCTTAATCTCAATGGATACCTTCAGATGCAGTTGTAGTGGATTTTACTGGAACTTCACTGAGAATTTTGGATAGTTACCATAAAAAATCTAAATCAACCATATACAAGCAACAGAAAATAAAAAAGAGTGTACATGATTTATTGTGAGCTGAGATTGTTTGGTATCCTCTATAACTAGTGGTGCTTTTATGTGTGTAAAATATTGCAGAAAAAGAAGTTGCAGATTTCAAGCCTTGTCTCTGTAACTCATGCAAAGAGGCGAAAAGTTGCAATTTCCTTTCGTCGGAGGAGGAAACTAGTTATGTCAAGTGCTCATTAATGGTACTGCTATGTTTTCTTTTACAGAAATGCCTATTTTCTTCAAGCTTTTTTCTTTCAAAGAGTAGGGCAAAAATTAGTATGTGAATATTTACTAAATACTGTTTCTTCTTGCATAAGTAGATACCATGCCGAACTGCAATGAGGGGAAGCTTTCCACTGAATGGCACATATTTTCAAGTCAATGAGGTACAATTACATTGACTCTTGCATTAAGTTCTATGTAGAAAGGATATACTCTGGATGTATTTGATTATGGTCTGTTGTAATTTCTTTCAATGCATTGCTCTAGTGTTACATTATATGCCAAGAAATTGCTTTATCGGGTAGCAGCTGTAATCCTTTTACCCTGGAAAGCCAACGGAAATTGAATATTTAACATATGACAGTATAAAATGAGAAGAAAACAAACCCTTGGCCCACGAATCAAATGCCAAACTAGAAAATACTGCTTACTGATGCACTACCAAATCATGATACTGCAATAAATTCATGAATTTCATTAGCATTACATGAGGTTACACTGTGTTTGTTTAATTTAGTACACATATCCTAAATATTACAATAATCTTTGGGCAGTCATCTTAGCCTTTTTATGTCGTGAATTCATTTAATTGATTTCATAATTTATGGAAGAACTTTGAGCTTACTCTTCTCCATTTTATCAAATAATGACGATGACTTCCATAATATACTGTGCAATTGAGGGTTCTTGTGATTTGTGACCTAAAAGATAATCTGTTTACTTTTTAACCTTGAATGATGAATGGTGATTTAGTGATTCTAGTGCACATAACATGCAGGTCTTTGCTGATCATTGCACAACTCGAAACCCGTTAATGGTTCCTAGAGAAGAGATTTGGAGGTTGAGAAGGCGTCCTGTTTATTTTGGTAGCACAGTATCATCTATCCTGAAAGGTAAATTAATTTTGTTCTCGAAAGTTACCTTACTCATAGGGTTGTAATAAATTCACTTGTACTGATATCACAGATTCAATTTGCAGGTCTACCAACAGATGAAATACAGTATTGCTTCTGGAGAGGTACGAGTATAAAACATGCATTTCTCCTTCTTTTTTTAAATTTAAATATATTGAATGAAACACTTAGAACTTCACTTGACAGGTTCTCATTGTGCCCATTTTTTTACTTGCTGACACACATTTTCTCTTTCTTAAATATGTAGAATGAAATTTTAAGAGTTCACAAATTGATTGGTTCTGTTGTGCCCATTTTATATTTTTACCTACTGGGTTTTATAGATAACTTGATATCAATGGCCTTTTAACTAATTGGTTAAATTGTTGATGTTGAGCAATAATTCTATGGATATTTTGTGGGTCAATTCCTCATTGATAGCATACGGAAAAACTCGGCCTTGTGTATTTGATCGATAAAATAAAAGATAAAAAAAAATGATTTTTTCATGCAGGATTTGTTTGTGTGAGGGAGTTTGACCGAGTGACCAGATACCCGAAACCTTTGAGTTCATGGCTTCACATTGCACCAACCATGAAAAAGAAAATTCAGTCGACACAATGATACAACGTGTTTTATGCACAGTGGGGCGCATCTCCTTTATATGTAAATTATTTATGATTTTCTTTTTCTTTCATCCTTTCATCGTCTTATCTTGATTTTATATCCTTCATGGCCTGATCTACGGTACTTTATCATACACGAGTGTGTTAATTTTTTTTTTCCCCTTGTTTTCTGTTCAATTTAACATGAGATTGACCTTAAAGCTTATGAACTGCATGATAACGATCGTACTACATCTTTCTTCGTTTGAAATTTGGATTCGAGTAGGTTCTTTGGGAGGGCTCTGTGCTACAAGAGTTGGGGGTCCATTTAGATTTGTTCGCTCACTGTTTACTTCTAGAAATTTGCATTTTTTAAAGGGACGAATATATTTATTATAGCAATAATAAAACATTCAATATATCCAATTTAAAAAAGTGTGCTATAATTTGACAGAACAACCATCTGAAAGTGCTTTCCACATGCTCCGGAGGAAAAATTGATGCGAAATACAACCCGTACATGCGCTAACGTGTAAACAATTAATTCGAAGGGGATATTGTCATTATTGAAGATTCAATTTCTAATTTTTTTCTAAAAATTAATTTATTTTCTTAAATTTTATTTGTATTAATTTGGTCCTTCAATTTACAAAAGAAATTAAGTGGTTCTTAATTTTCTTTAAAGAAGCATGAAATTAATACCTGAAATTTTATTTGTCAAAAAAATCTAAGTTAGTTCTTTCGAGAGTAGCCCATAAAATGATTAATTTGGTTATTTGAAAGATGTTGAAGAAATTAGGGTGGACTACACCCATTGTGTTAATATTGCGGAAGGCTGTGGATTTAACCCATCAGATGTTCAGGAAACAGTCCACGAAGATAATATGGAGCGGGCTTTGAACTAGAAAATAATTATAAATAGTGAAGGGTCATCATTAAAAATATTATCATTTGAGTTCGGTTAAAATTTCAGCGAAAGTTATAATAACTTCTAAACAACCCGGTCTGTTTTTTTTATTTGTGAGTCATGAGGTCGCAATAAATTCTAAATAGTGATGCGTCATTATTTATAATAATATTTACTTAAATGTATATAAATTATTTCTTAGAAGTTTTTCTTTGGATAATGTTTTGTGGATTATCTTTATTCTTATATTAAGCACGTAGATGTCATGATCCGCCAACAGTTGTGATTGAAAGATGAAATTTTGATTTGAATATCAGTCATTTGATCAAATAGTCTACCTTATTTTAATTTTATGCATATTTTTGATATTTTTTTACGTGTAAAAGTCCAAATTTATTTAGATATGTACTCGTTACAAGTTTATTTAGTCTGCATTCTTTTTATCTTGATTTTTTTCATTTTTTATAACAATAGATAAAAATTTGTAAATAAATTATTTCTTCTTAGCTTTTCTTTTCTTTTCATAATTAATCATTTTAGACAACCAAACTAAAGAATACAATCATACGATAGTGATTTTTCCTCCTTTCTGTAACCTCTACTTGGCCTTGTAAACCTCATCTACATTGTAAATATTAAAATTCAATCAGGAAAGCATTTAATAATTTAATTAAATATATCATACTATTATTTAGTATATGTATATGTTACTCTAATTTTAAATCATATAGTTCATTTGAAATTGGGCATATATAGAAACATCTCACTAATATATATATATAGAGCTGGACTTAGCTAAGCCATGGAGTAAAACGCTTTGTACTCCACGCCATATTTTTATTTTGAAAATCCAAACTACCGATCCGAACCGCTCAAGTTGTTCTCCATATTGAAATGTGCTTGGAGACCAAATTTTACATTTTTTGGAATTTTTTTACTATTTATTAAGCCACTTTGAAAATCGTTGATCCGGATGAACAGTAGCAAAACAGTAAAAAATTCTGAACCAATGGATCAGCGATTTTCAAAGTGGCTTAATAAATAGTAAAAAAATTCCAAAAAATGTAAAATTTGGTCTCCAAGCACATTTCAATATGGAGATCATGTTGAGCGGTTCGGATCGGTAGTTTGGATTTTCAAAATGGAAATAATGAGGTGTGAGCACCAAGTCGTTCTACTCCATGGCTTAGCTAAGCCCAGCTCTATATATATATATAGAGGGAGAGAGAGAGAGAGAGAGAGAGTGATGCTACGGTGCTTTGGGAAGTAAATATGGTGTTTTACTTCCCGCTCATATCTCTATTTTCAAAGTTTAAATAGTCAATCCGAACTTCTCAACATGATCTTTATATTGGAATGTGATTGGAGACCAAATTTTACATTTTTTGGAAAAATTTTACTATTTTTTTAGAATTTTTGAAAATCATTGTTTTTCTGAATTTTTTATTATTATTTTATTTAATGAAAAGCTGATTTTCAAAAATTCTAAACAAATAGTAAAAAAATTAAAAAAATGTAAAATTTGGTCTCCAAGCACATTTCAATATAAAGATTATGTTGAGAAATTTGAATTGACTATTTGAAATTTGAAAATAGAGATATGAGCGGGAAGTAAAACACCATTTTTACTTCCCAAAGCACCGTAGCATCACTATATATATATATATATATATATATATATATATGAGGAGGGTTCAAATGCCTCCATTTTTTGTGCCTCCACCATGCCTCCATTTTTAAAAACTTTAATAACTCAAAATTTAAAACTTAAAAGTCAAAAGAAAACCGTTGGATATGATCTACATCATTTTTATCTATGTGCTAATAAAAAATTATCACATTTTGATTTTGTTTTTATGTAAATTAATAAGTTGAAAAATCAACGTCTATAAATTATCCACATTAGTACGTTTTTTACAAGCTCTTAATGACAACCAAAACAAAATTGAAATGTCATAATTTTTTACACATGCATAGATAAAATGATGTAGATCATATCCAACGGTTTTATTTTGACTTTTAAGTTTTAAAGTTTGAGTTATTAAAGTTTTTAAAAATGGAGGCATAGTGGAGGCATGAAAAATGGAGGCATTTGAACCCTCCTCTATATATATATATAGGAAATGGCTAGCATGCTACGCGTAGCATAGAGGGCCTCCGTGCTACGGCTCAATATTTGAGTTTTCAAAATCCTAACGGTCGATCCGAACCGTTCAACATGATCTCCTTATGAATATGTACTTGCAAGCCAAATTTTATATTTTTTAGAATTTTTTTACTATTTTTTTAGATAGTTAGAAAATCACTTGATTTAAAAATTCTGTACCATTCATATCAAGTGATTTTCTACCTATCTAAGAAAATAGTAAAAAAATTCTAAAAAATGTAAAATTTGGTTTGCAAATACATATTCATATGGAGATCATGTTGTATGGTTCGGATCGACCGTTAGAATTTTGAAAACTCAAATATTGTGCCGTAGCACGGAGGCCCTCTATGTTACGCGTAGCATGCTAGCCATTTCCTATATATATATATATATATATATATATATATATATATATAGAGTAGAACTAGGGTGTTCCTAAGCTCACCAAGCCTCTCGTGAACTCAACTCTAAAACCTATCGAATTGACTTCAAACGACATTTCCAAACCGTTAGATGTTCAATCTATATTAAAATGTGCTTGGAAACCAAATTTTACATTTTTTGGAATTTTTTTACTATTTATTAAGCCGGTTTGAAAACCGCTGTTTTTATTAAAATTCTGCACCATTGGAAAACAGCGGTTTTCAAACCGGCTTAATAAATAGTAAAAAAATTCCAAAAAATGTAAAATTTGGTCTCCAAGCACATTTTAATATAGATTGAACATCTAACGGTTTGAAAATGTCGTTTGAAGTCAATTCGATAGGTTTTAGAGTTGAGTTCACAAGAGGACTTGGTGAGCTTAGGAACACCCTAGTTCTACTCTATATATATATATATATATTTAAGTTTCACCGTTGAATATATTACTTTCAAATAATATCATAAAAGAATTTGTGAGCATTGCATGATGCCCATACCATTCTATTTGACAAATTCGTAAGCATGTTGGGTGTTATACAAGGTTCTAAATAGCGTTTATAGCGTCATAGCGGGAAGGCTACAAAAAAAGCTATAGCGAATAGCGTCGCTATAGCGGAAGCTATGCCACATAGCGTTTTTTTTTACATTCCGTATATTCAATATTTGTACTAAATATCAACATTATCTAAAGTCTCATAGAACAATAAATAACACCAAAGTAATTAAGAAATTATAATATTCATATTGAACCCGTACAAAATCCAAATTGCGGTTCAAAATATCCATAGTAATATTATAAACTATCGATTTTTCCTATTAAAAATATCTTAAGCATCATGATTCATGACATAATCTATTTTTTTTCTATTCAAATTTCAATTTTGGTTTGGACTTTTTTTCTATTCAAATTTCAATTTTTATTCCCAATTTCAAATTGATTTATCTATAGCAAGTAGCAACAAATTCAATTTCGGTTTGAGCTTTTTTGAGTCTTTATTTAAAACCCATATAAATTGCTTAAAAAAAGTCCATATTGTATAGCGGCCGTAGCGCAAATAGCGGACCGCTATCACCGCTATAGCGGCCGTAGAGCAAATAGCGTATTTTGATGTCATAGCTTAGCGTTTGGAGTCCAAAAACGCTATAGCGGCGCTATTTAGAACACTGGTGTTATACGCTTTGTTTGCAAAAAGACCAAAGATCCTAAGTCTTCATTGTTAGGAGATGATAGCGTAATTTGAAAATGTAAACGGTCCTGATCTGATTTTAACGCTCATATGATTGAAGTGACTTCCCAAAGAACGAAGATGTCAAGAGAGCAATGCAAAATCAATTTCAAACTATTTTTACAAACGTTATTTCATACCCGACAAGTTACAGTTTTTTTGGGTGAATATTTTAGTCTCTTTTTATTTTTTCTTTGTAATAATTTAATTTCTTTTGTTTAAAGTTTTTAAATGTGGGAGAAAACAAATTTTCTAATAAATTATATTGTGTAGGGTGGCAAACTGGACATGTTGCTACTGACCTGTTGCTACAGATAGGAACAAGAATAATTTTATTATACATTTTGTAAGTTTTCTTCTTCTAGAATGATTAATCTCTTCCATATTTTTAATATTTTTTTAAGTACATATGTTCTGTTGAGATATAGATATAATATTTGTGTTTGGATACAAATTTTGTAAAATAGATCTGACATTATATTTGATTTTCTCTAATATTTTGTTGGTAGGAAATTATAGAACTTTTACTCATTTTATGTTTATTATATCAACATAAGAGCTTGCTATACATAATTATTATCTATTTAAAGTATAAGGGGGTCACACGACTTCTATTTTATTTTCATATGTAAGTTGTGCATTTTAGATTAATCATGCTAAAGGTATTCAATTGAGTTAAAAAAGTATGAATAAGAAGCAAATTAATGCAACAATTTATAAATAAACCAGAAATAATAAATTGTAGTTCAAAAGTTCAACGTAACTTACACTCTTAAGTAAGAACATATTTTTTACTCAAAAATAGTTTAGTATATTATTCAGTGTTTTAAAATGCGATTGTGTTCATGCATCATATGCGGAAATACATATATGATTTTACTATGCATTGTTGAAGGAATACAGAAAATATAAAACTAATTTATAACGTAAGAATTATTTAACCTAGTGATTTGTGCTCTTTATCATATTTTAAAAGTCATGAGTTCTAATCTCCTTCTATACAAAATAATTTTTGGGTTTTTTCAAATACGTATGGACCGCATATGCGCTCGCGTGACTAAAGTTATAAAATCCGTAACTCATATTTGAAAATGCATCACAATGGTAGATTTTAAAGGATAAGTAACCATTTCTGACAACCAAATTAAAAGATGCAATCATACCATACTGATTTTTTTCTGGTATCTTTTAGTTGGCCTTATAAATCTCATCTACACTGTAAAGATTAATATTGGATCAGGAAAGCATTTAAAAATTTAATTAAATCATACAATTAATTATTTAGAGCATCTACATCCCAGCAACTCAAATGAGTTTCTAAATAACTGTTAACCACTTTTTAGAAATTAAGGTTTCTAAAGTTTCTAATTCTCACATTCCTGAAATTAATTTTAGAGTTTCTATTATGCCACATCAACAACAAATTAAAAAGGATAATTAATTTGAGCCAATCATTTAGCCAATATGGAGTTTATAAACAGTTTCTTAATAAGAAATTTTACTGCATAGTTTCTAAATAAGAAACTCTCCCACATCCCTAAAATTGGATTAGAAACTGCCACATCAGATTAGAAACTCTAATAATACCAGGGATGTAGATGCTCTTAGTATATGTATATATGTTACTCTAATTTTAAATCATACAGCTTATTTGCAATTGGGCATACACATGGACTTCTCACTAATGAATATATGACGTTCAAATAATTTCAGAAAACAATATTTAATAAGCAAATTTGATGTTATACGGTTAATTTGTTTAAAAAAGACAGGATATCCTAATTAATTGAAAGGAGATGATAGCGTAATCTGGAAATGGAAACGGTCCCGACCTGATTTTGACGGTCCTTTGCTTGAAGTTAGTTACCGAAGAACAAAAATTTCAAGAGAGCAATACAAAATCAAATTTCAAACTATTTTTAATTGCGTTATTTCAATGCCCGACAAGTTAGCAGTTTTTTTGGGTGAATATTTTAGTCTCCATTTTTTTCTTTGTAATAATTAATTTCTTTTGTTTAAAATTTTTAAATGAGAGAGAAAACAAATTTTCTAATAAAATATAGGGTGGCAAACTGAACTGTTGCTACATACTAGTATGAAAAAGAACAATTTTATTCTATAACCTCCAAAACGTAGTGAGGCTAGTACGTAGTAATTTGAAACACAACTACTTACCAAGTAATTGTTCATATACAACACTTAATCACGAACCAAGTCCATAGAGAATTCCTCTCAAAAAAAAAGTCGATAGAGAACGAAGCTATTGTTGTGTTGTACACTAAAGAACAAAAAAAAAAAACAGAGTTTTTTTTTTAGGATCTATCATCTATGTCCTTATTTGCCAGTGCAATAACAAAGTTCAGGTCTTGAACTAAAACCTGTTTACAAAAATCAACTTTGTTCAAAACATTTGAGCCCTAAAAAAGAAACAATAAAGATAAAACAGCAAAAAGGAAACGAAAAAAAAAAACAAACTGAAACTGAAACAGTAAGTACCAGTAAAACTAAGAAAACTAAAGAGAAAAACAAATACTTAGAAAAAGTCAAACTGAACTGAACTACTCATTGGTATTTTGGAAGCATAAGAAAAAAAATAAAAAAATAAAGACAAATTGATGCGCTGACAAAAATAATAGAGTAAAACTAGAGTGTTCTTAAACTCACCAAGTCTCTTTGTGAGCTTAATTAAAAAATCCGTCAGATTGGCTTTAAGCGACGCATCCAAACTGTTGAAACCGATCTACTTCACGAGTTATGAGTTTACATGTCAAATTTATAAATTTTCAAACTAATTTAATATAAAGTCAAGCGGTCAAAAAATGATGAAAAATGAACACATTAAAATTAACTTATAAACCATCTTTTTTTTACCGCTTGATTTTATACTAAATTAGTTCGAAAATTTATAAATTTGACATGTAAACGCATCACTCGTGAAATAGATCGATTTCAACAGTTTGCATGCATTGTTTGAAACCCAATAGATTTTTGAATTAAGCTCACAATGGAACTTAATGAGCTTAAGAACACCCTAGCTAGTTCTACTCAAAATATTATAAGGTTCATGGTTCATTCAAAGGTTGTCATATTGCACGCCGCCATCCCTGATAGTATACTGCTATGCGCGCGCGCACATAGTTGATGTTTTAATTTGCTTTGACAAAACTCTTTGATTCTCTTAATCAGGGCTTGACACCCTAACTTATTTATAAAGGAAAAAAAACAAAGAAATAATATGAAAATAAGATTTACATTTGTGAACCGAGTAATTTGTATGAGTGTTGTAAAAAAAACAGTCATTTAATCCGACTAATCAGTAGTAGTTGGCGGTGACCAAATTAGTTATTATTTTGTTTTTCTGCATTTATTTGTTATATATACTATATTTTGTCCAGTTTTATATGAGTTTTTCTAAAAATAATTAATCCGGCATTTCTTTTGTGAAGTTTGAGGAACCAAATAATAGTTAATTCCCATTCCTCTGGCACTTTCTTTAAGTAGAGAAAAATAAAATTTGGAACATCCTTGTTTTCTTGGAGAGGAGAAATCATGTGGCACGAAAGGAATTGGTAAGATCTTTTTCTATGGAACTCATCAATCTCGTGTCCAAAAAGCTTTTCAAACTCTCTGATTTTGTTAAATTTCGTGTTGTTTGCAAAACATGATGCTCCTCTGCCTCTCTCTCCTACTATTTCTGTAACTCCCCTGACTTATTGAGTACATACCATGCATTTCATTTCGAGTAAAACTAGGGTGTGATGTGCTCACCAAACTCTTTGGTGAGCATAACTCCATAATCTATCGTATTCACTTCAAACGAGATGAATCCAAACCGTTGAAACTGATGTACTTCACGAGTGATGTGCGTACATGCAAAATTTTGAATGTTTCGGATTTATTTAGTACAAAGTCAAGCGGTCAAAATTGATGAAAAATGAATGCATTAAAATAACTTCTAAAACTTCATTTTGGATCATTCATTTTTCATCAATTTTGACCACTTGACTTTAGACTAAATTCAAAAAATTCAAAATTTTGCATGTACGCACATCACTCGTGAAGTATATCGGTTTCAACGGTTTGAATTCATCTCATTTGAAATGAATCTGATAGATTATAGAGTTATGCTCACCAAAAAATTTGGTGAGCGCATCACACTCTAGTTCTACTCTTCCATTTCGGATTGAATTGATTCTGATGGACAATCCGGATCTATTATGTTTCCTCGAAGGATTGGAAATTTGGAATTCAAGTTTACAATGACAAGTACATGGGGCCCTACCGGAGGATCCGTATCCTCTTAGGTACTTTAAATCTCAACCGCTTTGGGATTCGGGCTAGAGCAGGGCAGTATTCATGCCAAGTTAAAAAGAACGGCTCGGATGCACTAATTGTAAAAGATTTCCTTATCAGTAACGGAGAGGATGTAAATTCTCTACCGGACAGCTTGAGATTACGTAGGCAAGCCGCAAGCGGACAATTTCAAATGATGGCATAATAAAGGTTCTCCGTATAAAATGTGGAATATTTTTTTTGGACTATGGGGCTAAGCTTAAACTAGTCAAAAAAATATTCATCGAGCAAAGTGTATCACTTAACTATATATGGTATGGAAAGAGTAATTTCAAATTTATTCAAATTTACTGCTTTATCTTATATAACTTTTATGATACACGAGGATGGTTGAAATGCTTTCATTTTTTATGCTTTTATCGTGTCTCTATTTTAAGAACTTCAATAACTTAAAATTTAAAACTTAAAAATCAAAATAAAATCGTTAGATGTGATCTATGTTATTTTCTCTATATGCTCATACAAAAAAATTATCACATTTTGATTTTGTTTTTATGTGAATCAATCATTTGAAAAATCAACGTCTAGAAATTATCCACGTTAGTTCGTTTTTACAAGTTCTTGATGACAATCAAAACAAAGTTTAATAGGAGTACACTGGATACCTCCAGTACAGCTGCCACTGGAGATGCTACTTAGCTTTAGTATTAACAATATTTAGTTAAAGCTGTAGTTCGTTAAAACAATGTAATGTGAGGTCTATATATAGACAGCGATGTATTCTGTAACATTTCAGATCAATGAAATAAAACAATTCAATCCAATTACTCTCCAATTCTATTTCTCTTTATGGTATCAGATTACGCCATGGTTGATCCTCCTATTCCTCCTAATTCCGGTATTCCTTCCTTTACATCTGACTCTTCTGTCACTTCCCTACCTCCTTCTCCTGAGCCGATCGTGGTTCTCAATATCCCGATTGCAACCAAATTGACTAGGTCGAATTTCTCAACTTGGAAAGCTCAGATCTTGCCAGCTCTCCATGGCCATGGGATCTACAAATACCTTGAAGAACAGCCTTGCAAGATTCTTCTTGATGGCCAGCTCACGGATAATCCCCTTCATGCGCACTGGAATCGCCAGGATCAGTTGCTGCTCAGCTGGCTGCTTTCTTCTCTGACGGAAACGATTCTTGGCCAAGTTATTTCCTACAAGACTTCCGCTGACCTATAGAGGACGCTACAACGTACTTTCTCTGCCTCATCTCATGCGCGCCTATTTGAGCTCAGGCGATCTCTCCAGACTGTGACTAAGGGAGGTGCTTCTTGTGGCGATTTCGTTCAAAAGGTCTGTGCAATTGCCGATGAGCTTGCTTTTATCGGGTCTTCAGTTTCTGAAGAAGATCTCATCTTGGTGATTCTTGGCGGCCTAGGGTCCGAATTTAATTCCCTTGTCCTCACGGCTAATGCGAAGGATGATCTCTCTCTTGCTGATTTACAAGCGATGATGTTTAGCCACGAAGCTTTGCTTCAATCTCAATCTGGTGGTACCTCTTCTTCTCTCTCTTCTGAACTTAATCCCACAGCCTTTTACTCTAATCACTGACTGGGTTCTGGTAATAAACCCTACAACCCGAAATCCAACCAGCGTGGGCATTACCAAAATAGAGGACCGAATTATAATAGGGGCTACCAACAGAGTGGAAATCCAAGGCCCAAGGGTATGCCTCCTCAAGGCCCGAGACCGACAGGTCCTCTTTTCCCCACTTCTAGGCCGAACCCTCCATTTTCTTCTAACCGGCCTGTTACTTAGGATGTCACTGGGTCTAATCCAGACAGGAACACAATTTGTCAAATCTGCTTTAGGCGTGGGCATTCAGCTCTTATCTGCTGGTATAGGTGTGACTTGAATTACACAGCTTCTCAACCAGGTTTTCAAGCTCATCTAGCTCAACCCGAAGCTAATATTGCTCAGCCTTCCTCCACTAACTCCGGGTCCGATTGGTACTTGGATTCAGGTGCAACTCATCGTGTCACAAATGATCTTAATAACCTTTCTTCCTACATGCCATATGACGGGTTTGATGCGCTCCATATTGGTAACGGTACCGGTATGCGTATTAGTCATACTGGTTCATCTCAATTAACCATTTCTAATTTCACCTTTTTATTGAAAGATGTGTTACATGTACCCTCTTTTACAAAAAAAATCTATTGAGCCTCTCCAAGCTTTTAAGTGACAATTTGATTTTTATTGAATTTGTTTCTTCTTTTTGTGTGATTAAGGAGCATCGCACATCGAAGACCCTTCTTCATGCTAGACTACTCAATGGCCTTTACACCATCCCTCTTCTTCCTTCTTCTCCTCAAGCTTTCATTAGTGAAAGAGTTTCTATGGATCTTTGGCATGCTCGTTTGGGTCATCCCTCGAGTTCTACTACTCTCAAGATTTTAAAATCACATGCTTTACCTTGTAATTCGAATAAAATGACCTTGTGCCATGATTGTTGTTTGGGCAAGAGTCACAAATTACCATTTTTATCTTCTTCTTCTTGCTCTACCTCTCCTTTAGAGCTTATTCACTCCGATGTTTGGGGTCCCTCTCCCTTACTATCCAATAATGGCTTTAGATATTATGTGATTTTTATTGATGATTTCTCTCGTTTTACTTGGATTTATTTCTTACATTCCAAGGATGAGGTCTTGCATGTGTTCACTCTTTTTAAGGCTCAAGTTGAGAATCTTTTAAGTGCTTCAATCAAGACACTTCGTACGGATGAGGGTACGGAGTATAAACCGATTACACGGTCTTTTCCCTCTATCTTTCATCAAACTACATGTCCTCGCACACCCGAGCAAAATGGCATGTCGGAACGTAAACACCGGCATATCATTGAGTTAGCTTTATCTATTATGTCTCATGCGGCTATCCCTTCTTCTTATTGGGATGATGTATTTTCTAGTGTGGTCTTTTTGATAAATCGACTACCATCATCCAATAATCTCTCTTCCCCTTTCTACTCTTTATTTCACAAGTCACCTGATTATGCCTCCTTGCGGTCTTAGGATGCCTTTGCTTTCCCTATACCCGACCATACAATGCCACAAAGCTCCAATCATGTTCGCTTCCGTGAGTATTTCTTGGCTATACAAACTCTCAAAAAGACTACAAGTGTCTTCATCTCGAGTCAAATCGGCTATATATTTCTCGGCATGTAATTTTTTGATGAATTAACCTTTCCCTTTAAATCTTCTGTTTCTACTACAGAATCATCAGGTTCCAGTTTCTCTAGCTGGTTGGCGCTCCTACCTGAAGCCCCTCTACCAAATGTTACAACTTTGCCTCCTCCAACAGCTGCCACATCCGATCCTGCTTCTATGGTGCCTTTACATTCAAACTCTGGGGAGTCTCTCATTGGCCCAACTCAAATTTCGGGTCCTTCTTGTGCAATTCCTCCTTCTACAGCACCTCTCCCGATTGGCTCCTCTCTATTTTCGAGTGCCTCACCAGTTGTAGCAGATCCCACCTTAGCTTCTCAAGCTGTTTTTCCTCCTTCCCTGTCGGATCCTCCCAGAGCTGTAGCGGATCTTGCCTTGGGTTTAAATTCTCCTATGCGCGCCACTCCTGTTTCTCAATCTCTGTCTAATCCGAGACCTGGCAACACTGCTGTTTCTCACTCGAATTTGAACCCTGGTCTCTCCAGTCACCACATGACCACTCGTACTCATGATAACATGCGCAAAATTTGGGTTTTCCCAGATCATGTTGCTCCCTTGGCCGATTCATACCTTCAAACCGAACACAAAACATATCATCAAGCCAAAGATCATGTTCATTGGGTCGAGGCTATGACCAAGGAGTATAATGCGCTTTTATCCAATGACACTTGGGATCTCGTTCCACCTTCACTCGAACAAAATGTAGTCGGCTGTAAATGAGTGTTTAAAATCAAACGACGAGCGGATGGTTCCCTCGAGCGTTGCAAAGCTCGCTTAGTAGCAAAAGGCTATCATTAAGAAGAGGGTGTCAATTTCTTCGAAACCTATAGCCCGGTTGTCCGACCTACAACCATTCGCATAGTGCTCTCGATAGCTCTTTCTTATGGATGGGATATTCGCCAATTGGATGTCCAAAATGCTTTCCTTAATGGCTATCTCAAAGAGACCGTGTTCATGCAACAACCGCCAGGTTTTATTGATTCTTCTCGCCCCAATCATGTGTGCCGCTTATCCAAGGTGATTTATGGTCTCAAGCAATCGCCTAGAGCTTGGTTTCAAACATTGAGTAACTCTTTACTTTCTCTTGGTTTTGCTGCTTCTCATTATGATCCTTCTCTTTTCACTTTCTTCTCTCATGGCACTACCTTCATCGTTTTAGTCTATGTTGACCACATTATTGTTACCAGGAGTAGTCTTGATAGTATTCACTCTCTCATTCATTCCCTCCAATCATCTTTTGCCCTCAAGGATCTTGGCTCTTTACATTTCTTTCTTGGTATGGAGGTCACCAAAACATCACAAGGTCTCCACCTTTCTCAATCAAAGTACATTAGAGATCTTCTTACTCGAGCCAACATGCACCACTCAAATCCGACCCCTTCTCCTATGGCGTCAAACACTTCTCTTTCTCAATTTGATGGTGATCCGTTCAATGACCCGCATCTCTACCGATCACTTGTGGGTGCTCTCCAATACGCCACATTGACTCGTCTCGACATCTCTTTTGCGGTCAACAAAGTCTCGCAATTTATGCATGCCCCTATAACCTCCCATTGGGCTGTGGTGAAGTGCATTCTTCGCTACCTACGAGGCTCTATCTCTCATGGTATTACCCTCCGCCCATGTCCCTCTTTCTCTCTTCATGCATATAGTGACTCGGATTGGGCCGGGTCTCCCGATGACCAGAAATCGACTTTCGGATTTTGCATCTATTTCGGCCCCAACATCATCTCTTGGGGATCGAAGAAGCCATCTACCGTGTCTCGATCAAGCACGGAATCCGAGTATAGATCACTTGCGGTTGCTAGTGCCGAGCTTATTTGGATACAATACATTCTAGCCGAATTGCGGGTGCCTTTGCCTCTTTGCCCTACCTTGTGGTGTGACAACATTGGTGCTACGTACTTGGCAACTAATCCAATGTTTCATGTGAGAACCAAGCACGTCGAAATTGATTTTCACTTCGTACGTGACCGAGTGGCTAACAACTTGTTACAAATCCGGTTTATCTCTACTCGGGACCAGTTGGCGGACATCTTTACCAAACCTCTCGCTGCGCCTTGGTTTACTATGCTGACTTCCAAGCTAACGGTTCATTCTTCCCCATTAGCTTGTAGGGCTAATAGGAGTAAACTGGAAACCTCCAGTATAGCTGCCACTGGAGATGCTACTTAGCTTTAGTATTAACAATATTCAGTTAAAGCTGTAGTTAGTTAGAACAATGTAATGGGAGGTCTATATATAGACAGCGATGTATTCTGTAACATTTGAGATCAATGAAATAAAACAATTCAATCCAATTACTCTCCAATTCTATTTCTCTTTAAAGTTGAAATGTCACAATTTTTTACACATGCATAGATAAAATGACATAGATCATATTCAACGGTTTTATTTTGACTTTTAAGTTTTAAATTTTGAGTTATTGAAGTTCTTAAAAATGAAGGCATGATGGAGGCACAAAAAATAGAGGCATTTGAACCCTCCTCATGATATATATATGAGTAGAACTAGAGTGTTCGTAAGTTCACCAAGTCCTTTTGTAAACTCACTTCTAAAATCTATCAAATTGGCTTCAAACGACGAATCCAAACTGTTGAAATTATTCTATCTTACGAGTGATGCATCTACATGTAAAATATTTTAAATTTTAAATTAATTGTATAGAGTCAAGTGGTCAAAAGACGCCTAAAATATGAACGCATTAAAATTATAAACCTTCTAATTTTGACCACTTGACTATATACTAAATTAATTCGAAACTTTAAAATTTTCACATGTAGATGCATCACTTGTAAGGTAGAAGGATTTCAATAGTTTGGATTCGTCATTTGAAGCCAATTCCATAGGTTTTAGAATTGAGTTCACAAAGAAGCTTGGTGAACTTAGGAACACCCTAGTTCTACTACACACACACACATGCTTTTCCATGTACATAATACATATGTGATATCTCGGTAAAGGAGAAAGTTATTTCGTTCGTCAATGTGTTTTTGGTATCTAACTGGATCAGATCAAATTGATGTAGAGAATCAGTTTTTGGTCTAGTGACAAAGACAATGCTCTTCATATAAGAGATCGCAAGTTTGAAATCCGAAAGAAGACAATCTTTTATGAATATTAAATAGTTAGATGGCTTGATTCTCAACCTTTACTAAAAAAAGAACACATCGATCTAACAGGATTTCTAGTTTGTTTTCTTTCTTAACAAGTTTTTTTAAGATTATAATGTAAATTTGTTGTTTTTTTCTTCAAGAAAGGAATAATTTTCTAAAAAAAAAACAGTCTTATGCGTTGTTATTAGCACATTCTCCAGTCAAATTTGAAATAATTAATTTCTACCTTTTAGTTATTTCACTCAATTAATTAAAATTTTATTAGCAGAATTTCTTATTTATTGTAAGTTATATATTTTTTTTAAAGTACTCGGGCGACGTATCTTTAAATAACATCATTATTTAATTTATTATTTTTCTATTTTTAATCTGCTAATTACTGTATTTCATATTTTCATTATTATAAAAAAAATATTTTCTTCATTAGTGATCTTATTGCACACGAATAGACTGTTGATGTTGTTTGAAAATAATGCATAACTATTTAACTACCTAATTTCACTATTATTATATAATTAAATTTATTTTCTTTATTAGTGATTTTTTATCACGCAAGTATATTATTGTTGTTTATTAAAATAGCGTTAATTCAAGCTAACTTTAAAAATCTATGTTAAAAATATTTTTATGATAATATTTAGTGTATTGAATATAATCTTATACTCTTTAGACATACTTTTGACTTTTAAAACATATAAAAAGAATCATGTATACAATAACAACGACGAAGCCTTTAGTCTCAAACAAATTGAAGTAGGTTGGAAATGGAACTCAACCGGCCGAAATTTTTATTAATACCATTCCCAACAAAAAAAATAAATAAAAAAATCACAAATTTTGGAGAATTCGATATTTACCAGAGCCACAACGAAAAATAGCTGCTCATTCTCCCATTTGTCATCATTGCGGTCCCTCAAAAACAAAAAAATGCACCGTAATATGCTGAGTTTTTTGGGTTTTTGAAGGGCCGCCACGACAAATGGCGGCCTAAAAAAATAGAGCCGCCATTTGTCATTGCAGTCCTGATAAATATGAAATTCTCCAATTTCAGTGGTCTTTTGATTTATTATTATTTTTAAATGATCTTAATAAAACTTTCGGCAGTCACAAAACCAAAGTTGTCTCGGCCAGAAATTTGTTACCAATACGAGCAATAACAAATTAATGCAAAATGATATGGAAATAAATTCTATAAATCACATATCTTTTGGACACCTCTTCCTCGCAGGACTTGTGATGATTAGAAAAAAAAAAAAATAGATGCTATAACTATGATAACAAATGCAGAAAATGCTAAAAAAGAACATGGGGTGATTTTTCTTACCATATGGTATAGAAAGTACAAAATTATCAATATTTAGCAAAGTATTTATTAATGGGCCCAATAGATGAACCCTATAAAAAAATTTAATTAATACAATAGTTAGTAACATTTCTGTACTCTGCAATATCTAGCATACAATAACACAGTTGATTTTCTCAGTCAAGAAGAGAAAGGTTGAAGATGATGAATTTTGATTTCTGTATCGAAATTTCTGATTACTACATGTGAGATTACTAGGGGCGGATTCAGAATTTTCGTGGGGGGGCAAAAGAATATCAAATCAGATTTAATTACCTAATCGGATGTAAATCCATTAACTAATTGGGTACTCGATAAAAACAATGTTTTAACTTATACTTTCCAATGCTTTGACTTGTAATTTCTGATTCTCTGACTTATAATTCTAATTACCAATCAAAATTTAACAAATTTATTTCAATTTTAACCCTAAATCTAACCCGAATTACAAATTAAACGTCCAGAGGGGGACAAAAAAAATTTCAGGGGGGGCAAAATCAGTCGGAACCGATAAATCTCTACTAAAACTCAAAATCCAAAGGAGACAGCTGCCCCTGGAATACACTGGGTCCGCCCGGAGATTACAAGGTGTATTTATAAACAAACATTAACGGATTCTTTTTTCTAATTGCGATGGTAAAATTCCAATTTAGGTAAAAGGATAAAGTTTTCTTTTAACTCCCTCTTACTTAATATTAGTCAATGATGAAAATGACAACCTCGGCCAAACATTTAAAAATAAATAATGAAAATGTCATATGATTTTGAGCCAGTCAACCCTATTTATATTTATTTTATATTTTATTTTTCAATATTTTCTTCAAATAAGAATTGTAAATATCAATTAATTCCGACTTATCTATATTATCTTTAAATTGTCTTGCATCTAATTCTTTTGTAAATACATCCATCCATTGATCTTCACTCTGTACATACGGAATTTCATTTTTTTGCATTATATCTTCTTTCTAATAAAATGACAATTGTTGGTGCCTTTTTTTCTTTTTTCTTTTTCTCGCTCGGAGAAATATTATGATCTTTTCTTTGGAATCTTTTGGAGAAAAAAGAAAGAGGTTTCTACGTTCACTCCGTGTGAGAGTTTTATTGATTGTGGGAACTTTTAATCTTCCAGCATACGCAAACCCCTGCTATTAATTAAACCGAGACATTTTTGCCTCGAGAATTAAATAAAAAGGGTCGTGAATTTGTAAATATTTCTCTCTTTTATTCAAACATGTTATGCTGTAATGCATATGCAAACTAAGAATATTTTATCCTAATTAGTTAAGGTGTTGGCGTTCTAAAGACTTAGTATTTAATATCTTCGTCTCTAAAGATTTCAGTTTCAGAGCTGAGAATTTTGCTCCTTATAGGTTTCGAGTTTACCATTTTAACAAAATTGCTAAATTTATATCACTTCATTTTCTTATAATTAAAATTTTAATTATCACATCAATATTTACAATTTTTGCTTATATTGAGGTGAAAAATGTTCTTTTCTGCGAATATCCGATTTTCATCTCTGTCCATTCATTTTTGAATAGACGACCTCGATCTCATTAAAACTCTCCGATAAAATTCAATCGTAACTCGTAAGAGGGAATGGACTCTGCTGCTTTTCTGAGAGAAAAGCAGGAGCGAATCCAACCATTCAAATTCGTTGAGATTTGTGCATGAAAAAATTTCTTTATCGAGATACGCAAATGATTTTTTTTGAATGGTTAGATTCGGAAAAACAGGATCTTGTTTTTCTCTCAGAAAAACAGCAGAGTCGGATCCCTCGTAAGAGAGGGCCGAACCTGAGATGAATGCTCTTCCCTACGGCCTCGACTCCCGGTCAAATTTACATCACCTAAGGTAACATAATATCTCTGTTTAGATCCGGACTGATTCTGATCGGACGGTCCGTATCTAAAAAGAAATATTATTTTACCTCAGAGGAATGGTTTAGAGGTGTTCAAATGGATCGGTTTATTCGATTTTAAATTGAACCGGCAAATTTTGGTTTAATTGGATCGGTTTGTTCGGTTTAAATGGTTCGGTTCGGTTTTGGGATCTCCAAATCGATTTGAACCGAACCAACTGGTTTAAAAAAAAATGGATCGGTTTATCAAAAACCGGCTTGTGTGGTTATCAAAAGTGTTATCCAAATCGGTTTGAACCGAACCAACCGGTTTTGAAATGTTTATTTGTAACTTGAAATGTTTGTATTCGGTACAACCGATCGAACAAACCGAAGTTTAAATCAGTTTAATCGGTTCGGTTGAGTTTTCAAAATTCGGTTCAAACCTTGGTTCGGCAAAAAAAGTTCGGTTTGACCCGAACCAACCGGTTGAACACGACTCGGGACTAGGCCCCCTCGGGTTTCCCGCGCAAGAGTTCCGACTTCCGAGTCCACTTCTCTTACTTTATAACCAGGATTTCCTGGGGCATGCATCCCATTTTGTCTCACATTACTGACAAGTGGACCCCAAATTTAAGACTAAGTCGTCGGGATGTCGGACACACCCGACTGTACGCCTCAGATGATTTGTTTTTCTACAGTGTCACACTCCCACTCAAAAAAGGAAAATAGTAAAACCCCCGCTAAAACCCTAGTCTCTCTTCCCCTTCGTCCCTCTCTCTCTCTCTGCGCGGCTACCCACAGCCAAACAAGAGAGTGAGTGAAAGTGATTAAGCGAGCCTCGACCTTGATTCCTTTGAAATCACCCGGCTTTTGGTTCTCTTTTCCTCTTTCGAGGCGATCTTTTGTATTTTTTAGTTTATTCTTTTAGTCTTAGAAAGAAACCATGGCGAGGTTTCTCAGAAGCGGCCTACCCAATAGAGCTCTCTTCTCTATAGAGGTTATATTTCACCTTATTTTTCCCAGCTTCTTTTGCCTTCCGTTTTCCTATTTTGGATATGGTTTTTAAGTCATTTTGCAATCTATTGAAGGTAAGAAACGAGTAATTGTGATTACTACAAAAAAACAAAAAAAAAAAAAATTAGCTGGCATGCCTCTAATAAACGGTCCCATCACTAGCACTTCAATGAATTAAAATATATTAATTTGTTTTGATTTACCAGGGGTATCGGCAAGGAATGAATCGTTCATCTTTCTTTGCGCGCAACTTTGCTGCTAAAGGAGGTAATTATTTTTTACTTATATAGTTTAGGGTCAAAATTACCACCTAATAAGCGAGTATTTGAAACTAATATGCCTCTTATCAAGTTATTTGTGATGAAAAAATACGTTCTTTGAGATATTTAAATTTTTTCTATTACCTTAGAGAGCTATTGCCTCCCATCAAAGTCTGTGATGAAAAAAACTTGGCCAATAGTACTTATGAATGTTGAGCACTGAACTTGGTCAAATGAGAAGTGAACAACTAGGGGAGCATTGATCTTTTAACAGAGCGGGTGCAATTATAAGTTCCCCAATAATAGGCAAATGCAGACAAAAATGAGACATGTTGGTGATCCAATCTCATGCATTACTGGGTTTGCCATTACATTTCGATGCATTTTCATCAAATGTCATGTATAATCCCGCAGACGACACATAAGTGCATAATGCATACTCTTCTAAGTCTCGAGGACATTTCTAATTTCTGCTCCTTTGTTTCATAAAGTATGTGCAAAGTACTACTCATATTTTAGTGTTTGTTTACTCTGATTTTTCTTTTGTTTCATGCTTAAACAAGAATGTGAGGTTTTAAAGGAGTATATACGCAACCTCAGTATGTATATCCTGCTTAATGTTAGCCGGTTTTCCCCCTCTCATAATTGCTTCTTTCTACTGTCCGAAATAATAAAAAAGAAATTGGTTATCCACAGGAAAGAAGAAGGCAAAGTCTGATGGAGTTGAATCTGGGGATGAGACTCTTTCTAGGAAAGACTCAGCACTTCACGAAGCCATTGATCAGATCCAAGCCTCATTCGGTAAAGGCGCAATTATGTGGCTTGGCCGTTCTCAAGGTCCCAGAGAAGTACCTGTCATCTCTACTGGTTCTTTTTCTTTGGATATGGCTCTTGGCGTAGGTGGTCTTCCAAAGGTAATACCAAGCTAAGTAATAGCATATGTTGGTTTTTTCTAATTAAGCATGCCATTTTTCTCTTGTTGTGATATAGATATGACTAGACTGCTGCTGATGGAAACACAGTAGGTTCTGTTATTCAATTGATGACAAACAAAAAAAGCCAACAAATAGATGAGAGAATTTTGCACATGACATAATTCCTTAAATATTGTCAATTTTGCCCCCACCGGTAGTGAGCCTGCCAGACTGTAATGTTGGCAACTTTGTCACAAGTCCAACATGAACTGAAATTAAGTATAATGGACTTTAATGTTGGATAATTAGCTTGTTTTAACTGGTATTAAGCCATTTAATATAAGAAGAAATCAGCTGCAAGTTATTTATTTTTATAATAACTAAACCTTGCTTTTAGCTACTAGTGCTCATTGAAATATGATAAAATGGGTCTAATTTTCAAATACAAAATAAGTCTATATTTACTGAAATAGGGTTTTGCTCCAGTGTGTACCTCTGGATATATGTCAGTACCATGACTGTTGGGGATTTATTTCAGCGAGCAATTCAAGTTTGGTGACAGAAAACCATGGCTGCTTCATGCATCTTCTTTATTGCGTCATATAGTGATTGGAATAATTAAAAATGTAACCAGTTTTGTTTCTTGGCCCCATTCCTTTCTGGTTGTCACAATCTCTTTTGTATAATGCTTTCGCAGGGACGTGTTGTGGAGATTTATGGACCTGAGGCATCAGGCAAGACAACTCTTGCACTTCATGTTATCGCTGAGTCACAAAAAAGTGGAGGTAATCTTTTGTTTAATGTCTTTCAAATGTCGGCATGATTCTGAAGTTATTCCCATGGAAAGCAAAACTTATTTCCAGCACCAGTTTTGCTCCTGTGCTGCAAATTTGTTCAGTACAACTATTTTATATCAAATTTATTTTTAATGTAGTGGTTTTCATTTGCATTTTTTATTGCAAAACATTGGTGTCTAATCAAGGGCCTTTTGTTTTGTCACTTGAAGTGCCTCTTCTCTGGGTGCTTGATGCCTTTTTTTGGGTCTTTTAGTAGTTTGTTTCTCTCTGTAGGGTACTGTGCCTTTATTGATGCAGAGCATGCTTTAGATCCTTCTCTGGCAGAGATTATTGGGGTTAAAACTGAGAATTTGCTACTATCTCAACCTGACACTGGAGAGCAGGCTCTTAGTCTTGTTGACACTCTTATTCGAAGTGGTTCTGTTGATGTAGTGGTGGTAGATAGTGTAAGCCCATACTGTTTAATTATTAACTCTATTCAAATTATGGAATCTATCCTCTGGAATTTTGTCATTGTCTCATACACAATTTTAGCATTGATATTAACGTACCAGATCTTTATAATGATACTTGTTTTGATGATCACGTTGTTCCAATTTGATATCTATTAAATTGGAAAGAACATTTCTGGGCTAAAAGACCATTGTATGATTCAAATTAGATGTCACTCTATTCACTCACATTTAAGTTTGTGTGTTAATATTTGAATTTTTGTGACAGGTTGCGGCACTTGTGCCTAAAGCTGAGCTTGATGGTGAGATGGGGGATGCACATATGGCTCTTCAAGCAAGGCTGATGAGCCAAGCCCTTCGCAAATTGAGCCACTCACTCTCTATGTCACAGACTCTCTTACTATTCATTAATCAGGTAATAGAAGTTACTTTGCAATGAATGGAATTTAATAAGGGGAGGTTTCACTGGACAATAGTTTATTTTGACAATCTTTACAATCCTAAAAATAAATTTGAAATGTGAATTCAATTATATATGCATGATATATATGGTGCACATACTATGCCCCTATAAAAATGATGAAATTTGGTGCATGTTTTATAATTACTGCACATCAAGCGGTTTGAATTTCTAACAGTTGGAAATGTATCATCAAATGATACTCAAAAACTGCATGAAATTATGTTGGTAGGCTATTTGTATGTTCAACAATATACTTATAACTTATTTTTTTTAACTTGCTACATTATTTGAATCAATTTGAAAATTATTGTCAAGATTGTCAAGATAAATCGTTATCTAGTGATTGCTCCCCATTAAATTATACTGAAGTTCTATTCATTTGAACTTTTAATACGTAACTTCACACGTTCAATTTGTGGTTCTGACTGAGTGTTCTTACTTTGGTATTGAAAAGCAATGGTAATACAAATTACTTTGGTTTGTTGTGCAATTTTAGGTCAGGTCAAAGCTAAGCACTTTTGGAGGTTTTGGTGGGCCAACAGAAGTAACATCAGGAGGCAATGCGTTGAAATTCTATGCCTCTGTACGCCTGAATATCAAAAGAATTGGCTTTGTTAAAAAAAACGAAGAGGTATATGCAATCGGTCCATTTATACTCGTTATACTCTCATTCCATTAGGGAACTGTATCTAAATGTGCAGTATGTTTGTTTTAAGCCCCAACCATGATTTATCCTTCTGGTCAGATTAACACCATGACAAAGGGACAGGACTCCTTGTAGCTTGACTTGCTGTGGGGCCCCTATCTGTTGCTACTAGGGCCTAAAAATGGGGTCCTGCTATATTTTGTTATAATTTTAGATTACACAGATATGTATACGAGTATCGTATTTGATACGATCATTTCCTATTAACCTCTGATAAGATATGCCTATGTAAATTATTATTTTATTGTGTTTCTAAATAATAGAAACCTGTCAAATAAAAATATTGGCATAAAGTTTTCTAACTTTAAAGTGTGGGTTTACTTCAAATTAATGTACAATAGTATATATGTGTCAATCGCTCGACTAGTTAAAGAGAATATATTAGACAAATAAATTTAGAAACAAACTGATGAAATTTGCAATTTAAATATTGTACAATTTATGAAAAGGAATAATTAAAGTACAAAGATCCATTGGGTACATTTTTTGAGATCCTTAGTGTCATGTAGAACAATACATAATGAAATCCTTTTTTTTAACTGCTTTATTTCTGATAATAACAATTGGGGTTTTATCTTCTGCTATTCAGCCAATAGGTAACCAAGTTCAAGTAAAGGTGGTGAAGAACAAGCTCGCTCCTCCATTCAAAACAGCTCTCTTCGAGCTGGAGTTTGGCAAAGGAATATGCCGGGAGTCAGAGGTGATTGAACTGGGGTTGAAGCACAAGTACATAAGAAAAGCTGGCGCCTATTACTACATGGATGAACAGAGCTTTAGAGGGAAGGATTCCCTAAAACGGTATTTTGCAGAGAACAAAGCCGTGATGGACGAACTCATTGGAAAACTTAGAGAAAAGCTGTTGCAAACTGCACCCGAGAGAAAATCTGATGATGATGATGATGACCACGATGATGATCTTGAGGAGGCTGTGGTAACATCTATTGATTCTACTGACGAGGAGATAATTGCTGCCGCTGAGGCATGATTAATCATTACTGCTGTTTTTTTTTTTTTATCTTTGTTTAATTTTCTAGTGTAGGGGATGTTGAGTTTGGGGAGATTTTGAAGGGAGGGTTGGAAGTGGCAATATTGCGAGTGCTGATTTTTGCTGTGTTTTGCCACATAATACATGCAATCCATGTTAGTCAATGAGAGGTAACTTATAAAATGATTTAAATGGCAATTAGGTTATTTTTTATATGCATGCTGAAAAATTGAAGCCCTCTGTATGGGCAATTTGTGATGAAATTTGTATGGTACTTTGTAATAGCTAGGCCTAACAAGGGACTCAGGTGATTGAGCTGACAATGAAAGCACTTTCACCATCTCGTGTAAGAGTGCTATCGCTGCTATGCCGTGATCAGTAAAGGATTTTGTGTAAAGTATGACATATGTTGCTTTCTTTCTGTGTAAACTGTAGAAGAATATGCGTCAAGGTTTCTGTAGAATGCACATCTTTAATTCGCTGAATGTATTTGATATAAATTTTAAAGAGGTATGCACTTTTCCCTCAACACATGGGGGGCTGTCCATTAGACATGGACTAAATTCTAAATTCTGGCCAGTTGTTCAATTTGCATCAAAATGCGTGTTGATAGTTTTAGGTTCATGCAAACCAAATTCACACGAATCTTGATACAATTTGTAAAGCTATGAGCAGACATCAGACCTCACTCCTTGGTACTTAAGACATACAACATGCTTCTTGCCTTCTTCCAAGGTCTTTCACTAGCGAAAAAGAAAAAGAGAGCCACATACAAACAAAGAAAAAAGAAAAAGAAAAAGGCCACATAAAAAGTAAAAAAAAATGGAGTGCGCTATACCCAGGGAATTCGTATCCTCTTCGTTAACTCAAAAGAGAATCTTTTGAGTTAAATGCATCTCGATCGTCCGATCTGTTTTAAAATTTGTGCGAATTAGATCTGCAAAGGACTCCTATATTATAGGCACGAGTCGGATTGGCTCCGTTTAAAATCAGACGGTTGAAATTCATTAACTCAAAAGATTCCCTTTTTGAGTTAATGCAGAGGATGCTGATCCATACTCATGGGTGAAAACGGAGCGAACAGTGATAAAATCATATCTATATATTTTTTAATTTTCTGAATACGAATTGAATCAGATATTTATTAGAAAATTCTAAAAATATTATTAAAAAAATATTAAAGTTCATAATATTTATTTAATTATAGTGATGAATAATGTAATTTTTTAATAATATATATTAATCTATATGATATATGTCTACACGGATAATTAAAATGTAGAATTATATTTGTATTTATATTTACACGAATATTTGAATATCGTATATCCACATCTAAATTTACAAATACGATATTTAATTTTACAAATACGGATCAGATATTATGCATACTGTTTTCACCCCTAGCTACACACCTATCATGATCACGAGGTTATTGGTGCTTAAAAATGCCCAAAAGTTACAAATCAAATTTAGATGTAATTTATTCTTATCAATTATGCTTAAATCTGTCTTGTTAAATATTACCTTAATTCTTTATAAATTTAAATCTAATATGTTCCAAACTTAACAAATTAAAAAGGTAATATGTTTATGTAAATTTTCACGCTTATCAAGTTTTCAAGCATAGACCCGTGTTCATTTATCACCCTTTTCTCTGGGCGCTGGCGTCGCCACCTCCTCCCGCCTCCAGCTCTCCACGACAACCCCACACTCTTCTATTCAATGCGCACTTAAACTAAAAAGCTGCGTGGCAAAGCAAAACCCTCAAACAATGCGGTCTATGGCGATCGCGTCCCGCCTAAAAAGAGGCGATCTCTTCTTCTCACGCTTACGGAGACAACTGGCCGTGGCCGTCTACCCCTTCTCCTCTAGAGCCTCAGATGACGCCAGCACTACCATAACCGGGCCCCACTTGCCAGTGCTGATCGTCGGTGCTGGGCCCGTCGGCCTCGTCCTCTCCATGCTCCTCACAAAATTTGGTACATCATTTCCACAATTCCACCTGTTTGCATCTCTGCTACGGTTGGCATTTGTTATTTAATTTAAATGGATTGGGTGCTGCAGTAGTTGCCACTGTTCCACAAAGACACACCAGTAACTGACTGATTGAAATATTGTCAAATTTAGTTGATTTTTGGATTCGAGTTGCATACATAATAGTGAAAAAAAGTTGGGTTAATGGGAACTTATATAATAGACTTTTTAGTTTAACAATAAGAAAAAATGGAACAAGAAGCAATCGGGTGAGGTCATATCCACTGTACTATATCCATTAAGCCAGTAGTTGGCCTTGTCCTGGTTGGGTGACAAATTTCTGGCCTTGTTTTTGGTATGTCTTCTATATAATTGTTGCTTTCTTCTTTTAGTATTAGTCATTAAGTGATATATTATTTGGAAGGGGTCAAATGTGCGGTTATGGAGAAAAGCTTGATTTTTTCTCAGCATCCTCAAGCTCACTTCATCAACAATCGTTCAATGGAGGTTACTTGTCTCTCTTTTTGTTTGCTAATTGTAGATGTGTGTGTGTGTGTGTGTGTGTGTGTTTAACCTAAATATATACAGGTTTAAAAACATTTGTAGGGTTACTCAATTGTTAATCCTCGACATGCTTCACACACCCATTGTTCATTACAAAAACAAAAGAACAAAACTAACTACCATCACCTCGGTACCAGTAGAAGCAGGATCCATAGCACCAGCAAATAATCCAACAAATTGAAGTATAACTACAAAGAAGGAAGCATCTGAATCTAATTGCTGTATGTCCAGTACTCCAATTGTGCTGTATAACCTGTAACAGTATGGTACTCAAATCAGATATGGTTATCATTTTTCTTAGTACTGTAATAGGATCCTTGTATGACTGCTACTAAATACAAGTATTGACAGATTTTTAGGAAATTAGATGGCTTAGCAGAGGAAATAGAGAGGTTACAACCACCTGTCGACTTATGGAGGAAGTTCATTTATTGCACTTCTCTTTCTGGCTCAATTCTTGGTTCAATCGATCACATGCAACCCCAAGGTATGTTTGTGTTCTCATAAAAAAAATATAAAAATAGCCTCTGTTCTCTCTGTTATCACTCGCTCCATCATCAGGGAAGGAGGTTTTATTTGGCCATGTTGTAGTAGGAAAGACAGGGCTTACGTGGGGGTATTTATCTTTTTTACCAAAGGTATAAGGACTGCAATGTTATTAATAGGGTTATATTGGAATTTTTTTTTTTTGTTTTGCTAGGATGTGAGAATTATTAGATTTCTTGCTCTTTTGCATCAGAGAGAGCAGGCTCTTTCTGCAAAAAAATATAAGAAGGGTTTTCTGGAATTCTTTGATAAGAAGGTGCCTTTTACAATGCATCTTTTTTTTTTTGACAAAAAGGCCAAAGCCCATTTCATTAACGAAATAGTTAACTTACAGCCATATCAGTTCACTTCCTAATAAAAGCAACATAACAGTCCCTAACAGCATTGATCATTTGCAATGCATCTTAATAAAAGCTTCTTGTAGATCTGAAAAGTTTCTTTTGGCTATAGATTTTGAGAAGGTCAACAGCCCTGTATGTGTGGCACACTTGTCACAGTATAAACTAGTAAACTTACTCCTTAAAAAACTGGAGAAACTTGGTGTCCATGTTAAATCTCGTCCAGGCCTATCTGACGAGTGGGACCCAGGCTCGGTGTTGGAAAAAAAAATTTTGCTGGGTCACGAATGCACCTCAATTCAACCCTCAAAAGATGGTGTTATAGTCACAGCCCAAGTTCACAATGGCTCTAAATTGGAAGAGAGGAGGTTTCATTGCAGCATTCTTATCGGATCTGATGGTGCCAGAAGCACCGTAAGGCAACTTGTTGGTGTTAAAATGAAAGGAGAGAGGAATTTGCAAGAACTTGTCAGTGTGCATTTTATGAGCATGGATCTGGGGAAATTTTTATTAAAGAATAGACCAGGGATGCTGTTTTTTGTTTTCAACAAGGAGGCGATTGGTGTGCTTGTTGCACATCATTTGGAGCAAGGAGAGTTTGTCCTTCAGGTTATATAGATAATAAATTTTGGAGTTTTTATGCAAATGACACTCAAAAGTCTAGACTAATCTAAGGTTTTGTCTTATCTGCAAACATATCAAATTTGTAGTCATTTGCACATAAGATAAGACTTTGTGTGTCTGGTGTTAAAAAAAAGTTTCCTTTATATAGCTAACTGTATGTCTTTCTGAAATTTCAGATACCGTACTACCCTCCACAACAGAACTACCAAGATTTCAGCCTTCAGGTACTCCATGTTATATGTATGTTCTCATCTACTTAGGTACAATTACAGAAGACCATTCAAATTTTAGTTTCCCCAATTCTTAAGCCTCGTTTAACAAGGTGCTGACAATTGCACATGACCATTCAAATTATTAAGTCTTTGCAGTTAGGAATACATCTAGTTAATTAAGACTCATCATTAACCCTCACAAAATTCACAGCGAGTTTGAATGCTCTTAATCTATATGACATTGACCTATTCTAGTTTGTAGGCGTGTGAGAAAATAATTTCCAAGTTGGTTGGATGGGCCCCGCAAGATGTGCAAGTTCTTGACATTAAGCCATGGGTGATGCATGCTGAGGTGGCTGAGAAGTATTTAACTTGTAATAATAGAGTTATTCTGGTTGGTGATGCAGCTCACAGGTTCCCTCCTGCTGGGGGCTTCGGTAAAAACATACCTTTACTCTTAACCTAATTTTGTTGCTGAATTATTGAATGTAAGAAATAGAACTTTATGCTTTGAGGCCGACAGAACTGCAAGCTAATCTGAGAGAAGTCACAGTAATAAAGCAAAAATGAGCAATAAAAATTAGGAAAATGGGTCCAAAAATAACACCAGGCCTTAGCGATATGGCATTATTACCTGCTACGTCTTCTTTCAGGGATGCACTGGTTTGTCGCAACCAGTACTAGACTTCTGCCTGTTGGATAGTAGAAATGAATTTTATTTTTAAGGGAAAATGTTTTTAGTACACTGTCAGTTGGGTCTGCTATACCACTCAAATATCTTTTTGGAATATTGCATTTGAATCTTTAATAAATATATTTATATTGTAGGGATGAATACTGGGATTCAAGACGTGCATAATTTAGCATGGAAGTTGTTCTATTTTCTCAATGAAATTGCTTCTTCATCAATTCTACAAACTTATGAATCTGAGCGCCAGCCTGTATGACTCCTATAAATCCACCCGTAAACTTGTAGGCACAGCCATTTTACCAGAATAATTCCATGTGTGCCTCTACAAAACCTTAAAATGACATACAGAAGAGCTCTTTATGAACAAAAGAGGATTTGTGTGGGTATTTTTGAAAAGGGTGTATACGAGAACTTCATGCTTGTACAGGCCCTAATATAACTGATAATTTGGACTTTTTTGAGGTTTTTTCAGAGGTCCATATGAACAATTTGAATTTACCTTTTCTATAGATAGAGATATGCCGTGACAAGTTGACTTGCAATTGCAGATTGCCATTTCTAACACAAATTTGAGTATGGAAAATTTCAAGGCAGCCATGTCTATTCCTTCTGCACTTGGTCTTGACCCGACAATTGCAAATTCAGGTATCTGTGCACTGTATCAGTACTGGTATTTGCTAGAAAGTATGGTCTTTTGTGTTCGATTGAAATCTTACGCTGGGAGTATGGCTTATTTGAAGCTTGAACATTAATTGTACTGGACAATTTAAAAACAAAAGGAAATGGAAATATGATCAATATTATTACCATGTCCGTTAAATGTGGTATCATTATGTACAGCATCAAGTCAAGAAGCATTTCTGTGACATGTTTCATTATTTTATCAGTACATCGAGCAATAAATAGTGGTTTAGGATCCATTATCCCAAAGAGCATTCAGAAGGCTGTGTTGGAAGGGGTTTTTTCCCTCGGGATGGCACAGCTTTCAGACTATGTTTTAAATGAGAAGAACCCGGTCGGGGCAATGAGGCTAGAGAAGCTCAAGAGAATATTTGAAGAAGGGAAAAGCCTGCAACTACAGTTCCCTGCTCACGATCTTGGTTTCTGGTCAGATTTTGACATTTAATTCTTAGTTGCACTGTTATGAATTTATTTTACCCTTTTCTGACTTTGTTGGCTTGTTTTGTGCTATATATTAAACTGAGGGTAGTATTGGGATATCCTATAATTTTTATTTTTATTTTGTCAGCTATAAGGAAGGAGCACTTGTTGCTGGTACCAGTGACAGCACTCAGAGGTGTGACAGAGCTGGATCTGATACGGTCTCAAGGGACTATATACCTACTGGAAAGCCAGGCTCCCGGCTGCCCCACATGCATGTAAAACCATTAACTGCAGTATCCACTGAGGTTTGACTTTTTCTCGTGAAATCATTTTTTTTATTAAACAATTTGCATTTTGCTGGAGGGTAAAGAAATCCTGACTAAACGTAGTGGACCTCTTTGGTCAGTGTTAGAATCAAAGCTGCAAAAGATCACAATAAATGTTGAATTTAGCATTATCTGGTCTTTATTCCTTTTCTTAAATATATTTTATACAAGAAAAATTGGGCTAGTTGGAGTCTTTGGAAAGCCTTTCAATCATATTAAAAAGGCCGTAATTCAATTAAGCTGGATCAGATGTGGTCATGAACAGTTAACCAAAGCCAGGCTCATCACTGAGTCAAAAATGCCCATATGTACTTGAAAAAGGTTAACCTGACAAGTCATTCTAAACCATGTCATGTTGACATTACCACCTCTATGCTAAACGGTAGATTGTGCTGTTACCCAAAACCTGTACTGGTGACCTTCTTTTTGGTGTTTTAGTGGCTGAAAGTAATGTCATATTGTTATAGATAGATGGGGTGGGTCGAGTTGTTTATTGCTGCTACCCGCACTCAAATTACATATTGTAAGCTTGTCTAAAACCCCATTTTTGTGTTAAGCAGGAGACATTCTCTACTTTGGATCTTGTTTCTGGGGACAAACCTGAATTTATTCTCATAATAGCACCTCTTAAAGCATCATACAAGATAGCTCGTACCATTCTTACCAAAGCTAAAGAACGTCACGTATTGCTCAAAGTTTGTATAATTTGGCCTCAAGATTCGTGCCAGAGTAGATCGACCGGCAGCCGAACCGAGTTAGAGTCTTGGGAGAACTATATAGATGTTGAGGAAGTCAAAAGGGATTGCTCTTGGTGGGACTTGTGTTGTTCAACGAATAAAGGAGTACTCTTGGTTAGACCTGACGAGCACATTGCATGGAGAACAGAGTCTGACAGGGTTGCTGATGCAGGTTCAGAAGCTGAAAATGTTCTTTCTCAGATCTTGGGTTCATGAAATTTGGCATGAAACTAGGTTTTTTGATTGACATTAATTTAATTGTGAATTGTGCTCCCCCACCCAAAGAAAAGGGGGGGGGGGGGGGGACAAAAATACATAATATCATGAATTAAGGAAGCCCCCCCCCCCCCCCCCCCCCCCCCCCTTTTTTTTTTTTCTGTGGGCCACTGTAGGGCGTAAACTTTAGGGTTATTTTTAGATTGTTGACATTGGCACACATTGCATAAAGTTTTGTGCATGAATATAGTGTACAGGCTATGTTTTGAATAATGCTTTTATGAATGCTCAAATCAACTTTATTAGATTCTGTTTGTTTTACTGTTTCAGAATTGAGATTGATTCAAAATTTTATCAAATGTTCATGGGCAAGGTGGAAAAAGGAACCCATATAGAACCAGAAAAAGTAAAAAACCAGAATGCAATGGGTACCAACTGAAATTTACATACTTCAGTGCCAGAAAGCATTGTTACTCTGCCGAAAGGGGAATCACCATTCAGTTGGCGCTGATCGCCAATCACCACCGTTGAGCCGACGCTTCCACCTCGGATCTAGTCGTTGCTGCTTTGTCGTCTCGCCTCAGGTTGTGTTTCCGCCTTGGGTAGCCTTAGGGTTCGGTCCGCTCTCTCGTTAAGGGGGTTTGAGAGTCCACCACCCTATCTCGGCTCCTCCGCCCGGTCTGGTCACTGCTCGTCGCTCCGCTTTGCCGCTCTTCGTCTCGTCTTGTTTCAACGGATTCAGATAGGGGTGTTGTAAATTCGCCCCACCTCTAATGTAGTATTTACTATATCTACGTTTAAATAAGGTATGCTTATGGTTAGTGATGATGATGCGCTGACGGTGACCCCTCTCCTCCTCTTTTCCTCCCTCTTCTTCTCTTTCCTTCTTCTTATTTCCTTTATCTGTACTAAAGACAATAAATTACGCAGGCTCACAATCTACCAATCTGAGTATGAGCACAGAAAATCTTGTAGGCTCACTATCTGCTGATCTGAGTACATTAATCTTTGGTTCTGTTTTTTTCTGAATTTTCTTGTCTACTTTTAGAAAGGGATTTCAGTTGTAATAGTGTAAGTACTGGTACAGATGCTGTATGTACTGGTACGAAACGATATGTAACTGATTTTTGTCCTGATGAATGAAATATCGCCTATGGACTTTCAACCAAAAAAAGATACTTTTGGTATTCCTATACTAAAAAATTTCAACCAAAGAAATGCATATACTTCGCTTGAACAGGGAAACCGGAACGTTCATGATTTTTTCTCTTCATACCTTTTTTTTTCCTATTTGATACATCGATTTCTTTGTTTGATATATATGGGGCGGTCTTTTTTTAATAGACTAAGACAATGGATTAAAAAAAAGTATTCATTTATTCTCTAATAATGTTTATCGGATATAGAATATATCCGATAAACATGTTCTTATGAACATGTTTGTTTTCTTATTTTGTAACCATATTAATAAATAGTAAAAAAATTCAAAAAAATGTAAAATTTGATCTCCAAGCACATTTTAATATATCCATCATGTTGAACGGTTTGGATCAATTATTTGGACTTTGAAAATGGTAGGTGTCAAAATGTGTCAAAAAAAAGAGGGTGTAATCCGATCCCTTCTCATATATATATATATATATAGAGAGAGAGAGAGAGAGAGAGTGTGTGGCTAATATCAAAACGTTTGCACCAAGGCCCTCGTGCAACCAAGTCGTTTTCGGATTTTCAAAGTCCAAACGGTCAATCTAAACCGTTAGATGTGATCTCTATATTAAAATTTGCTTGGAAACCAAATTTTATATTTTTTGGAATTTTTTTACTATTTATTAAGTCACTTTGAAAATTGTTGATCAATGGTCTAGAATTTGGTTGCACTGTTTTTACTGTTCACTCAGATCAGCAATTTTCAAAATGGCTTAATAAATAGTAAAAAAATTCCAAAAAATGTAAAATTTGGTCTCCAAGCAGATTTTAATATAGAGATCACATCTAACGGTTTAGATCGACCGTTTGGACTTTGAAAATCCGAAAATGACTTGGTTGCACGAGGGCCTTGGTGCAAACGTTTTGATATTAGCCACTCTCTCTCTCTCTCTCTCTCTATATATATATATATATAGTACGGCTAACACGCTTCCTCTAGTATATCAACAATATGTTTTCGGTCTCCAAAATCTATCGAATCGGCTTGAAACGACAAATCCAAAACGTTCAAACCAATCTTCTTAACGAGAGCTTCGTTTCCATATAATTTTTTTAATTTTCGAATTTATTATCTATCAAGTCAAGTGGTCAAAATATGAAGGATTTTGTGTGCATTTTAATACACTATTTTGTTAAAAAAAAATTATCAATTGACTTGATAGTAAATAAATTTGAAAATAAAAAAATATATGAAAACGAAACTCTCGGTAAGAAGATTGGTTTGAACATTTTAGATTTATCGTTTGAAGCTGATTCAATAGATTTTGGAAACCGAAAGCATATTGTTAAAATACTAGAGGAAGCGTGTTAGCCGTAATATCTCTGAATATATATATATATAGTTTCATGTTTCTTTCAGATGAAGTTATGTTTATGTTTTTTTTTTTGGAACAAGCGAGGGACCAGCTCATGCTCGCTTGTGCTGTAAGTATGAGAGAATCCCTATGCTCCCATTGCTGTGTTCATGAAGTAGTCTAAGTGTTTGTATAATATAATTACCAGTAATTTGGTACTACTGTTGATGTCTCCACCGGAGGCGGGAAACCTTAATCAAAGTTAAAAACATATTTTATTACACACTCTTTTCTAGGGGCGGAGTCAGACTTTCGAATTATGGGGGTCAATCATGTACAATTTTTTTATGAAAAATGAGAATCAATTTTATAATATCAAGTCATTTTACTCTAAATTATATAAAAAATCATATCTAAATACAACAAATTTAAAAAAAAATAGAAATTAATTGACCCCATTTCCCCTTAATGCCTCTGCCCCTGCTCTTTTCAACACAAGTTAGATACCCTGACGAGTGCCCATATCTGCATTAAACAGTTTCTGATCACACAGTTTTAGTAAATGATTGCATGCATGCACTGTGCTTCCCACCACCACACCATGCCTTGATGCGGTACTACATTTTTCCACATGAATACATGATACACTGTACCTAGAAGCAAACCCTTTTTATTTTTATTTTTTCTTTAAATATGAAAATGCTCAATATCCTAGGGAACATTGCCACATGGCCACACATGCCATTATTTGAGCAGTTCGAACTTAATCAAATCTTTTAGCTTAAACAAATAATTAACTCATCAAGCTTAATCAAATCTTTTTGAATTGGGTTATGCATTAGAAATATGGGTTAAGTATATATATATATTAGATCTAGCGATCATTATTTTTTTAATGGTTTTTCCTGTCACTTGCCTATTTTGTTATTTTGCTATTGAATAACAAAACAAAGGCTCTAATTGGTTATTCAAAATTTCAAACCATATCTCTCGCCGTTTTTCTTGCAGATATTTAAGTCAGGTATGTTTGGTTGCAAAATAAGAATAGTTAGAATAGTCAAATCAAGAATAACTATTGTTTGTCTTATTAGAATAGTCAAATATTAAAACTATTAGGAATAGTCTATTCTAATAAGACAAAAAGTTTAAATTCTCTATTCTAGCTATTCTAACCCAACCAAACACTGAGTAAGCTATTCCGAATAACCTAATTTCAAAAATAGCTTATTCTCAACCCAACCAAACATACCCAGTTACTGTATATGATATATCGTAATGTTTAGTAAAAGAAATCTTGAAACCATGGCAAAATTTATAACTTAAGCTGTTAAGCTGAGAGTAAAAGAAAATGCATGCATACAGGTACAGCACATAAATATATTAAAATGGTATTGAGATTTGATCATTTGAGAGTAAAAAGAACTGATCTAAAATAACCAAAAATAATTAGCAACAGTTGGACTTTGTTTTATTTATTTGTAGATAAATAATTTACATATTTTTTAAAAAGAAATTCAGTGCAACAATCAATATAATCTTTGAACCATTTTGTACATATCTGCGAATCTTCATTGAATTTCCTTTCAACTAAACCACTGTTATGTTGTTTACCAGCAAACAAGCTCTAACATATATATAATCGCATTATTGCGAGCACTTCTTTATTAGATTTATATGATAAAAAAAAATATCATGCAGCCACTTGCAGATTTATTTAATAGGATTTGAAATTTTGAATCCAGAGAGATATCTAGTTAAGCAGTTTTAATTCAGAGAGGGATCTTCATCATTTGATGGCATGTTATTGGTAGAATCTATCAAATAATTTATAGCATTTTGCTGTACTATATCAGCACACCATCCAACATAACAGAGACATGATTTCTCTTCAGGAAACAACTCTCTATTTTTGTATATATATATATATTCTTTTACTCGTATAAAACTATATATAATGCAATTCTGTCATCTCTGTCCTTGTCTGTAGCCCCCAAAATGAATTCAAACCTAAACTTGTTTTATGTAATATTTTACTGTTATCTACCTGTTTATGCCCGAATTTTTTTAGTTACTACAGTAAAAAAAACAAAATTAAATGATTACCGTCCTCTCCAGCGTAATTTCAATCCTATCACCCACGCGGACCGGGTGCGCGGACTGGGTTGGCGGATTGTAGTTCTGTTCTGAATCAATCACGCAAAATTTTGGTGTGCCAACTAAAAAAAAAAAAAAAAATTTGATGCACCCAGTTTGCACACCAAAAAAAATAATCAATTTGGTGTGCCAGTCCACGCACCAACTCTTTTAGTGCGCTAACTGGATCCGCGTGGGTGGTAGGATTGAAAAAAAGAGGAAGAGAGTAGTATTCATTTAATTTGATTTTTTGGTTGTGCTAACTAAAAAATTTTCGGTGTTTATGCTGATACTCAAAAAGGAATTTGTAAGATTTGAACGAAATTGATAAAAAGGAACAGCAGAATTGAGGTAAATATATTGACAGAGTTGTTTTGGCTACATGTAGCGTACAAATAATAGAGTCAAAATGAAAAAGTATATGACTCGTGTGCTGCATGAAGTCAAAATAGCTCTGTCAATATCTTTGCCCCATAAATGATATCATTTCTTTGTTGAAAAAGGAAAATAGAAATATCTGATTAATTCATGAGACAAAGCCACAAAGGCAAACAGGTCATTGACTTGAAATACTAATGCGACTTGTTTCCACATGGCTTAGGTCCCACTACTACAGTACTACTACATCATTATGTTGTTCAAATCATACTTAATTTCTTCCGAGAATTGATTTAAGGCAACTAACATGAAGCAATCGGTAAGCAATTCATTTAATTTCTCAACATGCGCCTCCACGTGCTTTTATAATATACTATTATTAATATTGCCAGGTATGATTGGTATTTCGTACCGCATACTATTGACAAATAAAAGTTCGCTTGACTTTGGATTGAAGAAAAACGAGCATAGAATTGTGTAACTAGCATAAAGCAAAAAATGTTGGTATATATATTGGTTTCCTTACCGACATTAATCACAGGACTAGGGGTGGCAAAAAAAAAGCTCGATTGTGACTCGCATCTGACTTGTTCGCTAACAGCTCGCTCGTTACTGGACTGAGCTGTTAACGAACCAGCTCATTACTAACTCGGTCCAGAATTAACGAGTTCAAGCTGGGGCCTATCTAGCTCGGCTAGGCATCAATTTGTGAATTTGTGCGCATTTTATACTGTCTAGCTCGGCCCAGCTCGGTTAAAACAAGATCTAGCTAGACCCAGTGAGCCAGCTCGTCAGCTCACGAGCTAGTTCGGGTTGGCTCGTCATGATTTCAAGCTAAGGTTTTAGCTCGGATGCCCTAGGTCCAGCTCGCTCGGTAAGAGCTCGGTCCAGAATTAACAAGCTGAGCTAGGATCCAGCTCGGCCCGAACCAGCTCGTTGACAACCCTACACAGGAATGCACATTTTTATTTATTTATTCAACCAAAGTTCCCAAATTTTAATCAATGGATTGAAGAATGCAAGTCTCCAGCACAGCCAAGGAGGTAAAAAAAAAGGATAACTACAAATGAAACAGCCAATTTTGAGAATTTAAATTAATGCACCCTTAAAAAACTGCACTTAAATTCAAATTATATGACTCGGATTGGATTGCATTTGGTGGTGGACTGATGGTATATATATATATATATCTCCATTTCCGTACCAAATTGCATAAAAATATTGCGATGGGCATAAAGATTGCATTAACCATTTTGCTTTATGACTAATTTGCCCTTATGCTATAGTTTTCAATTAATCTTGTCTTATCCATGTGCCGCTTTACTTTTGCTTTTTGATTAAATTAAGTTATTTGATCAATAGTTCTCTTTTATGATTTATCAAATGTTCAATTACTTTTATCATATAGCTATCATATTATATGATGAATAATTGAGATAACAATTAAAATTGGTCATTCGGTTTGTAAGACTAGAAAATAAATTAGATCCAAATAAAGCAACAAACAAACAAAACAAAGCAAATAGGATTTTAGTTTAATTTATATATGTAACCAAATGATCAGTTTCAAAATCTTATTTGTACTCATAATATTTTTGTTAGAATTTTACAGATTGTATGATGTAAACTAATGATTTAATTTTGAATAGTTCAATTTGTTTTACTTTAAAAAAAAAACAAGTCTATTATTTAAAATGTGTGTGTTAATAAATTTAATTTGCTGGTATACCCAAAAAAAAAGCTCATTTTCATGCTTTTGTGACACATAGAAGCATCAAATTATTCAAATAAGAACAATAAATTTTTTTAATTAGAGTAGAACTAAGGTGCTCTTAAGCTCACCAAGCCCTTTGTGAGCTTAACTCAAAAATCTATCGGATTGACTTCAAACGACATTTTCAAACCGTTAGATGTTCAATCTATATTAAAATGTGCTTGGAGACCAAATTTTACATTTTTTGGAATTTTTTTACTATTTATTAAGATGGTTTGAAAACCGTTATTTTTATTAAAATTCTGCACCATTGGACATGATTTGTTAAAGTATAGAAATGAGCAAAAATGAATTACTTTATAGAAATATATTTCTCGTCACAGAGTTTTAAAACAACGTTACAAAAGAGTAGATCAGTCAATAAGCAACAAAAATAATTAACAGAGTTGTTCCTAGAGAAAATTAAGCTGCTCAAAGCAGCCCCTTTGTTTCATAGTGGCAAAAGGTACACAATCATTAGGGATATTTAAACCCCCAACAACTATCTGAATTCTGAACCACACAAACTAGGATGAAATGAATTATATGAGAGAATCTTATGCCGACTGGGTTCGGTGCAAATCTTCTATGGCGCTGCCTTGTGTGGTGCTCCTGTGTTGCTCCTTTTGCTAAAAAGTGTGAAAAATCAAAACAATTAACTTCTAGTTGTTTCCATATAAGGATGTGTTTTGTTTAAGCCCTTTTTACAGTGCTTGTTTCTATGCCTAATACAACAGGACTTGTTAAGAACTAAGGGCCTGTTCGGCGCAATTACTGTGCGTGTGGAAAAAAAGATTCAGTTAATTATGGACACAATCGGAATTTTTATGATGGGTAGACAAAAAATTTACCTATATGACTAGCGAGTTACGTACTACTTTGAATTAACCAACTAAGCCTGTTAGCTGTCTAGAGGTAGGCAAATTTTTTTTTAGAATTAAACATAGACATTAATTTGATTTTTAAAATTTAGAGATAGACAATTATCTACTCATTCAATAAGGCTCTGACTCCGCCACGGAATTATGCAAATAATATGTTTCGGTTGAAGTAGTTATGTTGATAATAAAATAAGAAGTAATTATGAAAGAATATGATTAGGTTGAAGTAACATAGAAAAAATATTGAAATTTACCAACATCTAGTTATAATTGCGCTTAACTTTATTTTAATATATAATCATATAATTGTTGTATGGCACATAATTCAAAAATAGCCCCACCATGGCAATGAGCAAGATATTTGTTGCTGATTCACCATCTCAAGTTTGTTATACTTCAAGGGCTTCTTCGGCTGCACTTCTATTTTAACTATTTACATGAGAGAGAAAAATTCATTCAGAGTGAATTTTTTTTTTCTCACGTGAACAGTAAAAATTAGTTCAAATTTTTTCAGTTTTTGTGCCCATTCCCCTGCTTATGTGTCCGCCGAACAGGACCTAAGTCATAATATATAACACATATTTTGGATTGACTTACTACTTGTATTTTACAATTATTGACTATGACCATCCAGCGTGTTTAAAAAAAAAAATAATCAAGTAATTTTCACATTGATTATGTGAAAGATAATGCTGTCATCATAAGACAGAATATAATATTCTCTTTGATGAATCGAAATATTTATTGTCATTTTTTCACCTAAGCTATCAAGTATTAAAAATTATCATTCTTTTATAATTAGGTTAAAATATCCCTCAATATAAGCACTGATGATGATTTAAGAATTTTAATTATTATCTCACGGTAAAAAAAAGTAATTTTTAGCTTATAATTATAGTCGTAGATAATAATATGTGGATCATCTGTTACCACGTACCATCAGTAGCAAAGCCCGTAGGGTTTAGAGGGAGACCCTTGCCTATTATGCTCCAATTTTGTTTCATATTGTTTATATAAAAATTAAAAAATATATTTGTATTTAAAGAGTAGAGTTAAAATGTATCATTGGTTTTGTGCTCCAATCATGTTTCACGTCTTTTTCTCCGATTTCAAAGTTCAAACAATCGATCCGAACCGCTCAATATGATCTTCGTATTAAAATGTGCTTGGCGACAAAATTTTATATTTTTTGAAATTTGTTTACTATTTTTTTAGATAAGTACAAAATCACTGTTTTGGATGGTCCAGAATATTCTAAAAACAGTGATTTTGTACCTATCTAAAAAATTAGTAAAAAAATTCTAAAAAATATAAAATTTGGTCTCCAAACACATTTTAATACAAAGATCATATTGAGCGGTTCGGATCGATTTTTCGAACTTTGAAAACATAGAAAAAGACGTAGAATATAATTGGAGCACAAAACCAATGATACATTTTAACCCTACTGCTATTTAAAATACTTGTACAATTATAATCAATCTTAAAGTTTTTGTTATAATCTATCATATTTTCTGACTCACACTTCTTACCATGCTCTGGTAACAAAGAAAAAAACAAGGAAATTCAGCTTATACAATTATAATCAATCTTAAATTTTTTGTTATAATCTATCATATTTTCTGACTCACACTTCTTACCATGCTCTGGTAACAAAGAAAAAAACAAGGAAATTCAGCTTAAGGCCATGAGCCAAAATGCCAAATTAGTTGGGTTATGTTCCCTAGTAACTAGCTGATAATGACTAATGACTGTCGGTGGAGGAGCCAAGAGGGGACCACGTGGCACTTGCCATCGCCTCAACTTGTGATGTCATTCTGAAAAGGAAACAGCATTGCACGCCCCCATTCCGGCATTTAGTTAATACCAGTCCTTGTCACTAACAATTTTTCCTTTGTTGGGGGTGCATTGTGCAATTTTTTAATGTTTTAGTGGTTTATTTAGGTCCCATTTTTAATTGTCAACATCGTAAAGAAGTCAGAAAAAAAGACATATCGGAAAGGAACATGTATGATAACAGAGGAGGGATCAAATTACATCTTTTTTGTTGACACATCATGACACCGTTTTTTATATAGGTCAATTTTGCGATTTCAAAATCCAAACAGCAGATCCGAACCGTTCAACATGATCACCATATTAAAATGTGCTTGGAGATCAAATTTTACATTTTTTTGAATTTTTTTTACTATTTATTAAGATGGTTACAAAATCGCTGTTTTTCAATGGTCTGAAAACAACGATTTTTGTAACCATCTTAATAAATAGCAAAAAAATTCAAAAAAATGTAAAATTTGATCTCCAAGCACATTTTAATATATCCATCATGTTGAACGGTTTAAATCGACTATTTGGACTTTAAAAATGGTAGGTGTTAAAGTGTGTCACCAAAAAAGGTGTAATTGGATCCCTCCTCATGATAATATATGATATAAGAAATAAGAGTAGATATTGGATGTCAAAATTATCAACTTTTTTATTTTATAATTTTTCGGAAGGCCTGCAAAGTTGACCACAAAAGTAAAGTTGCAAACTCGCATTACAGGTGTGAATTTAAATGATTTATTTATTAATTAACTTTGAAAATATACAATTTTAACAAAATTTTTTAACACAATAGGTATACACTGATTGTATTTTTTTTTTTCCCTCCATCACGGTTAATCAGAAGCGGAGCCAGACTTTCAAATCATAGAGTTCAAATGTAAATAAATGTCAATCATATAAAATTGCATGCTGCGGATGAAAGTCAACTTCATAGTATCCATAGCCTTTTACTCTAAATTATATATATTTTTGTAGTAGTGGGTTCAAATGCTTCCATTTTTTGTGCCTCCATTATGTCTCCATTTTTTAAAACTTTAATAACTCAAAATATAAAATTTAAAAGTCAAAATAAAACCGTTGGATATGGTCTACATCATTTTATCTATGTGCTCAGAAAAAATTATTACATTTAGATTTTGTTTTTATGTAAATTAATAAGTTGAAAAATCAATGTCTAAAAATTATCCACATTAGTACGTTTTTTACAAGCTCTTGATGACAACCAAAACAAAATTGAAATGTCATAATTTTTTACACGTGCATTGATAAAATGATGTAGATTATATCCAACGGTTTTATTTTGACTTTTAAGTTTTAAATTTTGAGTTATTAAAGTTTTTAAAAATGGAGGCATAGTTGAGGCATGAAAAATGGAGGCATTTGAACCCTCCTCGTTTTTTTTATAAAAATACTTATTAAAAACAAATAAAAGCCAATTCACCCCATTCAATAGTGTATTAATATTCGGTTCTCATGCGGTATTCAGAAGACCGCTGCATACCGCATATACGGTATGCGGCCGAATATACGGATTCTTATTCGGATTTATATATGCGGATTTTTTATTAAATACTTAATCCCACAATACTTAAAGAGTGAGGCTATGGTGTTATGCATAGCACGGATGGCTAGTGTACTACGGCTCAATATGGTACTTTTTAAAATCCTAACGGTCGATCCGACCGTTCAATGTGATAACCATATGAATATGTACTTGCAAACTAAATTTTATATTTTTTTCGAATTTTTTTACTATTTTTTCAGATAGGTAGAATTTTGATGGTCCAGAATTTTCAAAAAACACTGATTTTTCTACCTATCTGAAAAAATAGTAAAAAAATTCGAAAAAATATAAAATTTAGTTTGCAAGTACATATTCATATGGATATCACATTGAACGGTCGGATCGACCGTTAGGATTTTAAAAAGTACCATATTGAGCCGTAGTACACTAGCCATGGGTGCTATGCATAGCACCATAGCCTCACTCATACTTAAATACAATAAAGCAGCATGCAGAGAGTATAAAAGATGTAGAGAGGTTATTAAAGACTTCTGAGTTGGACGCTTAAAGAGAACACCTATCTGGCGGGTCTGAAACTCATTTAATGGGTTATGGATTCGGATCCGGAACTCTTTTAATGGGTTTTGAATGTTTTTCAATTTTTTTAAAGCATGGATTCAATATTCGGTTCGAATAGCTATTTTCTATTCGGCCGGACACTGAATAGGAATATACGGCCGAATATTTACCGAATAGAATCAAATATTAATACACTGTTCAATACTAATGAAGCTGTCCCATCTAATAATACATGATTTTTGTTAAAAATAGATGAAAATACTTCACAGCATTCCTACTTGGTCAGTTCCAAACAAACACCGACAGATCCCTATAGCAGATAATTAACGAAAAAAAAAAGATAATTAACGAAAACATAAAAAGTCTAAATATTTTTAGGAACTTGAATAGCGATGGTGGTCGGTAGGACGGCAAGCTTGGAGTGATTATCCTCCGTGGCGATACAGACTGCGGTAACATGTGGCGAGTCATATAGCCTCATAATTTTATGCCATTAGTCTGAGATATTTCCTAGTCAGTGATCCACAAAATAGTATGACACCTCTGTCCCTCATTCAGAGAATCTGTATCGAAAATTAATTGTGAATGATAGGGAGTAGAGACGAATGCGCCGTCCCATAACTCCTGATTCCAACTAACACAGGACACAACGCGCTTCAACTTTTTATATTTGAAACTGTCGCCATAAAAAAATAATTATGTGGAGTGCAATGGATTCCTACACCTTATAAACTATCTGCTTTTGTTAGTTGTTACAGCCTTACAGGTGATTGTTATGTTATGGACCCCATCCGTCAGTGATATGGGATAGGATGTGTTCCTGGTACATTGCAACAGAGAATCTTTCTCCGAAATGGATGAATGAATAAATCTATTTTTTTATTTTTAGCTTAGTAAAGAAAAACGACGTTTCATTAAGTTACAAAAGGAACATTTCAGTTCAGACCAGCGCTTACCTGAGGAGCAATTAATTAATTGTTATTTTATCTGTAGACAGTGATATATAATTGGTTGTTAAAATTTTAAACATAAATTTTATGTCTAAAATTTGAACTTGGAAATAAGGTAAAGTATCTGATTTTTCTCAGAAAAAGGTAGGAATCTATATTGGCTTGAATTCAACAAGTCAGTGATGTCTTGCTTCAGTTCAGACTTCAGACTTCAGACTTTGGATCTGTTTGCTCTCCTCAATTCACGCTAGAAATCACTCAGCTTTTACCAGAACTTTAGACCGCCTGATTGGATGATGAAGACGACGTGTCACTCACAATTTACTTTTTGTTTAAAACAAATGAGTAGTCATTAGTCAAAGGTCAAAACATTTCTGAAACTGCAAATTAAAGAAGGGTGTGGCGTCAGCATTTTTGGTGAATTTTTTTGTGTCAAATTATTTAATTTATTTTCCTAACAAAGAATTTGGGATTTTTTTTATAAACCATAATTAAAAAAATTGATAGGAATTACTTTTTTTTTACAAAAATCATAAAAACTAGTCGGGAAGAACAAAAAAGAAGGGTTCTGGAATTTTTTTTTTTTTTTTGGGATCGGTCCCGACTAGTTTCACAGCTTTTCGCAGTCTTTTTTTGTGAAACTAGTCAGGACCGAAATGTCATTTCGGTCAAAAAAAAAAAATTTCGGAACTGAAATGTCATTTCGATTTGATAATTTTTGTAAAAAAAAAGTAATCACGTTGGTTTCCTAAAAATCAATTTTTTAATTATGGATTATAAAAAAAATTCAAGAATTTGAGGCTATAAAAATAAAGAGGTACGCCTTCCGTACCAATTAACACCCATGCATACCTCTAGTACGGAGATATATATAATGTATAGTTTATAGTGATATGGAATTGGATTCTAATTTCTTGACTCTTAAATCCGGAACGGACTCTGCTGCTTTTCTGCATCTCACCGTTCAAAATTTTTCATTTCGCGCATCTCGATACAGAAATTTTTTCATGCACAAATCTCAACGAATTTGAATGGTTGGATCTGGAAAAGCTGATTGCTGCTTTTCTATCATAAAAGCAGCAGAGTCGGACCCCTTAAATCCCACGAATGCCGTTAGGTGTTGGCTATTAAGTTCTTGCAAGAATGAAAAATATTATTCTACTTTCTCTTTTTATTACAAATATTATTCAAGTATAAGTTGGTGTAGAAATGCTAAGTGCGTCAATTTGTACAATTTTTCTAATTCATTCGGATTCCATAAAAGCTCAAAATATAGAAGTTATAGAACTTTTCGTCAGCTTTCTTCAAAATTTTGATTCAGCTTAATTCGAGTAAATATGACAAATTTAAGATCAAAATATTAACGACTATCATGACGTGCATTAGAAAGAGGCAGCGATCGACATGACGTGTGATATAGCAAGATAGCGAGCGATGTGGGAGAACTGCCAACATGATAGAGTGTGTCCCCTCAGATATCCGAGGGGTGTAATAAGAAAACGGATTACCGAGATTAATTCTAGTTGGGCCAAGTTCAATCTGGTTCTATGAAAATTTAAAGGGGTCTATTTTGAGATTCATGTCAGTTTAAAAGAACTGTCTAGATTTCATTATTACACCTCAAGTATCTCGGACTCGGAGATCTCAACTCCAACATGATGTGCGCTAGAACGGGGCGACTCACATGATGTCTGTCATTAGCAAGTGATGACTCTTGTATATGAAGTGCTTTAGCAGCAGAGGTGGATTTAAAAAAAGGTACGGGGTCAATTGATTTTCATTTTTCTATATTTTTCTATATATTTTAGTGTAAGATGTAACTGTATCGTAAAATTAAGCCTTATTCACAGTATGAAAATTTTATATAATTAATCTCTATATGTTTATTCCCCGTGATTCGAAAATCTCACTACGCCTTTGCTTAACAGTGTAGGTGTGCACCATGAACAACTATTTATGTTGAATTAATTTACATTTCCATTGGCTTAGACCTTCGATTTTCAATCCATTAGTCAGCATCGGACGATTAATTTGAACTTCTTTTTTAAATATTATGCGAATCATTTGTAAAATTTGTAAAAACTCGTTTAATGTATCTATTCATTGAAGTTGTGATAAATAAACATTATACGAACTATTAACGAATCTAAATAATATAGTTAGTCCATCTAAAATGAATAGAAATTGCCAATTTATTGTCTCAAATACCCTCTTGCTCTTCTATGATGAGAGGACGAATGTAGTTAGCTTCCTACTAATTTGTATGCTTAAATGCTGTCATCATACTTAATTACGGGAGAAACAACTAGACATTTTATTCCATGCAATTTCTAATTTGATGATTCCAAACCAAAGAACTGAAATCGTACTGTATGCAAATCAAATCACTCTGCCCCATTCATTTCTGTAATGAATTTGGTACGAATAAGACTTGATTGCAATATTGGAGTAGAACTAGGGTGCTCCTAAGCTCACCAAGCCCTTCCGTGAGCGTGACTCGAAAACCTATTGAATTGACTTCAAACGACATTTTCAAACCGTTAGATGTTCAATCTATATTAAAATGTGCTTGGAGACCAAATTTTATATTTTTTGGAATTTTTTTACTATTTATTAAGATGGTTTGAAAATCGTTGTTTTCCAATGGTGCAGAATTTTAATAAAAACAGCGATTTTCAAACCATCTTAATAAATAGTAAAAAAAATTCAAAAAATGTAAAATTTGGTCTCCAAGCACATTTTAATATAGATTGAACATCTAACGGCTTGAAATGTCGTTTGAAGTCAATTCGATAGGTTTTAGAGTCGCGCTCACGAAGGGCTTGGTGAGCTTAGGAGCACCCTAGTTCTACTCGCAATATTGCATCGAAAATATTGTTACCAATCTCTCCATTTCGTAACGCAGCTGGAGCCTTGTGATACTAGATTTAGCTTCTCCTACAGCCTACCGCTACAGTAATTGCAAATCATTTGTTTATATCATTTACCATTTTTGACCTCGGAGTAACTCAGTAACAACAGTTTGGATCTTCAGTTATCCGGAGCAAAAGGAGCTCAATTTTTATCTTTAGGTCATTGGATCCTCTGCGGCGCTTTGATGTATTCATAATGACGCGATCTACTGAGAGACAGACAGAAACCATCATAATAGTTTTAATTTATTAATCAGCACACTGTGTGTATTAATTATCCACTCCATAAAAGATCCAGTCCAGATCTTTGGATTTTTTAAATGGCAAATTTCTTAATTATTTTCCCAAAATAAAATCCGCCATCACTTTCCTTCTTTTTGGCTTCTGCCACTCTCTCTCTCTCTCTCTTCTCTCTTCTCTCTTCTCTCTCCTCCGCTCTTCATCCTCCTCTTTCAAAGCTCCTGGAAGAACAATAATGAAGTTTTAAAGAGTAATAAAACTTAAACAAAAGCAACAACTGCTTGAAACCGTGTGGGGATCCAGAAACCCTATTAGAAGTTGCCGTGAAAACTGTCCGATCTCATCTTGATTGGATTCGCGCTGTTCATCCTTCTCCCTTTTCTGGTGAGTTCGAGAGGATGATCTGTTCTTGTAAAATGCTAATTTTATCGGAGCCCTTTTTTATTACTCGTTGGTTTTCTGTTTTCTTAGCTGCATTTTCCTGCTGTGAGGTGTTGGAATCTAAATTCTTTTAGTTCATTAAAGGAAAAAACAAATAAATAGCCTGACTTACTGATTAAATGTTTTGAGATTTGATTTAATGAAGCTAATTTATGTGTCTTACTTCCAAATCTGCTTTCACAACTCTTTTTGTATTGATCGATTCATTTTTCACCACTAATTTTACGTTCCCTTTTTCCCTACCAGTATAGTTCTAATCACTAGTTAGCGAGCATAAAAGGGATCCATGGGTGCTATTGACGTTGATGAGAGTTCCTTTATAATGGGTGAACCCAAGGTAAAATTAATTTACTCCTTTTTTTATGGTGAATATTTCCCAAGATTAATCATTTTTTTAGAATTGGCACTTTGTCTTCCATATCTTTCTCTTTTCTAAAATTTCTGTTAGGTAGAAGCGTTTATTACAATACTGATGAAAATCTATTGTTTTACACATCTAGTTACATGGTGCCATGTACAATGCATTTCATCCAATAGTATGCAAGGTGATGGGAATATTTCCTTGTATAGAGGCATCACGGCCGAGAAGCAAATCTGGCATTCAAGCTCTGTGCTCTTTACACGTGGCTCTAGATCGATCCAAGACCCTTCTTCAGCATTGCTCGGATTGTAGCAAACTCTACCTAGTGAGTATAAGGCATTCTTTGTTCATTTGTGTATGTATTAAGTACGAGTTATTTTTCTAACCGGGAATTAATTTATGTATGTTTATTGTAGGCAATTACTTCAGATTCTATTCTGGTGAAATTTGAGAAGGCGAGGCTCTCACTTCAAGAAAGCCTAAGGCGGGTTGTAGAAATTTGTACAGAACATATTTGCAATCAGGTACCCAAGTAACTGTGTTTTATGCTGGATTTTGCACAAATTGCACAAAAAATTGTCTTATTTGCAAAACCTTTAGTTTCATCTGCAAATTGAGAGTAACCTACTTGAAGATTGAACTTGTATACTTTTTTACTTTGCTATTAAACTAACTACTGATTGTAACTCTGACAGATTATGGAGATTGTCAGTGAATTGGAAGAAGTTTCCTTCTCTATGGATCAATCTGAGAAAGAAGCAGGTGATGAGATCATAAGACTCCTTCAAAAGAACGGGAAACCAAACAATACAAACTCCACCGACAGCGCAGAGCTAGAGATATTTCATCAAGCTGCATTAAAGCTCGGCATAACCTCTTCTAGGGCTGTACTAACTGAGAGACGATCCCTCAAAAAACTAATCGAGAGAGCTCGATCAGAGGGAGATAAAAGAAAGGAATCAGTCTTGTCCTATCTATACCACCTTGTCAGAAAATATTCAAAACTTTTTCGCAGTGAATTCGGTGATGATACTGACTCCCAGGGGTCAGCCCCTTGCTCCCCTACTGTTTTAGGATTTGAAGATTCATATGGATCATGTGGTGGTATGAGCCGTGCTTTTGATAGAAACTTTTCTAAAATAAGATCATTCAATTTTCGGCCTTCTGGGTTCAGATCGGGAAATTTACCAGTCCCACCTGAGGAGCTAAGGTGTCCAATATCTTTGCAATTGATGTATGATCCAGTGATTGTTTCATCGGGTCAGACATATGAGCGAGTATGCATTGAGAAATGGCTTAATGATGGTCATAAAACATGCCCCAAGACTCAGCAAGAGTTGGTTCACCTATGTTTAACCCCCAACTATTGTGTGAAGGGGCTTATTGCTAGTTGGTGTGAGCATAACGGGTTTCATATCCCCGAAAGTCCGCCCGACAACTTTGACATGAACTGGTCTGTCGAAAGTGGGGACTCCAACAACCGGAAGAGTATGGAGGTTGTACCGTTAGAAGAAGAAAGCTGCATCACCCAAGTGGCTGAAAACAGTGATTATGGGAGCCCAAGCCCGAGTCCTTCCAGTGCTTTGGATGGAAATAACGAAGGTTATAACCGTCTTTTGGCCATGTTGGAAGATGGAAAGAGTACAGGTAAAACATACAAGTTGGTTGAGCAGATTCGGTATGTTTTGAAGGATGATGCTGAGGCCCGAACCCAAATGGGTGCTAACGGGTTTGCAGAGGCACTGGTACGGTTTCTGAGGCTTGCGGTCTATGATGGAGATGAGAAGGCTCAAGAAATGGGTGCCATGGCACTGTTTAACCTCACTGTTAGCAATAACAGGTACACTTTGTTTTATCTGTGGCGTGTTACTTTTCAGTTTTAGCCAAGAATGCTTTTCTTTGCAAGCTCAACAAGCCAAGAACAGAAAAGAAAAGAATATAAATTAGAATCTGAAAAAGAAAGATGTCTTGTGACCTATATCTGGTCTCATAATCAGGGATAACTAATACTAATATATAAAAGAGGGATTTGACAATGATTATTTTGACAATCTTGGTTTTTTAAATAAATTTAAATAATATTAAATAGTAAATTTATATGTATGTTATTTGACATAAAGATAGCCTAAGAATCAGAATTCATGCAATTTTAGTATTGTCTGATGATGCATCAAGGACTGTTAATTTCGGATTATTGAAATTTAAAATCACTGCAGTGACTTGAAATACCAAACCATTGGTATAGATGATCATGTACATAACTGTCTTTTATTACCAAATCTCATTATTTATGGACATTATATAATATAAATCATGCCTGTCATGTCGGATTTAAAATTGAAGTTCTATTTTTGAAGATTGTTAAGCTTGTCAGAACAAAGAGTTGTCAAGTGATCCCCCCTCGATATAAAATAGCCATTCATTTACTTGAGGTGAAATCTAATTGAGGAAGTCCACAAATTTACTCACAGTAAGAATTTCTAATTTTCAGAAGCAAGGCATTGGTATTATCAGCTGGAGTTATAGACCTTCTAGAGCAAATGATAAAAAAACAACGGACTGCTGAACCGGCCACAGCACTCTACCTCAACCTCTCATGCCTGGATGAAGCCAAGCAGGTAATTGGTTCGAGCCCGGCAGTTCCTCGGCTAGTTCAACTCCTACACACAAATTCCAGCAACCAATGCAAGCATGATTCTCTCTATACACTCTACAACCTCTCCACACACCAACCCAACATCCCTTGCCTACTCTCCTCAGGCATACTCGACGGGCTTTATTCCATTCTCATGGCACCACCTTCTCCCGAAGGAGATCTTTATCGGTCCGAAAAGGCACTTGCTGTTCTAATCAATCTGGCATCTACACCAGCTGGCAGGAAAGAGATCCTTTCCTATCCAGGATTAATAACATATCTCGCAACATTATTGGACACAGGCGAGTCAACTGAGCAGGAGCAGGCAGTGGCGTGCTTGTTGGTCATGTGTAATGGAGACGAACAGTGCATCCCAGTAGTTTTGCAAGAGGGGATCATTCCTTCTCTTGTGTCAGTCTCAGTTAATGGCACAGCTCGTGGGCAGGAAAAAGCGCAGAAATTGTTGAAACTTTTTAGGGAGCAACGGCAAAGAGAGCCGTCATTTTCTTCTCCCTCCCCTGAGGAGCAGGAGGTGGAGCAGCAGCAGAAGCCTATGCAGCAGATGGTTGTCAAGAAGTCGATGTGTAAATCGAGATCGAAAAAATTCGGTCGTACGCTCAGTGCAATTCTCAAGTACAGGAGTTGCTCAGTGTATCAATGCTAGGGGTTCTTTGCAATAGTCAAAATGTACATTTCATTTGTTTGTTTTTAGTTAGGTTTTTTTTTTTTTATCATTGGTCCTTGTCTTCTTTTGTTAGATCTCATCCCCTTGGCTCGGATTCAAAGGGTGATGTTAGCTTGAATCATGTATAGGGTGGATTTCTCTATCGAGAAAAATTTTCTTGCTTGTCTGCTACGGTGTGCAATGGGGTTTTTGGTGTTGTGAAATCAACTATGTTCAAGTATGGGTTGCATTTGGGTACATCTGTAACATTAAAATTAGTGCTTCATAGAGTTTTGTTGATAATATACCTTCTCTTATATAATTAGATCAGCATTTCAAATAACTTGTGAAATTCATAAAAGTCGAGTCCTAGACTCCTGGGAAATATACTATACTGGTCGAGTTATATAGATATGGTACTGACTTATTTGTTGGATTCTAGCAAGAATTCAAATTCGAATCAGATCTGAATCAGGACATGGGTTTGGTTTGGCTGTTGAAAATATTTGTATGGATGTTAGTCAGAGTGATGTAATCCTTTTCAGATCTCGTGTCAGAAAGTGGATCTGAACCGTACTCATGTCCGTTGAGATTTGCATGATATATTGGAAGAGGAGGGTTCAAATGCCTCTATTTTTCATGCCTCCATCATGCCTCCATTTTTAAAAACTTTAATAACTCAAAATTTAAAACTTAAAAGTCAAAATAAAACCGTTGGATATGATCTACATCATTTTATCTATGCACGTGTAAAAAATTATGACATTTCAATTTTGTTTTGGTTGTCATCAAGAGCTTGTAAAAAACGTACTAATGTGGATAATTTCTAGACGTTGATTTTTCAACTTATTGATTCACATTAAAAACAAAATTAAAATGTGATAATTTTTTATGAGCACATAGATAAAATGATATAGATCACATCCAACGGTTTTATTTTGACTTTTAAGTTTTAAATTTTGAGTTATTAAAGTTTTAAAAAATGAAGGCATGGTGGAGGCACATAAAATGGAGGCATTTGAACCGTCCTCATATTGGAAATATGTATATAATACCAAAGGTCAATGCGACAAAAATTAAAAAGTGAACCCCAAAAGAACGACAAAATGAAATTAAAAAATATTTTCCTTAAATTCAAATCTATGTTGCATGGATGCTGGTACGAGTATCGTATCGGATACAATATGAATACGGCGACACGGCAATTTCCAAAAATTCGAATATAATATGTATATTATATATATTATTTTTTATTATTTAATAATAATATTTAGATTAATCGTAATCATAACTTGAATAAATTTGTACAGAAAAACTAAGGCTTAACCTCAAGTATTAATTATATACGACAGATGTTAGTATTTATCACAGAAGATCATGTTGTATAGTTTTTTTTTTGAAATCTTGTCAGTAGATCATGTTGTATAGTGGCAAAAGCTTTTGGCAAACTTAATTCAATTATTTGGGATCGAATCACGCTGAAGCAAAACTTAATTCAATTATCGGGCGCGTGTCGGTAGAGCTGCCAAAAAAGCTCGTAGTTCGTGATTCGATTGATTTTGATTCGAAAAAAAATTCGCAATTAACTTGTTCGATTGAAGTTCGTTCTGAAACAAATCAAACTAGTTTGTAGGGTTTTGAAAACGGTTCGGACCGGTCTGGTCCGATCTAGACCCGGCCGGGCCACGGTTCTAACGGTCCACGGTTCACACTGGTTGGGCGGGTTACACGGTCCGGGTCTGGCGGGTTCAATTCTTGGGGGTCGACCGAAACCTGCGCTTGGATTGTGGTCCAAATTAACACAGTCCGATCCAAGGTTCGGCCTTTTTTTTTTTAGCGCCGTATGGCATCGGTCCGGGGGGTTAGGCACGGTCCGGGTCCGGGTCAGCGGGGGTTGGCGCGGGTCTGGGTCCGGGGGTTACGCGGGTCCGGGCGGGTTGGGTCTGGTTCTACCTGGGGCGGTCCGGGTTTGGTCCAGTACGGTCCTACACGGGTCTAGGGAAAAAAATCAAACCAAACCCGTGCTAGACCTATCCCTAGCTTTGGTCCGGTCCGGTCCGGGTTTAGGGCACGGTCCGGGTCCGAACCACGGGTTGTCCGGTCCGGTCCTGGACCGACCGAGTTTTTTTGAAGCCACTACCAGTTCGGTTCGAATCTTATTCAAACTCAAACTGGGTATAGTTCGTTCGAAATTGGTTCGCGAAATATTTAGGTTCAAATCTCAAATTAACATGTACCGTTCAAATTATAGCAACGCCAGTGACTCAGTGCAAAATAAAGATTTCATTTCAAATAGGTGCAAATAGGTACCTGATATGATCAGATAATATCCAATGCAATGCTTAATTTAAGTTATCCAATTTTCAAAAAATAACTAAGGGTGGTAGGGCTGCAAAAAAAAAACCTTAGTTCGTGATTCGATTGACATCGATTCGAAAAAAAATTCGCAATTAACTCGTTCGATTGAAATTCATTATAAAACAAATCAAACCAGTTCGGTTCGAATCTTATTCAAACTCAAACTCAAACCAGAATAAGTTTGATTTAATTTAATTCGTTTGCAGCTCTACGTGTCGGTATCTGATACGGGTACGAAGCCCATGTAGGAGTATGGGGGTAACATAGATTGAAATTGACTAGAGTTGGAATTGGTTCCATTATTGTTTCATCAATGACCTAGTATGAGCCGTTGTATCTCTGAGCTAACAATGGAAGTGGATCTTAATTAATTTTCAAACATTCGAGAAGTTGGGGAGTTCTATTTCTATATAAGTTCCTGCTCAGATTCATTTTCCAGGTGCGGGACAGTGTATCTGGGACCATTTTACCCTTACCCATGTGGTGATTATCGTCACATTGATCATATTGAATTGAATTTGTTGGTGTCATCGGACCGAGTGTCATTTTTTCGGTCCACACATGGAATTTGGCACGATGTGTTTAATGATCTTTTATGATGGTTTGGTTTCTTGGAAAGGTTTAAACTCTTCGGCTGCAGTGTGGGCTGGAAAATGAACACACAAAAGCAAAAATTTTGAACTGATTTTTACTGTTCACGTGAGAAAAAAAAAATTTACTTTGAGTAAATTTTTTTTTTTCCACGTGAACAGTGAATGCCGAACAGATTCTAAATTTGAAGCTTACTCATCGCCCATTCCAAATCTTAGCCCAGGAAAGTCAATAAAAAAAGATTATTTCCTTTTTCATATTTGGTCATAATCATCGTGCTTCATTTGTCCGTAATTTTTATTAATATCCAAAGTTAATTACAAAATAATAAAAATGTCGAGAGCCACTTGGTTTTATTAAAAATGCCCAAACTGGTCAGAAAATGGCCAGTCTCTTATTTAAATAGAAAACTAGTTATTTTTTGACCGGTTCTTTTTTTTTTTTTTTTTTTCTGTTTTAGACCCTATAAATATCCGAAATTTTTATCTGTAACATAAAAAAAAATGAAAAATTCAAAACCTACCATTACTTCTGGAAGAAATAAAAAAAATACCCGATAGTCCGGATAATTCAGCAGGCTATTTTGCAAACTATTTTGTAAGAGAACTGAACATGTAAATAACCCTCTGAATTATTTTCTTCCAAAAATGATATTAGATTTGAATTTCCAATTTTATTTATATTATAGATAATAAATTTCGCCAATGGAACTGTATGATTTATTGGTAGAGGCAGCTCAATTTTTGTTCAAATGATATTTTGAAATATCAAATTTCTAGATTCCCATAATCACATAGGATTTATATTTTTTTTATTCTTTATGATTTTATTATGCTCTACTTTTTCATTTTTAAAACTAAAAAAACATAAAATTGAAGTAAGAAAATAGAATTGTCAAATAGAATTTATATTGTTTTCTCTGGAAATGCACTAAAAATTGGGAATAATTCACATTTTGTTCCTTGAATTTATTTACTAAAATTAAAACGGTCCTTAAAACTTTTAATTGCACTATATTGACTTTTAAAATTTCTTCAAAAATTAAATTGCTGCTTAAACTTTCAAATCTGATCTTGGTAAGTATTGAGAAATGGATAGGGTTTAGTTTCTATTGGAATTAAGATAGAGTGAGGCTACGATACTATGCATAGCACGGATTGGTCCGTGCTACGGCTCAATATTTGAGTTTTCAAAATCCTAACGGTCGATCGGAACCGTTCAACATGTTCCACATGAATATGTACTTGCAAACTAAATTTTATATTTTTTCAAATTTTTTTACTAATCTTTTAGATAGGTAGAAAATAACTGTTTTTGGATGGTTCAGAATTTTCAGATCAAGTGATTTTCTACCTATCTAAAAAATAGTAAAAAAATTCTAAAAAAATGTAAAATTTGGTTTGTAAGTACATATTCATGTGGAGATCATGTTGAATAGTTCGGATCGACCATTAGGATTTTGAAAACTCAAATATTGAGCCGTAGCACGGACCAATCCGTGCTATGCATAGTACCGTAGCCTCACTCAGATAGATATATGCAGATTAGATCGAAGATAGAATTTATCACTACAAGTACAGAGAAACAACATATCGAAAGAACATCTTACGTCTAATGAAAATTTGCACGTGACCCCTAAACTCTATACTTGCGGGTCGGGAAGATCATTTAAATTGCACAATAATAATAGTCACGCTTTTATCAGTATCCATACGAATAGATAAAACTCCGCCAATCGATGTGCTAGCATTGCGAACTGGCGGCCTCCATTTAGGCTTCAAAAATTTCTTCTTTCTCTGTGGAAGTGTGGAGTGTGATTATAATTTTTTATGGAAGAGGTAACTAGAATTTTTTTAGAGTTTCTATTAAGCTACATCAGCAACAAATTAAAAAAGAGAAATAATTTGAGCTAATTATTTGGCTAACATAGAGTTTATAAACAGTTTCTTAATAAGAAACTTTACTGCATAGTTTCTAAATAAGAAACTCTTCCACATCTCTGAAATTGAATTAGAAACTGTCTATTAGATTAGAAACTCTAATAATACCAGAGATGTAGATGTTCTTAGACTTCAGAAATTTCTTCTTTCTCCATGGAAGTGTGGAGTGTAGTTAGAATTTTTTATGGAAGAAGTAACTATAATTTTTTTCACTTATGACATGGGTACTTGTGAAATTATCAACGGATCCGTATCCTCCCAAGTACCTGACTCAAGCAAATTGAAACAGACGATCCAGATTAAACCTATCTGGACCAAACTCAATCCGGTGCCTATGGAGACTGTAGGGAGTCTGTTTTGAGATTCGCACCATGTTAAAAGAACCGTCCGATCATAATTGTCTTCAGTCAAGTAACCTAAGGTGATGTGAATTCATTATCAACCGTATACAAACCGGAATGGACTCCGCTGCTTTTCTAGCAGAAAAGGAGGACCCTCCTCTTCCGAATCCAACGATTCAAAATTCATTGAGATTTGTGCATGAAAAGGTTTTTTTATCGAGATACGTGAATGAAAATTTTGAATCGTTGGATTTGGAAGAGGAGGGTCCTCCTTTTCTGCTAGAAAAGCAGCAGAGTCGGACCCATACAAACCAGACCAAGTCTTAAAGTATTAGGCATCAATCTTTAGATTCTTTAAGCTGTCTACGTATCAACTATTAACAAACAAACGACAATCTTTACCTTACAAATTGTCAGTTACTTGTAAAGAAGATAACGACTATAAAAGATAATAACTGCTGTGTTGAAACTTGTGACAATTATAAATTTGAAGTCGTTTGATAAATAAGAAAATCTATATTAAATTTTCTTACTTTTAGTATAAATGATATACATATAGTATAAACTTAGACTATCTTTTCAATATTAAATTTTAAATTTAATTTTTTTAGTAGTTAAAATAATTTAATTAATTCTTTGGTTTGTTTGTTATTTTCAAATTAATAGTGAAAATTAGTTGTACGAGTCCATGACGCGATCTCTTTTCCGAATTCGTATCCTCTGCATTAACTCTAATCTTTTGAGTTAATGCATCTCGACCATCCGATTTGTTTTAGATTCGTGCGAACTACATCTGCACTAATATTAAAGGACCCCTATGTTATAAGCACGAGCCGGATTGGCTCTGTTTAAAATCAGACGGTTGAAATTCAGTAACTCAAAAGATTCCCTTTTGAGTTAATGCAGAGGATACGGATCCTTTTCCAGCACCATAGAAAAACAATCGAGCGGTCGAGATTGATCGTGCTCTGCAACCTCTCAAGATTCTCTACGCAAGTCTCGCTACCATTTTTGTGAAAGAGAAAGCAACTGCAGAGGTAGGCTACAGCAGTACAGCATCAGCACCTAGAATTCTATTCCATCTCTCGCCGTCTTATCTCTACCTTTTCTCTCTCTTTCTCCTTAATTCCTCTCTCTTTCCCCTTTTTCCCTATTATCTCTCATGGCCAAGAGAACACACAACATTTCATGTCAGGCTTGGGGCGCACGCTTAGTCGTCAAGTTCGTATGTGTTACTCTTTTGATCTCCTTTGTGCTTTTCTTGTTACTAATTGTTGCTTGTGTAAACTGGTTTACACTTTATTCTATACCTTATGTGATGGGTTTTGACTTTTGAGCAATGGATTGTTTTGTTCTTTTTAGATATATTTTAATATTCTTCACGTGGTAATGGGAAGCAGCTTGGGTTTGTTCTATTAAATTCCTTTCTTTAATTTTTGAACTTAGATTCTTAACATTTGATTTTGGTTTAGGTTAGGGATAGGAGATAATCCAAGTTGTTTGTGCAAGTTATCAAATTGCTCAATTGAACTTCAATTAGAGGCCCATATTAATTCTATCTTAAGTAGATGCAATTAATGAGAGACTATGTGCCGATTCACTTCTTTCATGAATGAGATCTAAGATTCTGATAAAATTCTTTTGCTTCTCCAATGCTTTTGAAAATAAGCAACAAACAAGTACAAGTATAGTTGCCACCTTTCCCTTTAAAATATTTTTTTTAAGATCATTGGGGTACTGTAATCTTCAAGTATTGTGGTTCATGCTTTGGCAAATGATTTATTAAACTATAAAACATGCTTTTATGCTTGTTCTAATTCCAGGAATAACTGGAGATGGGAGGTGCCTATTCCGATCAGTTGCATATGGAGCTTGCATAAGGTCGGGAAAGCCATCTCCTAGTGAGAAACATCAAAAAGATCTCGCTGACGAGCTTAGATCAAAAGTCTGTATATTGTTTTATATTGCCTAAATCATATTATGATTCATATTTTTTTTTTCTTTTATGTATCAAAAGCCATCTCCTGTGTTGACTGATATTGGTATTCAGGTCGCTGATGAATTTGTCAAGAGGAGAGATCATACAGAGTGGTTTGCTTTTATTTCTTGCTTTCTATTTAATTAATTAAGAACATTATGTCAAGGAGATATATACCAGTACCAGCAGTCTTGTTGACCAATTAAGCCTTGGTCCCTGAAATTATTAATTTTAGCAATGAATAAACCATGAATAAGGAAATAAAAATGCAGCAGTAGCTATTTGTGTGGAACTGGTACCTACCTGTAATGGCTACTATACGCAACTTGTATTTTACTCCAGGGTTACTGTTGTATATTTGAAGTTAAACATTAAAATTAAGAGGTCAGTAATTACTAAACGCTCGTAACGTGATTTTTATTATGTTATGGATTCAGGTTTCTGGAAGGAGATTTTGAATCATATGTAACCCAGATAAGGAAGCCTCATATTTGGGGGGGCGAACCTGAATTGCTCATGTGCTGTCACGTTCTTCGGTCAGCATCACATTGCCTTAACCAATTTCAAATGAAACATATGAATTTTTTTCTTATAAATTGTTGTTTTCCAAGTTTTATTGGGAATATGATCCTTTTCCTTTCGGGGTGGGCTGTAAAGGCATCAAGTTCTAGAAAGCTAAAAAATAAATTCTAGTTTATAGTTCTGATAGGAAAATTTTCCTAAGCACCGGGCAGGTTTTGTGCAATATCAGAAGAGTGAGGCTACGTAATATGCATATTACACAACGGGCCGCTTTATGGACTCATATCTCCTTTTTTTTTAAGTCCAAACAGTTGATCTGAAACATTCAACGTTCTCTTCATATAACAATGTACTTGCAGACCAAATTTTACAATTTTTAGAATTTTTTAGATAGGTAGAAAATCATTTGATTGAAAATTCTGGATCATTCAAAATCAGTGATTTTCTACCTATCTAAAAAAATTGTAAACAAAAATCTGCAAAATGTAAAATTTGGTCTACAAGTACCTTTACATACAGTGATTCGGATCGACTATCTAAACTTCCAAAATAGAGATATGAATCCATAGCACGGGTAGATCCGTAATATGCATATTACCATAGACTCATATCAGAATATATCTGTTGGTTAATGTGGTACCAAGTGTTCATAATGGAACTTGTCTGAAGAATCTTTTCTTTCCATTTTTATTTTTGTTTTGTCCTTTTTACTAGGCTCTGATAAGTTGGAGTTTGCCCCTGATGAAAAATGAAACAGCAACAACTTTTTTTTTTTTTTGCAGGATGCCTATATCAGTTTATATGTATACCAAAGGCTCTGGCCATGAAGGCCCCAAAATTATAGCTGAATATGGACAAGAATATGGGAAGGAAGACCCAATTCGGGTCCTTTATGATGGCTATGGCCATTATGATGCATTACAGGATCCTATTAGAAGGACAACATCAAGATCATGAATTATGCTCAAATAAATATTACAGGTATAGTAAACAATTTTTGTCTCTTTCTTCTTCTCTGTAATAAAAAAAAAATATTCCAGATGCTGAGGCCATGCTGGTAAAGTCTCAACCCTTGTTGCAGGAATCATGTTTTTTAAGGGAGGTTTATAATGAGGGACTTTTAGCAGTTTTAGTTAAATATTAAGGAAATTTTCATTTATCATTATTACTCTTTTATTATATCAGGAATAAAATATAGACGTCTACATGGAGCTGGACGTGTTTGATTTCAGCCAATTATTCAATTTGGTCCCTGGAAAATCTATCAGTTTGTCTGTAATAAGTATAACGAGTGACAATAATTATGCTTTGATTATTCTCAATACTATGTTGTAAATTTTACTTAATAAAAGCTCAACAACCACTTTTATTGCAACATTTCTGCAGGATCGTCTATTTGTTTGTGAAAAGGTTTACATACACTGTATTGTAAATCAAATGACGAGTATATCTCTTTCTTGTATTGTGCTGTCTTTCTAATTTCAAAAAGAAGAAATTGTTATGCTTCATTTGTATTTTCCAGTGCTACATATCCTCAAAATAATAAATCATTTGCGTATCATCTCCAGACCCCAGTCCGTTCTGAAATTTTTATTAATAGAAAATTAAAAAAATAATATCGATATTGAAGAAGCATTATGCGAAAATTCGAAATATAGCTAAAACGTAATAGTCCATAACATCTAAGGTACTGTAGCTGGATGTTATGGACCATCATGTCCAGTTAATCTGATCACTAATGATCTAACAAAAAACACTGTAGCTGGCCGTTATGGTCTATAATGTCCAACTACAGAGTTTTTTTTTTTTTTGCTGCTGCTACTACTTCGTTTGTGAATTTTTTTAAAAAATAAAAAAAACACAGCTGGACATTTTAGACCATAACGGCCAGCTACAGTGTTTTTTCGGTTAATTAGCGGTAACTTGATTTCGTTAAGTTGGCCGTGATTTTGCACAACGTCCTCTGGACGTTATAAAATATCACGGTCTAGCTATATATGGAATTTCCGCGAAACTCTTCTTCAATGTCGATATTTATTTATTTTATTTTCTATTAATAAAAATTTCGGCAGTCCATTGGATATCTTGTAATTGTAACATTTGCTGCAAATTGAGCAGTAAAATTTATTTAGGATGACAAGCTATATTATGTGATATATGGAGAAACATATAACATCTAAAGACTATTACATGGAGAAATATATAATATCATCAATAATAATCTACGAATTTTCTTGCTAATAATGAGATTTGCATACCATATGGGTGTGACCGTGTGAGAGGGGAAAATGATGAGAGAATTAAATGTCAATAAAATGTGATGTCTCAGGCCCAATTGCTAAACAGATTAAAAACATTTGGGCTTCTTTACAGTGTGTATCCGGCCCAAATTCTAAACATCGTCAAACATTTGAGGTTTCTATTTAGGCCCTTTATATTTTTCATCTCCTCTTACAAAACTAAAAGGCGGTAAATTTTCATGGGAAATTATTTTGCTTGTGGGTAGAATTTCGTTCAGGAATTGTCAGTATTAGGGGTGGAAAAAAAGTTCGTAGCTCGTGGATCAATCATGATTCGCATCTGACTTACTTGCTAACGGCTTGTTTGTTAGTGGACCGAGCTATTAACGAGCCAGCTCGCCACTAACTCGGTCCAAATTAATGAGTTTGAGCTGCGAGCTAGTCAGTCCAGGTTTGAATTTGTGAATTTGAATTTGTGTGAATTTGGTATGCATGAATTTATTTTGTGAACTGTGTTTGTATGAATTTGAGAATTTGGTATGTATGAATTTAGTTGCAAACTTAATTTATGGTAGTTGACTTTATAATACATTATCTAATACATTTGGGCTTTTGGTCCACGAGCTTTCACGAGCTGACTCGGCTCGCTCGTTGCCAAAATGAGCGAGCCACGACCACTTTTTCAGTTTGGACTCTAATATTAGCTCGCACATGGCTCGCTCGTTGTCAAAACGAGCGAGCCACGACCACTTTTTCAGTTTGGACTCTAATATTAGCTCGCACATGGCTCGCTCGTTGTCAAAACGAGCGAGTCACGAGCTTGATCTAGCTCAGACCGAGCCGGCTCGTTGCCAACCCTACTCAGCATCAACTTTTAATAGTGTTAGTATTGTTATCTATTTTTTACAAGTATGAACTATATTTTGTATAAAATGTGAACTACATACAAAAAAAATATTTAACCAAAAAAAATACTAAATGTTTGCGAAATGTGAATCAACGTCTAATAATATTGCACTACTTGTCTACTTAAGACTTAGGGTCTGTTCGACTGCACTCCTATTTTTACTGTTCACTTGGGAAAAAAAAAATTCACTCGGAGTGAATTTTTTTTCCCAAGGGAATAGTAAAAATCAATTCAAAATTTCTCTGCCCATGTGTCCGCCGAATAGGGCCTTAAGGGGTGAGTTCCGGACAGAAATGTTTTAGGGATGGAAATGTCAGACCAAATTCGCTTTGATATCAGGTACGAACCGTTAGATCTACATCGAGATTCGTGCAGAAAATTAAAATAAACTGCCTTGTAAATATTAACAGATCGACACGCGAATCTCAACATGGATCGAACGTTCCATACCGGCCGGACATTGAACCCCTTCGTTCCCATATATTGGACATTATTAGTAGACCTAGGTAGGGAAAATGCAGAGGACAAGCCGACCGGATCTATGACTATGAGATGAGACTATTAATTAAATGTGAAGTTCCTTGGAACAGCACTACATGCAGCTAGCTGATTTAATGGGGATATGGTTAGTTATATCCTGATTTATTTTTATACTATGCATGTTTGTACAAACATAGATAACTTGTATCTCACATTAACTGAACACATCTGACTTCCATGTCAAGTCTTGTATAAGGAGATCTATAACAATTAAGTCAAGAAGCTAGTAGTAAGCTATTTGAATTCTGTTTCATGCATGATTTCTGACGAAGTTTCCTCCAGGTTCCATTTCTACAAGTAATTATACATTTATACTTGGCTAGCTGTCTTTCATTTCAACAAGAAAATTTGGTACCTTAGCGAATTTGAGTTGTCTCTGTATTCTGTAACCCCTTTTTTTCCGATTGATTTTGAGAGAAAGAAATGCGGTCTACTGTTGAATTCCACTAATTAATACTCAAAAGCTCTGAATGCATGTAGGAAATGAAATTAATTAATTAATTTCTCATCATAGCATATATATACCAATATTCTAAATAGCGCGCTATAGCGATTTTGGATCATAGAAGCTATGACGCTATTGCTGTGCAGTCTATGATAAGGTTCAAAATAACGCGTTATAGCGTTTTTTCAGCCGCTCCGCTATAACGCGATAAACGCTATTTAAAACATGGCAAATTCTTCTATGGACATAAGAATCTATTTGTAAAATGAACATATTTTCATTTTCAAAGTTCAAACAGTCGATCCGACCGTTTAACATTATCTCCATATTAAAATGTACTTGGAGGTCAAATTTTACATTTTTTTGAATTTTTTTTACTATTTATTAAGTATTTTACAAAAACTAGTCAAATTCAGACCATTGAATTTTGTAAAATACTTATAAATAGTAAAAAAATTCAAAAAAATGTAAAATTTGACCTCCAAGTACATTTTAATATGGAGATAATGTTGAACAGTCGGATCGACTGTTTGAACTTTGAAAATGAAAATATACTAATTTTACAAATAGATCCTTATGTTCATAGAAGCATCTCTCTTAAAACATTGATATATACGTACCGTTGACGGAAGTTTAAATGGTGGATTTATGATCTTAATAAGGTGTAACCAAAAGCACGTAACATTAACATTTGCAACTAATTAATAATAATCAACTCACTTTATGTTAATCTCACAGAACTAATACTATTCAACTAACTTTATGATGAATTCCAACACTACTTTAATTAATTTCTCTTTTGAAAGATCTTGTCTAATTAATTATTACATTCTAATAAGAAAAACAAGCTAATAGAATAATTAAGGGTTACTTTTCTTACACAACATGTAAGCTTCAAAACGTAAACTTAATTAGATAGTGATATCATGACATGTTATGTAAGATTGGAATCGCACTTTTGTGTTAGTCTTGCCTAAAATTTGTGGAATGAACTATTAACGAATATATCAAACAATTGGAATTTTTTTTTTTTACATAAGCTTGCGGTCTCTAACAAAAAAAAAAGAACTTGGACTTTAGTTTTATTTACTACTATTTTTTTTTTTACCCCAAAGGTCCTGTATCAGAGTAACTAGGGGCGGATTCAGAATTTTCGTCAGGGGTGGCAAAAAAAATATCAAATCGGATTTAAATAACTAATCAGGTTTAAATCCATTAACCAATTGGGTACTCAATAAAAAACAATGCTTTAACTTATACTTTCCAATACTTTGCATTGTAATTTCTGATGTTTTGACTTATAATTCTAATTTTCAATCAAAATTCAACAAATTTATTTCAATTTTAACCCTAAATTTAACTCGAATTACAAATCAAACGTCCAGAGGGAGGGCAAAAAAAATTCCAGGGGAGACAAAGTCGGTCGGAACCGATAAATCTCTACTAAAACTCAAAATCCAGAAAGGGGACAACTGCCCCCCTCCTGGAACCACCTGAGTCCGCCCCTGATTATAACGACACTTATATAGAGGCTTATAGCTAGTATAATTATCTATCCTTTCATTAAGTGCATATACAAATAATACAAAGATATTGACATTGTTGTTTTCATTTTATGCAGCGCACAAATAATACAATCAAAATGAAGAGAATCAGACTTTAGTCTAGTGAAAAAGACAATGTTCTTTGTATGAGAGGTCGTAAGTTCGAATTCTAAAAGAGACAATCATTTGTATATATTAAATAGTTTGGTGGTTTGATATCCAACATTTATTAACAAAAATTGAATCAAAATGAAAAAAAAAAAAAAAAACATATGATGTGCGATGCATAAAATCAAAACAACGTTGTAAATGTCTTCTTGTCGTCTTTTCTTCTTTACTTCCTTTAATGATGGTCAGAAAGGTGGCTATAATTATGAGACAATCAGTAATTAATATTGATTAATTAGTGTAATAAAATGGTCAACAAAGAGAACCTTTTATTGCACGCTCATTCAACCAACCAAGAACACTTTCAGTTTATCACCCACTAAATTAAAGACCGTAAAAAAATTAAGAAAAATAATTGAAAGGACTCTGTCTCTAGCCTTTATCACCTAGGCTCCTAGCTAACATAGCTTGTTTCGTAGAAGCAGCACAAGAGAGAGAGAGACCAAGGACTTGGAAACCTAATTGAAATTTGAAGAATTTTTTTTGTCAATTCCAAATTAAGTTGCTAGGCTGCCATGCTGACATAGCTGGAAGTATAAAAAAGGCATGGAATTTGGTTAACAAGTTTTGCCTTAGGTGCCAAACTTTTTGGGTAATTAACAAAGAAGTTTTTGCTACATGCAGCGTACGAGTCAAATGTAACCCTATTTGGTTCTATTGTCAGTGTACTGTATGAAGTGAAGACTGCTCTGTCAATATTTTTTACTAAACTATTTCTATTTCAAGGATGTGAGAGAAAAGATACGTAGAGGTGCTACTTTTATCCGATTACCCGGATCCGGTTAATTTGGGTAGGGTATGGTTTAAAAAATATAACCGGTTAAATTATGGGTACGGTTACAAAATTAATAATTTAATATCCGATCCGGATCCGAACCGGAACCGATATTGTAATGGATAGGATATGGGTTTGATTTAGTTATCCGACCCATAACCGAACCCGACCCGATACCCATATAAATACCTGATAAAACATATATGAATAACTATGAAAATATAATTTTACATATAATCAAATCAACAAATGTCACGCCAGTAATCACATTTTGCATATTAATTTTTTGAATAAAATTTATTGCGTTGAATATATCCTTCAATATTAGCCTTATATATCCTCCTCATTATCATAAAAATTTATTGCTCTCATTGATACGCCATTCGCAATAAATCTCATTGAAATAAATTATTTATCATAAATTTAATTCTCTATTCAAACAAATTAGTATTAATATTCCATTCATGGATTTTTTTGAATCATAGAAAAGGAAATCACCATCTCCAATATTTTACTTTCTAAAAATTATATCTATTCTTTAATATTTTGATTTTCAAAAGTTATTTATCTCAAGCCTCCTGAATTCCAAAGCTCAAAAAATAAAAAACTTTCGAATACTTTTTGTTACACCATGAGTACTCCAAACAATCAACAATCAAATTCTGAAAATACTACTCAAGTTTCACAAAATATTATTAAAGACACTTAATGAGAAAAAAAGAAAAACATCTATAGTATGGGAGTTGTGACATATACCCACTCCGGATCCGGAACCGCCCCATATCCGAACCGAACCCGATAATTCACAAACAGTTATGGGTATCTATCTACCCGGAACCGAAAGACTGGACCCGAAATATCTACGGGTAGATAGGTATCCAGATCCGGACCCGACCCGATTTGAAACAAATAAGTGTATGGATCGAAATTTGGACCCGAACACTTTTAGGGTACGGGTCCAAATATAATAGTATCCGGACCCGACCCGACCCGATAGCACCTCTAAAGATACGGTTGTCCATTTCTTGGTAGGTATACCATTCTCAGCTGGAACTGGAAGTATTTTAATTTGATGTTTTCTTGGATTATGTATTTTACAATCAAGATGGAGATGCAATTAATGTAATAAGCTTATCTAAAATTAGATAATTGCTAAAAATAGGTCAGGTCAGTCTCACCAATGCCAGTAAATTGATACCTATACAGAGTATTAGAAATGTGATACAGCTATGTATGTAGATAGGGTATGTTTGGTTGAAATGAGAATATGTCATTCTTGAGGTTAGGCTATTCAGAATAGCCTATTCGGTGTTTGGTTGAGTTAGAATAGCTAGAATAGTGAATCCAAACTTTTTATCTTATTAGAATAGGCTATTCCTAAGAATCTTGAGATTTGGCTATTCTAATAAGACAAATAATAGTTATTCTTGATTTGGCTATTCTAGTTATTCTTGTTTTACAACCAAACATAAAGAGTAAACCTTGCTGAAAAAAGGTATAGTAAATTAACAAGGTTTGCAATATTATTTGTATTTTTTTTCCATATTATTATTTTTCGTCACATTTCAGAAATATTTTGAATTTGATGAATTAATAATTAACGCATTATAAATTTCCAACTCCTAAATTTCTATAAATGTTAGTATTTCGATATGTAATTTGCGTTAAAAACAACGAATTATTTCTTAATTGTAGTCATATTATATCCTAATCACAAAATTTAGACCTCATTGAATTATTTTAATTACCAATTCTCAACTTGACTACAAGTCTACAAGTAATCTAGAATAAATCTATTTATTTTTAACTGCAAAAGCTTTATAATTTAAATTATTTTAAATAATAGTATTTTAATCAATTTTAGAAATTTAAGATATTTATTTTGAAAGATAAGCAGCATTGAAAGCAATTGTATATCCCTATTTAATTTCATGTAAAGGAAAATAATCAGCTTCAGACACGTGGAGAAAATAATATAAATCATATTTAACGGTTTTATTTTAATATATTAGTTTTATAATTTTTATTAGGGGGAATTTCACGTATACCCCTCAAAAACTTCAAAATTACATATTTCCACTCTAAATTTTGAAATTATGTATTTCCCCCTCTAAACATAAAAAAATCACATATTTACCCATTTTATTGTTTTTTTATATTAAAATACATTCTAAATTCATAAAATACCCATTTTACCCTTTTGATTAAAAAACATAAAACGTCCATCTGACTCCAATTTGAATCTGAAAAGTTCCTTTATCGTCTGAATTGCTTTACGACCTGTGCGTTCTAGGTCAGCACAAATCTTGTAGTGAACACGCACGGATATTGAAGCAATGTGCATAGATCTTAATGCAATACACACAGATCAAAATTGCTTTAAGATCCGTGCGTACTAGATCAGCACGAATCTTGAAGCGAATAAGCACATATCTTATTGCGATGCGCGTGGATCGAATGGTAGAGAAACACTTTAGATTCAAATTTGAGTTCGATGGGTATTTTATACTTTTAATAAAGACAATAAAATGAGTAAATATATGAGTTTTTGAAATTTAGAGGGGGAAATATGTAATTTTAAAATTTAGAGGAGGAAATACGTAATTTTGAAGCTTTTGAGGGGTATACATGAAATTCTCCCTTTTTATTATTAAGAAATTGAAAAGTAAAAGCATGATAGAACAGAGACTCCTGATCATGTTATTATTATAATATTTACCACCTTCAATTATTCGACTGCAAGTTTGTTACGCGTACGTTATAACTGCTTATGTAATTTTGGTTAAAAACTAGAGGAGGATCCGATTACAACACTTTTGAGTTACTACAAAGTTATTTTAATTATTTTCTACATTTTCAAAGTCCAAATCGTCGATCCAAACCGTTCAACATGATCTCCACAATAAAATGTGCTTGCTGATCAAATTTTATATTTTTTGAATTTTTTTTACTATTTATTAAGTATTTTACAAAAATTAGTCAAATTCAGACCATTGAATTTTGTACCCATCTTAATAAATAGTAAAAAAATTTAAAAAAAATATAAAATTTAATCTGCAAGCACATTTTATTGTGGAGATCATGTTGGACGGTTTGGATCGACGATTTGGACTTTAAAAATATAAAAAATAATTAAAATAACTTTGTGGTAACTCAAAAGTGTTGTAATCGGATCCCTCCTCTAAAAACTATTAACCACGAGCTTGCTCTTTGTATCAATAAATTATAAAAAGCAGAGAGAGAAAATGACAGATTGAATAGACATCCATGCATGATGCATGGCTCCTGGATATATATATCATGCTCATTATTCTAATTAATTTGGATTGTGTAAAGCACAGAACAGATCATCTAGGAATAAGAATAATAAATATGATTAAATTTTTGGAAGTACCTATTGCTAAGTTGTTGTACGACTTCAATTTTTAATTGGGTTAAATGTTACTTGCTCTTTTGTTAAATATTGTGCGAATCGCTATCCTAGGGAATTTTGGGTCATGTTTACTTGACAATATACAAGTTCCTCGTGTGTTGTGTGAGGCTTAGAAAAGCCGACATTTTTATTATATCCAAAGTTAATTACAAATTAATAAATATACTCACTAACATTGGAAATTTATAAACAAATTTATACTAGTCATTTAATGGCCAGTTTCAATTTTTTTCGGTACCGACCATTTAATGACCGGTACTATTTTTTTTATTTTAGAGACACTATGAAAAGCAAGATGCTGAAATCTAACACTAAAAATTCAATTTTTTTAAAATATTTGTTAGATTACCTTTTTTAATATATAATTAGCATATTTATACTAAAATATGCTAAATAACTTGAAATTATGTTAAATTACGCTGAATTACAATAAATTACGATAAATTACAATAATTATGTTAAATTACACTAAATTACGCTAAATTAGGCCGATTTTGTGCCATATTTCATAAATCATAAAAATAGTAAAAAAAAATTCAAAAATAATAAAAATTGGTATTCTACAAGTTCATTATATAACTAATTTACTGAGCTACTTAGATTGAATAATAGAAATGAAAATCTTAATCGGAAACTTCAACTCAAGTTTGAGACTCTTTCCTTTGTTTTTTGGCAATTCTGAATTTAAAAACCCGGCAAAGTCGGCATTGACGCATGCATATTTTCGTAAGTTTTTCGAAAAGTGGTAATTTGCTGAAATCGGACACTCGAGCGCCGTTTTATAGCTGTTTGAAGTTTCGTCGTCGTTTTTCGCCCTCTCAGTGAAGATATCATTCCTATTCATATGTAATTTAGCGTATTTTACCGTATTTAGCATAATTTAACATAATTTAGCGTAATTTAGTGTAATTCAGCGTAATTTAAATAATTTCAAGTAATTTAGCGTATTTTAGTGTTAGGGTTTAGGGTTTAGATTTCAGAATGCTGCTATTCATGGTGACTCTAAAAAAAATTTAGTACCGGCCATTAAATGGCCGGTTCCGAAAAAAATTAAAACCGGCCATTAAATGGCCGGTATGATATTTTTATAAATTCCCAACATTAGTGGGTATATTTATTAATTTGTAATTAACTTTGGATATAATAAAAATGTCGGTTAGAAAAGAGATGCCAATTATTATTCTTATTCGGGTCTACTATGATAAGTTTCAAGTTTGGATTATGCTCATCTAAACTTTACCAATATATATTTCTAACGCGATACACTGTAACTGACAATAGAATTTTAATGATATAAGATAATTGATCAGGACGGTTCAAATATTTTCATTTTGTGTGCTTTCATTGTGTTTTTTATATTTTAATAATAAAAATTCTAAAATTATTATGTTGAAATAAAACTGTTAGATGTGATCTATATTATTTTTGTACATAAAATATTATCATTTTCGTTTCTTTTTTGGTTTTTATAAGAATTAATAATTTTAGAAATCAACATTTATACTTATTCACATTAATATATTTTTGCAACCTCTTGATACCAATCAAAATAAAATCAAAATGTCGTAATATTTTATATGTATATGGAGAGAATGACATAGACCATATAGGTTTTATTTTAACATTTAAGTTTTAAAATTTGAATTATTAAAGTTGAAAATAAAAGTATAATGGAGATACTTAAAGTAAGGCATTTAAACTCTCCTTAAGATAATTTCACCTATAGATATGCATTTAGTTATAAAGTGACAATTATTCTCTCTAGCAAATTAAAATCATCTTATTCTTGAACGTAATTAGAAAAATATTTTAAAGACTTAGATCATGACTTAATTAGAAATATTAAATTATGATTAAGAATCAAACATAATACTTGTCTTATAAAATTAGTTGGCTTTTACAGAAAGACATTCTTAACTTGAGTAGAACTAGGGTGTGATGTGCTCACCAAACTCTTTGGTGAGCACAACTCTATAATCTATCAGATTCACTTCAAACGAGATAAATCCAAACTGTTGAAACTGATATATTTCACGAGTGATGTGCGTACATGCAAAATTTGAATTTTTTGAATTCATTTAGTCTAAAATCAAGTGGTCAAAATTGATGAAATTAAAATGAAGGATCTAAAATGAAGTTTTAGAAGTTATTTTAATGCATTAATTTTTCATCTGACGTAGTCCCTTACACATGTCCCATCTGGTGTCTCATAATCAGAAAAGATATTCATCCAAATAAAATCAGGGTCCGGATTCCTAAAGTAACTGAAACTTTGAGTTTTGACCCAAACCGTCTTACCTAAAGTAACTAATCAAGATAGAATTTACGTGACTCATTTCATATTCATGCAGATTCTGATTCAAAATACAACAGCAGTTGAAATTTATATAAAAAAAAGGGAGGTATCAATCATTTTTTACTGAAAAAATATCATGAAAAATGAGGGGTGCTTTTTATCAGAAAAAAAAAAGAAAGAAAAGAAAAATTAGAGGTGCATTTAATGGGAGTTAGATGATGTTATTTAATTCTCCAGCATGAAAATTATTTTGATGTATTCAATTACAACTTTCTTTATTATAACTAAGAAGATCGAATTCTTTACTTCATTATTTCTTAGTTAACGTTGTTGACAGCTAGCTAGTGCATATGACTGATCAAATTCCTAAAGTTGCATAGTTGCATTGCAGATTAATTATTTAAATAAAGGGAAACAAAATAATAGAAATTATAAAAGGAATTGTAGTACTAGAGAGGTATGAACCATATATCATAAATGAGGAGGGTTCAAATGTCTCTATTTTTTGTGCCTCCATCATGTCTTCAATTTTAAAAACTTTAATAACTCAAAATTTAAAACTTAAAAGTAAAAATAAAACAGTTGGATATGATCTACATCATTTTATCTATGTGCTCATAAAAATTATCACATTTTGATTTTGTTTTTATGTGAATCAATAAGTTGAAAAATCACGTCTAGAAATTGTCCACATTAGTACATTTTTTACAAGCTCTTGATGACAACCAAAACAAAATTGAAATGTCATAATTTTTTACACGTGCATAGATAAAATTATGTAGATCATATCCGACGGTTTTATTTTGACTTTTAAGTTTTAAATTTTGAGTTATTAAAGTTTTTAAAAATGGAGGCATGGTGGAGGCATGAAAAATGGAGGCATTTGAACCCTCCTCATCATAAATCATGCTTATGTGACTTAATTAGCAAATTTAAATAATTTCAACTCTATGACTATGCTAATCTAGGTTTAACTGATTTAAATATTGTCTTTCCAGTTATATCCTTTTTAATTTTTTTGCTTTAGACGCAGGAATAAAATTAATCTCCACTGTGTAGTCTACGGTGAGGCAAGTCCATATCCTCTGAGGTAACATAATATTTTTGTTTAGACGGACCGTCTTATTAGAATCCAGACCAATTTGATCTGAGGTTGAATGCACGGGGTTCTTTAATATTTGTCCGGATTCTAGTCGGACGGTCCGGATCTTAACAAAAATATTATGTTACCTTAGGTGATATAAATATCAGTGAGGCAGCCGTAAGTAGAACTCATAAATTGACTAAAATGAGTTTGTCCGTATGAAGCTTTGTAGAAATTACAACAGTTTTGTGTAATATGTTGTATGATTTGGTCAGAACCGGAGTCACAAAACATAATACGAGGAGAAAAATTCAGAATAAGACATAATTGTATAATTATTATAAATACAAGAATATTTTTGTAATTTTCTGAAAAATTACAAAAAAATATATTTTGAGAAAAAATAAGTTGGATTAGATATAGACTAGTGTCCTCTCCCATAGTGACAAATGAATTATTCGGGTTCGGTTCGGCGAGGTCAAAAATTCATGATTCGGGAATAATTCAGGTATAATTCGGGAATGATTCGGAATAATCCGGATCAGATATCTCAGTCCTACAAGCAAAAAAAAAACCAAAAAAAAAATGTTGTGGGAAAAATTCGGGAAAAGTTCGTAAAATTCGCAAATTATTCGGGAATAATTCGGTCAAAGTTTGGTCAACCGAATAATTCGGCGTTCGGTTCGGCATCACCAAAAAACGAATTGTTCAGGTATAATTCGGATATAATTCGCGAATCTTGTCACTGTGTCACCTCTCCTAAAAATTTGTGACTTGGCTACTGGATTCGGCATTCGCATTTGCCGCATAGGATCCCTGCATGATCATATAAGATTGTAGTTCAAATCCTTGAAATCATTTATTATTTTCACACGTCAAGGTCGTTTTTTGGATTGCACTGTTGAAAAAGAATCAGATTCTTCTAATTAACAAGAAATGAAGGAATATAGAGCTGATCTCATCTGTACAATCTAAATAGCTGTGTAGGCCTGTTTGTCACTATTCTTAAAAGAAACGCAATCTAATTTGAATAATAATCTCAACTTGGGCTGCTGAATTTCCGATTTCCTATTTTTTTCATGATTCTCTAGAATTTGGTCCTTTATAATTAATGTTTTGTTAATCCATCAAATGAATTTAATTAGAGTGGTAAGAAAAAACATTATTTAAATTATTTAAATTTGAAGTATGATGACATTAATATAACATTATATGCTTTGTCTTTAGATATCAATGCAAAACTTCTTCAAATTGTATTATAAAATAAACAGTATATTTGTAACTAATAAATATTATAGAGGAGGGTTCATATATCTCCTTTTTTGTGATTTTATTGTGCTTTTATTTTTAGAACTTTCATAAGTTAAAATTTAAAACTTTAATGTTAAAATAATACCGTTAAATATGATTTATATTATTTTCTTTCTGCACATGTAAAAAATTATGACATTTTAACTTTGTTTTAATTGTTATAAAAAAATTATAAAATACACTATCTCAATGTTAATTATTCAACTTATTGATCATATAAAAATAAAATTGGAGAGTGATAATTCTTTATTTACATGTAGAGAAAATTATATATATCATATATAACAGTTCTATTTTGATATATAAATTTTAAAATTTTTGTTATTAGAAAATTAAAATGTGGAGACATGATAGAGGTATAAAAAATGAAGACACTTACACCCTCCTCAATAAATAAGAGTGGCCTATACATGGTATTATGGATAGTGCGGATTGGTCCATACTATGGATTAATATCTTCGTTTTCAAAATGTATCTATTGTTCAAATTTTACATTTTTTATTATTTTTTACTATTTGTTAGATAATTAGAAAATCACTCGATCTAAAAATTCAAAACCATTCAAAAGTACATAGTAAATTTTCTACATATCTAAAAAAAATAGTAAAAGTATTAAAGAATATAAATATTAGTTGATAAGCCTCAATTATATATACTTTCAGTTAGGGTTTCACCTCTAAAACTGTACCAAATTCATTGTATTTTAGCTTAGTTTAGTATATAATGCACCAAAGAATCAAGTTACGGTCTTTGCCTTGTTTAAATTGCAAAAATTGAGCAAATGGAGCAAAATACAGGCTGGTGCGGGCCACACGAATTCTGTGTGGGCCGCACAAAAATAAATTCGGCTGAAAAATTATTTCAGAATTAAAATTAAGAAATCCCCAACTCTACCCGAGAGTTCTGCGGCCTGTACAACCAGTTTGTGCGGGTCGCACAAATCAGAAAAGCCCATTTTATGCGGGTCACACGAATTTTATGCGAGCCGCACAAACCTTCTTCCTTCGCAAAATCTACCAATTTCCCATTTTGTGCGGGCCGCACGGATTTTATGAAGGCCACACGGGAGACCGCACCAATGCCAATATTGTTTTATTTCGCGATATCTTCTCAGATTTGCTGCCAGATTATGGGGGATTGCTTCCCAAGACATATGAATTGCTATATATTGGCAGGGAGGCAGCAGGAGAAGACATCTTTAATTTAGTTTTAATTCTACATATTTTTCTACATCTCTTCTACCTTTTCCGAGTGAATCAAGGCGATTGGAGCAAGGATTGAAGGTTGCTCGAGCGGAACATCGTGAGGCTAGATTTCCTCTCTAGGGGCTTAGGCTTTAAGCATGAACTTGTATTAAAATCTACCTTACTTAGATAGTTTTCTTTATGATGACTGTTTGTTTGCATGTTTGTTATTGTTGATTTTATTATTCATGTGATTGCGTGATTTGTATTGCTTGTTAATTAGTGTTTCGCTTAGGTTTAATCAACTTAAAGTAAATTTGGATCAAGAATTAATGGTACCAAATTATGTATATAAATAATCCTAGAATTTGAGATTAGGAATGACCAAATCTAATTCTTAGTCCGGAACTACAATGAACAAATGTTGAATTGAGTTGAATGACTTAATCTTGAAGCCTCATATTTAATTGGGACCTCTAAAATTGAATCGAATATTAGTATGAAGGACTTAATTGTGAAGTATCGGTATTTAGGGATAAACTAGGCTGGACTATGCTTATGGTCTAGATAGCTAGGGTGAATAACTTAATCGTGAAACCCGAATTGTTTAGGCACGTCATTAATTCACGAAAGTGACCTTTAATGGTATTTAAGGCTTAGAAACCCTATCATTGCAAACATTAATTTAGAAACCAATTAAGTGTGGATTTAAACCAAGGAATTGTATGTCGATAGCCCCTAGACTTCTCTCTATTTGAATCACAAAACTCTTTTTATTTGTTTGTTTAAATTTCTTTTGTTACGATTCAACTCTTTATCGGGTATTGAACCCACAAAACCAAATTTGCAACAAACCCCCCCCCCCATTTACTTTATTGCACCTTTTAGGATTAATTAATTTAGTAGAAAGTAATATTTTCCGTTATCTCTGAATCGATACCTATTTTACTACAAAGATGGGTTGTATACTTGCAACCAACCTATCATTGTGTATTAAGATTTTATAAATTTAGAAGTGAAAAAGTGTATCAAATTGACCTTTAATCCAATACCTAAAATACACAACATTAGTTTCAAGTATATTTCCATACGAAGATTATGTTGAACTGTTCAGATCAACTATTTAAATTTTAAAATGAAAATATTGATCTATAATAGGGACCAATCTGTGCTATGAGTAAAATCCCATTTTTATCTGATATATTTCAGATGTCAATCTAGATAGGAACAAATATCAGTATCAGTTTATGTTAGTCTAATTGGCAACTTAACTAATCAAATGAACTTAAGCTAGCTGTGAGAAAATAATTTGGGCTAGCCAAATCTACTTCCTCTATGATATGGGGGAATTGTTTACTCCATTTTATTATCTATCTAGATACACAATATATACTTCTGTTCCATTGATTATGTTAATTAAACATTTGGATTTTCTACTGTTGTTAGATATTTAAAGAGATATTGTCAGAATAAATATTGAACTGAATATCTTTAAATGTACTCTGTTATCTTTTATTCTCTTTCTACATATTAATGTTGACAAAGGACCCAAGATATTCAGGGGTGAAGTGAGAATGAACTTATTTGTAATCTATTAGAAATAATTATAAGAGTGAGGCTACGGTATTATGCATAGTGTGAATTATTATCTTCGTTTTTAAAGTTCAAATAATTAATTTGAATCATTCAACATGGTACTTACAGAATAAATATTATATTTTTTTGAAGTTTTTTTAATATTTTTTAAATAAGGTACAAAATCACTATTTTTAAATCAATATAATGTTGTAATGTCATACCACGCCATCTTTCATATATAGTTAAAAGAAGACCTTAATTTAACCAAGTGTAACAATAACAATAACAATAATACATGAAGCTGGAGTTATTTCTTATAAAGGCCGTACCTGTTTAAAGTTGGGGATATGCACTCAAAGAAAGAAAGAAATAGTAAGTTGGTGGTGGAACATTTACTAAAAAAAATAAAAATGTTGGTGCTCCTGCTCCAACACAATCTCCACAAAAACAGGTTAGGTTTCGTTGCACATGCATCCATCAATAATTCATATGAAAATAGCAAGTGTGAAGGAAAATACAAAAGGAAAAGGAAAAAATAAACAATAGCATAAAATCTGTCATAGTTGAACAATGACATCAATGAAATATTTTAGATTATTGTTGATCTTTAAGCATAAAATCTATCAAATATTATTTAGTCATTAGACGACTAGCAAGGTTGCTTTAGTAGCATAAATTCTTCGTGTGAAATTTAATGTATCTACGGCGTCGAGTCAGAATTCCACAGTATGTATTTGACTCTAATTTTATTGACTATGATTTTCATAGATACACATTTTTTATTTTTCCCATGGACCAGCAATAGTAGTCCTAGGGCTGCTAACGAGCTGAGTTAGCTCGAATTATAGATAATTCAAATTCAACTCGGAAGATAGTTAGTCGAGTTGACTCGAGTTGAGAATACTGAGCCGAGCTGGCTCGCTGACTCGAACTCAACTCGCAAGTAACTCGAGTTGGCTCGTGACTCGTGAGTCAACTCGTTTAAGTTGTGTTGAAATGTTGAACACTTGAACTGATGACTGTTGTTATGTAATAATATGAGAAGTAAATATTGAATTAACAAACAATCAACAACGATTTAACAAGCGAAATGAATCCACGAGTTGTAACGAGCGAGTTGAGCCCAACTCAAACTCAACTCATGAGTTAAATGAGTTACTTAACTCGAGTCAGACTAACTCGAATTTTAAATGAACGAGTTGTTACCGAGTTGAGTTCGAGCTGCTCACGAGTCGCGAGCTTTTTGTACAGCCCTAAGTAGTCCACAAGTTGATCACAAAATTTTAGGTATCATTTAATTTTGTTATTATTGATTAATTTTCCTAAATATAAATATTCTAAATATTATTAAACATAATAATTTTTTTTATTGTTCAATGACTTTAAACTGAGTATTTTTTTTTCATGGATGTATACATCATCTAAATTAGTATGCTATTGTCGGAATTTACAATATAAGTTTATTTATCAATAAATTATATCATTTTTCTTTTCAATTTATAATACATACTTTTTTTCTCTTCGAAATATGAATTACACATTTGAGCCGATTTAACGGTGATTCTGAAATCTAAGCCGGTGTCTATAAATTGAGATTTATGTAAAAAAAAAAATAACCAAGAAGGAAAAAAAATGTTGGATTATTTGGTAAAGCAAGTATGAGTAATAATTTTTTATTAATTTATCGGGCAAGAATATATACACGAGCTATTTTATGTTTGTTACCCTATATAATAATTGATAAATACAAAACCATATATGATAATATTTATTCGTACGTTTAACTATATAATATTTTATATAGTTATGATATTATCTAAAGAGTAGAACTAGGGTGTGATGTGCTCACCAAAGAGTTTGGTGAGCACAACTCTACATAAACTATCGGTTTCACTTCAAACGAGATTAATCCAACCATTGAAACCGATGTACTTTACGAGTGATGGACGTACATGCAAAATTTTGAATTTTTTGAATTCATTTAGTCTCAAGTCAAGTGGTCAAATTTGATGAAAAATGAATGATAAAAAATGAAGTTGTTTTAATGCATTCAAAAAATTCTCAATTTTGACCACTTGACTTGAGACTAAATGAATTCAAAAAATTCAAAATTTTGCATGTAGTACGCCCATAACTCGTAAAGTACATCGGTTTCAACGGTTGGATTAATCTCGTTTGAAGTGAATCTGATAGTTTATGTAGAGTTGTGCTCACCAAAGAGTTTGGTGAGCACACCACACCCTAGTTTTACTCTTATCTAAATGATGTTTTTAAAGTAATATATTTATTTATTTATTTGTTACATGTTTCTTAAAATTATAAAAGTTATCAATTTATTAAAATATTATTTATATATGTCAATTATTGTTAATCTTAACGATTAACGAGTTAATTTTTTTTTTTGAAGGACAGCCGGCAAGTTGGATTAACGAGTTAATTGAAATACGATAAAATTGATACTTAACGAATAATATTACGATACGAATGAATAAGTCTTATTTCGGATAAAAACACTTCAACCTAATTCATAATATATATATATATAGAGAGAGTGGCTAAGCTCAAAACGTTTTCACCAACGGTTTGGTGCAAACGATTTGTTTTCGGATTTTCGGAAGTCCAAACGGTCGATCCGAACCGTTCAAGTTGTTCTCCATATTGAAATGTGCTTGGAGACCAAATTTTACATTTTTTGGAATTTTATTACTATTTATTAAGCCACTTTGAAAATTGCTGATCACACGGTCCAGAATTTGATTGCACTGTTTTTACTGTTCACCCGAATCAACTTTCAAAGTGGCTTAATAAATAGTAAAAAAATTCCAAAAAATGTAAAATTTGGTCTCCAAGTACATTTTAATATGGATTAAATATCTAACGGTTTGGATCGACTGTTTGGACTTTGCAAATAGGAGAACCAAATCGTTTGCACCAAACCGTTGGTGCAAACGTTTTGAGCTTAGCCACACTCTCTCTCTCTCTATATATATCCATGAACACTCCTAGTTTTTATATATTTTTTTTTTATGAGCAATGTGTTTTAGTTTAGAATTATAAAATCAAAAGCTTGGCTCATGTGGGAACAGAAAGCTAAGGATTTGGAAAAGAAAAAAAAAGATGGGGCTGCATGTCATAAGCCACAATCCGTGTTTGTAATATATTTTTTTAAACAAAATGATATCAAAGCTCTTGCAATGTTAGTGGGGAGAAAGCGACATGCGTACGTGAGACTCGGTCAAGTCACCGAAACCTCAATCCGACGGTCAATATGTAAATATGGGCATAGTCGGATTTTAGCAAAAAAAAAATATTTATTGATATAACTAGTGGAACACTCATTTCTACTTCAAAAAAAAAAAACTAGCGGAACACTATAGGTTGTTCAAAGGATAGACAAAAAACATTTAGAGATAGTAATAGTCTGATTATATATGAAGAGTATGGCTAATTTGTTTCCGGAAGCATTTCGGCCGAGGTGCTTATGGGAGCATATCTTGCAATTTGATGTTCAAACAACAAATTCAAACCGTTAGATGTTCAATCTATACTAAAATCTACTTGGAGACCATTTTATTTTACATTTTTTTAAATTGTTTTTACTATTTTTTAAGCTGGTTTGAAAACCGTTGTTTTCAATCCTTCAAAAATTTAATAAAAACAGCGGTTTTCAAACCAGCTTAAAAAATAGTAAAAAAATTCCCAAAAATGTAAAATTTGGTCTCCAAGTAGATTTTAGTATAGATTGAACATCTAACGGTTTGAATTTGTTGTTTGAACATCAAATTGCAAGATATGCCCCCGTAAGCACCTCGCCGAAATGCTGCTGGCAGCAAACTTAGCCGCTCCCTATATTATGAATTTATATCTAATTGTGTGCCCCTAGTTTAATGGGATCCGACTCTGCTACTTTTCTTATAGAAAAACAGAGTCTTGTTTTTCCGATTCCAACCATTTAAAATTTTTCATTTGCGTATCTCGATAAAAAAAACTTTTTCATACACAAATCTCAACGAATTTGAATAGTTGAAATCTGAAAAGCAGAATGTTATTTTCCTTAGCTATAAGAAAATCAGCAGAATCCGTTCCGGTTTAATGTAGCTTTGTCACTGTTTGCAAAGCAAACTCTATTTAACGGTCTATTAGAAGACTGGTGGATTAGAAGGTCGATGTCATAGGGGGGGAGGGGGGGGGGGGCAATATGGTGGGCATTGCGCTGTGTCGATGTCGTAATGAGCATAGTGACAACTTAATTGTTTGGGAAAGGTTTGGCGAGATCAAAAATTCGTGATTTAGGAATAATTCGGGAATAATTCGGAGTAATACGGATTAGAAATCTCAGTCTTACAAGAAACAAAAAAAAAATCAAAATTTTTTTTTTGGGGAAAAATTCGTAAAATTCGTGAATTATTCGGGTATAATTCGGTCAACCGAATAATTCGACGTTCTGTTCGGCATCACAAAAAAAACGAATTATTCGAGTATAATTTGGATATTATACGCGAACCTCGTCACTATGGTAATGAGTGGGAGGCGGTTTGATGGGCATCAATCGCATCATATTTAGTTTAATACTCTGCCAAAATCGTTCTATTCGCATCAAGATTTATGCACAATTGATCCACACAAATTTAAGATTGTTTGCACAAATCTTGATGCGAATGGGCGCTAATGCCTGCATAAACGTTGATATTTTTTTTACAAAGCTCCGTAAAAGCTATGAAATCGTGAGCGGGGCTCGAACTCTCCGGAAAAATAAATATTTAAAATTTGTGTTTTTTTGAAAGTGAGTTACGTGATACAGGTTCAATATTAAAATGGAAAATTTGTTGGAAATAACACTCTACATTTTTTTTTTTTACAAAAACAATGTTTTCTAAATAATAAGAAAGGAAATAACATTTAAACTTAATTTTACAAATAAATAATAAGAAAAATAAAGTACCATAAAATAGTATGTACAATATGTATTCCGTTATTTATCTTATCTTTATGTATTTTTTTTTTATAAAACTGGATATAAATTATCGGCTAATGTAATTAGCTCCATTAAACACACTTTGTAAATACTCCGTATACACTTTTTCATATATTTTTTAATGCAAACTTGCTAGTTTCAATTTGGACACAATATATATATATATTTTTAAATCTTCGCAAAAGCTGCGAAGTCGTGAGAGAGAATCGAATCAATTTGGACACAATCCATGATAACTTTCTCGTTTTTTAACTAGAGGAGGGTTCCAATGCACCCTTTTTTTTGTGCTCCCAATTCACCCACATTATATATATATATATCTCCATTTTTAAAGTCCGAACAGTCGATCCGAACCGCTCAACATAATCTTCATAATAAAATATGCTTGGAGATCAAATTTTATATTTTTTAGAATTTATTTACTATTTTTTTGGATAGATACAAAATCACTGTTTTAAGGAGATTCTGGACCATCCGATAAAGTGATTTTGTATCTATCTAAAAAAATAGTAAATAAATTCTAAAAAATATAAAATTTGGTCTCCAAGCATATTTTATTATGAATATTATGTTGAGCGGCTCGGATCGACTATTCGGACTTTAAAAATGGAGATAAAGGATGTGGGTGCATTGGAACCCTCCTATTTTAACTAAGTCAAAATATATTTGACAATATTTCCAACTTATCTTTCACAATTCTCAAAATGCACAATTAGTTATTATTAAATATTTGTTTGATAATTATGAATTTTAGACGGGACGATACATAATTTTGAGATTTTCGAGGGGTATACATGAAATTCCGCTAACAAATAAATAAGGCATTTGCTTCGGTGGACATAAGCACCTATTTGTAAAATGAGTCCTATTTTCATTTTCAAAGTTCAAACAGTCGATCCAACCGTTCAACATTATCTCCATATTAAAATGTACTTGGAGGTCAAATTTTACATGTTTTTGAATTTTTTTACTATTTATTAAGTATTTTACAAATTCAATGGTCTGAATTTGACTAGTTTGTAAAATACTTAATAAATAGTAAAAAAATTCAAAAAAATGTAAAATTTGACCTCCAAGTACATTTTAATATGGAGATAATATTGAACGGTCGGATCGACTGTTTGAACTTTGAAATAAAAATAAGACTCATTTTACAAATAGGTCCTTATGTCCACCGAAGCAAATGCCAATAAATAAACAAGCAAACGGAATCGCAGGAGGAAATTTTTTTGAGTCCGACTCTGCTGCTTTTCTGGATCCAACCATTCAAATTCATCGAGATTTGTGCATGAAAAAGTTTTTTTATCGAGGTACGCGAATAGAAAATTTTGAATAGTTGGATTCGAAAAAGCAGCAGAGTCCATTTCAAATTTTTTCCAACAGAACTTTACAAAATAATCCCAAACTTTTACGATATTGAAAAACAATATTTAAGTAATGGCAAATTCTTCTATGGACACAAGGACCTATTTGTAAAATGAGTCCTATTTTCATTTTCAAAGTTCAAACAGTTGATCCGACCGTTCAACATTATCTCCATATTAAAATGTACTTGGAGGTCAAATTTTACATTTTTTTTGAATTTTTTTACTATTTATTAAGTATTTTACAAAAGTCAATGGTCTGAATTGACTAGTTTTTGTAAAATACTTAATAAATAGTAAAAAAATTCAAAAAAATGTAAAATTTGACCTCCAAGTACATTTTAATATGGAGATAATGTTGAACGGTCGGATCGACTGTTTGAACTTTGAAAATGAAAATAGGACTCATTTTACAAATAGGTCCTTGTGTCCATAGAAGCATCTCTCTTAAGTAATTGTCAAACAGCCGCAGTAAAGTACAACTTTTTTGAAATTGTTTGCTAATTTGACTGTCCTTCTCACTTTTCTTTTTCATGCTTTCTTTATGACTGTGGAAAACGTTTGCCATCCGGAAATACTCTTTGAATTCTGGGTCACACTACAAATCCAAATTTAAAACTTAAAAGTCAAAATTAAACCGTTGAATATGATCTACAACATTTTATCTATGCACATGTAAAAAATTATGATATTTCAATTTTGTTTTGGTTGTCACTAAGAACTTGTAAAAAACGTACTAATTTGGATAATTTCTAAACGTTGGTTTTTCAACTTATTAATTCACATAAAATCAAAATTGAAATGTCACAATTTTTTATGAGCACATAGAGAAAATAACATAGATCACATCTAACGGTTTTATTTTGACTTTTTAAGTTTTAAATTTTGAGTTATTAAAGTTTAAAAAAATAGAGGCACAGTGAAGGCACAAAAAATAAAGACATTTGAACCCTCCTCAAATATATAAACTGTTTGTTATTAAGCAAATATTTTATACATAATATATAAGGATAGATGAAGTGCCTAAAATTTTGGGGTCCTTCTCTTTCAGGTACGCTATTATTTTTTTGCACTGATAATTTAATATTTAAAGTATAGACGATGAATTGAAACTGCTGGTTTTTTATATTTAAATTATAAAGTAATAATGCATTAACATAGGCTATTATTTAAAAAAAAATATATTATATACAATATCAAGACACAAATAATCAATAGAAGAATTTAATCGTATCTTGAATTATCAAACTTTTAGGTCTCTTAGTTAGTACAAAAGGCAAATTTAAGTTATTATTATTTTTTGTATGATTTGCATTAATTACAAAAGGCAAATTTAAGTTATTATTAGTACCAGGTTCTTTGTGAGCTTAATTTCAAAACTTATCGGATTGATTTCATATGATGAATCTAAAACGTTAAAACCAATCTACTTTACAAATACTGAGCATTTAAATTCAAATTTATAGATCTTTGAATTAATTTAATATAAAGTCATGTGATAAAAAAATGATAAGAAATTATCACATTGAGATTAAATTATAAATCAGTCAAAAAAATAACACTCTACCATTGAAATTTTTGTAGAAAAAAAATAGTATATAGTCAATCTTTTAAAATAAAATGATTTATAAGTTTATTTTTATACATATATATTTCATCATTTTTTTACCTCCTTGACTTAATTTATACTAAATTATATCTATAAAAAGTTTATAAATATAACATGTATACACATAGCGCACACTCAAAATAAATTGGTTTGAACGCTTTAAATTCGTAATTAAAACTATTTTAATAAATTTTGAAGTTAAATTTATTTAAAAATTAGTGAGTCTTCAAGTCAGTATCGGAATATGCATGAGGAACTACATCTTTGAGTATCAGCACTCAGCACCCCTTTTTAATTATCTCCGAATGATGCATCATCGTGGCATTTATGGGTGTTAGTTTTTTTTTTTAACAAGCTGCCAAATTAATTGCATGTCTGATATATATAGGTCGCATTTCCTCTTTTAAAATGAAAAACAGCCACTGTGCTGATGTTGTGCTACTTCCATAGCTATGAGGATTGAGGATCCGTATCCTCTGCATTAACTCAAAAGGAAATCTTTTGAGTTAATGAATTTCAACCGTCTGATTTTAAACAGAGCAAATCTGATTCGTGTCTATAACATAGAGGGTTATTTAATATTAGTGCAGATCTAGTTCGCACGAATCTTAAAACAGATTGGACAGTTAAGATTTATTAACTCAAAAGAGAATCTTTTGAGTTAATGCAGAGGATATGAATTCTAGCTATGAAGCATATTCCGGCTCTGTACGGAACTCGACAATCAAGCAAGTGCCAACACCATGAGCTAGCGAGATTTGTCTGACCAACTTTGTATTCCGTCCTCGCTGTCACAGCCAGAGCCAATTGACTACGAAGGTTAAATGTAAATAAAATTAAACATATAAAAATTTCTTGATATGAATAGAATCAATTTCACACTATTAATAATATTTTACTTTAAACTATATACAAAATATATAGGTACAAGTATAAAAAATAAATAAATAAATGAGGTCAATTGACCCCATTCATTAAAGATGACTCTGTCTTTGTTCGCTATCATTCTATTCACATTTCAAACGGACAAAATAAATGGGCGAAAGAACATGCCAAACGAAAATAGAGAAGAGGATTAGAGGTGGTGGCGGGAGAGGCCGATAGCAGCAGCATCACCCAAACAGAAGATCAAACGCTCTTTTCTAACCATAGATCTATAAGTATGGTACGTCGTGTCGCAGGGGTAGAACTAGAAAATTTTAATAGAGGTGGCTAAAAATTAAAATGTTCAATGTGTGATGTGTGAGATTTGAACTCAAATCCTCTCAACTACAAAATATAGCTCTAGCTACAAATAAACATTTATAATTTATGGAGGGGGTCTGAAGCATATAAAAAGTTAAAAAAAATTCCATTAAATTTCAATATACATAATTAAAATTTTAAAATGATAGGGATAGCTTAATCACCTTTGGCTAAGTCTTAAATCTGCTCCTGTCGTGTCAAGTTTTGTCGTAAAATAGTACGTTATATGAGTGGTATGTTACGATATGCAAGTCTATCAAATAACACGAGTTGCAAGTCACACAACCGTTTCACATGATGTATTTTTCTTGAATAAAATGACACATTACGTAAATCAGCCTAAACATGTTACGTAATATGATAACACGTTATGAAACGACACATACAACAATAGCTACATCAAAATAAATATCATAGTATTACTTGTATATTTGATCCAAAAGTAGATTTTGGCTACATCAAAATAAAGATCATAGCGATTGTTTGGAATCGATGCGGTTGTGGGGAAGAGCTCGGCAACAAAGAAAAAAAATGAAGAGGGCTGCTGTGAAACCCTCCGTTAGTTGAATTTGTATATTAACGGAACGTATCTTAATTGATTGAAACGTCTGATTGAGATCCGCACTAATATTGAAGGATTCCGTGCGTCATAGGCATGGATCAAATTAATTCCGATTCTGATCAGACAGCCGGGATGCATTAAACTCAAAAATGGATCTTTTGACATCTTTTGAGTTAATGCAGAAGATGCGGACTCCAGTTAGTCGGCCCTGTATAATTACCTTAACTTTTTTTTTTTTAGGGTTAGTGGAAATTTCCACTAAGAAATATATTGATAAAAATAGTATTTACAAGGGCATTACGTGAACCCAGTGGTTTCTGTAAGGTGCCCAAAAAGATTTTAGTACAATTAAATACTAAAAAGTTCCGCTAAATAAATTAAAAATGCATTAATGACATCAAGGCTATTTCTCTCAATTGTAAATTACGCAAAAAGCATTCAGTTGTGTATATCGATTGCAGCTGCATTTATCAAAATATGCTCAGGTTTCCTCTTTTGAGAAAAAGTTCTCCTATTCCGTTCTTTCCAAATGGCTCATGATCTAGCTGCCCATGTCATGTCCCACCAGATCCTACTCTGTCCCGACACTTGATCGCATCCATTCCACCAGGTGTCAACCGGGTTGTTACCTTAACTTTTTTACAGTGGTAGTCATCTTCAAAACATGCATCCGAATATTTCTGTATTCATTTGAATTTCAGTTTAAAAATTAGAGTGAGGCTATGGTGCTATGCATAGCACGGATGGCTAGTGTACTACGGCTCAAAATGGTACTTTTTAAAATTCTAACGATCGATCTGACCGTTCAATGTGATAACCATATGAATATGTACTTGCAAACTAAATTTTACATTTTTTTGAATTTTTTTACTATTTTTTTAGATAGGTAGAAAAATCATTGTTTTCTGAAAATTTTGGACCATCAAAATTCTACCTATCTAAAAAAATAGTAAAAAAATTCAAAAAAATGTAAAATTTAGTTTGCAAGTACATTTTCATATGGTTATCACATTGAACGGTCGGATCGACCGTTAAGATTTTAAAAAGTACAATATTAAGCTGTAGTACACTAGTCATCCGTACTATGCATAGCACCATAGCCTCACTCTAAAAATTATTAGATGTCCAAAATATCTCCATATAACGGCTATAAAATTTACCTGGATATTTCGATCAATTTATTTTTATGAAGTAAAAGATGAAAAAAAAAACTTCACTTTAAATATTTTTTAATTTTTTTCACAATTTTTGGATTTTTTTTAATCAATATTTCAAAATCCGGACAAAAAAATAAATATTGTTCTAACATGAAAAAAGTTTCTCAACATTTTCATCCTTCATTTTGTCCACAAATTTTGACATTTTTTTTTCTTTTTTTTAATGAACAGTTTAAGTTCTAAAACAAATAAATATGACTGTCATCATGTGATGGCATAACTAATGACGACATATATTTTCTTCATTATTTTAACATGTCATTCCACATTGCCACGTAAAAGAATATTTTTATTATATATGTTACATAACATATGTAAAGTCACGATCATTTATCACGTCACGTTACATATTTAAAATACTACATAAAGAAGCTCTTTTGGAACTTTGAATCTGCTGCTGGAATGTACTGGTCATAAAATAACTTTAATGGCAGCATATGTCCATAAAATCACTTTAATGGCAGCATATGTGAATTGATCTAAAGCTAGCCGCACCTTTGCAATCTAACGAAAAAGCGCTGTACAAGTACAATGGCATATCTCCATCTATAGATTAATTGCACTGAGTTGATCTCTTTCTCCATTCCCACCTAAACCATAGAATGTACAAGTACTTCGGCTAGTGTACTACGGCTCAATATGGTACTTTTTAAAATCTTAACGGTCGATCCAAACCGTTCAATGTGATATCTATATGAATATGTACTTGCAAACTAAATTTTATATTTTTTTGAATTTTTTTACTATTTTTTTAGATAGATAGAATTTTCAGTGTTTTATACAAATTTTGGACCATCAAAATTCTACCTATCTAAAAAAATAATAAAAAATTCGAAAAAATATAAAATTTAGTTTGCAAGTACATATTCATATAGATATCACATTGAACGGTTCGAATCGACCGTTAAGATTTTAAAAAGTACCATATTGAGCCGTAGTACACTAGCCATAGTACACTAGCCGAAGTACCATAGCCTCACTCAACCATAGATATCTCATATCTGCCATTCATGCTTGACCTCATGCACAGGAGATGTCCAGTGGTTTAATAATGGAGTCGAGTTTTGCTAGTTCACAAAGCAACGTCTACTTTTTTTTTTTTTTTTGCCAAGTAAGCTATGTCTTCCTTGGTCAAAACCTCGCCAAACATGCTCTGGACCCCACCTAAATCTCACCTACGTGCCCATCTTTGGAAGGAACAAATCGAAAAAGAGAAAAAAAATGCAACTAACGAATAACACACTATCTAAGCCAAAAGGTTTTCCAGTCCAGGATATGGAACGAATATAAAATTAAGAAAGGGAATTCAAAGGTAGCTATAGTTAATTATATAGCAATAACTAATATATAAAAATTGTTGTCTCCTTTAACCCCCTCCTTCCTTAAGCCTGTCTATATAGTACAAAACACAATTTCTTCTTTCCAACTCTCTATTTATTTCTCATCCCTTACCCCTCCCCATAATGGCTTGCTCCATTTCATGCCAACCTGTACTGTCACAGAATTTCCAAAGACAGAGGCATCAGCATCAGCTTCGGCCGAGGCCTTATAATAATTATTCGAACCATAAGGTAATGATCAAACACAACATAAGATGTGTTGCGGTAGAAAGACAGTTGGTTGCTTCTTCTCAGCCTATAACAAGTATGGTACCTTCTACGAGGTCTACTTTGCGGAGAAATGCCTCGCTGGCCAGCATGTGGAGAGAGATTCAGGGATCGAACGACTGGTATGGTCTTGTAGAACCCCTGAACCCTCTTCTGAGAGAAGAGATCATTCGATATGTTGAGCTTGTGGATGCATGTTATAAAGCTTTTGATCTTGATTCCTCCTCAAAGCGATTTCTAAACTGTAAGCACGGCAAGGCTAGCATGTTCCGAGAAGTTGGTATGGCTTCATCAGGTTATGAAATCACCAAGTATATTTATGCTGCTCCAGGCATCAGCATGCCGGCACAACAGGATGATGCCGGTCAGAGCAGGTGGATTGGCTACGTGGCGGTCTCAGCTGATGATGAAACAAAGCGAATTGGCCGAAGAGACATATTAGTTTCCTTTCGAGGGACGGTCACTAGCACTGAATGGCTTGCAAATTTAATGAGCTCACTGACTCCAGCCCGATTTGACCCGACGAATCAACAGCCTGAGGTGAAGGTGGAGTCAGGTTTTCTGAGCTTGTACACGTCAAACGATAGCACATGCAGGTTCGGCCAAGGAAGCTGTCGAGAGCAACTACTCAAAGAAGTCACCCGGTTAATTAACCAGTACAAAGGAGAAGAGTTGAGTGTGACTTTGGCCGGGCACAGCATGGGCAGTTCGCTTGCAATTCTATTTGGATATGATTTAACTGAACTCGGCCTAAACCGGGTTAACCCTAGCCGTGAAATCCCAGTCACGGTATATTCTTTCGGCGGACCAAGGGTTGGAAATTCAAGATTCAAGCAACGATGTGACGATCTTGGATTAAAGGTTCTGCGAGTGGTGAACACATGTGATTTCATAACAAAGCTACCGGGAATGATAATGAATGACGGCATGCGCGTGATAGGAGGAAGGTATGAGCTTCCATGGAGCGACTCGTGTTATACGCATGTAGGGGTTGAACTTTCCTTGGATTTCTTTAAACTTGAAAACCCTAGATGTGTGCACAATTTGGAGACTTATTTAGGGTTGTTGAAGTGCTGCTCAATGGCAGAGAGTGTGAAGAAGAATGAGGAGTCTGGATTTATTCAGAAAGCTAAGGAAATGGTAGCAAGAAATTATAAGACAGTTCATGTAAGGCCATGGCAAGATGCAGCAAGGCAAGTTGGTGACCTGGTGCAGTCTCTAGGATTTTGAAGTAGTAAAAAATCCTTGTTGATTTATTCATTAGTTGTTCTTTTGGGTATAGCTAGCTAGCTAGACTGACAAAATCTAATTAATTATTTTGTAGATAACATATTTATATACACAGACATCCAAATATTTTTGTTGTATGTTAATTGTTTGATCAAACAATAATTCTTTTATATATACTTTGAGATTTGATATCCTGTAATCAATTGTAAGATCGGACTAGTGGTGGTTTATTTTGATTTTTGAATAATGCTTGTGAAATGAAATTGAACTTTGCAAGAAATAATTAGGGTTAAATCTTTATCAATTTTTCACTATTTGTAGTAAAGTTTTTTGCCAACTTCAATTTAAGACAACATAATTTCATTTTTTCATTGATAATTGAGAATGATGATGAGTCTAAATTCTCTTTTTTGGAAGATAATTTTAATTGTATGTCACCGTTTGAGCAACTTGAGAGTGCAACTAACCAATATTCTATGTATCCCACATGCATGATGGGGTGAGTGTGACCCTCTTGGATGTACTTATATTTTCTTATTATTTGTTTAAGAGTTGAGATTCATTAATTAATAAAGAATTCATTTGATAATAATTAATGAAAATATATATACAAATTAATTAACAACATTTTAGACAAATAGAAAAAACTAAATTAAAAACATATTAATTTTATTGTATATCAAAGTCATAAAATTGATGGTCATTTTATATAGTTGCAAAATTTCGAATTGCTTAATGATGAACTTATATAAAAAGTAATTAATTTTTTTTCATTATATGAACGTGAGTGAGGCTATGGTGTTGTGAAATGTACACCTCTCTAGTGTGCTTCAAAATACAAGCATCGGATTTGTGTCGAAAATAAATCTGCTGTAATTCTCGGGAATCACAGGACCCTGCGATCCCAATTCCAACTGTTGATCTTTCTCAAGATGCGTGCATGAAAATTTACTTTTCCGAGAACATTTTCGAGATCCACACACGGAAAAGTTTGAACCGTTGATCTCGGAATTTCAAGATCTTGCGATCCCTCTCGAAATTGCAGCATATTCGGACTCATTTGTGTCAGATGAAAATCGAAGCACATCGATCCAACAATCGCTATATATATCGAAGCACACTAGGTAGTTGTACTTTGCAAAGCATCATAACCTCACTCATATAAACATATTATTAATAGCATTTCAAATTCGGAGTTCAAAATTAAAAATAATTTAATTATTAATGTTAAGATTATTTAAGGTTGAAAAATTTACTATTAACAAATTCCAATATTATTTAATTAAAGTTTTGCAGCATCCATTGACATCAATTAGCTGCCACTGATCAGCATAGTGACAAGATTCGCGAATTATACCCGAATAATTTGTTTTTTTGGTGATGCCGAACCAAACGCCGAATTATTCGGTTGACCAAACTTTGACCGAATTATACCCGAATTTTACGAATTATTCGCGAATTTTTCCCGATTTTTTCCCATAACATTTTTGTTTTGCTTCCTTGTAGGACTGAGATCTCTGATCCGGATTATTCCGAATCATTTCCGAATTATACCCAAATTATTTCCGAATCACGAATTTTTGACCTTGCCGAACCTTTCCCGAACAATTAAGTTGTCACTATGCTGATCAGTTGTACAAAGCAAAAAAATAAAAAATAAAAAATTATTTGACTCCATTTTATTAACTATTGCCCTAATATTAAATACATACACACACATATATATCACAATTTGAGAACCAGTTTACGATTTAATGACAAAACATAAATTCCTTTATACCCGAAATCCATATATAATTTTTTTTTATAAATATTGAAATTTGAAAAGATCTTTACCTTTATTTAAAAAGGTATGTACCACACTATGTTACTTTTATATTTGTTCATACAATGTTGTAGCTAATTAATTAGGAACCTGAAATAATTTGGTGGACTATAATCGTATAACGGCCACCGCCATCCTAACTAGAGCATCAAGGTGATAACGACAGCATCAAGTCAAAATGAACAGCAACAAGAAAAAAAAAACGGCGATACACAGAGCAGAGGATTCACACAATATAATCTTTGCATGATGTGTACTTCGAATTTTTTCTCCCCTTAAATGAGACAAATTGGCAAGATCAATGTACAATATGTAAACAACACAGTGCATTTGAAAGTTACAATTGATATAATTTAATTAGAGCAATGTCAATGATGATACTCTGACTCCTACATTTTCGTTGAGTCTTTGTATTGACATTTTACCTACTTACAACATGAATGTATTCCAAAGGTCTAGGAGTGTTCAAATGGATCGGTTTATTCGGTTTTAAACCGAACCGGTAAATTTCGGTTTAATTGGATCGGTTGTTCGGTTTAAATGGTTCGGTTCGGTTTTGGGATCTCCAAATCAGTTTGAACCGAACCAACCGGTTTAATAAAAAATGGATCAGTTTATTTTGTGTAGTTTATAATGGATCAGTTTATTAAAAACCGGCTTGTGTGGTTATCAAAAATGTTATCCAAATCGGTTTGAACTGAACCAACCGGTTTTGAAATATTTATTTGTAACTTGAAATGTTTGTATTCGGTTCAACCGAATAAACTGATTTGTTTAAATTGGTTTAATCGGTTTGGAATTTTAATTCGGTCAGTTCGGTTGGGTTTTCAAAATTCGGTTCAAACCGCGTTTCGGCAAAAAAAAGTTCGATGTTTTCAGATTATTTTGGGATCTCTTGACAATTGTTATTTTGACAATTCAACTATATATTTTCAAATTATGTCAGTTTAAAAAAAATAGAAAATAATTGTACCCATGTTGTTGGCATTACAGATTTGCACTTTATCAAATTCAAGCAATTTAAATGTTAATTGATGTTCTTTAAAAGGCTGTTAAATATAAATTATTATAAGTCAATCATTTGATGAATGGTAAAAATTTGCATCAAATTCAACTATATATCTCCATTCCATTATTAAGCATGTTGGGTGTCTAATCCGCCTACGGCTACGATTGAAAGATGAATTTTCGGATTGAATATCAGCCCTCCAATCATATAATCTGTCTTCTTTTAATTAAATACATATCTTTTACGTGTAGAAGTCTAATTTTAGTTAGAAATATACTCGCTACACGTATTGCCACACGAAATCGTACCGATGCCTCTTTCTCCTCTGACCTTCCAATCCCTCCTGCCTCTTTGCCTCCCGACCCAAACCCTCTTTGTCCCAGCGCCTCTAGGCCTCCCCGCCTCTCCTCCTCTCACTCACCTCAGTCATCTCTACTCCGTTCGTCGACTCTTCTCTCTCTCTTTTCGGTGAAAAAACAAGCAACACCCGACTCTCCTTTTCTCTTCTCCTTCCCGCTGCATCAAAACCCTAAACCCCCTGCATCAAGTGACAGAGACGATCTCAGTCGGTGTCTCCTTTTCCCCCACAAGATCGCGCCAGAATGAGAATTGGAGGAGGCGAAATACGCTTTTGTCTCCGCCTCCCAGTAGTCTAGGGTTAGGGTTTTGGTTGTCTGCGCCTCTCAGGTCTCTCTCTATCAAAAGCTTTCTAAAACCTTATTTGTGAGATCTCGCAATTTGCTTTTGCTTTTGATCTTTTTTTTTTTCTGTCTATGTGTGGTAAATCGTGTGTAGAAATGGCACCGAAGCAATCAAAGACGGTAATCAACCATTTTTCAATTTTATCTGCATATATGATGCAACAAAGTTAAATATTCTACGAAACTCAAAGGGGCTTACATAATGCATGGTTAAAAACAGAACTACTTAACTTTAGTGGTAAGGGCCATACTAATTAACTAATTACATGGCCTGATCAGTAATACCTTGGCACATTTGTTCTTGTAGAAGTCCAAAGAGTGGATGGAAGCAAGGATAAGGGAGCTCAAAGAGGATGTTAAAGAAATACTTGGATCCACCACTGACACTGTGGAGATGGTGCACTTGATTGATACAATCGAACACCTCCTGTGAACGGGGGTTAGTGTTTCGATGCCGACATTCTTGCGACTTTTGATGCAGCTATCGTCGATAGTGTTCACGTCCTGTCTGTTTCCTTGGGCGGGAATCGGGGGATTATTTCAAAGACAAGATAGCTATCAGATCGTTTCATACAGTCAATTACAGCATAAAAGTTGTCTTCTTGGCCAGTAACTCGGGCCCTATAGCTGGATCGATTTCAAAGTTAGCACCATCCTCCTCTTTACTTTCATTCCACATGGCCTCTTTTCAAATAAGTTATAGACTTGTATACCTTTAATCTTGGTGCCTTTTTTTCAAATTTAGGGTCAGAGCCTCTCATCAACAAGTCTGGCAGAAGGAAAATACTCAATGATCAGCTCAACAGAGGCTCAAGCAATCAATTCAACAGCAAATGATGCGTAAGACATTATATTTTAAAAATAATGAATTTATTTAATTTTGGATTTTGGTAACTCTGATTCTAGGTTTTAGTGAAAACATGGAGACAATAGCAAAGTGGAAAAATGAAGTGCAATTTTTTTTTTTCACTGATTCAATGGCTAATATTCTTACAAATTTACATAATAGTCCTTCAAAGATAAAATAAATTTGTGTTTGCATAATACCCACATTTCCATTTTTATATTAAGCACGTAGCCAAAACAGTAAAGAAATGAATTTTGTTAATTCATGCACAAAAGATGTGTATATGTTAATCAAGTTCAATAAAAAACAAGTTTTCTATACAAAAGTTCATTTCTTTACTGTTTTGGCTTTTCTTTCTTTACTTGCATGAGAACCAGTGTGAAATCAGCACCTTTTAGCACCAACAATATATAACTGTTGCTGGTGGGTTTGCCCTTTTGAATAAATAAGCTTCTTGCATTTTATCAAATAACAAGTAAAATAAAATAAGGGACTTAGTTGTAAAGTAACAAACATAGGGTCATTATTGCAAAAAAAATTCACAATGTCTGACAAGATTAAATTAAATTTTCATAAAAATTAAGTGTTACATACTTGATCTTTGCATTTCCTCTTTGCATATGCATATAAGCCACTGTGTTGAAACCCTAAAACATGTTTATTCAATGTTAAGGTACCCCAAACCAATCCCTAAGTACACCCCAATCACTGTACCAGGCAACCAAATGAAGAAAAGCAAAGTGAGATGCAACAGGTATCAAACAGCCCAAAGTGAACACCTGTTACAAACCAAAAAAGATAACAGGGTTAGAAAGGAATTTTGTCAAGTTTCTCCATGAGCCAGTAAAGGACATCACCATGAATAAGTAGAAACAAATTTCACACTTATTGGATTTTTTTACAATTTCTGAGAGCCTTTTAAAGTTCATATTCTGAAATTTACAAAGACTGGTACCGGAGCCAAAGCTGGTATAGAACTGTTCATCACTAAACTGAAATCCTTATATAGCTAGAAGCTTTAGAAAATTCTGAAATTCATTGAGCTTGAAGTTTACAATCTCATGGAAATTTAGATACCAAGAATACCAAATCTGGTCATGTGAGCTGTCCTGTACAATTTTTACAAAACTGACTATTCAATAAACCCCCAATTTCAGCATGTATGTAGAACCAGTGGAATTAATTAGTAAATATGTTATAAAAATTATAAAAGTGTATGTAAGACATAGAAAAAGGTTATCTACATGACTTATATACACTCTCCTTGGATAAAAATATGAATTGAATATGAAATGACACAGATCAAAGTTTGTAGCACCACAGCACCTGGGCTATGCATTTCCAGTAAGAACCACTTGATCCAATCAGCAAATCCCGAGTAAAAAATCCTTTGAACAGATGCTTAGATTTCGGGCTTATCTTAAAATAATCACATTCATGCAGTAAATAGGCCAAGTTTTTTTGCATCATGCATTTAGTGCTGCGTTCCAGGAATTAACAAATTAAGAAGAGTAGAACTAGGGCGTTCTTAAGCTCACCAAGCCTCTTTGTGAGCTTAACTCAAAAACCCACCGGATTGACTTCAAGCGACGCATCCAAACTGTTGAAACTGATCTACTTCATGGGTGATGAGTTTACATATCAAATTTATAAATTTTCGCACTAATTTAATATAAAGTCAAGCGGTCAAAAAATGATGAAACAGAGTCATTTTTCTATGCCATACTGATGTTTCCTTTTGAAACATACATGATAATTGCTTTATCAGTGTATTCTGGATATCTGTCTTTTTTCTTTAAGATTAATGTTGTCTTTTTCGCATGCATGGGGGTAGGGGTGATGTTTTTGGGCCTTCCAGGCATGCACATGAATTGCTCTTATTTCCTTACAGAGGTATCATAGATATACCAACTCATTTTTTTTTGGCCTGATTTTGTTTTCTTAATGGATTCTTTAGGTGTTTAAGTTCTCAGATCTAATGTATGTGACCAAGCGCAACATGGCCAGTGTTGTTTCTGGCATGACTAAGCACAAAATTTGGTTTAGACCTACATTTTCATAAAAAGAACACAAAATTTGGTTCAGTCAATTATCCAGAAATATTTTTTGAATATTGGTTGTCAGTGAATAGCAGCTAGAAATGAATTACCATTAACAATCTTGTAATGTTAATAGAGAGCATAATTAGATTTGGTTCGCACTTAATTTTTGAGCAATTTCTCTTTGTAGCAATACAATTGATTTATTAGAGTTTGTAACTCATGGAGTTTGTAACTTTGTAAAAAAATATCAATGTGTATATATATATGATGACACTTTTTATTGATGTTATTTGATATCATGTTGTATGTCAATATTGAATTGTTGTACGATATTTGATATTATATTCGAATCGAGCTATTAAGTATGTTATTAGAAAAGTAATTATTTGATATTAGATTCGAATCGAGTTATTATTTGAAATCTTTGGTACTTACAAAGACAGAATCAGAGATCACAGTACAAAGTAATTAAAAATTCAGAATTATATAAATTCTCTTCAAAGATCATGTCTCTTAATTTTTGAATAATTATTATTTTTATTGGAATATTTTTTTAATAAAAATATTTTTTTTTCTCTTATAATGTTCCGTTGCATCGCACGGGCACGATACTAGTATATTCATATACGTGTGATATTAACATAGCATAACTCTATTCAAAGTACAATTTATTTGTGACAAATCTAAATATTATTAACATATATCACACGTTCAATAACCTAATTTCCAAAGGATGGAAATCGAAGTCATCAGATAGAAAAACAAATGTTTATTATTCAGGGGCGGAACTGAAAATTTGAGATAAAAATATTAAATAAATAGATGTCATGTAATTTTATTTTATAAAAATCTAATAGTAATATATTTTGTAAAAATTAAAAAATTTAAAAGATGTAACACCACGGCCTGACTGTGGTGGTAACGGGACTGGTACAAGTAGAGTTGGAAAAATGGCACGGCGGAGCCGGCTCTATCACGGAACGGCACGGCACGCGTGTCATTCACGTGTCCCGTGCCGTGACCATTCGCGTACCATGCCTCATCTTTTGAAACTTTGGCACGGCACGACACAACACGTGAAAGATTTAGTCACGGCACGACACGACACGTAGTCACGCGAGTCACGTGTAATTATGACCATTAGATATTGATTTATGGTGAATCTTGAATAAAATAACCTAAATTATGATTAAATGGTCACGCGAGTCACGTATGGTCACGGCACGTTAGGCACGGCGTGACTCACGTGGCGTGACCATTTGCGTACCGTGACCACCCCTTGACATTTTAGTCATGGCACGGCACGAGACCAAAGTCACGTATTAGTCACGGCACGGCACGTTTTTCCAACTCTAGGTATAAGGCATGCTTCTACCTAAAGGATCCATATCCTCTGCATTAATTCAAAAGGAAATCCGGCTCGTGTCTATAACATAGAGGGCTCTTTAATATTAGTGCAGATCTAGTTCGCATGAATCTTAAACAGATCGGACAGTCGAGATTCATTTAACTCAAAAGATTCTGCAAAGGAAAGGATATGAATTCCTACCTAAATTGATATATGGGCTTAGCCCTCTTTCATTGAACTATGTTCTGCCACTGTTTTTACCTAAATTGATATATGGGCTTTAACTTGGCATTGATCCCATTTGAGGTTAATCTTGGAATTTTGTTTTGGGCTAATAAAGACTAAATCAACCAAACCCATTTTGAAATGCCATGTTTGAATAGATATGTTTAAGGGAATGTTTCTATGGGCCAACATGAAAGAATCATTAATATATACCGGATTATACACGATTTTTATAACCGGAACCCAGTAAAGTCCGAGATTTTTATTTTTACCCAAAATAAAATATATTTTAATATAATTATCCAATTTTTTGAAAAATTTAAATTTATACCCAAACCGTAAAAAAATTTTACGGTTTGAATTCGGAATTCAAACCGTAAAATTTTTTTACGGTTTGAATAAAGAATTCAAACCCATCCCCGACTCTGTCCTCTGTCTCTCTCCGCCAGAAAAGGAAAAGGCTCCGCCAGAAAAGGAAAAGGGAAAGGGCGCCCCCTGCCCTGCCTCCGGCCTCCGCCCCTCCGCCCGTCCGCCCGAAGACCGGCGCCGCCGCCACCCCCTCTCCCCGCCGCCAGTCCCTCCTCTGGTGCCACCCCTCCGCTGCCACCCCTCTGCTGCCACCGTCACCGGCAGTCGCCTCCGCCTCGCCTCGCCTTCACTGCCTCCGTCGCCTCCTCGATTTGAAATTTCGTGTAAGTTTTTGTATTTTGATTAAAATTTGATTAGAGTAGGATTAGAGTCAAGGATTAGGGTTTATGGCACAAATTATTGTTGCGAAAGACATCGTTGATATTGTTAGTTTGCGATAATTGGACTTGAATGTTTGAATCGTATCGGGTTGTTGATTTTCCCGAACGATTGATCGATCGTATTAATATTTATTGTATTTTGATTAAAATTTGATTAGGGTAGGATTAGAGTCAAGGGTTAGGATTATTGGCACAAATTATTGTTGCGAAAGGCCTCGTTGATATTGTTAGTTTGAGATAATTGGACTTGAATTTTTGAATCGTATCGGGTTGTTGATTTTCCCGAGCGATTGATCGATCGTATTAAATATTTATTGTAGGTAAGTATTTAAATATTATTTCTTTATGTATTTTTTTTTCATGTAATGTACTCATTTTTTTCAAAAGAACACACACAATTTAGTGTAAATAATTTAATTCACCCAAAATTAAACAGTTAACAAAACAGATGATAATTAAAAGTTTTAATCACAAACTAAATTGAATTTTACTCTAATAAGTTTTGCAATTTTTTTGCTAATTAAAAAGTTTAAATTAATTAACAATTACCAAAAAATAGTTTTCCAAAAGAAGTTAATGTGAATCGAAAAATTTCATTGTTTGTAAATTCATAAAGAATGTGTTATAGATGTTCTAGATTTTAACATTTCTATGCTTGATAAAATAATTTAAATGTTTGAGATTTAACCAAATTTTAATTTACTTATATAATGTATTGTACACATTCTTTGAATAGTTTCATTGTTTCTTATTACAAACTTTTAATTATCTTCTGAACCGTGAAACAAAATCTAGAGTCTCAAAATCTTGTACTCTTCTAGAAAACAACAATATTAGTATCTATTTGGGAAATAAAAAACTAAAAAATTGTAAAATTTGGTTTTCAACCAGATTATAACATAGAAATCATGTTGAACTGTTTGGATAAACAGTTCGGACTTTGAAAACAAAGATGACGATGTCAGACGTGATTAACACAAAAACAACATAGCATTTTAATCACACTCATAAAAATTCATGGAAATAAATATGGAAGAGTTGCATTGTTTTAAATTTATTGCACATGTCATATATTAATTTTTAAGAATGACAAAAAAATTGTGAATATAATATTTTTTTGAATAAATAGGCGAGAAAATAAAAATACGTTAATTTGTAAAGAAGAAAGTTAATCTTATTATTTTTTTTAAAAAAAAGAACGGATAATTAATTATCCAATTTAACATAACTATTAAAGGATTCTGTCTTTATCTTTCTTTTTTGTTAATGTCGGTTCCCTTTCAATTGCTTACGACGGGAGATGAGTATTGATTTTGTCGGTTCTTTAAGGTTGATATTTAAATGAAGCTATTTATTTCTACAGTTTTTTATGCTGTTAGAAATTAATATATAACAGTATAACTTAAATGTGTTGAACTAAAATTTTTTTTTCTGTCCAATTTTTTAGATTAATATTTTGAAAAAATAAATTAGCTCTTTGATAATAAAATTATAGTATGACATAAACAGTAAGAATCACGCAAAAAAAAATATACTTGAGAAATGATTATAGAAAGTATAGATGCTAATATGCATAAATTATTCTTAGAAAAATGATTCTAATAATTATACTATTAACTATTAACTTAGGATGACTAGGGGACGGCATAGGAGACCACCCGCAGCCGACCCGGTTGATGAGCCCATTCCCGCAGACAGCAAGGACCATTTCAGTCCTTTATTATGGATGCCTCACGATGAGCACCGAGTCTCAGAAGCATCTAGAGAGGTACTTGAATTATTTTTCTTTAAGCATCTAGTCTCAGAAGCATCTAAAGAATTCAAACCGTAAAAAAAATTTACGGTTTGATTTCCGAATTCAAACCGTAAATTTTTTTTACGGTTTGGGTATAAATTTAAATTTTTCAAAAAATTGGATAATTATATTAAAATATATTTTATTTTGGGTAAAAATAAAAATCTCGGCAGTAAAGTTTTCAGTGCATGATCACCATTTATTCGGTTCAGGAAATAAATCTGTTATTATTTCTCGGGAAGGAATGTGTTATTCCGCCGACATTTTTAAAAATACCCTAAGTTAATCACAAATTATTAAAAATACCCACGGTCCCCTTTTTTTTATTAAAAATACCCATACCGGCCAATAATTGGCCGGTTCTGATTAAAATTCCCGACCGGCCAATTATTGGCCGGTTCCGTGAATTTTTTTTTTTTTAGAGAAAAATTGCTAAAATGCTGAAATGAAATCTAACACAAAAAATCGAATTGTTTTTTTAAATATTTGTTAGATTACTTTTTTTGATAGCATATTTATACTAAAATACGCTAAATTACTTGAAATTATGTTAATTTATGCTGATTGACACTAGATTACTTTAAATTATGTTAACTTTTTTTTAAGAGACAAATAGCTAAAATGCTGAAATATAACACTAAAAAATAGAATTTATTTTTAAATATTTGCTAGATTACATTTTTTATATATAATTAGCATATTTATACTAAAACACGCGAAATTACTTGATTTATGCTGAATTACAGTAAATTACAATAATTATGTAGAATTATGCTAGAATACGGTAAAGTACGCTAAATTACGTACGAATAGGGATGATATCTTTGCTGAGAAGGGGAAAAACAACGACGAAACTTCAAACGGCCATAAAACGGCGCTCGAGTGTCCGATTTCAGCAAATGACCACTTTTCGAAAAGCTTGCGAAAATGCGCATGCGTTCGTGCCGGTAATACTAGATTGCCAAATTCAAAATCGTCAAAAAACAAAGGGAAGAGCCTCAAAACTTCAGTTGAAGTTTCCGATTAAGATTTTCATTTCTATTCTCCAATCTACGTAGCTCAGTAAATTAGTTACATAATGAACTTGTAGAATACCAATTTTTATTATTTTTTGGAATTTTTTTACTATTTTTTATGTTTTATGAAAGATGGCACAAAATCGGCCCTATTCATACGTAATTTAGCGTAATTTACCGTATTTTAGCATAATTCTACATAATTATTGTAATTTCAGCATTTTAGTAAATTTACCGTATTTTAGCATAATTATTGTAATTTACCGTATTTTAGCACAAAATCAGCCCTATTCGTAACGTATTTTCTAACAAACAATTCGATTTTTTGTGTTAGATTTTATTTCAGCATTTTAGCAATTTTTCTCTAAAAAAAAAAAAAAAAAAATTCACGGAACCGGCCAATAATTGACCGGTCGGAAATTTTAATCAGAACCGGCCAATTATTGGCCGGTATGGGTATTTTGAATAAAAAAAAGGGGACCGTGGGTATATTTTTAATAATTTGTGATTAACTTAGGGTATTTTTAAAAATGTCGGGTTATTCCGATTCCAACCGTTTAAAATTTTTCATGCACGACTTTTGTAAAATAAGTTTTTCACGTGTGAATCTTAAACGAATGGAATCGAATTTAGCATGTTTTGAATTATACACCGGCAGACAGAGGCGAATTCAAAATTTTCGTGCGGATACAATATGACACGGACATTGCCAGTTTGAAGACAATCTAGAAGCAAGAGTATCAAATGGCGTTCTGTATGTGATGTCACGGGCTGGTCCCGCTCCAGCACGCAACCATGAACTCTGCTCTAACGAGGAAAATTTATTTGTTTTCCTGTGGCATAATATATATTACATTCATATGTATTTATTTACATGATGTGTACCTTTGAGAAAATGAGATACATATAAACTTTTCTGTCCACAACAATAAGACTCTTCTACAAAAATTAAACATCAAATAAATACATGAACATTTATATTATTTCTCAGTGCACACGAAGGTGACTGATGATTGAGCACAGAAGATTTCCATCGTCCCTTTTTTGGTTGTTCTCCAAATTCCACCCACCATTTCTAGGAAATGAATCCAACAGCAACCATCGAGACCCGTAGGAGTCCTCTGTGGCATCTTCAGAACCAATAATTCAGAGTAGGTCCGATGGGCATCGGACCTACTTTGGTTCGATGGGTGTGATGACCATCCGATCTACATCAAGATTCGTGTGATCCGCATCAAAATCCGTATAAGTCTGTATCAATTTCCGTGTGTATAAATCTTGATGTTAATCGTACGGTGATAGAGCTAATTGAACCTAAATGTAGGTCCGATGCCCTCTCGTTAGTGTGATGCTACACTCTATAATGTATATGGAACTCCACATAATATCGTGTTCCCTCAGAACCAATTCAAGCATTTGTTCCCTCAAAGTATCCTCCTCCTCCTCCCCAGTCTTCGTAGACCTCACTTGCCCAAAGGAAAAAAAAGGGCTTCGTCGACCTTCCTCTCGTTACCCATACGGCCATATAAAACATATAAAACATGCTGACAGCGGGCCCCATCCTCCAGGCTCTCCGTCTCTCGACGTTGATCTCGTTCTCGCTCAACGCAGCTGTGGCCGTCTTGGGTGGGGCCCTTCTAGGCTCAATGCCTGACGAATGCCGCCGTGGCGAGCTGGTTTCTCTGGCAGGAGCTGCTGCGGCTGCCGTTGCCAAGATAGTGTGCGTGATTGGAGCAGGGGTGACTCAGGGAGTGGTCGCCTCCACAATTGCCAGCCGTTCAGTTGGCGCTGCGGTTGATCCTGACCGTGATTTCCACCTTGTTGCTCGGGTAATTTCTGAATGCTTCTAGACTATTGGTCTTTTCTACTGGGAATTTGTAATGCTAATGTGGGATTAATTTTTCGGGCATTTTCCTATTGGTCTCTGCTTCTTTCCAGCTGCAATGGCAGCAGCAAAGTTTTTTTTTGTAATTTTTGGTGCTTTTGTCATAATTGGTATTTTGAAATGGGATTGCCTCAGCTCAAAAGTACAATAGCGGTTACAAATATAGAACATGAGCATGAAAACTCTCCTCCATCTGATTCAATTTTGGACCATGAGATACGGGTACCGGATTATGATTTTGTTGCCTTTTTGTTATGTAGATGATTTATTTATAAATGATTCAGTAGGCTGAAAATATTAAGTGAAGGTATAAAGCTCTATAATAGTTTTAAAATCTGTAATTAATAATTAGAACTAAATCAATGTTTATTAGTAACAGACTAGATACAAGAGATGGCTTTGGTGGACGAGACTTGGACTAGTTATTACTATTGTACAGTTTGCAATGGCTGTTTTTTTATTGTTGGTCGTGGCAAATGATCTTTCTTCAGCAGCTGACAAATCATGCTTTTCTGGTAAGCTAGTCCATTATATTATGAAGTGAATATTGATCTACTCATTTGGAATATCATTTTTAGGATTAATTTCTTATATATCCTTAATAACTTTTTAGTTTCTTATTTATCTCTAAAGACTTTGATTTATCTTATTTACCTCTCACCTCTTACAATCTCTTCTTATTTATTCATCACTTAATTAGTCTCAAATTAATTCTAATTAAATTATTAAAAAAAACCTTTGTTTACCCATGATAAAAAAATATAAAAAAGACAAAATTACCCTTTTCTATAATAGGGTACAAACTTGTTAAGCTAATGAACCAATTAGCACAAAAGAATGCAAACAATAATTTTAACTTTGAAAAAACCTTAAATCCCTAAATGGACATGCTCGAAAAGTTAGGCAGGTTAATACAAATTGAAAGCTGGACTTTGCTAGATTTGTGTAAAATCACCTGTGAACCAAAAACTGGTACGAGGTCACAGACTCATAGTAGCTGAGCAGACCAAAGAAGATTACACACTGTTTAAGGAGTGAAATTAATGGTTGAAACACCTCCACTATGCCACCCCATGTAAAAGGAGTGAAATTTCTGTGACCAATCATGACATAGGGCAAAGTTTAGTGACCTCAGAAGAAATATCCTTTGATACCATTCTTATATATTTTCAGTGGTTAATTGTTGACTTAAGTAAACTTTCAAAATGAAAAAAATAAAAAATTTCCCATTATGGCTAAATGTGGACAAAATGAGTTAAAAAATGGTTTGATTGAAGCTTTGAGGAAAAACCAATACTAATTATGTTGCAGTTGACATTACACTAGAAGAGTGTTTATCTGATGTGAAATTTACCAGGTAAAAGTTGGAGATACAATTCAATCATTGCATTTTTGGTCATCACATGGGTAGTTATAGTTATGCAATGCATCAGCGGATCTGATGTTCTGAGATGGAGGTCATTCTATGCCTCTCATGATGCTGCATGGCGGGCCCATTACCGTGAAGTATTTGACCGCAGCATTCGAGAGCTCCTCTGCTGCTTGGGTCGTGTCAAATACATGTATGTTTCATATCTAATGTCTATACCATCTCCAAAGGCATTTGAGTGAGGCTATGGTACTATGCATAGCGTGGATTGGTCCGTACTATGGATCAATATTTTCAAAGTCCAAACAGTTGATCTGAACCGTTCAACATGATCTTCATATGAAAATGTACTTGCAAACTAAATTGCATTTCTTAGAATTTTTTTACTATTTTTTAGATAGGTAGAATATCACTACTTTTGGATGGTCTAGAATTTTTAGATAAGGTGATTTTCTACCTATCTAAATAAATAGTAAAAAAATTCTAAAAAATATAAAATTTGATCTACAAGTGCATTTTCATATAGAGATCATGTTTAATGGTTCAGATTGTCTATTTGGACTCTGAAAACGAAAATATTGATCTGTAGTACGGACCAATCCGCGCAATGCATAGTACCATAGCCTCACTAAGGCATTTTATTGCAGGACCTTGACTCCTATTTTTTTTTTATTGATAGGAGTGTATTGGAAGATGATGAGGTTTATATGGTGGCTAGATTGTTAGGTGATCTGATGGCATATCGTGCATCAGGAACCGGCCATCTAGAGCTCCTAGCAGGTGCCTTTAGTTTTCTCTATTCATATTTATTTTGTATTGTACCAGTCATCTGATGCCGCTCTTGATATATCTTTTTGAGTTTTGGCCAAGACTGTAATCAACAGGGCCAATTTTCCACTAGTATTATTATGAATATTAGATACTGGTATGAGCTGGCAGGTGCTTTTTTGGTGCATTTGAATCAAAAGGCGAACTATAATTGCCATTAGGCCTTGCATTGTTGCAGAAAAATAAGCCAACTCCTGTCTCTTATGATGATCATTATGAAGCACCTTATATGCACATGAAAGAGGCTTCCTTCTTTCATCAATTTGCTGAAGCTGCTTATACAGTAAGTTACAATTTCTCTTTGTTTAATTTTGTCTTAAAAAGTGTTCTGATCCTTTTTTAAAAGAATGATTTCAACTTCAGGGCCCCTTGCTAGATCTTGGAAGGCACCCGTTTTTGTTTCCCTGTGTATGGATTTACAGACAAGGCACATTCAGTCCCTGGGCCCGCAACAGGTGACACTCTAGACTTATATTATTAATTTTAGTTAATATAATCTTGTAATATAGAATCGGTTTATCTATGTGTTGATAGTGGTTCCTTGCTTCTAGGCGACCTTCTCTTGAAGGCGATAATTGCTGGAGAGGTCATGCAGCTGCTTTTCTCAAGTATGTCAATTTACCTCCTGATGCACTTCGTAAAGGACGTGTTCGTCAGGTAAAGAAATTCTTTTTTGCTTGTGGGTAAGTATTACTCCTTAAAGAGGGATATCACAGTTGATTGAGAAAGGGATGGTGTGATGTCTTTTAGGATTTATAGAGAGATGGTAGGGAAAAGAAAGAAGCGTTGTACAGGAAAATTAGTATCTGTACCTAATAAGAGATAAATATCTGTACTTTATTGCTCTGGCAAAACTGGAGTTGAATAATTGGAGGGCTGTGACGACTGGAATAATATTGTGATGAGAATTTAGGCTCCAACCAACTATTTTGGCAAGAGATGAATATTGGAGGAGTGTTTCATCAAGTGCTGACTGCTTTACTTATATATACAAAATCTTATATTTACAAAATAGCTTTCAACCTTCAAGTACTTCTTTTAGCATTGTAGACTTGTAGGGGCTGTTCGGCAACAAGGAATTGAGGCCTAATCCGCTTCTTTTAGCTTCCTTAGTCGCTTAATTCTACAGAACACCGGTTCCTTAGTGTGGATTAAGATCGTCTCTTTTAGCCTCCTTTTGCCTGAATCTTAATCCTCTACCCGGATCTTAAGGCACCTCTACCCCTTTCTTTAGCTTCCTTAGCTTTCACCTACAGATTAAGACAACCGAACATTAGTTCCTTAGCGCTCCTTAAGCTCTTAATCCTTCACTCTTAATCTCTTGTACAACCAAACTGATGCATATCAATGTGTTAGAGCACAGACTAAACTAATGACAGTCTATTTAAAACATTGATAATTATATATGTGGTGTGAATTTCAAGCATTTTGATTTACAATTTGAATTGTAATTTTTCTAACTTTTTATGAAACATGATTAGCTAATTTTGCTATCACTAAATGCCCGTGTATCTTAAATTCTTATATTAAAATGGTAAAGAGAAAATTTTATAATTACTGTTGTCCGTCATGTGCTAATAAGAACAGTGTTAGGGCCAATTTGATTTCATATGCGCCAACATTGCAACTCTCATACAAGTTATAATAATGCAACTTCCATCCAACTTCAAACGTAGTATATAACAAAACAGCAAGTTATATGACTATTTAAGCTGGGACATGCAAAAATGTTGTCAGTAAGATTTTGGGGATGCTTCAAGAGAACATTTGTCCTGAAAACTTATCCACACTTGCAAGGACAACTCTTTCTCTGTTAAATTGGATAATTAGGTTGATCTTTTTAACAATTGTGATACATTCCTTTCAAAAAAATTATGATGCATTCAAGATGTTCCCAATCATCTGCAGATTGTTGAAGAAATTGATGGTTTTTTAAGTTTGTTTCTTTTACATGTAAATATTAAATATCTATATATCTATCATCCAGACAAAGCGTGAGGCTGCCTATTTTGTGGTGGTTTTGCATGACCTGAAAACAGTAGTCATTGCTGTTCGTGGAACTGAGACACCTGAAGACTTGATCACCGATGGCTTATGCAAGGAATGCTCCCTTACCATAGATGACTTGGATGGATTAATAAAGTATTGTTTCTCCCTCTTTCTCTCCCTTTCTCCTTTCCTCTCTGAATGTGTTATTTTAAAATCAAAGGTTTTTTATGTCGTATAAGGGCACCTAAAATACATTGAGTGTATTGATAATAAATAAATAAATAAATATAAGTGCAGTTTGCACCTGACAACCCCCCCAACAAAAAAAATATATATATATGCTTTTTTTTTTTACTTTTTACAATACTTATATGTTATATCAGAAAAAATTGCAAAAATATGCTTGTAGTTCAAAAGAATTGTAAGATCATGCATATCCTGGCTTTGCTGCTGCATATACATATAACAAAAAGGTTATTTTAACCTTCTGCCTTCTTTTCTTTTGTTGAATAATTGGTGATATATCTCTTTGCAGTAGCAACAAAATGGACCCTTCTATCAAAGAAAAGCTTCTGTCCTCTTTTCCTCGTTTTGGGCATTCAGGAATTATTGAATCAGCTAGGGAGCTTTACAGCCAGATTGATGGAAAGCCGTCAAATGGAGGTTGACATATCTTGAAACAAAATCTTTCTTTTGACTACTGTGGTGATGGAAGTTGATATTCATCACATACGAAAATAAAATCGGAGATCATTTGGAAAATTGTATGGTCGTTCGATCAAAAGCCGATAGATTGAACGATTCAATAGTTAATTTCGATGGATGACTAACCAGTCCTCAAATTGGACCATGTTTGTTACATAACGTATCCAAACGATGGAGAACATATCTACAAATTCTTTTTTTTTTTTTTTTTGGCAAGAATTTTGCAGGTTGTCAAATAATATAACTTATCCCTACCTATAACATACTTCCATTGCCCATTAATGTTATCTTGGTTCTCATATCTTAGTAGATAAATCCGAACTGAAGATTGGAGGATGCCTTTCTTCTTTGCTCGACGAGGGATGTGAATGTCATGGATATAGAATTCGGATTGTGGGTCACTCTTTGGGTGGTTCTGTTGCAGCAGTTCTTGGAATAATGGTAGGTTAATACTTTACTCTTATGCTTCATATGCTTATGAATGTAAAATTATACTAAAACAAATTATTATAATGGCAGCTTTATGGGCGCTACCCAAATCTACATGTGTACTCTTATGGACCTCTGCCTTGTTTAGATCCAATTTTAGCTGAAGCATGCTCGCAATTTGTTACCAGGTTGCACAAATTTTAAATCCTCACCTATTTTTACCTCCTATGTATACTTCAAGGAAGTTACTAAACATTTCTTTTGTACCACTAATATGAAATATCCTTCTATAATCTGTAGCATTGTGTGCAATGATGAGTTCTCTTCACGCCTTTCAATGAACTCAATCATGAGGCTCCGTGTAGCTGCTGTGAGGGCCCTCTCAAGCGACAGCTCTGCAAACATATCTCTGTTACCAAATCTGGTTAGAAAAATAGTACACATCAGAAAAGACGGCCCAAATAACCAAAATCATCTAGGCATGACTCCAGTTGCACCTGCTAACTCAATCACAGTATCAGAAAACAGCAATGGCCAAATACACAACAGGCATCTGGCACACACAATCAGGGGCGGGGTGTTTCTCTGTGGCCATGCCATGTCTTGCGTGGTGCACAGCAACAGTTTTACTGAGAGCAGCAATGCACAAAGTCTCGAGCATTCCATGAATCCTTTGGAGGAAGTTCAGGCTTCTATTGCGAACCCATCTGGGGTGCAATCTGAGGAGGTGTATCTGCCTGGCCTTGTTGTGCATTTGGTCCGGATCCAGAGGGGTGGTCATACGAATCCAATCCTTAGAAGTTTGATGCTCTTTAATGATAAACACACAGAGTATAAGGCTTTTGAGGTTAATAGAGAGAGATTCATGGATATAGTGGTGTCACCTTATATGTTCCTTGATCATCTACCTTGGAGGTATGATTTCTAAAGAAAATGAAGTTCATAGATAAAGCTAATATATGCAAGTGAATCCTATTGTTTCTTTAAAAAGAAAATAACTTTTTGTAAATTGTACTTCTATGTTGCTTTGTATACTGCAGGTGTCACTATGCAATGCAGAAAGTGTTGGAATCCCAGAAGCAGAGACAAGAGCATCCTGATTTTCTCTCTGAAGAGAACAACGTCTAAAGTCGTTTTAATGGCATCTTTTCTGGTGAGCATCTGAGCAATCTACATAATGTACATAATTGCTATACGGGAGTACATTTTACAAAAAATTAGTTGGTATATAAAGTGCAGTTTTGGGAGTTTTCCATGTAAATTTGTAATTTTTAATTCACCCCTTCTATTTTGTAATTTGTAAAGTATGGGTGAATAACTCTGTAAGATTTGGGGAGTTTGATTATTTAATGGAGATGTATATTTATTTATGGAGTAGATGTGTGTGAATAACTCTGTAAGATATGTTCAATTATTTATTGGAAATATATATATATATATATTGTTCAAATGCTCCACCATTTTATGCTCCAAAAATAATCCAAAATCGGAACCGCACGTCTCATTTCAGATTAAAGGTTCAGATGCGATCTGCCTGCGACGTTTCATTTCCAAAATGATACGCCTTACCTTGTTTCAGTCATCTCCAGTACTGATATTAGCCTTCTCTCCAGTAATCCAGAAAATTGTTGCCATGGCTGATCGTGTGTTCCTTTCTCCTTTCCGCTTGGCCTTTCTTTTTCCAGAATTTTCTTAAAACATTGATTTTGTAGCTATCTAAAAAAATAGTAAAAAAATTTTTAAAAATTATAAAATTTGGTCTCTAAGCATATTTTATTATGAAAATCATATTGTGCGGTTTGAATTGACTGTTCAGACTTTGAAATGAAAATAAATGATGTAGAGCATATTGGAGCACAAAATCATAGTACATTTGGACCCTCATATATATATATATATATATATATATATGGTGTAGATTCTAAACACGACTGTTGTACTACAATTGAGATCCTTAATACCTTTGTACATACACAGATCACTCCAGCTAGTCAACAATATTATCTTTATTAATTAATCATTTAATGGATTGAAGAAAACTATAAAGAAAGACACCATTAATAGGTAGCCTCTAGAATTAAAAGAAATAGAAAATAATAGTGGACTTGTCGGCTTTTTTACTTTCAAAAAAAAAGTCCACAATACCAAAAATTATGTGCACTGAATATTAATTAAAAAGATTGTTTTTATATTCATTAATGTAAGATCTCCTCATAGTAAATCTTTGGCTACAAAAAGGAAATCTGATTAATTAAAAAAAAAAAAAAGAATTTGATTATGTTCCTTAAATTAGACCACAAAAATACACAGTGAAATGCGAAAATAACCTACATTTCTTTAAAAAAAAAAAATGATGTTGTTTAATTAAACAGATTGTTTATATATTCATTAATGATGTGTCAATCATACTTGAGTTAAATGTGAATTATGATTATATTCAGACATGATTTAGACTTAACATAAGATTTTGTTGCATGTAATAGCACCACTCTTTTTAAAAATGTTAAAGATTGATGCAACACTCAATTATGCTTTTCACGGAGAATTTTTTTTAGAAAAAAAAATATTAGGTAAGCTAGATGACATGTCATGTGATTTGAGAATTTACACGATTTAAGTTTGGAAGTTCTCGAAAGCATAAAGAAATATAACTTGGTGGGAAGCAAAAAGTACATGAAAGAAATAAGGACAAAATATGATATAGAATTATCAAGAACCAAAATATGCTTTGCAAGAGTACACCAACTCTTACGAATAAGAAGAAAAAAAATCAATATTAAATATCTTGTGTTACTTTTATGACTCATCATATCTCACATTAGGTATTCGAACAAGGATAATTGATACTCCTTAAAAAAATGTTAAGATTTTAGTATGTCTGATTCAGATTCTTTTTTTCATCTGTTGGACTCAAATGTTTAAATAGCGTTTATCGCGTCATAGCAGAACGGTTGAAAAAACGGCACTATGCTCGTATAGCGCGAAATAGCGCGCTATAGCGGCAATAACATCGTAGCTTTTATGGTCCGAAAATGCTATAGCGCGCTATTTAGAACCTTGGTTAGACTTGTATCATATTATTATTTTTTCTTATGTATCTATGTGTTTGATGTGACTAAGGTGTAATATTAACTCTTAAATTTTTTTTAATATTCCTCTGTTGAATTACTGTACAGTTAATTGTGTTAATTATTATGGTATTTCTATTAAATATTTTGAAAAAAATAATTTATGTACAAAAATTTTAGAATGCAAAATAATATTCTATAAAGAGTGAGACTATGGTATTATACATAGCACATATTGGTCTGTACTATATATGGATCAACATCTTTATATTTAAAGTTCAAATAGTCCATTTGAACCATTCAACATGATTTTCATATGAATTTTTTTTTACTATTTTTCTAGATAGGTATATAATTACTACTTTGAATGGTCTAGAATTTTTAGATCAAGTAATTTTTTACCTATTTAAAAAGTTTGTAAAAAAAAATTGTATAAAGATTGTAAAAAAAAATAAAATTTGATCTACAAGTACTTTTCATATGGAAATCATGTTGAACAGTTCAGATCGACTGTATGGACTTAAAAACGGAGATATCGAACCATAGTAGACCAAGCTACACTATGCATGCATAGTACTACTGTAGCCTCACTAGAACAATTTTTTTAATTAATATTTTTTAGTAAATTTTTTTTTTCAGAGCGAAGCTCTTAAAACAATGGTAGTATGTTAAATGGTTGAAGAATTAAAGATAATGACAATATGAATCAAGGTTCATCCATATCCAACTATTTACAAATGTTATTCTGTTTTATAATTTTTATTGTTTTAATTCCTAGTTTGATGCAATTTGAATATGTATCAGCTGCCTAAATTTATTTTAAATTTTACAAATAATTTCCAAATGGTCCTCATTCAGCAGATAATGTTTTTTCGAGTTCTTAACTTGAAAAGTTTGGCCAATTTGTGTTGTGATTTTTGACTTTGTAAAACAAGCATAGTGACAACTTAATTGTTCGGGAAAGGTTCGGGAAGGTCAAAAATTCGTGATTCGGGAATAATTCGGAATAATCCGGATCAGAGATCTCAGTCCTACAAGGAAGAAAAAAAAACCAAAAAAAATGTTCTGGAAAAAATTCGCAAATAATTCGTAAAATTCGGGAAAAGTTCATAAAATTCGTGAATTATTCGGGTAAAATTCGTGAATTATTCGGTTATAATTCGGTCAAAGTTTGGTCAACAGAATAATTCGGCGTTCGGTTCGGCATCACCAAAAAAACGAATTATTCGGATATAATTCGGGTATAATTCGCGAATCTTGTCACTATGAAAACAAGTGCATGTTTCAATTTCATACAATTGTCGCCACAGAAAATCTATCTAACGATCAGTTCGTGTATGTCCCACAAGCCACAACTTATTTTCGGTGCAGCCATCTCCGCGTGCCACAGACGCCAAATGCGAACAGAGCTTTTGAACGACAGCCGTTGATCATTGAACGGACGATTGTTGATCTCGAAACAAACCAGCTGACCTTTCCTCCTTTTTTCATATATATATTATGTACTGAGATAGGAGTAGGTCCGATGGGCATTGGACCTACTTTTAGGTTCAATTAACTCTATCACCGTACGATTAGCATTAAATCTGTGCCCACGGAAATTGATACCGACTTGCACGGATTTTGATGCTTAGTCCACGAATCTTGATGCTAATCCGATGGTCATCACACCCATCGAACCAAAGTAGGTCCGATGGGCATCGGACCTACTCTTTCTCCTGCCTGAACAACTACAATAAAGCAAAAACAAACTGTGAGATAGTACAGACTAGCCAAACCAATACCCAAACAAAACATACTTTAAAACCTGTTCGGTTTTTTCTCCAGTGTAACTGGACTATGTACCTCCAGTTTTGATTGAAAATTCAGATTGTTGTATTTTTTTTTTTTCAACCTGTAAGTAGTTGAAGATAAATAAATAATATCATCTTTTAAACAACACTAAAATATTAGAGCTTGTTTTTTTATAAGGTTGGAGGCAATATTAGAGCTTATTGTAAAATTTGTGACTCACCAAATATATTTACTTGACAGTGTAAAATTTGTGACTCATCAATAAAATAAAAATTAGACATGTTATATGTGTCTGTTGCTCGTATGAAATTACAAAGTAAAACGTATTTTGCTTATCTTTGTTTCACAAATAATCTAATTTGGAAAAATATTTACTGTTACCAATAATATTACGATAATGTTCATATATAAATTATATAAATTGTAATTACATTAATAGAAAATAATAATTTGTTGGAAATTTTGTTTAAAGCATTTTTGACAGTCTTATCCAAAACTGGTTCTAATTATTTGACCATTGTCAAAAATTTACACTAACAGTTTAGATTAGGACCGTTTAAATTTACTAAATTCTAAATAGTTTGCACGAATCTCAACGCATATTAAACGGTTTCAATCTGATTTTAGATAAAAAATTTCTCAAGCCCTTTGGAATTTGAATTTTTTTTATAAACCATAATTAAAAATTTGATTTTTAGGAAACCAACATGATTACTTTTTTTTTTACAAAAATCATAAGAACCGAAATGCCATTTCGGTCCCGAATTTTTTTTTTTTTTTTTGGGACCGAAATGACATTTCTGTCCCAACTAGTTTTAAAAAAAAAACTGTGAAAAAACTGTGAAACTAGTCGGGACTGAAATGCCATTTCGGTCCAAAAAAAAAAATTCGGGACCGAAATAGCATTTCGGTTCTGATGGTTTTTGTAATAAAAAAGTAATCATGTTGGTTTCCTAAAAATCAATTTTTTAATTATAGTTTATAAAAAAAAAATTTGGAATTTGGGCAAAACCTAATTCTTAATAAATTTTCTACACTAGTCGAACAAAACAAATATTGTTTCCCCTGAATTCTCCATTTGGTCAGAACCGGAGATAACGGTCAATAGAAAGCATTACTCTATTGTCCTCTTGTCTGCCGACTTGAAAACAGGAATTGTAGACCGTCTGATCGTATGATCACAAGGCAAATAGTTGGCTACTGCTTTCCTTCCACCCGCAATATTTTATAATTGTGTCACTGTTTTATGCCAGAAGACAGATGAGCAAGCAGCAAATGTGAAATTCAGGCTTTTATTGGTCGAGTGCTTCATTAGAGCCATCAACTTTGTTATGTCTCTCCGACATTTACACATGCATGATGGTACCAAATTGCCTTAGCTGAAAATCTACATATATATATATATATATTTTAGTAGCCTAAAACATCTTGCATTGCATGAACAATTATTATTATAAAAAAAATAAAAAATGATGAACTTAATCCTTGCAGAATTTGACATTTAAAAAAAAAAGCAAAATAAAAATAGAAGGAATAGGACCTTACATAAAACCAGCTATCACTGGTATTTGGGAATTAAAAGCATCAACAAGGGTGGCAATGTTCACATGGCTCATGCTTAACAATCGTATTCTGACAATAAATAACCTTGTTAGGAAAGGATGGATACTGTCAAACAGATGCTCACTTTGTAAGAGGGTAGAGGAAACAATTGATCATATGTATATGCACAGTACATACGCAATAGCAGCGAGGCAATGCATGGTTGGTACATCAGTGATGCTCGAGTAGAATCACAAATTTACAGATGGACTTTACTGGGACATACTATTACAACAGGGGGAAATGTACTCAAGCAAGTGCAGTTGGCTATTTGCTTTGTCGTATGGAGAGAAAGGTGCAGAAGGGTCTTTACTGAGGAGGAAAAAACAGTGGCCTTACTGGTTCTAGAAATCAAACATGAACTGTTGATGTGGTTTAACATTAGATAGGAACAGAATGGCAATGTGTATCTTTATTTTCTTTCCTATTTTTTCTACTTTTTCTTGTAATTTTATTTCCTTTTTGTATCTTTATCAATGGAATCTGGAGGCTTGACCTCCACATTTCTTTTAAAAAAAAAACCCGAAGGAATATATGATTAAAGTTATAGTATGAGCTCTTTGATGTAATATAATGTGAGGTTTAAAAGAAATGAATACACTTTTTTGAGGATTATTTATCATTTTTCTGAATTTTTATAGCATATTGAAACACTATTTTAAAAAATTCTAAAAAAATAGTAAATTTTTTTTTTTCAAAAAAATGTAAAATTTGGTCTCCCAGCACATTTTAATATGGAGAACATGTTGAGCGCTTCAGATCGACTATTTGAGTTTTAAAAACACAAAATTGACTTATAAGCATATGTCATCATATGCTTATACAAGTAGAATAACCGACCTCTATATATATATATATATATATGAAGAGGTAAAATACATCAATTTTTGTTCTCTTTTAGATGAGTTAGAAATATGTGATAAACTTAGACTAAATTTAACGTACTTTTGTAAATTTATCGGTAATAATGATATAAAAAACCTATTTTCATTTTCTTATTTGGAAAGGTGTGGACTTCATCCACCAATTCCTATTATTTTTAATGTATAATATAAGAAAACAAAGGTCAGTTTTTGATGTCATAACATTAATTCTAATCTTTATTTTTCTCAAATAACTGTATATTTAGCTATATATCATCTAAGCACAATATCTTCCTTGGTATGATAAAATTTTACGTTACATATTGTTTGCTAGAAAGAGATATATTTCAACAAACTTATTTTATAATTGTAAAGTCCACTTGAAATTTCTTAAAATAAAAGTCATTAAATACCGATGAAACTAAACCCTTTTTAATTTGATAGAATATCTATCAATTTTGGTACAGTTCTAGATTTTATTAGTCATCAATCAATGTCAATAAAACCGAACTCTTTGATTTTTTTTTTTTTTTTTTTCAAATTGTATGATAAATGGTCAATTGATACTTAAAACCACACCAAATTGGATACAAGTCCTATCAAGCCATCTTAGGTTTATTTCTGTATTTTTTTATAAGCAACACCATATTAGTTAAATAAGTTTATTGTCAAGATCAAGGTTATAAAATGCGGTTTTCATGCGGTATGCGGAAGGCCACCGCATACCGCATATACGGTATACGGCCGCATATGCGGTTTTCATGCGGTACTTATATATGCGGATTTTAAAATGAGAATTCATATATATATAAACAAGTATGCGGTAGTATGCGGTAATATGCAGTAGTATGCGGTAATATGCGGTATCATACAAACAAGTATGCGGTAATATGCGGCCAAATATGCGGTAATATGCGAAACCGCATATTATACCGCATATTGATTTTCCATGCAGTTGTCAACCGCATACGCATATGCAGCCGCATGAACTGCATTTTCCTACACTGGTCAAGATTACCTAATCATCATTTTTATGAAATGACTCTGAAATTATGTTAGTTTTTATGTTATTAACTTTAATGCAAGTCTCTGTATTTATGAAATAATTGTGAATTTATTAATATAATCTAAACACTATATCATCCTTGGTACAATAAAAATTTATTTCATAGAATTGATGAATTATATAGTACATATATTACAACAAATGTTTTTTATAATGAGAGGGGATCCACTAATATAAAGTTCGAAAGAGATACATTACAGCAAACTTTTATAATTGTGTAATCCACTGTTGAAATTTATTGAAAGAAATCTACTTATACATTGATAAAGTAAACCCTTTTTTTTATAAGGTAAAATATTTATTGATTTTAATATAATATGATATTTTATTGGTCATCAAACAAAAGTCAATAAAACAAATCTTTGAATCTTCCAAATTGTTTAGTGGATGCTCAATTGATTTTTAAAATTGCACAAATTTTAAAATATGTCTATAGTTCTGTTTCATAATTTTTATGAATATTACACTAGTAATCAAATAAATTTGTTGTAAATATTACATATTCGTCGTTTGGCATTATGGAGTTGGCTACGGTGCTACTCGTAGCATAGAGGGGCTCCGTGCCACGGCTCAATATTTGAGTTTTAAAAATTTTAATGGTTGATCCGAACCGTTCAACATGATCTCCATATGAATATGTACTTGCAAACCAAATTTTATATTTTTTAGAATTTTTTTACTATTTTTTAAGATAGGTAGAAAATACCTGATCTGAAAATTATGTACCATTCAAATTAAAGTGATTTTCTATCTGTCTAAAAAAATAGTAAAAAAAATTCTAAAAAATGTAAAATTTGGTTTGCAAGTATATATTCACATGGAGATCATGTTGAACGGTTCGGATAGACCGTTAGAATATTAGAAACTCAAATATTGAGCCGTAGCACGGAGGCTCTCTATGTTATGCGTAGCATATTAGCCAGATTCTGGCATTATTTCTATTGAAGTTGAAAGCAATAGGTACGTTGCCGTTTGGAAGCAGTTTGGGAGCGAAATATCATTTCAGCACAAAATTGGTTTGTTTACAGCATTCTTTTACTCCCATTCGTAACACAAAAGACTGAAATTCTTTATTGGCTATCTGATAATATTATTTATTGAGGTTATTTATTAATCTTCCAATTTTCGTATTCTTCTCTCTCCATCGTCTTTTTCCAAAGCCTTCCACGATTCCACCTTTCCCTTCTCTCCTCCTTTTCTCCCATTTCCCCCAAATCGTCTCGCTCTTTACCCCCAATTCTCAGATCGATTATTTGCAGATCGATCAGCTTGGCTGGAAATTGCAATCTGAGCTTTAATCGGTCGATTCTTCATGAATTATTGCTCAGAAAATTCAAAATAGCCAGGTGATATACAGCGCCCCCCTCTTGACTTGTTTATCAATTCAAGTTCGATTCTCTTTTTAAATTCGCTCAGAATCCTCGTTGGATTTCCAATCTGTCCTCATTTGGCTGAGAAAAGTCTTTGCTCGAGCTTAAATTAGCCTTTTCCCATTTCATTTAATTTGCTCAACTAAGAACCAGCTCATATTCACAAATTCTGCCCCGTCTCCTTTAAATCCACACATTTGTCAACCTTGGGTCTTATTTTCTTCATTTGAGTTCTGAATCCACAAATCTAAAGAGAAGGGAAACCCAGAAAAGAAAAAAAGAAAAAAATGGCAGGAGAAAGGTGCAATCTTGGCGACGATGAAGCAGAGCTTCTCAAACCCTCATCTCCTTCCTCCACATCACCACCAAATCCAGCTCAAGCACCTCCTACAAATCCACCTTCTCTTTTCCTCAGCCCCCCACAAGAAATTCTCTCTCAATTAACTGAGAAAGCTGAGGTCAACAACTCGGTGTCCGTTCCTGTGGCAGCGACCAAACTTACCAAATCAGACTCAACCGAAGAAATTGATCCACCAAAACCCTTATTGGGGTCAATAAAGTCAATACTTCGATGCACGATATGCCGCAAGAGAGTTGGCCTGACAGGTTTTAGGTGCCGGTGTGACAATCTCTTTTGTGGCACACACCGATACAGTGATTCGCATGATTGTTCCTTCGATTATAAGGCCGCTGGTAGAGCTGAGATTATGAAGAATAATCCGGTGGTACGAGCAGCCAAGATAATTAAGATTTGAGTTTTATGGTGTTATTGTTATGAAATTATTATGCAATGATTGTTTTGCATTAGCTGTTATGTCTTGTACTAGGAATTAGGAGTTGACAGAGAGCAAGGTGAGAATTGGAAATGTTCACAAACTAATTTGAAGATTAAGTTCAACTTAATTCTCTATTATTTGAGTTATAATTGGTGCTTGTTTATGATCTTCCAATTTGATTCGTGCTGCCAACATTAGGAAAAAAATAGCCCTTGCAATTCATGTGAATGATATGCTTTCTTAATGGTTGATGGAGCAATTAAATACTGTTACACATGATACCTGACACTACTAGTAAGATACCAACCGCTTAATAAAAACAAGTTTGCGAGGCTTGTTTGTTTTTAGGCTCTTTTCTGAGCAAATATGACTTTAACCTTTATGGCCTCTAAAGAGCACTTCAATTTGATGAAATTCTTTCTTTTTTTGATGAAAAATTTGATGCAATTCTTGATTTCATTTTGCTGGCTTAGCCTCAATTAATGAAGAGATGGACCTTGCATTGTAATGACAAAATTTGTAGCATTATGCATTACGTATCAAACATACTTGACTAAGATCAAATTCGTTGAGCATTATACTTTTGCCATACTATTTCAGTTCAGTTAATTATACTGTATTGACATGCTATGTCGACATTTCGCTATGCCAAACTATACTGAATTGACTAAGATCAAGTTCCTTAGGTATGGAATGGTACATCTTTTGCTGGTAATCTGGTACCATGCTAACTTGATGAGCTCATTTTCTTTGGTTGGAGAAAACAATGCCATGACGCCCATTTTTAATTAATAGTTCCTTTCTATTTAATTTTTCTTGGTTCTATTGGAGATAAATCACACTGGTCCTGGTATCTCAATAAACTTGGTTTAATTTGCATTAGTACTTTGTGGAGATTTGCGTAGCTATGGGTACTCCACTATTCTGGAAAGTATATACTTTGCTGTGCTTGTATGTCATCTTTTAAGCTTTTTCAATATATGCTTTCATTTCTTTACCTTAAATAATAACAACTGATATTAGATGCTTTAAATTTTGGGTTAGCTTTAGTATAGCCCTTTTGAAGAAGGTACTTTGTATCACCTGTCAGTTTCTATTTGGATTCTTTTGGATATGCTTCTGTGGTTAGCTTGATTACTTGAACAACAACTGTTCATGTGATTTTGTTCTTTGCTTTCTTATCTCCAAGTAAATTGTAACATTGGGTTTGCTCCTCTAGCTACATGATCTATTGAAAAATTATTTCAAGAACTGTGTCTAGGATTACTCTGTATTTCGAATTAATAACATTATTCCTATTATTTCTCATGTTAAGTCAGCTTTGGCTGTCGTCTGTTCAGAGTATGCTTTGCACCATCTAACATAAGACAGTTCAACTCTATTTGAGACTAAATTGCTTCCTTGGTTGAATTGGAAACAGTTTGATAAAGTTAATGAACAGACTGGATGGTACTGTCAATTAGCAGGGAGGAAACTTTATCACGTTTACAATGTCAAATTAAGATAGAAAACAAGTATTGGGTCAAACCCTTCTCCGTGTTAAGGTAACAGTTATAATTAACCAGTCCTTGACTACCCTAAAATAAATAAATTGCTTTGCTGTTGTATTACCATCTTTCCAAAATAAATAAACAAAATTGACAAGGTAGCAACGTTTCTAGCTATTTCTTTCTAAAATTGTTTTTTTTAGAAGATGGTAAGAAAAAAAATTGTATTTTTTTTTTTGGAAGATGGTAAGAAAAAAAAATCGGTATTATTATCGTACTTGGGTACTTGTATGAACTGTTGGGTTATCCGATTTCAATCAGATAGCTTCCATCCATGGTCAAACTCAAGCGCTTTTTATTTAGTCCGAAGAATTAGCTCCAAATAGGTAAACAATGGGCCATGGATTTTGGGCTTTGGGCTTTGGGCTTTGGGCTTCTGAAACATACAAATGTTTCGCGGAGAATGGGACTGTATTGTACTGTAAATTAAGATAACTAGCAAAAAGTGTCAACTCAGTAACAGTAATTTTTCTGAAAGAAATTCAACTAATAACAGTAGATATATATATGATGGGCAAAATGTTGAATGTATATGGAAAAGTACAACTGCCATCTGACAAATTAAAAGATTTACAATAAGCGCTACAAAGGATACAATAAGAAATATTTTTTTAAAGCACCTATTATCTAGTAGGATTTCCTTAATTTCACTGTTGTACGTAGGATCAAGCATCTATTATCTTGGTTAACAAGGATCGGTGATTAGTTATCAGTCAAAACTTTTTATCTTTAACATAAGTACTGGTTTCTACCTTAGAATTTTTCCTGGTAAATCCTATTTGTAAGCTTCAAAACCTAGCTAGTGAGCTCTAACAACTGTACCTCAACTTGTTAGCTACACCTACATGTCATTCCACACTGTAAAAACAGGTGGCCCCTGACCGATACCAAGCGCACTGTTAACACTTGATGTCATTGTTTGAGTTTCAGCTGGAATAATCCCCCATGCTCCGTTTGTACCGGGTTCGTAAGCCTCCCGACCTGCCGCCACGTTCATATATCCAACATTAACATTGCATTTTCCTTCGGCGAGACCTCCATACATACTTCCACTATGGCTGTGTTGCTCAGCGGCCAAATTACCGGCTGTCATCAAAAACCTACCACCAGCATCTGTAGAGTAACTTTGGTAACAACTTCCATCAAATATTTGGGAATTGGAACCCGTGCTATGCTCCATTGTCGTTGCCGATTGAAAAAAGTTGTGCATGTTATTCCCCATTTGCGCGTGGCTGTATGGGTAGTATAGGCCAAATGGCTGAGCCTGAACGGAGCCATACGAATTATTACCGGATACATCTGTTAGTTGAGAAGCGAGGTGGTTATCAAGGCATGAGTTGGCAAGACTTGAGCTCTCTTTGAGACGCTTTGCAGCACTGCCAATCGGCAGGCAGTTACTCTCGAGGATGCTCTTTACATCGTACCGGCTCATCTCGAAGTTTGTCACCGCATTTAGGCCTCTAAACTTGATTGCGGCTATGTCATAGGCTTCAGCTGCTTCCTCTTGGGTACCTACATTGCAACAGGAGTTAAAGCTTATTGTATTAATGAGTGCATGTATGCATCATGCATGCATGCAAGGTGTTAGGGTTTAATTATTTTCTAGTTAACTATTTGACTTCCTGCCACGGTAAACGGAGACATTTCTCAACATGAGCTGGAAAAAGTACACTATTTGAAACTCGCTATTAATTAGTACTTGATTAATATTGGTAGATAGATACCAAGTTGCATGCTCTTAAAAGCATAAATTAGTGGATCTAAGAAAATATTTGATTAGACTTACTAAAGGTCCCTAAGTAAAGATCCTTGTTCCCTGCAACTCTTCCTATCCTTGCCTGCCACCTTCCATGCTGATGATGCCTGTAGAAGATACATAATTAAATTTATATATTTTGAATATATATCATCAGTACTTCTGAAAAATAATAAAAGGGGATCGAAAAGGAGAAAGTCAGACGCATAGGAAACTAATAAAAAGAAAAACAGCTGTATGCTGAATTGCTGATTACTTTACTAAAGTGTATATATATATATATATATAAAGAAAGAGACTTTTACCTAGTTACTCCCCTATAGATCGATGCCCCACGAGAAAATCCACTGCTTTTCCTATATAAGTTTTGAACCATTTATTAATTAGATATATATTACAAGAGAATAATGGTACAAATTAGACTAGAGATAAATCTTTAATAATCATGGTACCTTCTTAGAGATGCCACAAATTCCTGCCTTGTCATGTGCTTCATCTCCTCCAGTTCTTTCTCATAATTACTAACCTGAAATATGCAATGGACATGGGTTGACTGGTCAGAACTTTTAGTCAAATTGGAAATTATAAGAGTACTAACATTACAAAACAATTTTATTTTTGTTTGAACTTTGAAGGTCACTAACATTACCAAACACTTGCACCAATAATGCTACATTGGTCTCATTGAGGCTTCATTTATAATTTATGTTCTGCATAAAAGTACTGGCTTGCCTATCCATGAATTTTGAAAACCATGGTATAGGTCTATGTATAATCGAGTTGTTGTCTACTTTCAGAGAAATTTGTTTATTTATGGACAATTTGTTTGGAACTAAAGACTTGGTTGTTGTTGTATTTATGGACAACTCACGGTCTGAATTAGTTAATTCATGACAGTTTGAAACTCGCTAGTCATATCAGTAAATTTTTTTTGTCTACTCCTAATAAAAATCCTGACGACACTCCTGCGTATAAACTTTTTCAATGAAATATTTAGTATTGTACCAGTAATTACTGGTTTCAGACAAATATTGGTTATTTTTCTTTTGCATACCGGAAAGTTTGTTGTTGTTGTAGGTCCCCAATACTTGAGTGCGGCCAGATCGTAAGACCTAGCAGCCTTGTCTTCTTTGTCATAACCACCTAAATAAAAAAAAATTGGCATAGATAGTATGAGATATGTAATAAACTAAATAAATTAATAGTACATTTTAAAGATAAAACAAAGTTAAAACGTTGTTTTGATTTAAAAAAATTAATTAATATATAAACTTACCAAGATAGACTGAATCGACATAACCCAGTTTTTGAAGATATTCCAAGCCAAATGAAAATGAAAACAATACGAAAAATTAGTTAGTAAAAATGCATGTGAACGAGAACGAAAAGAGAGAGAGAGAGAGAGAGAGAGAGATTAATTGGAAAAGCAAAGAAAAGAAATGAACTAATTAATATAATTTTTCATACCTTGTCTGCCCTTTCGGTTTTGCCCTTCTCTTTTGCATGTATTATCCCAAAGATGAGCCTCATAGCGCCCTGTCCATCTATGCCTGGAAAACAATAGTTAACATTGGATTTTAATTTTAGCTATAATCAAATATATATTATATAGTAAGCACTGAACCGAAGATGAAAAAATCACAGTAAGCTGCCATTTTTGGAGGATTGTTTGAAAGTGAAAAAAAGGGAAAAAGGATAATAGCTAATTATATATTGCCATGTTGGCAACAATATTACACCTTGTAACGCCACGATAGATCGAGGTCCTTTGCCCGAAGGTATCAACCGCCTTCCTTGGAGCCGCTTCAGCTGGGTCGTTGGCAACGATTTGATTTACCGGCTTAGACTCCACACCATTACTCATTGTTAAAGACAGGTTCTGAGAACTCGCCGGATTCTCCGAGCTGCTGTTTGCATCTATACTCTTGTTCTCGCTTATATCTTGAGTTGCCGGTGCTGCCTGAGCAGGCTGGCTCCGGAGCCAGCTCTTGATAGTAGAGAGCCCAATAGAGCTACTATTGTTGGTGTTTACATTGGAAACTGCATTATTATTGGAAGCAACAACGGAGCCGTCATAGAGATATCCGTTAGCAATTTTATGGTTGTGATCTGCAAAGGAGATGCCACCGAGGAAATCTTCGAGTTTCGGCTGATTGGTACTTGACTCAACAAGTGCAGATAGCTCAGAAGAGCTCTTCATGTTCCAGTCTGTTATACATTGCAAAATGTTAATAATATATATGCGGTTGATCTATATATGTTTGTGAAAAGTTTTGTATTTACCTTCTAAGATGCCATATGAAGAAGCATTTGGAGCGGAGTCTGTGGAGAGATGTGTAATCTGAGCTGATGGAAGCTCCTGGGGACAAAGGGAGAAGCCTAACCAATTATAATTTAAAGAGGCCATTAATTTGTTGGATAGTTCAAAGAAGGAGATAGAGAAGGCGAAGAGGTATAATAGGTAGATTATAGTGGGAACATTACTCCAAGAAAAATGGATGTACGCTTATATATAGGTAGACGTACTGCTCGATCAACAACAGGTGTCGCTTTTAAGTAGATAAAATTAATAAAATTGATTTATTTCAAATAACCCATAAAAAATATACAATTGCATTTCATTTTATTTAAATGTTATATACCAAGGAAATTAAACAACAAGTTTATGTATTAATTGATAGATGCGTAAACGTAAATTAAACAGTGAATTAATTAGATAAATCTGGTGTCATCGGTTTATTATTTGTTTGACTTATATCACCTTTTAATTTGAAATAATTTAGTCATGTACGTAGGACTTATCCTTAATTTGACTTTGCTCCTCACAAGATTTTTGTGCTATACAATTTTATTTATTTATATTAAATGTTAAATTCAAACAGTTGAATTGTTGATTTAATTTGTTCTTTTTATAAAATACGTGTCATGTGTCGACGTAATATTTTAATAATATTCTTCGTTTATTTTTTGTTCATTCGACCTAGCTAGTATAACTGAAATAAAAAATTATAAAAGTTTATATGAAAACATCTCTCATAAAAATAAACAAATTTATATGTATATATATAACAGGGGTCCGGCTAATTTGCTGCCGGCAGCATTTTAGCCGGAGGTGCTGCCGCCCCTTTTACTATTTTGTGATGTCCAAACAACAAATTCAAACCGTTAGATGTTAATCTATATTATAATCTACTTGGAGACCAAATTTTACATTTTTTGGAATTTTTTTACTATATATTAAGATGGTTTGAAAACTGCTGTTTTCAGTAAATTTCTGCAGCATTAAAAACAGCGGTTTTCAAACCATCTTAATATATAGTAAAAAAATTCCAAAAAATGTAAAATTTGGTCTCCAAGTAGATTATAATATAGATTAAACATCTAACGGTTTGAATTTGTTGTTTGGACATCACAAAACAGTAAAAGGGGTGGCAGCACCTCCGGCTAAAATGCTGCCGGCAGCAAATTAGCCGGACCCTATATAACAGTAATGATTTTAAATGATGAATATAGATCATAAAAGAAGATTGTGGCTACTGGCTAGCTATCATTGAAAAACATATGATATTGAAATCCAGTTCATCTAAAATTCACAAAATAACAAAAATAGGTAAAGTCAGATCGTCAAAGCAGCGAAAACCTTGCCATCTGACAAAGTTAGACAAAAAAAACTCACACGAGCGCACAAAATTCAACCATTAGGCAATGTGGCAATCCCTGTGTGACATTATATACGCACTTTGGACCAATCAAGCATTTGTTTTGTAAACTGTGTTATCCAAATTAATGGGAATTCGCATCTATATCTCAACTTTTGTGTGTTATTTTGAAAAATCTCAACCGTCCATATACATTCTGCACGAATCTCAAATCACAAATAATACTGGTCCCTCGCACTATCCCCGAATAGGCACCGGACACGTCGGTCACACAAAAGTTGAAATATCTCAGAGAATACGCACTCTGGGATTATGACATCAGACTATTATTATTATTTGTCATGAATTTGTCATTTGTAACTTTTTTGTATAATGTCCCCTTTATAATAATCTTTGTATTTGACAATGCATGAAGTAATTACAAAAGTGGCGCAAAATGCAATAAAAGCATTGTAAATTTCAAACTTGTCTTTTCAAAATTTAATATAGTAGTAAAGATAATGTTCTCCGATAGGTAGCAATGAACATAAAAAAATTGATCTATTGAACATAAAAGACAACATTACTGTTTTTCCAAAATTTAAAAATACCTTATTCACTTGAAACGTCGTTTTACTTCACGCTCATACTCCATTTTGAAAATCTAAACAACCGATCCGAACCGCTCAACATGTTCTCCATATTGAAATGTGCTTGGAGACCAAATTTTACATTTTTTGGAATTTTTTTACTATTTATTAAGCCACTTTGAAAATCACAAGATCCGGGTGAACAGTAAAAAAAACAGTAAAAAATTCTGGACCATTCGATTAGCGATTTTCAAAGTGGCTTAATAAATAGTTAAAAAATTCTAAAAAATATAAAATTTGGTCTCCAAGCACATTTCAATATGGAGAACATGTTGAGCGGTTCGGATCGGTTGTTTAGATTTTCAAAATAAAAATATGAGCGTGAAGTAAAAATGACATCTTACTTCGCAACTCACCATAGCCCAGCTCTATATATATATATATATTAACAAAAAAATGATATTTACCAACTTGACAATTGAAATAATAAGAGACTTAAAAACAGTGTTTTAAAGTGCTGGCAAAATTTTCTTTCAAAAAAAATATTTTGTATTCTTACAATATAAGTGCTGGAAAAATTGTATGGATTGCTATCTTAAATGAATATCAGCAAATTCAAAAGCATGAAGTTCTTATATTTTTCTACATATCATTTGTTCACAATTATCATAAGCAACCATGTGAGTTAAACCATTTTAAATTAGTACCTCTGTGTCTTATTTTTTTTATCAGTTAATGCTTGTCGAAATATTTTTGTTAGCTGTAGTTTGTAGTTTATCAATCGGTACCATACTGATATTAATATTTTTTTTTATCATGAAATTGCATATTTACGCTTACAAATTACCAGTGAAATGGTGCCGTTTTAATCTTGCTACGTATCTCAAATCATACCATTTTTTTTTTAACATTTTTTTACTATGGAAAAATTCTCACACTGAACACTATTTAGCATAGTGACAACTTAATTGTTCTGGAAAGGTTCGGCGAGATCAAAAATTCGTGATTAGGAAATAATTCGGATATAATTTGGAAATGATTCGGAATCCGGATCAGAGATCTCAGTCCTACAAGGAAGCAAAAAAAAAATGTTCTGGAAAAAATTCGGAAAAAATTCGCAAATAATTCGTAAAATTTCGGGAAAAGTTCATAAAATTCGCGAATTATTTGGGTATAATTCGGTCAAAGTTCGGTCAACCGAATAATTTGGCGTTCGGTTCGGCATCACCAAAAAAATGAATTATTCGGATATAATTCGGGTATAATTTGCGAATCTTGTCACTATGCTATTAAGAGCCAACCGTACGTTGCACAGTTTACAACATAAGCAAGGGGCATAGAAGAACTCAAATCATTAGTCGGTTGGTAATTACAGTAATTTTTGTGCACATGCAAGTCTTTATGTCAGAATTGCTTCCCTACCCTTTTTTTTAACAACATGATCAAGAAAGATTAAGGACAAAAAAAAACAATAAGGCGTAAAAAAGTAGAGGAAAAAAATTAAAGGTGAAGAGAGGCAGTGGAGATGAAGACATTAAACCCTAGTCTTGCGTTGCGGGTCTTAAGGGGCATTTCATATTTTCATTCCCCAAGCCTTTCTCGAACCCATAAATAAATATGCAAAATTGTTTCAAGTCTCCCACAGAAGATGCCGCATGTTACTCCCTAATTAACCATAGGTTGCCTCCTCAGCTTTTTTTTTTTTTCTTTACTTTTAAAAAATATGGTAGATAATTTATATAATTTAAAAGTTATTTGTAAATATCAAAGATGCTTTGATCATCGATATTATGTAATTGTACTTATAGTAAGAATAGATAAGAATATATATTTTAGAATATAATATACAAATACATAAATATTATCAATATTTATGAAACATAAATAGACATAAAATATTAATTTTTGTCATGTCCTCCCAAATGAAGTATATTTTTCAAATATTTCATAGAGGTACTTTAATGTGTTACATTTGTGGTTAACGTTATACCTTTCTAATTTATATCTTCCCCATGATATATAATATATAGATGTATGATCTTTTTTATCCTAAAAAAATTCTCTTATTTTATTTTTAATTTTATTGAGATCGGCCATCTTCAATCTAAAAATTTCTCTCAATCTTTCTAGTCAGTCTCCAATTCTTATATAATAGTTGATAATTAAAAAAAAAAATCTTTTACTAACTGAATAGGAAACCATGTTAATTAATAATTTGCTGGTGATGCCTCTTGTGATTTTGTTTCGGAGATGTATAAAAATGACAGTAGAAAATAAGGAGAGATTAATTAGGCCTAAAGTAGCATAGGATCCTCCTCGAGAAATTATGTCTCCCACTCTCTGAGTACAAAACCCTAAACTCGATAGAGTGAGAAGACGTTAACATACTAAATTACTAATGCATTTTTTTTTTTTATCTCGGTAACTGCATCAGTAAGACAGGCGTTTGACCGTCAAAGATGTAAAATCAAAATATCTATTCTCCATATATTGTAGTCTTTTTAGGATTGTATCGCACGGTTTTGCATGGGCTCCGTAAAAATCAATACAACTAAATTAATTAATACTTGAGATGCTATCTGGATATATCATATATATATAGTACTCTGTACTTATCAAATATCAAACAAATTATTCAAGATATCATGCATGTGAAGCAAAAAATAAAATAAAATAAAATATTATGCATGTGAATTACTTATCGATGGTTGGTAAATGGTGAATTATATGAGTCTTGAGGTGAAAACGGAGCGGATAATATTCGATCCGTATTCAAAAAGTAAATATACAGATATCCGATATCCGAATAGATATATACCATATAATTTAATATATATTATGCATCCGTTTAATATTCAATCTGTATACGTATCTGAAAAGTAAAAATCAGATACACAGAGATATGATTTTATCACTATGGCTCCTATCAGAACCCTAATTATATCACCTATCATAGCCAATCAATAAACATTAACAAGGAATTAATGGATTATTGGCAGTCAGGAACTTGTTACCTACCTCGAAATGTTGGGGAAAAAAAATGTATACTGACAACATTTAGTACCTTATACGCACAAAAAGTATCATGCCAAGTACGGTCTCCCCAATTTGAATTAGTGCTTTTTTTTATTATTTAAACAGTGGCACTAGATTGGAGGGAATCCCTCCAAAATATTTATATTAATGTTTTTTGTATGAACATGCATTTATTTTTAATTGTTTGGTTGTCGGTTTATAGATAAATAGACTAGGAATAGGATTGTGCTGGTATAGGTTTGAGTTGACCCATTTTCAACCTGGTCCTAGAGATCTACTTCTTGTATTTTCCTTCTAATTTAATATGATTTTCTAAATAAAAAACTCTAATAAGTCTACGTATAAACACTAGCTAGCGCTACCATTTTATAGCTACTTTTTTTTTTTTTTTCCGGGTGGAGTATAGCTACAGTAACTGTATTTTTTTCAAAAGTTTAAAAAGCATTTATCGCGTCATAGCGAAACGGCTGAAAAAACGCTATAGCGCGCTATTTAGAACCTTATCATGGACTGCACAGCAATAGCATCATAGCTTTTATGGTCTAAAAATGCTATAGCGGCGCTATATTGCGCTATTTAGAACCTTGATTTTTTTTTAATAATCTTAATTAATTATCTCAACCAAGAGAACCAGTTTCTGATCTAGTGACAAAGGTAATACTCAAAAATAATGCTTCGACCATCAATTAATGTTTACCCGTTAAGATATATCTTATTCGTTAAGTAAAAATATTGATAATGTTGTTTCAACTTCATGCAGATTGTTTTGTTTTCCATTTTGATCATATTTGTTAGAACACTGCATGAAGTTAAATAAAAAATTGTGCCAATATATTTAACAAAAAAATTGCATCATTTATGGAGGAAATATGTTGGTATCTGGTACAAAAAAAAAATTTATAGCAATTTATCTTCAGATAAGTTGTTGTAAAAATATTGTATTTCTGCTAATTTAAAAAATAGTCTAAATCTTATTTTTATGTCTAAATGATTAATTTAAACATCTTAAAATGTGATTTACACATGTCAAAATCTTGTAAAAAAAAAATCAGATTTTATTATTTAAAAAAAATATTATTTTTCGACGTAAAAGAAAATGATGCTATTTAATACACAATTATTGTATTCTTTTAAAATTTGCTTATCTTTAAATTTTAATACATATTAAAACTTATCTCATTATTCTTTTTAAAATTTGCTTATCTATAAATTTTAATTTCCAACAATGTGAGGTCCTGCTAGCAAATAGCAATAGGGATTGATAAAACGTAATTATGTTATAGGTCCTGCTAATAGTGCAATTGGTTCCATATTAAAACTTATCTCATTATTCTTTTTAAAATCCAATGAAGTTTGGGATCCTAAATTTATATTCCCAAGTTTGACCTCGTGGCAGCTTTGACGGAGGAGGTACCACACGTGAGATCGGCCTTTTCTTCAACCAAGTGTTGCTTCAAGTATGGACAAAATGGGGGGTCCGGATCCCCTACAGTAACCCAATTTTTGAGTTTAGATCCAGACCGTCCGATTCGAATCCGGCCCTTTAATATGACGGCCCGATTCGAATCTGACGGTCTGGATCTAAACTCAAAAATTGGGTTACTTTAGGAGATCCGAACTCCAAAATTGGGGTCTTAGTTCAATGTTCACAACTGAACCAACCCTTTTATTAAAGATTCTTGGGCTCAACTTTCTTTTGGCTTCAATGTAATAATTACTGCGTCTCTTTGTAATCTCTCCCAGTAATTTTATTGGAATTGATTCCCGTCACCACTAGGGCACTGAAAGTGTGGCATGCATGCTTCTTCATTGAGCATTTGACATTAATTTAATCTGAATAATTTGTTTGATTTTTTTGCTACCAAATTATCTGCAGCGAGTTATATGTAAAAGAGCGTGTTACAAATCAGACTAAGCGAAATAACAGGTAGAAAAAGGGTAATGATTTTAACAGAGTAGTTTTCGTTTTATGCAGTGCACGGATCACATGAGGAGCTGTTTTGATGTATTGTAAGTGCGCTGCATGGAGCTAAAACTACTCTGTTAGAATAATTACCCGAAAAAATCGCTCAATAAATTTACGCAGCGTTTACAGCTCACAAAAAATGCACACAAAAGAGAAGGAAAGCGCATCACGCGTATAGCACTCGCCCCAGTGGAGCCCACACCACGTGTCTGGTTAACACAGTGGGCTCTGTGATCCGTTGTGGCATCATCTTCTGTATCTTTCGTGTTGAAGATTAAAATTTAATTTTTCATGATAACAACACAAAAGGTTATACAATTGGCGTCGCGAACACTTTACCGTTGGTGGTTAGTAACCAAATTCGCGTTTTATTCGCCGAATAACGAATAAAACGCGAAAAAAAAAATTTACGAATTATTCGAGAATAAAACACGAATAAAACGTTTTTTACGAATGATTCGCGAATAAAATGCGAAAAAGTGCTAATTTTTTTTTGTTATTTTTTTTGCTCCATTATGGGACCGAATCATTTCCGAATTATACTCGAATCACAAATTTTTATCTCGCCGAACCGAATCCAAATAATTCATTTGTCACAGTGGTGGTTATTGTAATTTTTGTAATGATTGTGTACATTTTTACACTTGCAAAATAACATATATATATATATAGAGAGAGAGAGAGTAGGATTAAAAAGTACCATTGGTTTTGTGCTCCAATCATGCTCAACATGATCCGAACAATCGATCCGATATTTTTCTCTGTTTTAAAAGTTCGAACAATCGATCCGAACCACTCAACATGATCTTTATATTAAAATGTGCTTGGAGACCAAATTTTATATTTTTTGGAATTTTTTACTATTTTTTTAGATAGGTACAAAATCACTGTTTTGGATGGTCTAGAATCTTCTAAAAACAGTGATTTTGTACCTATAAAAAATAGTAAAAAGATTACAAAAAATATAAAATTTGGTCTCCAAGTACATTTTAATACGAAGATGATGGTAAGCGGTTCGGATCGACTGTTCAAATTTTGGAAACGAAAATAAGAATGTAGAGCATGATTGGAGCACAAAACCATCAAGAAGCTAGACAAATATGTTGGAATCTCCTTAAAAAAAGTTATCGGATGGTACAATATCACTTTATCGGATGGTCCATAATCTCCTTAAAAAAGTTATTTTGTATCTATCTAAAAAAATAGTAAAAAAATGCTAAAAAATATAAAATTTGGTCTCCAGACATATTTTATTATGAAGATCATATTGAGCTGTTTGGATAGATTGTTCGAATTTTGAAAATAGAGATAAATGATGTGGAGTATATTGAAGCACAAAAATTATGATGCATTTGAACCCTCCTCTCTCTCTCTCTATATATATTAGATATTTGAACACTTGTATCTGTTACTATCAGTGTTCTAAATAGCGCGCTATAGCGTTTTTGGACCCCAAACGCTACGCTATGACATCAAAATGCGCTATTTGCGCTACGGCCGCTACAGCGCTATAGCGGTCCGCTATTTGCACTATTCGCGTTATACAATATGGGTTTTTTTTTAAGCAATTTATATGGGTTTTAATTAAAGATAAAAAAAATCTCAAACCGAAATTGAATTTGTTGCTACTTGCTACAGATAAATCAATTTGAAATTGAGAATAGAAATAGAAATTTGAATAGAAAAAAAATATATTATGTCATGAATCATGATGCTTAAGATTTTTTAATAGGAAAAATCGATAGTTTATGATATCACTATGGATATTTTGAACAGCAATTTGGACTTTGTACGAGTTCAATATGAATATTATAATTTCTTAATTACTTTGGTGTTATTTATTGTTCTATGAGACTTTAGATAATGTTGATATTTAGTACAAATATTGAATAAACGAAATGTAAAAAAAAACGCTATTTGGAATAGCTTCCGCTATTCGCTATAGCTTTTTTTTAGCCTTCCCGCTACGACGCTATAAACGCTATTTAGAACCTTGGTTACTATGAATATCCAACTGAGTTAGTACTTTCCATAATATTTTTTCTATATCCTATGAGTAAAAATTAGTCTGATATTAAATATATTCCAACATATTTTTGTAGCTTCTTGATGTTTTTTTTTTTTTTCTATACTTCCATCGTTTTGATATCCTTATAAATTTGAGTATTTGATATAGATATCATTTAAATAATCCATTGTCATTATTTTTCCAGAAATTCTCAATTTAAAGTTATAATTTATTGTATGGTCATAAAACGAAATTTTATTGGTCAATTTAAGATAGATAATTTTATTGTTTATGAAACGGTCTTTAGAATGATTGGAAGTTGGAACGATATTAGTTTCAACTCGTGAATTTTATTATAAAGCTCTAAATGTTTTTTAATTGCTTCATACATTTTTTAAACTTTGTTAAAATCTATTATTGAATGTAGTTTAGCAAACTATAAATTTTCCCTTTATATACTATCGAATCACTCCAATTTTTGCAATTTGTTGTCTAGAATGTTTCAATATTAAGAAAAATTCCCAAATTTTTTTTAGATCTTGTAGACTTTTTTTTTTGTAATTTTTTTTTTAAATCCTACGAACTTTTACAATGATCTGTATTAGTGTTAATTTTTTATTTATAGTAAAATTTATGGCACATTTCTTTTTTAAATTGTTTCCAAGATGTTTTTATTTGCGTATATAATATGAGGGTTCAAATGCACCATAATTTTTGTGCTTCAATATGCTCCACATCATTTATCTCCATTTTCAAAGTCCGAACAGTCGATCCAAACCACTCAACATGATATTCATAATAAAATATGCTTGGAGACCAAATTTTATATTTTTTTAGAATTTTTTTACTATTTTTTTTACATAGGTACAATATCACTTTATCGGATGGTTCAGAATCTCCTTAAAAAGTGATTTTGTACCTATCTAAAAAAATAGTAAAAAAATGTTAAAAAATATAAAATTTGGTCTCCAAGCATATTTTATTATGAAGATCATGTTGAGCGGTTCGGATCGACTGTTCGGACTTTGAAAATAGAGATAAATGATGTAGAGCATATTGGAGCACAAAAATTATGGTGCATTTGAACCCTCCTCATATTATATACGCAAATAAAAATATTTTGGACTAAAGAAAATCCTCATATATTCCAATAATAATATAAATGCACTAAAGAAAAGAAAAAACAACTTGGCTAATCCAACTGCATAACACTCATTATCAATCAAACACGTCATTAATTATAATTTTACAAAAAATTACTTTCTTCCTATTAGCTGAAATGCCGACTACAATAATAATGTTACATTATTACTTCTTTTTCTAATATGCAAAAACATGTAATTAAGCATTTAAGCTCAACCTTTTGAATATGTAGTGCTTCAACAAAATTTTTTTCTAAAGGTTTTATTATAGTTGCTATCGTTTTCTTATAGTAAATAATACTAAATAATTACATAGTTCAAATTAATCTCGCTATATATAGTTGTTTTCATATTTATTTATAATGTGCTATTGTATCTGTTAATGATCCGAGTTGGGGTATGCTCGTGTTCGGTTCATTTAGTTAATGAGTGAGTCAACTCGAGTTGAGAAGACAATGTTGAGTTGACAATTGTGCTCGTGCTCAACTCGTTAAATGCTGGAGTTCACTCGTGCTCGTTAAGCGACTCGTCAAGAAATCAAGCCCGTAGGCAATTTTGAATCTTGTTCGAATTTTTTGTATCAGAACTAGATAAACTAATAAGTGATAACTAATTCCTCCAATAAAAAATATTGATATATTGACATGCCGAGTTGTACAACTAGACTCGAGCATCACAAATTACCAGTTAATTAATTTCAATAGTGTCTTATAGGTACGCACATAAAACAAAATATTTGCATATTGTTTTGAATTTATTTTTGTTCATCAACCCAAACAATGTGTCTTAATGTTGCTACTCGGTATGGTCTGCAACTCGGTCTTGTTCATCAACCCAAACAAATTATTTGTATGCTGATTTGGGTTCAGATTTGCTGCATGCCTGTGTTAGGGTGCGTCTGCTGGTGGGTCCTTTTGTAATTTTAATTTAATTTGAGTTTGGATCCGGTTGGAAACTATTTGGAATTGGATGACTCAGTTCTTAATGAGCGAGTTATAAGCGAGTTGGAGTCTGTTCATGCTCAGTTCATTAAGTTAATGAGTGAGTTAATAATGAGTAAATATTAGCGAGATGATAATGAGCAAATTATTAATGAGTTTTTAGTAAATGAGTTACGAGCGAGTCACGAATTATGAGCGATATGCTCAACCCTAGCTTTACCTCTTCCTTTTTGAAAAAATAATTAAAAAAATAACTATGGAAACGAATCGAAGTAATGCGAGGTTTAACAATTGCACGTTCTCTCCAACGCAATTTGGACCGTGCGTATTAGACTTTTTGATTTGCAAAATGATAACATTACTATCCACACACAGAGCACGGTAAGTTATGCGGTTTTCATTCTTCAATCACTGCCACTAGGGCTGTTCAAATGGATCGGTTTATTCGGTTTTAAACCGAACTGGCAAATTTCGGTTTAATTGGATCAGTTGTTCGGTTTAAATAGTTCGGTTCGGTTTTGGAATCTCCAAATCGGTTTGAACCGAACCAACCGGTTTAATAAAAAATGAATCGGTTTATTTTGTGTGGTTTATAATGGATCGGTTTATCAAAAACCGGCTTGTGTGGTTATCAAAAATGTTATCAAAATCGGTTTGAACCGAACCAACTGGTTTTGAAATGTTTATTTGTAACTTGAAATGTTTGTATTCGGTTCAACCGAACAAACCGAAGTTTAAATCGGTTTAACCGGTTCGGTTTTAAATCAGTTTGGAATTTTAATTCGGTCGGTTCGGTTGGATTTTCAAAATTCGGTTCAAACCGCGATTCGGCAAAAAAAATTCGGTTTGACCCGAACTGACCGATTGAACAACCCTAACTGCCACACACTAGAATTAGTGAATTACTCTAGTGATTTTCTTCCGGTTTATAAAATTCAGATTTTTTTAGTAAAAGTTGGAGGTTAAGTCACTTAACTATTTAATATTTGTAAATGATTGACTCTTCTAAATTTCGAATATGTGACCTCCTACACGAAAAACATTGTCTTTGCTACTAGATCATAAGTTGATTCTCTATAAAATTCAGTCTTAATCAATAATATACATCAACTTTTCAAATATCTATGTTTCGGTAATTAAATTCTTGAGTGTGGACGATCCGATGCTCAATCAGAATCGTTCGATCTGCATCAAGATTCGTGTACTCTTCATCCGCATAAAATATCAACGTTGTCCACGTGAATCTTGATGTGGATGAAACGGTTCTGACCAGATATCAGACCGACTACGATTTCTTATCAAAGTGGTAACTTTTTTTCGCTTAGTTCTCTCCAATTGTTCGTTATGAATGTGTTTTTAAATTTCAAAGTAGCTAGGTAAATTTATATTTGAAATATATAGTTAAGGTGAATATTAATTTTATTTCACCGAAAACATGACATATATATTGTCTTTTTTTTTTTAATCTTAAAAAGAAGTAATGTTGCTCATGTCAAGAATAATTGGAGTCAAATTGTATTCAATATATCCTTCTTTAAACCAGCAAAATCTAAAATGATTCTATATAACATTTTTGTAATTCACAGAAAACTTCGTCGTATATATTTCTGGTAAAAGAAGACAATTTTCTCCTGGGTATTCCACAGCTTTAGAATGACATTACTTTAATTTTTCATTTTTTTTTCTTACCAGCACTTTATGAGCCGAAATTTTTTTAGTTACCACAATAAAAAATAGAAATTAAATAATTACCACCCGGCCTAACCGGCCTAAACTATTTTTAATCCTACCACCCACGCGGACCCAGTTCGTGCACCAAATTGGAGTGGTGCGCGGACTGAGTTGGTGCACCAATTGGTCCAAAATTGGTGCTCAAACGGGGTGAAATGCATTGAAGAACAGTTGGTGCTCTAACTCAGTCTGCGCACCAGTTGGTGCGCCAACCCAATTCTCGCACCAATCCATTTTGGTGCGTGAACTGGGTCCGCATGGGTGGTAGGATTGAAAATAGCTTGAACTGGGTAATAATAATTGAATTTTGATTTTATGCTGTGTTAACTAAAAAAATTTCGGCTTTATGAAAGTCGGTAATGGACGGTTAAATAGGTTAAAATTGGATATATTAAATTATGAAACCAACAAATAAATGTGTGAAAATGTATATCTGGATGTTAGGTGATTATTTATAATGTTTTATTATTTTTCGTCTGAAGAAAAGCAAAAAAAAAAAAAAATGGCAGAATGTAAATTCTGAAATAAATTAATCGGCCCATATTAGCAAGGCCTGCATTGTCCGGCGGCCCATATTGGTTTATTTGTCCAGAGACATTCAATTGCCTGATTTTATTCTGGCTGAATGCTGATGAGGTTTTATTTTGTTTGTCTGCTTAGCTCCACCACAGGCGGAATTATATCGCTTTCTTAAACATCACTGCACTCTGGTCACATTAAAATTCTTATTAATGTGACTTGCTCAATGAATGTATCAAATTAATAATTTTCACTTAATACAAATGTAGTACTATGGTACCGAAATTTTAATTAATATACAAAAAAAAAATGACAAATTTCAGAATCTAAACCCGTTTTGATTAAAATTTCAAAACTACACAATCCGCGAAATAATTCACCGGAAATTCATTGAATAGGTTTATTGAAACAACTTTCGGCAGAAATAACTTAGAGGTTCATTGAATTTCCGGTGAATTATTCTACGGATTTGGAAACAACTTTCCGCAGAATAATTCACCGGAAATCCTATTTCCACAGAATTATTCTATGGAAACATGATTTCTGATTTTTTTATTTTTTCTATTGAAATATTAGAAATATTTTTATATTTCTTTGAAAATAGATGGAATACTATAGAATTGAATTTACTAGAAATATTGCGACAAATAACCCGGATCAACATTTTTTAGATTGGATTTTTTGCAGCTATAAGAAAAATTAAAATATTTCTTGGTGTGTTACCGAAAAAAAAATTTAATCTGAGTTATTGATCCCGGTTCAAAAGTTACTTCTGGATAAATAAAGAAATTATCGTGGTTCTCCTAATATATTCAAATTTTAAGTTTCTCCATCTAATTTCAAAAATTAGCAAAAGAATAAAAAATTCGGCTCTGTCGAATGATGTCAAATAAAAAAAATTGAAAAATAGATGAAGTACCTTAAAATTTGAATGTACTAGAAGGACCACGATAATTTATTCATTTACCCATAAGTAACTTTTGAACTGGGATCAATAAGTCAGATCCAAAACATTATTTTTTACAGTAACACACCAAGAAATATTTTTTTACAGTCACAAAAAATCCGGTCTTGAAAATGTTGATCCGAGTTATTTGTCGCAGTCTTTCTAATAAATTCAATTCAATAGTATTCCATCTATTTTCAAAAAAATATAAAAATATTTTTAATATTTCAATAGAAAAAATAAAAAAATCATAACATCTTCTATTTATTTAAAGTAAAAAACCAGAAATCATTATTTAAAGTTGAATTCCGGATCCGGAGAACAATTTATGCGGATTGTGTAATTTTCGAATTTTGTTCAAAACGGTATAGATTTTGATATTTTGAATATTTTTTATACTAATAAAAATTTCGGTCTATGGTATATATAATAAAAATAGTGATTTTTCCTCAAGTCTTGTCTAATTATTGATAATTGATGATAAATGAGTTATGAATAAAGAAAAGATGACACAGTAAGCTATTATGCAAATTAAATAAAATGTTATGGTTTCTCCTTTTAAACTCCTAAACAGTTACACTTTTCAAATTGCTTAACAGATGGCCGAACGATTTTTTTATATTGCTTAACACCTATCTAAATAATGCAAAACACATCTAAACAAATGCAACTAAGCCAATAAGTGTATATTTTAACGCTTTCAGTAAGGATAGGGCTGTAAATAAGCTAAGTTTGAACGAGTTACCTCCAACTCGAACTCAGCTCATTAAATAAATGAGCGAGTCAACTCGAGTTGGGATGGTAATAACGAGTTGTAGAGCTAACTCGAACTCAGCTCGTTATCAACTCGAGTTGGCTCACAACTCGTTTAACCAATTAATTATATACTAATTGTAAAAGAATTTATCAGTATCCAGCAATTTTTCATACAACAATAGTACATAAGCACCAACAATTTTTCATACAGCAACTTAGTACATAAGCACCAACAAGTTTTCATACAGCAGCTTAACAAAAACAATTCATGTAACCAATTCTTGTAACTCGAGTTATAAATGAGCGAGTTGGGGTAAGCTCAAACTCAGCTCATTTATTAAACGAGTTAGCCAACTCGAGTTGGAACTGACTCGAGTTATAAATGAGCGAGTTACGAATTTGAGCAATTTTGCCCAGTCCTAAGTAAGGACAAGGTGATCTGTCACCTCAGTATACCTAGTTTATACTGGTTTTTATGTAACAGCATCTTTGTAAAATCCTTTCAAGAAATAAAGCAAACGAGGACAGGAATCTTGTTTTTTCTCAAAACAAAAAAAGCCAATAAGTGTACATAAAATTGAATTACGCTAGAATTATCCTTAAAATGTAATTTAAATGTTGTGAATAGCTTTTTTTTTTATTCCCAAATACTATTACCATTTTAATATATACATAACTGTTGAACTTGTTAGCAAATAGCTACCTTTTTTTGGAAGAGCAATTATATATTCGATAAATAAATAAATAAAAGAAGAGTGATGTTCATCTGCCCTGAAACTAGGGGTGGCAAAAAAGCTCGTAGCTCGTGTCTCGATCGTGACTCGCATCTGACTCGCTCACTAACAGCTCACTCGTTACTAGACCGAGCTGTTAACGAGTTAGTTCGCCACTAGCTCAGTCCAGAATTAACGAGTTCAAGCTAGCTCGGCTAGGCATCAATTTGTGAATTTGTATGAATTTGTGTGCATTTTATACTGTCTAGCTCAGTCCAGCTTAGTTCAGCTCGGTTAAAACAAGATCCAGCCAGACCCAGCGAGCCAGCTCGTCAGCTCGTGAGCTAGCTCAGACTGGCTCGTCACGATTTCAAGCTGAGGTTTTAGCTCGGATGCCCTAGGTCCAGATCGCCTGGTAAGAGCTCGATCCAGAATTAAGAGCTAGAGCCCAGCTCGGCCCGAGCCAGCTCGTTGATAGCCCTACCTGAAACTACTACTACTCTCTCTCTCTCTTCACAAGTAGGCAAATTGCCTTCCATTTCATTTATTAGCAATTAGTAAAAGTGGTCGTCTTTTCCCGTATATGTATTGGTGCCAGCAATACATATTGAGAAGGAAACTATTTCGGGTTACTTGTAGTGACCTTCAATGACAAGTGCTTTTGATATTTACGGTGTAATTACCAATTTTTTTTTTGTGGTGCTAGCAACCTGGCATGTGAATAGTTGTTACCTATTAAACCGAACCACTCTGCACTGCATTTGCTTCTTGCTGTATTTAGTACACTTAAAGCAGCATATTTAGTTCTTATACCTGCAGCTAACTTCTCCCACTCCTCTCTGCAAGTCAACATTTTTTTTGTTGCATTCTTCTGACTCTTTGATGGTTTCACTATTCATTTCAATTTTAGTTGAGATGGAGTTGGTACCGTTTGTCAAAGAGTTTTCTCATTGTGATATTCCATAATCAAATTATATTATTTGCTCATCAGGGATATTACATAAATTCAATAGCAAGGATAATTATGGCCAGAATTACATTCAGTTAGACATGGATGAGCTGCTCTGCTCTTTTCAGTACAATGCAAAACATTTTCCAACATGTTTCTTATGAAAATAAAAGAAAAATACTGCAAAATGTTCAAATTGCACATTGAAGTTATTTCATTCCCACAAACATTTTGTTTTTGCCCTTCAATGGAGAAGATCTGAAGCCTTGCTATCATATATAATTCAAACTTTAGACATATATGGAGAATAATTATAAATACAACAAATTATTACTTGTCAGAAACCAAACTACCCAGAAGACAACCACTCCCTTAAACCCACTAACCCTATAAATACACCAACTGAAAGGCATAACTCATGCCAAATCAACTACATCATCTCCCTCATGAAATATCCTCAAACCTTGCCGGCAAAAGCCATTGCGGTTGTCTTCGTCATTCTCACCTTAATTAACGATGTAACTGTTGCATTTGCCGAAAACCACCATACTGACATCTCTCCACCTCCTCCATCATTCATCAACACACCACCACCACCACCTTTAAAACTGCTTCCTTCCCCAATGAATCCGTATCCACCGGTTGTGAAGGTTGTGGGAAGGGTGTATTGCTACAGGTGCTACAACCACCAGGAACCCGTTAAGTCACATGATAAGAAGGGCTTAAAAGGTACATGAGTTGGTCGTGTTGAGGATTAAATCTCGGTCGATCAGTTTAATTGTGGCCCTCAAAGAGTTGTTCATATAATTTTCTCTTCCATATTACTACTTTGATAAGATCACATAACTATGTAGAAGGCAATACAATATGTTTTAAATTTCTAGGTGATTTAGGTCTGGATTTCTCCCATGTATAACTTAAGTAACTCAGCTATGTTCAGTATGAACGTTTCTTAGTGTTTTACGTTCAAAGTTTTTTTTTCCTATTCAACATTTTCTTTCTTTTTTCTTTCAAAAGCTTTAAAAAATTAATCAGTTGAGCAAAAAATGCTGCACTAAACTATTTTGGTAGGGGGCAAAAGGCCTACTGCATGTCTTTAATAATAAAATTATTTTTCTTTTCTCAAAAACTTTTGAAAGTAAAATTATGGCAGCACAATTGCTAAACCCTGATCTCTGACCATAATGCATTGTCAACCATTTTTGTTCTTGTATGACATAAAAAAACCATGCCCAGCAAAAAGATATGTCCATAAACCCATGTTCTCAACCCAATAATATCTCATAATCATTGATTTCTCCATCAATTTTTTGAACAGATGCAATGGTAAAAGTCACATGCAATGCACATGATAAGGAGATAGTTGAGTACGGTCAAACCAATAGCAAAGGTAAGTACAGTGTCACAATTTCTGGCTTTCCCTATTGGCTATACGGCTCTATATGCAATGTCGAACTCCATGCCGCACCAAGTGGGTCAGATTGCACAGTACCAGTTCCTGGTCTTAACAAATGGGCCGAGCTCAGTTCTTATACTGTGACAACTGATGCAGTGGTGTTCAAGGCCGAAATACTAGCCTTTGCACCAACTGTACCCTATGAGTGCAACAAGCTTCCACATGGTGAAGTACCGCCTCCAATCTACAAGTCTCCACCGCCTCCAATTATACATGCACCGCAAGTGCCAACTTACCACTACAAGTCACCACCGTCTCCACCTATATCACCACCTCATGTGCCAACTTACCACTACAAGTCACCACCGCCTGCACCTATACCACCACCTCAAGTGCCAACTTACCACTACAAGTCACCACCGCCTGCACCTATACCACCACCTCATGTGCCAACTTACCACTACACATCGCCACCGCCTGCGCCTATACCAGCACCTCAAGTGCCAACTTACCACTACAAGTCACCACCGCCTCCAGCCATCCCCACCCCACAGGCACTTCCATACCACTCACAGTCATCACTGCCTCCATCTGTACTGGTACCACATGTATCACCATACCACTCACAGTCACCACCACCTCCATCTGTACTAGTACCACAAATCCCACCTAACAACTTTGTATTTCCACCCAGTCCATTGATACCAGCACCAAAAGTGCCCAATTACCACTACAGGGCTCCACCTCCTCCAGCCATCCCCACCCCACAGGCACCACCATACCACTCACAGTCACCACCGCCTCCATCTGTACTGGTACCACATGTATCACCATACCACTCACAGTCACCACCACTTCCATCTGTACTAGTACCACAAATCCCACCTAACAACTTTGTATTTCCACCCAGTCCATTGATACCAGCACCAAAAGTGCCCAATTACCACTACAGGGCACCACCTCCTCCATCCTTATCAGTTCCACCATTGTCGAGTAACCACTACAATTCCCTAGCCCCTCCATCCATACCAGTACCACAAGTACCAACTTACCAGTACAACTCGCCACCCTTTCCATCTAAATTAATACCCCAAGCACCAACAAACCAATACAAGTCCCCACCCCCTCCGCTCCTTCCACCCCTTCCATTTATAACACCAGTACCAATTAACCAATATCCTCCACCTCCTGCAGCTATACTACCAACACCACAAGTACCAACTTACCCATATAATCCTCCACCCCCTCCATCTGTATTGATACCACAAGTACCAAATTACCCCCAGAAGTTTCCACCACCACCAACAGGGAATTTAGTACCTCCTAATTTATATCCATATTTGTCTAAACCACCACCACCTGCACCATTATTACCAATACCTTCTTCTTTACCTGTAAATTCTAATGCAAGTCCATTATCGCCACCCAAAATATCTCCACCTTATGCTTTCACGCCTCCACCGACTTCTTAATGATTACAGCAAACCGTTGCCTACTATACCACCAGCAAAATTACCTAGTGTGGATCTCTACAAACTGCTACTTCCTAGTTAATCGAAGCAAAGAACAAAAGAGGAAAGTTGTGACTTTTATGTATTTCTTTAATTTATAGCAGAAGCATTGGTATTTTGGTTTTAATTATGTAACCTTTTTGCTTTGTTGATATTTCATCAGTCATTAATTGTGTTTAATGCATATTAAAAAATGAAATACATCTTTGCTATCATTTCACGGGTAAAAGATACAATTGAGATTTCTGTGCAGAAAACCTTAAAAAAAAAGTTAACATATATAAAATAGACAAAAAAAAAAAATGTGTGGCTTCTAGCCTATTCCATTTCATCTAGAAAAAATGGGTGAAAACATTAAGGGCAAACAAGATCTTAATGCTTGTTTTATTGCCCTGTATTTTTTAAATTGCACCGAGGATACAATTAATAATTTTGATGGAGCATGCCATTATTTGATTCTAATTTTGGGGGAGCAGGTGATGGGGACGTAGGGGGGTTGATCTTACTCACCTCCTGTGTCTGGAGAATCAATGTGTTGATGCGTCTCCAACAAAAAAATGCAGTTATTAGTGTGACTGTCATCTTCTAAGCCTCTACAGCACATCATGATAAAAAATTTGCAGGGCCTTTCAGATGATTAACTTCATACCTGCAATACCTTGCAATTTTTTAGAGATCAACATTATGTTATGACAAGTTAGTTAACAAACATATAGAAGCAATGAAGATCTTTTAATTAATGACATACCACACATTCCTTCAGTTATCCCTTCAGTAGATACAACATTTGACGCCAATAACATAAATGTTGGTGGGGGCAGTGGCTGTTGTCTCGCACCAATAATGCATTTTCTCCTATGTGGATTGTACACATGTCCTCACCCTAAAGCCACTGCCAGTACAGCTTGTTCATCCTACAGTCAGGAAAATCATATGCATGAGAAGCCTCCACGGGGATTGCCTATACACTATATTGTACCACTGGGTGACATACTCAGTATGAATTTCCTATAATTAGGCTTAATCCATTGGCATTTTTTGCTGTTGTCATCATAGTGAAGGTTATGCATGACCTCCCAGCTGTTTGAGGCTTAAACCACAAGGAATTACTTCTACAAAAAATGTCATTCACTGTGCATTATTGAAACATAAGTACACTAAAGTGCAAGAAGCGTACTACTTCATTGTGTAAAAAGAAAATGTTGGACTTGATAAATATAGCTCTTAAGCTTTGGGTTCGCTACACGTGGTAGGATTCCATATGGTCATCAAACATAAAAATGAATATTTCCTCCCTTCCACATAATATCACAATGCCTTTTATATATTCCCACTAATTCTTAGTAATTGCATGCGTAATCACCTGTAGCAATAAAGATAAACAAATATATAGGAGCATAGCTAGGATACTATTATTAGCACCAAATGAGAAAATATTTTCCATTTTTGCCTTGTACGCATATTTACCGGGCTTGAAGATACTATCCTTCGATTCTATATAGCACCAGTCAAAAATATATTCAACAAAGTCAAACTCCCGAGCTTTTTTAACACAATTAGTACCTCAGTTGCAAATTTAGCATTGACTCTACTAACAAATGCTAAATGTCCAACAAATAAATGAGAAGTATTCAAGCTTATCTTGAGGTAAGGCTATAAGACATTGATTTCATCCTCAGGGGTTAAAAAAAAAAGGCATTGAAATTTTGGGTGATATATCCATCAACTATGTAACTCTGATTGTTCTGCATCTGTTCACGTTCCACTCACCAATAATAAACAGGTCTGAATATTAATAATTTAAGAATATTGCCAAATTAGGACTATAGGCAATTAACAGAACCCAGGAGCGTGACAAGCATTTCCATATTTCAGCGTGAATGGCATAAACAGAAAATTTACCTCTAGAGGAGAACGTTGGATTGTCGGGGAGGAGTGGCGCCGCTGCTAGAGATAGCCGAGGTAAGAGACTCGGTTCGAGGAAGTTAGGAGTTAGGGTTTACGGAGAAATTTGGTTTGACCGGAGAATAAGAGATGGAGTCGTGGACAGTGCGTTCAGGAGGGGGAGATCGGAATTCAGATCCTCTGTGTTACTCGAGAAAATAAAATGAGCTCTCAGCCGGTGGATTTAAATTTACACGAATCTCAAAGCACAAATAATACTGCCCCTCCAGTCACCCGAATATCCACCGGCTGAGAGCTCATTTTATTTTCTCGAGTAACACAGAGGATACTGGTTCGGGGAGATCGTTGGAGTCAGAGCAACCGTCGGAGTGAGGGCTAAAGTTAAGCTGGAATATATCTTTTCCTCCAAATGGTCGAGGAACGAAGCGGATCAAGTCGGACGGGACTCGGGAGGAGGAGAATGTGGGGCCCATTGACAGGGTTATTCTGTCTGTGGTAAAGCGAACTAGACAATTACGACAAACCCGGATCCGGTCCATGAGGGCCGGATCAATGAGCCTGTGTGAGTTGCTGAGGGCTGATATTTAGAAATATGGGGCCAATAAAACATAAAAATCATTTCGAAAGATTATTGGGCCTGACTTTTTATTTAATAATTCAAAAATAAAAATCTAAAAATTTGAAATAAATAAATAGGGATTTGCCAGAAATAGGAGAAATGCAAAACATCCACTCACATGCTATGTCATATGATCCACATATATTTTTAGTGCCAGTCAGAAAGCAAAAGAATTTTACCTACCAACTGACGCATAATTTTTTTTTATTTGCCGGTCTCACAAGAGATACACTCAAGACAGAACACAGTGCCGGAGCCTGGAGATGGCTAAGCTGGTCGACCAGCACTAGGGGTGAAAACGGGTTAGATATTATCTGATCGAATTCGGATTCATATTCGAAAATTAGATAGAGATATCTGAATATCCATGTAGATAGTGGTACGGATATGATTTTAAAATTTAATTATCCATATCTAAATAGTAGATATATACCTATAGTTTAATATATATTATAAACAGTGGTGTAGTCAGAATTTGAGTCAGGGGTAGGCAGAAATCGGATTCGGATTTTTTTGCTAAACGGGTTCGGGTTCGAATCGCCTTCATAACTCCTTTTCCATCTCCGCTCAAGCCACCTACCAAATCGCGTCTCCACCTATCGAATCGGTTGTAATTTCTAAATTACTGATTGATACCAAAATTACTCAAAAAATTACTTGTAATTTCTAAAACAATTGGTATCACTTAACAAACTAAATTGCAAATTTACAATTAAAAAAAAGGGTTACCTTAGCTGCAGCGAGCACAGTTTAAATATTAATAACACTCATAATAATTAAATTCGGATGGATAATAATTAAATTTGTAGTATATAATTACTTAAAAAATAAAATTTATCTAATTTCAAAATAAAGTATATATACTTTTCCATCAAATATTAAAAAGTTTGAATGATATTCACAAAAAAAGTTTAATTTCTACTTTTATATTTTCATAACAATCAAATTTGTAGCCGAGTATAGTCCCATTCTTTACTTTAATAAAATAAAAAATAAATAAACAAACCACTATTTTTTTTAAGTGAACAGCCTTCGTTAACAATTGTGTACCTTTTCTTCATTTTAGTAAAATAAAAAAAAATATAAATAACCTAAGAGGAGGGATCAAATTACATCTTTTTTGGTGACACACTTTGACACCTACCATTTTCAAAGTCCAAATAGTCGATCCAAACCGTTCAACATGATGGATATATTAAAATGTGCTTGGAGATCAAATTTTATATTTTTTTGAATTTTTTTACTATTTATTAAGATGGTTACAAAATTGTTGTTTTCAGACCATTGAAAAACAGCGATTTTGTAACCATCTTAATAAATAGTAAAAAAAATTCAAAAAAAATGTAAAATTTGATCTCCAAGCACATTTTAATATGATGATCATGTTGAACGGTTCGGATCGACTGTTTGAATTTTAAAATCGCAAAATTGACATATAAGAAAAACAGTGTCATGATGTGTCACCAAAAAAAGATATAATTGGATCCCTCCTCTTACCTATAATTTGGCCCCTTCGATTTAAGGGCCCGTTCGGCCAACACAAATTTTATGGAATTTCACAGAATTTTAAGTAAGTTGGGAGAAATCATTAGATACGTTATGTGACAATTTTATTTGGAATGAGTTTGATTTTATTTTCGTCTTTTCTTCTTATCTAGTACAAAATTATGGAAAAGATAACTTCAATTTCAACTAAATTTTTCAAATTATGTGTAAGTATATAGACGATTTTAATTAAGTATATAGACGATTCTTTTATAAGATCTATATTTTATAACACATTGAATTTGGCATCAAATGTTATATATTTCTAAAGAAAACGAGATGTAAAATTTTATTTGCTCACTAAACAAAAAATAATGCAAAATCTCTTAATTGCTCAAATTACATAATAACAATTTTATTACATTTTTTCTTTTATTTATTTTTTTTGTAAAAGAGGCCCAGGCCCGTTTCATTAATATGAAACTTGAGTCTTTCTTTTATTTATTAGTTGGATGATTTTAATCTATGACAGAATATTATTTGTTTTGTAAAGGAATTATTTTTTATATATTTGTTGATTACTTCATGTTATTAAAACGACATAATAATGTTATAATATTAGGTTTGAAATAATAATTATTCAAATATATAATATATTTTAAATCTAACATATTCACCAAAATTTCCATGCGTCCGTTTCCATACCAATTGGATCCCATAAAGAATTCCATACTCATAAAATTTCATCTCATATAAATCCATATCCGTTGAACATGCCATAAATAACAGTTTTTATATAGGAACGGTGGTTTTGAAAAAATGATAAATGATGTTGCAAGAAGTAATGATAAATGATGTCTGAATTCATGAGATTATTGCCGTATTGCATTGTGGTATGAACTTGAATTTTTTTATGCCATTAGGTATTGATGAAATGGTTTATATATGACTTTGATCGTGACGAATGTCATGATCTTATATTATGTGCATAAATTGTTTTTGAAAATGATTCTTGTCAGCATTTAATTTAGAGATAAAAGTAGCGTGTGACAGAAACAGAAGTGGAGTATGCTGTCGGTTTAAGACATGTAAGTATTTTAAATCCCACATCGGTTTGAGACATGTAAGTTTTAAATCCCACCTGGGTTTGAGATTTACAGAGATCCACTGCACGAGATTTACAGGGATCCGCCATTAAGACCTCACGCTTTTTAGCTTTTGAAGAAGGGCTGAGGATTAAATGGTGGCCGAAAAAGAAATTATGTGTGCTGGTAGGGTTGAAAACGGATCGGATAGTGGTAAAACTATATTCGTATCTGTTTTTTTTTTGGATAGGGATATGGATCGGATGACGAATACATATGGATATGGATTGGATATCTAATATCCGTAGATATATACATAAATATTTTTATAATCAGAGGCGGAGCAACAGTATAACAGGGGTAGACAGTTGCCTATCCCTGAAAAAAAAATATAATTTGAACCAGATTTTTTAATGGGTCTTGCCTACCTCTGGATTTGATTCTGCCTACCCCTGGCTCAGATTCTTTAAGTCAATTTTTGCATCTTTTGAAGAACGATAATGGTGATCGAAAAAAATTGTAAATGGCGAAGAGTCCTGACTGGGTTAGGAAGAAGGATGTTCAACTATTTTTGTGTCTAGACTTGGCGTATAACTTTCTACTATAGAAAAATTGAATTTCTAGTGGTTCACGGTAAACCTTACCATTTAATATCTGGATCCAATGAATACTTTTCGTATTCTGTAGCATGTAGATTGCAAAGTGCCTATTTAGGTTATGAGGAGGGATTCAATTACACCTTTTTTGGTGACACATCATGACACCGTTTTTCTTATATGTCAATTTTGCGATTTCAAAATCCAAACAGTCGATCCGAACCGTTCAACATGATCATCATATTAAAATGTGCTTGGAGATCAAATTTTACATTTTTTTGAATTTTTTTACTATTTATTAAGATGGTTACAAAATCGCTGTTTTTCAATGGTCTGAAAACAACGATTTTGTAACCATCTTAATAAATAGTAAAAAAATTCAAAAAAATATAAAATTTGATCTCCAAGCACATTTTAATATATCCATCATGTTGAACGGTTTGGATCGACTATTTCGACTTTGAAAATGGTAGGTGTCAAAGTGTGTCACCAAAAAAGGTGTAATTTGATCCCTCCTCTTATAGGTAATATACAACTTAGCAACTCTAGTAAATTTAGAAATTCATTAAAGTAGAGAAATGAGAGGTAGCACAGTTAGTTAGAAGAAAAGTCTTAAGATTGTTGGTTATTCAAAGATCGAGAGTTCAATTCCTCTCACGACTTTATAACTTTTGCGAAAGCTTTATAATGATACAATTCGAAGAATCCGACTCCAGTGCTCTTCAAATCCCTGCTCTCTCTCTGTTATTCTCTCTATCTCTCTCCTCTTTCTCTCTCTATCACGTGATCCTCTTTCTTTCTCTTCTCCTCTTTGAAGAGAGAGATAGACAGAAAAGGAATAGCAGCAGAGTCAGATCCAACTAAATATATTTCTGTTTAGATCCGAACCGTTCAATCAGAATCTGTATAAATATTAAAGAGATCCGTGTATTCAACTTCAGATCGAATCAGTCCGGATACGAATCTAAACAGAAATATTCTGTTACATTGGAGAATACGGACTCATGAAAATGGACGGCTGCAGGCCTGCAGCAACACAGCAGAACTATCACGTTTTGTATTATTTTTTGCTCGGAATTGTAGAGGCCATATCTGTGGTCCCATTTACCAGACAACGTAGGAGCATATATGGTATACTTTAAGGAGATCAACTCTGATCAAGTACCATTGCTCCCAAATGATATGACCTCTGTTAGTCTCTGTATTGCTTTGTCTGACATATCTGCGCAGCCACAATTCTATTGGGCCTTAATTTGATAAACCCGTCTTAATTATAACCTGCAATACATTGCCACAGAGTATCAGAAATGTACATTCCCGTTTCTTCAGCTCCTACCTCCACGTATTTTTTTTTTTTTTTTTTCTGTTTTGGTATTTTGCTTACAGCCAAAAATGACTGGAAGAAGACAAATTACTTTTCGGTCTCTCTGACTCTCTCTCTCTCTCAGTGCCTACTGCCAAAATTTGGAGAACTAAAAACAAGACAACTAAAAAGAATACTGGGAAGTGGGAAGACAGGAGCTCTTGCTGATCTCTCGCATGGTGATCCCTCTTTGATCGGTAACTCCCTCTTTCTCTATCATAGAGATGCGCAATATAACGCAAGAGGATCATTTTTTTTTTTGCTTCGTGAAATTGATCTGAGAGAAGCTAAAGATAGAGAATCTATTTAGGATTAATTTTAAAATTGGAGTCCGACCTGGAGCCTAAATTTGGGGATTCTTGTAGTTATACTAGCCTCTACTGTAAATCTCTCTCTTTATCGAATTATCGTCTGGGTTTAATATTCTGTTTTTGAGTAGAAGGTGATACTATCGACTTATAATGCATTGAAACTTACATCTTCCTCCATTTTCTCCATTTGTTTCCTGCAATCTGGATATCGTACTTTATTCTTGATTCGTGATGATAATGTGCCTCATCATCCGAAATAGCTGATTTTTTTTTTTTAATTTTGAAGCAACTGAATAAATCTGCAAAATTTGCCTCAAACAACGTTCTCAGTTTCATCTGTTCCCGTTCTTGTATGCCAGATTCCTTAAATTTTCTTAAATTAAAAAATATATATTAATTTATATACAGGTTGCTTAAAGTGTGGACTCAATGTCAGCTGGTGCTTTTGCGAACTGGATCCGTTCTCCTTTTGACAGAAGAAAAGGCTTGGAATTTCACAATTTTAGGTATGTATCTGGATCAGTGAGAGTGGTTTTGAATGCAACAATTATGTGTGTGTTGTTGTTCACTCCTGGTTCAGTTTAGTCCAATTACCTATTCGCATTAAAAGAAAATTGAAAATCCCTCATATGGAAATGAACCTGGCAACACTGTAAAACAGTTAAACCCTAAGTGTGCAGCATTAACAAAACAAAAGGTGCAAACAATGGTATTTGATAAGAAGACCTGTACATACTTACATTAGCAAATAGATAGTGACCTACACTTATGTGGCTGTTTGCACTTGAATTTTTGTATTCAAACAGGGGCATATGAAATTATGAACAAAAAAATTGGGTTAACATGCTCTAAATTTCAAGTTGCACTGAAAAAAGAGAAAAATTTAACAAGGGCGAGAATCTACATTGCACAGGTCATCCTTTTTGAATTGCATTTGTTTTTAACATTTCATTTCTTTCTGTATTCCGTTCTAGATACAAAAGCCCATTCGGGTCGAACCAGGCCCTTTGGTTGAGAGCCAGGCATGACTATTCCCTATCAAAAGCTCGTGTGGCGGCTGATTATTCTGATTCCTTGCCAGAGTCGGCCAATAATTTCATAAAACATAGCTACCATCCTCTTGAAGAATATAAAGAACCAAAAAGGAAGACAGATATGTTTCTGTCTGATGTACAGCTTGCAAGGACTATAGTAGAGGTACTATTATACAGTGGGTACAAGTGATTCAAATCAAATATTGTCTTTTTTCTATAGGCATTACATGTCAATAATGAAGCATATTCGTTAAAAATCCTCAATTTATGATTTATATCATGAGTCATCAAATAGTAGATGAAAAAAAAAAAAAAAAATCAAATTCTGATATTTTTTTAAGGTTTATATGGTATAACAAGCATGGACTTGATAATTTATTTATTCGACTTGTAGATTAACCATAAAGCGGTGCTTGTACTTGCTGGATGGCTACATTGTGAACCTCATGGTCACTCTTTGCGGTCGGAGTTCGAGTACCGAGTTGATGATCATGGAGGTGAGCCATACATTTGTTGTGTTAAGGATTACTATACCACTAGGAATGTACCGGTATTGATACCGGACCTAACCAATCCAATAGTGAATATACTTGTGACTTTTGGCCATCAACACATAAAATGGATTACAGAAAAAGAAAATTGAGAAAATTGGTATCTGATAATCAATTGGTATAATTATTGGTCGGTTATAATAGCTCCTATGATTTTTTTTTCAGATATCTTATTTGAACTACCTGACGAGGGTTTATTGCAAGATGTTCATATAACAGACTTCCATGTGGTGAGCTTATTTCATCGACGGTTCTGTCACTGTCTTTTTTAGTAATACTGAATCTTTGACAAGAAATATTTATTTCAACCCAATTGGTTGGGTTATTATTTATTCTTGCAGAGAGTATTAATTGGGATGGACAGTCCATGTTACAACGAGAAAGGTGTACTAATAGGTGGCCTAAACGACAATGACATCCGTGACAAACTCAAATTAGATATTTCAGATGATGAAATAGAAGAAGCGTGCTATTATGAGGTTTGTCCCATCATCAATAGATTTCAGCCAGAAATACTTTAAGTCAAATGTCATGAACTCTTAAAGTAATAAAAAACTTATGTTGTGTTTCTGAAATTCTCTTTTTATGTTTCAAAATTTTTAATTGACAGTATCAACATAGGGTAGAAGAAATAACAGGTTTCCTCATGGAGCGTGGGATGCCAGAAACACTGCAGCAGACACATCCTTTGCATTTTGCCAATTGTCTGAAAAAGGTATTTACAGATTTACTACTTCATAATTACTTCAAATCAAAGAAGTATGAAAAATTTAAGGGAGTTGAAGTGACCTCTTTCTACTAGTTTAGAAAGAGTGTTCTAAAAGATAAAGAGATTCTAACAGTTTGGCAGAAGGTAGTATGATGAACCAAAGAGATACTATTGACTAAATAATAGGGTGCTGTTTGGGGTATCCTTTCTTATTGCCAAAACACTCCCAAAAAATTAAATGCTGTATGGTTTTATTAACTTCTATTTTCTCTGTGTATCTGGAGGCTGTTAATAGTACAATTGGGAATGAGATGGCATGGCCGTCAAATGCTCTTTCTATAGTTGGCAGCCTTCAATCTTGCAAAGAAGAAGAATATACACGGAGAAACTTATTATATCCAAGGGATTATGATCTTGACCGTGATAATGAATGTACTGATGGCGGCTATGAATCAGACTGGAGTGGTACTGGTTTGTTGACAGTCTCTTTTTTCTTAACAAGTTTGCTTCTTAGACTTCAGCAGTGCTAATTCCAGTTTTTTTGTCTTAGTTTTCCTACCCTTTCTTTTTGAGAACGTCTATAATATATATTTGGTCCATTTTCTGACACTGTCACCTGGGCTCGGAGTGATTCATTTAATGCACCACATCATGCCATGGCGAAACTGGTTGAAATAGAAGTCCCCCAGTAGACCAGGTGTATTTGTATCAGTGTGTCTGGGTGTCTGAACAGTATAAATTTTCAGCAGCATATGTAAAATAATTAGGGCCTGTGCAAAGTAGTAGGGTTGCAAATAAGAGTCTTACTGAGAGTTGTGCTTTTAATAATGGAGGTATAGTTCTGGCAGATAAGAGGGCATGAAGAACTCTATTAATCATCACTGTATCAGTCAAGAAAAAAAGCCTCTTGAGTGTGATATTTTAATAAAAACTATCTTGTTTGGAGGTTTTTCTTTTCTGTTCTAATCTCTTATTCCTCTCTATTAGCAAAGCATCAGTTCCTGTCAGAAAATTTAACAAACTGGAAAGGGGATAAAAAACAGTGGAGAAACATAACTCCTATTATTTTTGTTGTTACACATGAAGATGTTTTCTACAATACTGAAATAACACTTGTTCCCTTGCACCTGCCAGAAACTTTACCTCCATATGAGAAGGCACAGCTCTAGACATGGTGAATATATAGATAGTTTCTTGTCTTCCAGTCTACTAGTTGACACATGCTGTAATAGTTTCGCACGTACTACAATTGGCTTGTACTGTTCACAGATCCAGATACATGTAGAATTGTCCACTTTTACACTTGAGAACCAATTTGTGGTATTGAGGTATGCTGATGAGCTGATGTCACGTTAATTTAATTATTCATGACCAGGTGACCAGCATCATTTTCCTTTTTGTGCAATTATATATTTACTTAAAAGTTAAAACTGCATGGTTTTATTGGTCCCATTCTGCCAGTTTGAGTAAATAAATACTAGAATCTGGTTTGGTGGTATAAGCATGTACTGGGTTCTGTCTGATATACTGGTAGCGGTGCAGTTTTTCCCTTACTATGATCTTCTTTTTTTATTTTCTTTTGTAAATGGACCCTAATCAGGTTTATTTAACGCTAAATTAAGTATTTGTAGAAGGAAATTTGGACAAAATTGGCCCTCATCAGGTTATTAGCATGTACTGGTAAAACTTTTCTGATACCTAACCAGTCTGAAATGACACTGTTATGCACTGGCTAACATTTTTGCTTAGTGATAAATTAAATAGCAAGTATGCCCATATGACTGTTACAGAAAGTGGGTCTAATTGTAAACGTTAGTTTTGTTCACAACAAGATTCTCAGTGATGAATGATTTATTTCCTCGTGAAAAAACATTTAGATGGTGAACCACTCAGTTACAGTCTCACTGAGAAACCAAGAAGTAAAGCCTCCTTACTGTACAGACTGGAGATAGGCACAATGGAGCTCTTTTCTGTTTATGGAAACCAGGCAGGGCTATTCTTTTCCTTGTACCAAAAAATTATCATGGTATTAGTTTTAAAAATTGGAACTGTTGCCTGATAGCAGCAAAACTTATAACACCAAAACAAAATTAGCCCCGGTGACCTTTCTTAGGAACTTTAAAGGTAAATTAAGCATTCTTCCTTGAGGGTATAAGTAAGCTTCTAATTATGTTTGGCCTGAAAGTAATTGGCATTCTCTTGATCACCATTCTTATGATGGGTATTTACTGTTGGGTAACAAACACTACAAAAGTTTTGAGCACATATATCTGTAGTCAAAATAGCTAGCAAAATGCTATTTCATGCCAAATTTCTGAGCCTGATGAACTGGTACCTTGTATGAGCTCCCACTCATTCCAAACAACTTTTAGTAATAAAATAATATAAACAAAATCCATCAAAAAAGAAAAACATTGAACTTTAGTATAACAATCTAACAAATCTTTTTAGTACAATAATGACGCTGAATATCTTTTAACTAAATGTTGCTTGATGTTAGTACACCACAGACCAAAGTACATCATCAAGTTCCTTTCTGCGAAGTTGAGCCTGATGCTGTTGCCTGTTCTGCTCAAGAAATTATAAAACGCCTTGATGAGCACGGAACACGTTATTTGACTGCTTTAAGGGCTCTTTGCCGCAAGAAGAAAAGCCTTGTTGTGGAAGTACGATTTTTTTTCCTGAAACAAACTAACTTTACATATTCGATTAGAGTGCACACTGTTTTATTTTAGTGTTATCTGTGATTATATTTTTGGTTTGATGATACAGGAAGCTGAGATTATTTGGGTTGACCGTCTAGGGTTTGATGTGAGGGCTATTTTGGGCAGGGAAATGAAGATTCTTCGATTTTCCTTTAATACAAGAGTATGTGGCAAAAATTATATGCTGGTTTACTTTTCTTTTTATCATTTCTGTATGTCATCACAAGAGTTGCTGCTGAAGATACCCCCACAAAATAAAATAGAAACCATAATTGTTATTGCGTTTTGCTATACTGATCTTAGATATTTCGACTTTGAATCAGGCAATAAATGAAAAGGCAGCTGAAAAGAAAATCATGCGGATGCTTTTCACTCGAAGCTATGCCAAGTACTTGCAAACTGCCTCTGATGATATAAGAAAATCCTAGTGCTATATTTTTCTATTAACTTTGTTATCTTTTTTGTTTTTGATCCTTTGAAAGATGATTTTACCAAATAAATCCTCTTTTTGTCGGTATTTTTTAACATTAATCTAAATAAATCATCTTTTTGTTGGTATTTTCTAACATCTCTAAATCTATCAAGCATGAGATTAGCAATGATTCAAACGAAAAACAAGAGGAATCATTTGATTTGATATTTACGGATTGGCTTGTTTAGTTCTTTTCAGTTAGCTTGACCACTACAGAGTACTACTGTAATCATGTTTTTATCAATTTGTTTAGTTGCTCAAGTGTTCCGTTTCCTGTTTTCATCGTCATCTTCTTCATTTTCCTTTGGCCCGTTTGGGAACATGCAGAATAGTGAAAAAAATAGAATTTGGTTAGCTTCTACTTGATATTATTTCGATCATGTTCGGTTGATGGTGAAAGTCTATTGGTAAATGAATCAATTTCATAATTGAAAAATGTCAATTTCTTTATTTTACTATCTTCATATAATAGAGAATTGACTTATAAGAAATAGAGGATGGACTAAAGTATAAAAAGCAGGAGTATATGTAAAAGTTCAAATTCAATTTCACAATTCTACTTAATTCTTTTCTTGTTCGACAAGAAACCTTTATTCTACTTGTTCTTCTTCTTCTTTTCCACGCTTGTCAAACAGATAATTTGATATTTGCATTGGTATATAAAGGACAAGTCTTGGAGTGAGACTATGAGAGTAGGAGGTGCTTGGTAAATTATGAAATAGTGCTAACTGCTAAAGTGGTATATAGTGGAATCATTTAGAGAGTAGAACTAGGGTGTTCCTAAGCTCACCAAGCCTCTCGTGAACTCGACTCTAAAACCTATCGAATTGACTTCAAATGACATTTTCAAACCGTTAGATGTTCAATCTATATTAAAATGTGCTTGGAGACCAAATTTTACATTTTTTGGAATTTTTTTACTATTTATTAAGCCGGTTTGAAAACCGCTGTTTTTATTAAAATTTTGCACCATTGAAAAACAGCGGTATTCAAACCGGCTTAATAAATAGTAAAAAAATTCCAAAAAATGTAAAATTTGGTCTCCAAGCACATTTTAATATAGATTGAACATCTAACGGTTTGAAAATGTCATTTGAAGTCAATTCGATAGGTTTTAGAATCGAGTTCACGAGAGGCTTGGTGAGCTTAGGAACACCCTAGTTCTACTCATCATTTAGAAGGGCGCTAGAATGAATTGGGTAAATGAGTAATAACTAAGCGTATATTTTACAAAAATTAAAAAAAAAAGAGAGTAAAAAATCATAACAGTTGCTAATACGTATTTTAATTTAATTGAAATTACATACTATTATCAACGACTATATTTCAATTGAATAAATAAATGTACAATCAGATTTATGTGCCGATTCTGGTCTCCACCTGGGCAGGACCGCAGGACACGTATCGCACGGTGGGATCCACAATTTTACCGTTCAGATTTATTCTCAGCCGAACCAAACTCAATCCCGTACCTATTTAAACTGTAGTGGTGCCTTTAAAATTCGTGACAGATTTAAAAGAATGGTGCAAATGCACTAACTCTACATAACAGAATCCGCTGAGTGCATATCCTCTAAGATATCTCAACTTTTGCGTGACCGACGTGTCCGGTGCCTATTCGGGGATAGCATAGGGGGCCAGTATTATTTGTGCTTTGAGATTCGTGCAGAACTATTTGAATGGTTGTGATTTTCCAGAAAAACACGCAAAAATTGAGATATCTCAGACGATGTGAATTCGAATCCGCTTGGGTGTGGCTCGATAGGCTGTAGCTCCCTGACAGCTCACAGGAAGATCCCATAAAACAAAAAAGCAAAAAACTGTCGAACTCTCACCCTCGTATTGTACTTGCGCCTAAAATTGACAAGATCCCACATTTCTTCGGTTCTTCCTGCTTGCTCACTCTCACTCCGCCGTCCCCATGCCCCTGCCACCACTGCTCCGGTGGAGGGATCTCTTTACCAGTACATTTCACTGAGCTGAGATCGAACTATGAATCTCTAATTTCCAAATCCAAACCCCACTTCCACCTTCAAAGTTCAAACAAAGCAAAATGTCAATTCTGCTCGGCCACCTTCCGAAGCCAAACATCCGCACACTCTCCCTTCTACTTGCCACCTTCTCCCTCTCCTTCATCTCCTACCTCCTCGGCATCTACACCTCCTCTCCATTTTCCCTCTCTCTCATCCCTCCCCCCTCCTCCTCTCCCCTCCATTGCCACCTCTCCACTCTCCCATCCTCACCTCCTCTTCATTTCCTCCCTCGCCACACCCTTCCCCTCCCCTCTTCCTCCCTCTCCCCTCCCCTTCCTCCTCTTTCCTTTTGCCCTTCCAATTTCACCGATCACTGCCCCTGCCAGGACCCGACCCGAGAACGCCTGTACCCGACACGTGACCTTGAGCATCGGGAGCGCCATTGCCCTGTAGCTCCCACTGACCATTACACATGTCGCATCCCACGGCCGCCTGGATACCGGGCCCCATTACGCTGGCCTCTGAGCCGGGATAGAGCTTGGTTTAAGAATATACCATCTAAGAGGCTGAGCGAGGTGAAGAAGAATCAGAATTGGGTCAGGGTTGAAGGGGATTGGTTGGTTTTCCCAGGAGGTGGGACCTCCTTCGCCAATGGGGTGAAGCGGTATGTTGATCAGATATCCAAGATCATACCATTAAAAAATGGAGAGATCAGAACTGCTTTAGATATTGGCTGTGGGGTGAGGCTCCTTTTCCTATTAAAATTGCCATCCTAGTACTTTTCTTTTTATGTTATTAGAATAAGAGATTCAACTTGAGTTTATATGTTCAAACCTCAAGTGGCAAATTGAACTTGATAAAGACATTTTAGATCTGAGAAATTATATTTACCGCTGAGCTACCCATGGGTAAAACCGGCATATATACTTTCTGATATAAATACAGTTCCAATTACATACCATTGTTTAAAACTTGTTCAGAGAGTTTGAAAAACCTATCAGCCATGGTTCATCTGACCCCCAATATTTTTCTACAGCATATGCTTAGAGCAACATAACTATGATTTTTTTCTTTAATTTCTCATCTGCTCGGGGGTTAATTTGACAATGAAATAAGGTCTTTGCACTTACCAAGAAGAACAACAAAATAAAGAACATTCCCAAAAGCACCTTGAAACTAATGTCATGTCCAAAGTGCAATGTAAAATTGCATAAACAAACCTTTACATGATCAAAAGTTTGTACAGATCCGACAATTACACATAAAGTAGATAAGTAATAGTATCATAATATCGCCCTTTTGATCAGGTAGCGAGCTTTGGCGGTCATCTACTGGATCAAAAAATTCTGACAATGTCTATTGCCCCAAGGGACATACATGAGGCTCAAGTTCAATTTGCACTGGAGCGTGGAATCCCGGCCATGCTAGGAGTGTTGAGCATTCATAGACTTCCTTTTCCTTCCAGGTCTTTTGATATGGTTCACTGTGCGCGCTGCCTTGTCCCATGGACTGCTCATGGTAAAATATTATGTGGAACTTTTCTATTTGGAAAAAGAAAGGAAAACAACAAGAGTGACTGAGTGAGGCTATGGTAATATGCATATTGCGGAATTGACCCGTGCTATGGATTCATATCGTTGATCCGAACCATTAAACATGATCTCGATATGACGATGTACTTGGATATCAAATTTTATATTTTTTTCAAATTTATATGATCTCCGTATCTTTATTTTTTTTAGACTGGTAGAAAATCACTGTTTTTGGATGGTCTAGAATTTTTACCTATCTAAAAAATAGTAAAAAGTTTCTGAAAAATGTAAAATTTGGTCTCCAAGTACATTTTCATATGAAGATCATATTTAACTGTTCGGATCGACTATTTGAACTTTGAAAATTGCGATACAGATCCATAGCACGGGTCGATCCGTGATATGCATATTACCAAGCCTCACTCAAACAGCAAATCATTCTTTACATTTGCAATTAACATCCGAGGTTTAATTAAGTGACGAATGGGTGAATTGTTCTAGATATTTTTTTTTCTTTTGACTTAACCAAATTCCTGCACTACCAATTTTAGAAAGCTTGGGGGATCACAACACATTTTAAGTTACACTGATTTTGCTTAAATTTGGTCTTGACAAAAAAAAAGGATTCATCAAAGGTAGGGTAAAAGACCCTCTATTGTTTATTTAAGAAGGGTGTCGCTACCGAGATGATAATACCAATAATAGATTAGGGTAGTTTGTAGATATGCTACTGTCATTACATTTACGTGTAATCTTCCATTTTTGCTATTAGTTGAAGCTAGTGCTGAACTATTTATTAATGTAAGGAAAAGAATGGTAGGTGAAAACTGCCAACTTTAAATGTATTACATGCTCACGGTGGTACGAAATATCGAGAAATATTGGGCATTCCTTTTTAAAAGTTTGGAAAAGTGATGGGCCATGCATCCCCTGTAGGAGATGCAAGTTCTCTCAATGCAAGCCACTGGGGTTACTAAATAATGGTTGGTGAAAACTGCCAGCTTATAATACATTACATGCTTATGGTCGTACCAAAATATCAACAAATATTGGGCATATTTTGTAAAATTTAAAAAAGTGATATGCCATGCATCCTATGTAGGAGATGAAAATTTGAATTCCAGTGCAACCCACTGGAGGTGGTCCGTCTCATCTCATGTGAAAAAAAGTGAAGTTATGTTCTCTTTGGAATATGGTAAAATATCATGGTTATACTTCAGAAGCTGTTTTAGGTAGTAGCACAGCCATACCTTCACAATCAAACCTGTTACAGGAACAGAGTATGCATTAGAAAAACCTGAAAAACTTGAAATCATCAAACAGGGAAGCAAATATTTCAGTTTACTTATTTTGCATATTATTCTCTGCTCATGCCAGATGGCCTTTACCTGTTGGAAATCGATCGGGTGCTCCGTCCAGGTGGCTACTGGGTTCTGTCTGGACCACCAATCAGTTGGAGAAGTCTATACAAGGGGTGGGGTCGCACGAAAAAAGATCTGGAAGGGGAGCAGATGGCCATAGAAGATCTGGCAAGGCGGCTTTGTTGGAAAAAGTTTGCTGAAAAGGGCACAATTGCTGTTTGGAGAAAACCTACCAATCACATCCACTGTACTAAGAAGGCTAAGATGGTCAATTCACATCCTTTTTGTGTCGACTCTGACCCTGATGATGCTTGGTGACTTTCTTGTTTTCTTATGCTTTTTTTTTTTAGAATTTTACAAAAAAGACCTTTCCCCGGCATCCAAAATATTCTCTGTTAATTAAGGAGGCGACATACTGGTTTATAATCTCAATGGAAGTCAATAATCCAAGTTATGAACATTTGTAAAGTTTCTATAACGTTTGCTAATTGACATAATTCCAAAAATTAATATGGGGCAGTGAACTTAAGTGCCAGTAAGAAATTTCAAAAATAGTGTAGTGAGGCATGGTACTATACAGCCAGTATCAACTGACTCATACTAGCTTCCAGTTGTTATTCTATTTGATATTAGTTCTCTTGGTTTTAGTTTTCTGCTGTAGCCTATATAAGTAAGTTTAGGCAGGGAGCAAACTTGCTATATTTTCATGGACTGAAACAACTTTGTACTGTACTTGGTGGATGTATGGCATATATTATCTACATCTACCTACTGTCATATACCAGTATTTTTTTGCATTTGTTTGCACTTCCAATTCTCAATAATTTTTGTATCAAACAGGTATGAAAATATGGAGCTATGCATAACACCTCTCCCAAAAGCTCGCCTTATTGATGATGTGGCAGGTGGTCCCACTGAAAAGTGGCCAAAGAGATTAAACACCCTACCACCAAGGATAGAAAGTGGCACAATAAAGGGAATAACATCTAAAACGTTCAAAAATGATGGTTTAATTTGGGGTAAAAGGGTCTCGAATTATGTCTCGCACTATATTAAAGGGATGTCTGAAGGGCAGTATAGGAATGTCCTTGATATGAATGCGGGTCTTGGGGGCTTTGCTGCTGCCTTGGCAAAGTATCCTGTTTGGGTTATGAATGTGGTCCCTTCTGAAGGGGTGAATAACACTCTGGGTGTTATCTATGAGCGTGGGCTTATTGGAACCTTCATGAACTGGTATATATTATTTCTTTTATACCTTCACTTAGCCTTTGTTATAACATACCAGTATTACATTTATATAGATAATATATTCATATAGAATAATAGAAGTTTTGAAGAGTAAATTTGCTAAAAAATATGTATTAATTATTATTATATTTTCTTATAAATAACTTTCCAGGTGTGAGGCATTCTCTACGTATCCGCGCACATACGATTTCATACATGCTTACGGAGTTTTCAGCTTGTACATGGACAAGTAAGTGCCTTCTTCAATTTTAAATTTTTTCTATTTAATATTTAATTCATTTTCAGTGTTCCCTTATTTTCAAATGATAGAAATATTTGACCCTGTTATTTATTTTTTATACCTTATTTATTGGTCAAAGCATAATGAGAGGGGGAAAAAACTCATTGGAAATCTGGCTGCTACACTCAATTTGATTGCAGTACCTGAAAGGCATTTTTTAGTACAATAACAATTAAAGAAACTTGCCATAGAAGGCAAGTTATGTATAATTTTCATCACTGGCATGTGCAGGTGCAATGTATTAGATATACTACTTGAAATCGATCGGATACTACGACCAGAAGGAGCCTTAATAATTCGTGACAATGTAGATGTTGTTACACGAGTAAAAAAGGTCTCTGAGCGATTAAGCTGGAAGGGTAGGATCGTAAATACTGAAAATGGGCCTTTTGATCCTGAGAAGCTGCTCATCATTGACAATTCCATTTACTAAATATTGATTATTGCATGGTTGGTTGAACTGAGAGAGGATTGAGGAGGTAAATAGTGAGGTGGAGCAAATTTGTTAAATGAAAAGTATCCTGTACAACCTTGCAAAAAAGGGGATGTTATCCTCCATGCCCTTTTTATTAAAATGGTAAGAAGTATCTTATTATTTGCCTTTTCTCTGCAAGAGGAAAGTCCAAAAGAGAAGTAGTTTGGGATTCCCTTAAAACAAAAAATAAGGGTAGGTTATAGAGGATATTTTTGATACTTTTAAGACAGCTAGAATAGCCCTGTTTGTGACATTGGTTCTATGAGAGGAAACGGTGTAGTTTATCATCTGTATGACTATAGTATTGAATTAGCATTACTTAAGGAATGTAATAATACTGTACACTTTATTTATTTATTTTGATGGAATTAAATTGGTTCGTACTACTGCATGAAAGCAAAAATAAAGTACTGTCTACGTATAATCATCATACTAAATATTTCCTACAGATTAAATTTCGAGGTGTGGTATCATAAATTGAGAAAAGGCTTGTTTTAATTCTGTATTAATTTCAATCATTTCCATAACAGATGGTATGGGCCATAAAAAGCTTTCAATATTATGTTGGTTGCTTTTAAAAGTATTTCCAAGTTTTACGGTACATTTATTTTAGTATATATCTAATAATTAAAATTTTAATTTGTTTTCATCATATCAACTATTACGAGACGGATTATTTAATCTGCATTGAATTTAGAAATTAATGAGAGATCAAAGATTCTAAACTAATTAATGAGATTGCGATATAAATTTTTCTTATATAAAAAGATATCAATTTGATATTGCACCTAAAAATATTTTTTCCACTCTTTATGAACCAACAAATATTATTCAGAATGTACGCTAAGTCGATATGTTATTTAGATCACAACTAATGGTTGAAATCAACGGCTCTAAAACCATATAATATACTCAAAGCAAGCAAAAATATTAATCAAGTTATTTTTATTATCTTCTTTAGCTTTTATTTTCCCCTTCTGAAGACGACCACCTTCCTCCTCTTGGAAATTTAATTAATAAATTAAAATAATGTTTTGAGATCTTTTTTCTTTTCGGAAAAAGAAAGAGATTTGTGAAATTAATAGGAATAATGAACCATTATGATATTAGCAATAGTGCTTTACAATATTAATTGCAAGAATGTAGAGTAATTAATAGTAATTGGTACCCTACTTTAAAAAAAATAGTAATTGGTATCCACAATTTTTTTTTTTCAAATCAGTCAAATTGAAATAACATGATATAAACATTCTATGATTAATTTTAAAATTTTTAAAAATAATTGATGTAATAAATAAATTCAATCTTTTAATTATGCTCTTATAATGAAACAGTCAATTGGCCGTTACTTGCTCATTATTTTGTGAGATAATTGTTAGTTGCGTTGCTTGCAATTTTTTTTTTTAAGTAAAAGTTGATGATCAAGCCACTTAACTATTTAAGATTCCAAAAATAATTCTCATATTCAGATTTCTAATTTGCAACCTCTCACACAGAAGACATTACCTTTACCACTAAATTAAAAACTAGTTCTCATTGCAATGGTCCATGTGATTATATATATATATATATATATATATATAGAGTACGGCTAACGCGCTTCCTCTAGCATTTCGGCCGAGGTGCTTCCGGGGGCATATCTTGCAATTTGATGTTCAAACAACAAATTCAAACCGTTAGATGTTCAATCTATATTAAAATCTACTTGGAGACCAAATTTTATATTTTTTGGAATTTTTTTACTATTTTTTAAGCTGGTTTGAAAATCGCTGTTTTTATTAAATTTCTGAAGCATTGAAAACAGCGGTTTTCAAAGTGGCTTAATAAATAGTAAAAAAATTCCAAAAAATGTAAAATTTGGTCTCCAAGTAGATTTTAATATAGATTGAACATCTAACGGTTTGAATTTGTTATTTGAACATCAAATTGCAAGATATGTCCCCGGAAGCACCTCGGCCGAAATGCTAGAGGAAGCGCGTTAGCCGTACTCTATATATATATATATATATAGAGAGAGAGAATGGCTAAGCTCAAAATGTTTGTTCCTGGGCTCAGGAACAAACGAGTCGGTTCTCCAATTTCCAAATTTCAAACAACAAATCCAAACCGTTAGATGTTCAATCTATATTAAAATGTGCTTGGAGACCAAATTTTACATTTTTTGGAATTTTTTTACTATTTATTAAGCTGGTTTGAAAATCGCTGTTTTCTAATGACGCATAATTTTAATAAAAACAGCGATTTTCAAATCAGCTTAATAAATAGTAAAAAAATTCCAAAAAATGTAAAATTTGGTCTCCAAGCACATTTTAATATAGATTGAACATCTACCGGTTTGGATTTGTTGTTTGAACTTCAGAAATAGGAGAACCGACTTGTTTGTTCCTGAGCCCAGGAACAAACGTTTTGAGCTTAGCCATTCTCTATATATATATATATATAGTAGAACTAGGGTGTTCCTAAGCTCACCAAGTCTCTCGTGAACTCAACTCTAAAACCTATCGAATTGACTTCAAACGATATTTTCAAACCGTTAGATGTTCAATCTATATTAAAATGTGCTTGGAGACCAAATTTTACATTTTTTGGAATTTTTTTACTATTTATTAAGCCGGTTTGAAAACTGCTGTTTTTATTAAAATTCTGCACCATTGGTAGGTTTTCAAACCGCCTTAATAAATAGTAAAAAAATTCAAAAAAATGTAAAATTTGGTCTCCAAGCACATTTTAATATAGATTGAACATCTAACGGTTTGAAAATATCGTTTGAAGTCAATTCAATAGGTTTTAGAGTCGAGCTCACGAAGGGCTTGGTGAGCTTAGGAACACCCTAGTTCTACTCTATATATATATATATATATATATATATATATAGAGAATGGCTAATATCAAAACGTTTGTTCCTGGGCTCAGGAACAAACGGTTCCGTTCTCCAATTTCCGAAGTTCAAACAACAAATCCAAACCGTTAGATGTTCAATCTATATTAAAATGTGCTTGGAGACCAAATTTTACATTTTTTGGAATTTTTTTACTATTTATTAAGCTAGTTTGAAAACCGCTGTTTTTATGAAATTTCTGCAGCATTGAAAAACAGCGGTTTTCAAACTAGCTTAATAAATAGTAAAAAAATTCCAAAAAATGTAAAATTTGGTCTCCAAGCACATTTTAATATAGATTGAACATCTAACGGTTTGGATTTGTTGTTTGAACTTCAGAAATTGGAGAACGGAATCGTTTGTTCCTGAGCCCAGGAACAAACGTTTTGATATTAGCCATTCTCTATATATATATATCCATCTAAGGCAACATAAGATGTCTCATATACAAAATTATACACAATAAAAATGAAAATAAAAAAGGGCATATAAACAAAATCGTTACACAATTTTCATTTGAATTTCATTTGAGTTATTATTGAAATTAAATCGTAATCATTTCTTAAGTTAATTGCATCACTGGTAATCTTGACAACCACCGTCAAAATTTCAAGAAAAAAGGAAAAAAAAAACAATTTCTCATCCCTAATTTTATTATTTAATATTTTATAAATGTTTTCTAACACCGCCTTGGCCGAAACAAACCATCTGTGTTTTTGCTTTCCAACCCTTATTTCACTGACCTAACCAACATCATAACTTCATACGACACGACCTTTCCTGCCAATTTTTTTTTATTAATAGGAAATAAAAAAATTAGAAAAACAGGATTAAAATTTGAAAATCTTGTTTGGTAGGCAAGACGCCATATTTTACGGCGTCCACTATGCATCTATGCTAGTAACGGGTCAATTGCTTGCATTAGTATTCTTCTAGACAAAAAATATATAATATAAGAGGAGGGTTCAAATGCCTTCATTTTTTGTGCCTCCATTTTTAAAAACTTTAATAACTCAAAATTTAAAACTTAAAAGTCAAAATAAAACCGTTGGATATGATCTACATCATTTTATCTATGCACATATAAAAAATTATGACATTTTAATTTTGTTTTGGTTGTCACCAAGAGCTTGTAAAAAACGTACTAATGTGGATAATTTCTAGACGTTGATTTTTCAACTTATTGATTCACATAAAAACAAAATTAAAATATGATAATTTTTTATGAGCACATAGAGAAAATAACATAGATCATATCTAAGGGTTTTATTTTAATTTTTAAGTTTTATATTTTGAGTTATTAAAGTTTTTAAAAATGGAGGCAGTGTGGAGGCACAAAAAATGAAGGCATTTGAACCCTCCTCATAATATAATATAATATTTCACAGGTATCATAATTGCTAAACCCAATACCAGAGGAATAAATATCGTACAAAGAATAAATTTCATCAGTACCAAATGTTACTGATGACCTAAGACTCACGAGTTACACATAATTAAGATGCCATAGATGAACTGATGTATTGTAGAGCTGCTCCTAATTAAGAATTCAAACCTTGTGAATCCAAACTCCGGTTCATGTTATCAAGATAAAGCTGAAATTTTGAAAATTTTGTATTTTGTTAGCAGCCTTAATGAAATTGTCTTTCCTGCACTAATTTATTTAAAATACCTGAAGTATATATACCAACAGCAGCAAATTTGTACGATTTAGTCTTTGCATCCGCTGGATTCATATCCAACCCCTCCCAAAGGGCTTCCGCACACTAAGACAACATAACAAAACAAGAATAAAACAATCAAGGCTTGATGCTCAATAAAACTGAATAATTTTAATGAAAATCTTATACCCTTGAAGTTAAGTTTTCATCCCAGTATATATGTATAGCTAACACCATCAAGCATGCTGGTTTTGCGAAGTTCTTCAATGAAGAGCTTAACTTCCACAGCCTGTTGTACAGCAAAAACAAATGTTACTGATGACCTAAGAATCAAGAGTTACACATAATTAAGATGCCATAGATGAACTGATGTATTGTAGAGCTGCTCCTAAGAATTCAAACCTTGTGAATCCAAATAAAAATAAGTTAAATCTTTTTACTAAATATTATTCGGGATCCTTCTTACTTCAATTTTTACTCGCCAAACTAAAAATAATTATGAAAATCTATAGCAACGCATCCGGAACAGAACAAGCCCGGTCATTAAAAATTAGAATAATTATTTCAGTACCCACGCTACAGTATGCGCACTGTACGTGCTACAGTACCGCACTGTTATTTTAGGAAAATTCATATATCACGTGTAGTTCATTGTATAGGTATAAATACTTGTCATGTTTGAGCTATATACTTCACAGTGTTACTATTAAAATTTGTAAAACAAATTATAGTTTTGGAACAGTTGCGGTCCCCACATGCCGTTTGAGTGGTCTCCTAATGCGGGTACAACACGAGAATTTTTCAAGAAAAAGTGTGGGTACAGTTATTTTAGAAAAATTCATATATCATATGTAGTTCATTATATAGATATAAATACTTGTCATGTTTGAGCTATATACTTCACAGTGTTACTATTAAAATTTGTAAAACAAAATTACAGTTTTAGAATAGTTGCGGTTCCCACAAGCAGTTATGGCAGTTTAGGTGTGGGTACAGTGCAGGTACTATAGCGCGGGTATTCATATCAGCTTCTTAAAAATTAAATTTTGCGGCTGAAAACTTTCTTGTTTTTGGTAACTTGCACTGTTCAATTGTTTTTCTTTATTTAATGGTAATTAATGAGTCTGTGGGGGCTGTTCTGAATAGGAAAGCCGACCAATCTAAATTCAACTATTCTAATGTGTACCAATTTAATCATTTTGACCAATTTATTTAGGCCAAATTTTTAGTGTATACATTGTCAAATTTTAAAATAGTTAAATATTTTTTTAAACATCATCATATTCAATATCACTATAAAAATTTAGCATTCTTTTTGGTATTATTTTCTTCTATTCATTAAACATGTTATTTAGCCTTCTAAGTTTCGAACCCGTTTATATAAAAGCTTTTATAAGGGATAAAACATAACTAATATACAGTGGAGTCAATCAAGTTAAGATATTATACATGTTCATTAAAAATTAAAAATTAAAGTTGACACTCTTTGCTTGTATAATTTTATTTACTAAAATTAAACAAATAAACATAAAAGATTTTACTAAATATTAGTCGGAATCCTTCTTACTTTAATTATCAAGATCTAAAAATTATACTCAACAGATCCTTCTTATTTTATTCGGGATTCTTCTTATTTTAATTTACTAACATTATACATTCTTTTAAGGGATTCCTAATTTATACGTACCAAACTAAAAATAATTATGAAAATCTAAAGCAAAATATCCGGATCAGAACAAAAGAACCGGACCGGACTGCCGGTTTAGTTCTTTAAATGAAGCACTTATGCAGTTGAGCTGACCAAAATCCGATTTTTTATCGGTTTTATTAAAAAGACGGAAGCGTTTAGAAAAAAGAAAAACCGGTTTAAAACATATTTTGTTCTTCTTTCTCCTCCTCCGATCTCTCAACTAATACTAGTCTGACTAGTGCTTTTCGAACTACTTCCTGTGGACATGTTTGAAGGTTCGTGCTCCTCTCAACGGAGCAATTCTTCTCTCGCACTAGATAAGATCTTGATTTTGTGCTCAGGTTATAACTGCTAATTAGTGGGTTTTAAACCGTACCTCAAAGAGAAAATGTTCCAGTAAGCTGGTACACTGAAAACTAACTAACACGAATGAAAAAGACAAAAAGGAGAAGAGCCTAAGCACGAATAGAAGAGACTAGATGAGGAGACCCTGCTCGTTTTTGGGTCCGAATCCTCTAAAATAACCCAATTTTTGGGTTTTGGATCGGGACCATTCGATTCGAATCCGTTGCTCAGGATTATCTCGGGATTCGAAACCGTCGCTTGGGATGTGTGTGCTCTATTTCGGAATGGATTGTCTCGAATTCGAATCGGACGGTCCCGATCTAAAACCCAAAAATTGAGTTACTTCACTGATCTGAATTCCTCATTTTTAGGGAGAACCCATCTTCTGTTTTCGATCCATTTAGTTTCACACTAGATCTTTTATGGTTGGTTATCGTGTAAACTTTTATATATTTTTTTTCCAAATTATTAAGATTTTTTAAAGGGTTCAATTAAAAAGCATACGGGCCTTCTCTCCAACAGCAAAACAGAAAATTGATGCAATCTCCACAAATCACAGGCTCAAGTTTCAAATTAAAGCACAAAGAACATAGGTTAATATATCTATTTTCACCATAAATCTATAAAATATGTATATAATCTGAAATATAACAAGCATATAACTATTTAAAAAATCAGCGGTCGAACCGATTGACCCGCCGGTCCGACCAGTAAACCGTTGATCCAAAGTTTTACCGAGTCGACGTCCGGTCCGGTTCTGATAACATTGATACAAATTAAATTTTGCGGCAAATTTTTTTCTTGTTTTAGTAACTTCCACTATTCAATTATTCGCCTTTATTTAATGGGAAAATTGTGAAAATGCCACTCCAAAACCTTCAAATTGTGAAAATGCCATCCCGAACTTTAAAATTGTAAAAATACCACTCTAAACTTCATTAATTTGTAAATTTGCCACTCCAAATAATTAATGACTAAAATACCCTTCCTTCTCCAAATATCCTCATTCAACAGAGAAGTAAAATTAAATCTGTTATTTTTGACAAATCTCACTTTATTATACCATAACAGTTAAATTATTCCACACAATCAACACCAAAGCAACAGTAATCAGTACAGTGAGTCAGATCCAAACCCGTTAAGGCATCTAGCCAGAAAAAGGAAACGGGGGCAACAAAGTAGCACCAGGAAACAAAAGAAAAAGGGTAACCAATCCATACAAGGCCGGTACAAGTAAGGTACTAGAACACAGAGCAAGTCAAACAGAAAAAGGGGTTGATACTAGTATCGTACCAGTCCAGCAAAATAGAAGGCAGAAGAAGAAGAGGAGGCAGGAGAAGAAGAAGGGAGGACATTTTAGTCATTAATTATTTGGAGCGGCAAATTTACAAATTAATGAAGTTTAGAGTGGCATTTTTACAATTTTAAAGTTCGGGATGATATTTTCACAATTTGAAGGTTTTGGAGTGGCATTTTCACAATTTTCCGTTATTTAATTGCAATGAATGAGTCTGTGGGGCTTGTTCTGAATAGGAAAGCCAACCAATTCAAATATCAACTATATATTCTAATATATACTAATTTAATAATTTTGACCATTTTATTTATTTTTCTTGTCTCCTCAACCGACCCGAATTTAATAATAATGACTTCTATTTTATTGTTTGGCCTGATTGGCCAGTTGTTACGCAGAGCCTGAATAAATTGTTTGAAGCTTTAATTTCTGATTATTTTTAATCATTGTATGTGTCTTATTAATACCGTCAGCGCACGTGCATGGGGTCGACACAACCAAACCTCTCATGTCGAAATTTGACCATTTTGCGGATTCGCCCTTGAATGATATAAATTCTTACTTTCAATCGCCATGACGAGAATTTTTTTATTTTTTTAAAACAAGAATTCTAAAATCAAGTGAAACATGATACTGGAACTTCAAAATATTAATGACACATGGTACTTTTAGAAAATAATAATATAAAAATATTATTATAAAATTTATGGGTCCATTTTAATAGTGTTTATTGCAATGTCTTAGTTTCAAAATGCTAGCTTTAGTTTGTAAAATGTAAACTTCCTACAAGAAGAATTGTGAATTATATATGCAATTTTCATGAGTTAGTCAAATAAGTAAGTCTAATATGTAGATATTCAAAAATAAAAATAGATATATTGACAACTATTTTTTTCTTGTCGACCTGATAATCGAGATCAAATTGTGAGAGTTTCAAAGCAAGCTTACATATTTTTTCATAATAGTTAAGAATAATAATTTATCAACTTTGATTGCGCATGAATACCTAATAATCATTTGACCACTGATCAAATACCAATAAAAATAGCTTATTAATTTTTTTAAATGCTTGATGTCTAGTAAATCAGCATTAAAAATTGCAATACTCTTAGTACATATAAAATTTAGAAATATTATATAAACGTTTGATGAATAGTCAATCGGAATAAGTCTCTCATCAATATGGTTTGTTGTTTAATTTTGAAAGATTGGAAGGTAAATTCGTGAAATTGTCCATAGTTTTGAAGACTGTAGAGCTGGATAGGGTCCAAAACCAGCTCGGTTCGCCTCTAATCATTTTGTTAGGTACTGCGACCAGCTCGAAATTCCCCCGGTTCAAATCAAACGGTCCATACCGAATCAAGTTCAGACCTCTGAAGTACCAAAATTTTGAGTTTATATCCGGACCGTCCAATTAGAATTCGGGCCAATCCAGACCGATACGGAATGCACGGGGAATCTTTAATATTCGCTCCAGAGCAGATCGGACAGTCTGGATCCAAAATCAAAATTTGAGTTACTTTAGGGAATCCGAATTCTACCTAATCAAGTGGTTCACAGTTTTATTTTTTTCATTCGGATTATCGGATTGAACGGAGTAACATAGCAACACAAACCTCCAGTTTTGCTAAAATGGAGAGGAAGTGAACAAGGACCTTTACGAGAGGAGAGCCGAAAGTGAGAGAGGAAAAGAGTGTGCGAGAAATTATCCTACTCGAGGAAACAGAAAGCAAAAGCCACCTTCACCGCCTCTTTCCATTTCCCCGACCTTTCTCCTCTTCTCACATCTGCTACTTTGTAATACCTAAATCACTAAATCAGTACCTAATACCAGACTAATTTTTCGAGGTATGGATTGGAGCTGTTTTATCGACCTTGCTCTTTGTGCTGCTTCCTTGTTTTTTCCCCAAATTTCTCGTGTTGTATATTCATAGAAGATTAGATTTTTTTTTTGTTGTTGTTGTGACATCCGATGGTTACTATTTCGTTCGAGATGCTCGAACTAATTTTCTTTTTGCTTCAGTTACCAGATCTTGTTGGCTGTAGTTTTTCTTGGATACCATCAGGTTTTCTATGTTGCTTGAGGATATACTCTAATAATTCCAGTGATTTGCAACTGAGATACGCAAATTGGTATTTGTTTGGATCTTTGCCTTCCAAAGACCAGCTTTTCAATATGCTTCAAGTCCATCGTTGTTATTCTTTTGCATTCTTCGATTAGAGTAGCGCCTTAGCGGCGAAGTAGCAAGAAATATGGAACTTAACCTCTAGGTGTTTTTACTTGGAGGTGAGAACTTTTTTGCATATGCAATTGCTAATCTATTTTATAATTTATTTTGAAAGGTGCATGCGAAACTAGGAAGTAGAAGAAGGTAGAATGGGTTGCTGGTGTTGTTGTTATCATTCTCCTGTTGACGAGTCATATGATGTACGCGACCATCAGAACTTGAAAAATCATAACAAGAATACAGATTGTATGTTTCTTTTGTGCTTCTTTTTGGTTTATTGTTCTAAAATTTTATGTTCTATTTTCTTTTTTTGCCCAATTAAGCTGTGATTGTTTCTAAAACCTCACTTAGCTCATGGTTAGAGCCAATACCAGCATTCCCAGAGGTACAGTATTTCCTTTGATTGGTTACAAAAACTACTAGGGTTTACAGCTTTAAGGATAATTTCATACCCTCCCCCTCCTCATTTTGTGGGATAAACCATGAGAAAGGAGGGAATGTTGGTGCATCTTTCTAAAGTAAGTGGAGAGGATTGTATAGCGTAACATATTCTGTTTTTGAATTATATGGTATTTCTTTTCATGGTCTACAAGGTTCACTTGATATTTTGACATTTCCGGAGATAAATATGACATTGTAACTTGATCATTATGCAAGAATCTCAAGGAGTCACCTAAAAATCCTCAACTCTTGCTTATTTCTTGTTTTATTTGCTTAATTGTGTGTTGCCATAGAAAGCCAGGAATACTCTTTACCCTACTTCTTGTTAAATCTTTCTCTATGCAAAACAGTGCAAAAGGGGTCAACACGGCTTTCGGGTGGGGCTAAGTTGGAGGCTCAAAATGTACCTCCTCAGATTGAAGTCTCCTCTTTATCCCTTGAGGAACTGAAGGAAAAGACAGACAATTTTGGGTCTAAAGCATTAATTGGCGAAGGCTCTTATGGTAGGGTTTACCTCGCAGTCTTAAATAATGGCAAGCAAGCAGCTGTAAAAAAGCTCGATGTTTCAGCCGAGCCGGAACCCAACTCCGAGTTTCTAAATCAGGTAGATTCATGCTTAGAATATTTTGAAGGTGTTTAATTAAAGTTCTTTTTTTCTTTATGTATACATAGATGCCAGTTGGCAGTTGCTGAAGGGGACTTCAGATTTGTTCCTCAAAAACTTCCTGAGCCAAAAGTTCGAATAATTGAATTTTGTTTGGTTGAATTCTGAATTTTTTTTGCATTATTTGTGCATACATTGAGTTTATCAAAGTTTCCTATTCGCAAAGAAGCTTTATAAATATATGCCTACATTTCATTAGCTGGAAATTATTCCTAATACATTCAGTCTACTTAGCTTCGATAATACATTAAAAAAAGGTTCTGGTTAGTTTCTACTGAAAATGTTCTGAAAGTTGTCTGGATTTGTAATTGCTTGCTAAAAGCGCACAAGAATAGCATACCATTGAACCTATTACTTAAATAGTACCATTGTTGACAATCATAGTGCTGTATACTGTTATCACACAAACAGTACTCCTTCGTGCCTGACTGGTACAGCAAGCTATTACTGGCAATACATTATTGTTATTTCTTGCCGAGTAGTATTGGAATTCCATAGTTAAACTGTAGTTATGACATTTTGTGACCTGTGTCTAATTTATGCTATTCTTTATCGAAATGTGCACATCCTAGTTCCCTATTCGTTCTATGCATTAATTTTCATGTTATTTTACTTGTGCCAGGTGGCAGTGGTGTCGAGGCTGAGGCATGAGAATTTCGTGGAGATGTTGGGTTATTGTGTTGAAGGAGACTTGCGTCTTTTGGCCTATGAATTTGCTACCATGGGATCTCTTCACGATGTTTTGCATGGTATAATACATTTTGGCTGCATTAGCTGTGTTTATAGGGCCTGACTGTTTTTCTTTGCGGACAATGAGCGCTCTAGAGACCAACTAAGCCCCCATAAAATCTGATTACTTCAATTAATTCTCAGTCTTGGCAGAATCCTAGATTTAAATACAAAATTTTCTCAATCAATCTTCAAATCATGACTGGGACTTGTCAACATCAACTATGCAACCAGATACTGGAAAACCCCGATGAACAAAGACTCAAAATATAGGCATGAGCCTGGAGGACAGGAGTTATTTCACCTTGACTAAAACAATTGATCCTCAATTTTTCACTCATCTGTACAAATACACCAAGATGACCACTACCACTGAAGATGAACAAATACAATTAAAGAGAAATAAAAAAAAATCCTGTCCTAGTAATACAGTGAAACAGTATGAAAAATTGAATATTACATCAAAGTGAATTCATGTAATTCTATAATAAAACAGGGAGAAAAGGGGTACAAGGTGCACAACCGGGGCCCGCGCTGGACTGGATGCAGCGTGTCAGAATAGCAGTTGATGCAGCCAAGGGGATGGAGTACCTCCATGAGAAGGTTCAGCCCCCTGTTATCCATCGTGATGTCCGTTCCAGCAATATCCTACTTTTTGAGGACTTCAAGGCAAAAATTGCTGATTTTAACCTCTCCAATCAGGCCCCTGATATGGCTGCACGGCTTCACTCAACTCGTGTCCTTGGCACCTTTGGTTACCATGCACCAGAGTAAATTTATTTTTCTCCTTTTTATGTTATGGATGGTGTATAACAGTTCAGGTCTGAGACTTGAACTTGTGTCTGTTCTTGAATATTTCCTGTTGAGTCCCATACGAGCATAATGTAGCCTCTATCAACTCACTTCTGGTGGTAAGACCGGGTCAATTCACAATTCACAATAGATAGGATGAAATAAACAAAATGAAAAAAAATGAGCTCTGATCCAAAGTGCAAACAAAATAACATGCTTATTGGTTTGCTTTGTTCGGCTACTTTCTGCATGACTATGCACACTGCTCTAACTGGAGGTATGGTTGGATGTAGGTATGCAATGACAGGTCAGCTGACCCAAAAGAGTGACGTGTATAGCTTTGGTGTTGTTCTTCTAGAACTTCTGACGGGAAGAAAGCCGGTGGATCATACCATGCCTAGAGGCCAGCAAAGTCTTGTTACTTGGGTATAAATTTTAGTTTTTTTTCTTTGATTTCGCTGTCTTTTCTCAAAAGGAATTAAAATAAACAGAAATATCATGGCACATAATGCAATACTAGAATTGTCACTGAGAAATTTTGATTTTATTGTTTTGCTTTTGTTTAGGCTACTCCTAGACTAAGCGAAGACAAAGTCAAACAGTGCGTTGACCCAAGATTGAAGGGAGAATATCCACCAAAGGGCGTTGCCAAGGTATCTCTTTCTCTCTCTCACACACACACAACACACACGTACGCGCACACAAATTTTGATTTTTTTGGAATAACAACTTCAAAACTTATTTTGATTCCAGCTGGCAGCAGTTGCCGCTTTGTGTGTGCAATACGAGGCAGAGTTCAGACCAAACATGACCATTGTGGTGAAGGCCTTGTCTCCACTTCTAGTACAGAAACCGGTTACACCAGTGCCAGATGCGGCAACTGAAGCTACTGGAGCTGCTCCCGATAGCAGCAGCTGATGTCCTCTCCAATCATAGTAGGACCATTTTAAGAGAAGTTTGTTTTATTTTCTGGTGTTCCATAGGCTCACTTGGTTTGTAACTCTAGTCTCCTGAGTTAATTTACCTACAATTCCTTTGCTCACCGAGATCATACTATTGTTTCTTCATTCATGAGAAATCATGTTCAATATCAGCGCTTATTTGCTTCATGCGATATCTGTAGATGTTTCTGGCATTTTCAATGTTAATGAATCATGTGTTTGGATTCTGTTATTTAATTGAAGTGGTCCCTTCGTTTCTCTTTATTTATATTATAGTCTATGAACAACAGAAAGAGGGTTAGAGACCTAGAGCTATCGGAGAGTATATTTTAATGGAAGGCGGTCAAACTCTTTTTTCTGGTTAATAAATGTGATAAATTAGGCTCTACTAGTGTACCCTTTTAGTTTATTAAAATTACAAATCTTATGTCTTGACCGATCCTCACCCAATTCTGGGTTTGCTTCCTACCCCATTGTGTATATACTATGTAATATTGGGATTTCTCTAACAGATTATGCACGGCTTTACCTTTAGATCACACGTAGCTATGGTATGTCATGCATACTGGGCACCTAATTTGAACCGGATGGCATGTGCTTAGGAAGCCAAACTCTTACTATCTGTATTATTATGTTTGAATTCTACGGGGTCTGCATGGTAGCTGTACAGTGAAATATCACTGTAACTAAAGAAATTTAAAACTTAAATGTCAAAATAAAATAGTTAGTTATGATCTATATTATTTTCTCTATGCACATGTAAAATATCATCATATTTTCATTATGTTTTGATTAGTATCAAGAGCTTGTAAAAATTGATTTTTTTTTTCAGTTTGTTAATTCATACAAAACTAAAATAAAAAAGTGATATTTTTTTATGTGCATTTAGAGAATAATATAGATCACATTTAACGGTTATATTTTGACATATAAATTTTAGAATTATTGTTATTAGATAATTAAAAAATAGAGGCACCATAAAGATATTTGTATCCTCTAATTTGAAACATTCATATTGAAAATGAATACAAAGTGTATTTGAATATGAAGAAAAGATACTGTGTCGTAATTATTACGTCTGGAATACCATATACGAAAAAGAAAAAAAAAAAAACTATAAGTGGCATGTTGTATCCAAGAAAAATGAAAAATTGAACTATAGCTTAGCTGAAATGCTGGACTTCATCAATCATTCTAGTATTGTTCAATTTGATCTGTTCAAAACGCGTTGGCTAGAAAGATCTTATCCAGTAAATTTGGGAACAAATTAAATAAGTTTCTCTTCTGGAAAAGCCATATCTTTTCCTACATAGAAGATTTTGGAAACATTTACACCTCTTAATATATGTTCTGAGCAAAATTTAATCATCTACAAAGGAATCTTTAATAACTCATCGATCAAGAATACATCTAAACTAAAATACTTTTCTTTAGAAGCATATCATTGCTTGCCCCAACATAACATAAATGACACTTTGCACACATAAAAGAACCGACCTACATATGTCAGCATCTAACTTTTTCTTCTTCATTCACACTTCCTGGTGTTCCCATCCGACTAATCCTTGCACCGTGTCATGTACAATCAGATGTTCAAATGATCTAACTCTGCAACAAAGAAACATCATTTTAAATAATATGAGAACTTAAAAGCAGAAGCACGTATTATAAAACTTCATGATCTTTCAGGCTTGCTTATACAGAGATGCATGCTCTTCATCTGTGTTCATTAAAAAAAATTAAGTATAAAAGGAGAAGAAACTTTACTGTGCATGAAATTAGACAGGGAGTAATGGCTGTTTGTCTTCATGCTCATGTCCAGCCCGACGGGAGACCTGAAAAGATACAAGGGGTAGGCAGAACAATAAAATCTAACCGAAAGGGAGAAATTTTGGTACAGTAAGTATTCTGACTTGTAAAAAAGAAAGACAAAAACTTACCTCATCCATTACACTGGAGGTAGCATTAACCACTGATGCTTCCTTTGTTCTGTGCAACGAAGTTATCCAACATTAATTTCAGAAATACAACTTTGTCACATTGTAAATATCTGAAAGTAAAGAGTACGTGGACTGAAGAAGTGTAAATATTTGACTTGAATAAAACACAGAATTGAACCTGAGATCTTGATATTCCGTCATTTCAGTTTTACTATGTGACTTCTCTTCCTTTACTTGACCAGCAAAGTACTAAAAATTTCTCACATCAATGAAAACGTCCATATACATATGCAATTTATTGACAATATGCAAAACACGGATTAGAATGAGAAATAGTACCTGATGCATGGAAATAAAAACTATGGTTATCCCCAAAACAAAATTAATTGTGAGAGCGTGGCCAAATAATGCAGCTGATGCTATGCCAGTAAATATCGTGGCAAGTGTAGATGAATATTTCTTCAGGATTGTATCTGCACCAGTAGTTATGGTGAAAAAGGATAACAAAAATAGAAATAACATAATGCAAATATTTTTCTCTCTGGTCAAGTATTAATACAAAATAATACAGATCATAGATCACTTTTGTGATTTGTCCCTCTTATCTTGCTCTTGTCGGCTTCTTTTTCTTTTTCATTTACTGTTTAATTGGTTTTGTAGAGGATCTATGAAATTCTATCATCTTTTAAAAAGAAAAGTTATGTAGAGGCCAAATATGATACCAGCATATTTGAAGAAAAATGAAGAAAGAATCCCTTGTGCTGCATTGTTGCACACAAGAAACATTGTTGCCTTAGAGTGACCTTTAAAAATGTCAAAACTTTCTGGACCTGAAAGGGTATTTAAATATGTTAGGAAAAATGTATATTACCTCTATGAATTGTTTAAGAATATGATTTAAACTTGGAAGTCATAGAATCCCATATAGTGCTCGGTTTTTACCTTTAACCATAGCAGTTCCAGATATTGCAAGCAAATTGAAGATAGCACCATAGCCATACAAAAACAAATTCTGCAATTTAAAAAAAAAAAAAATTAAAGATGAAAGTATGACTAATTTCAAGTTGCCCAGTAAAGAATAATAGAAATAGTTACCTGAAGATATATGCTAGTTTCAAATTGGCTTTTCAGTGCGTATTCATTAAATACTGAGGCAAGTGCAGGGACCGTTACCTGGAAATTTTTAAATCTAATTAAAAATAGAATATGCTATACTATTTACTTTGGATAAAATGTGGGCTTCATATACATTTGATCTGTTGAATTTCTATTGTTATTTTCTTCCCCTCAGTATTTTTTGGTTGAGTCTGATTTCTTCTGCTTCTATTTTCCATCACGAGTAAAGGTTTTTGCAAATAACCCAATAGTTTATTTACACATGGTATCTGATATCACATATTTGCAGCTAACATGTGTAAAGACATTTTCAGATACTGACATGTAGCACCCACCTGTTAGACTAAAATAATGACAGGATATGTTTTGCTAAATATTGACAATTCTATCCCTTACTGAGATTAGTTATCTTTGTAATAAGTTCCTATTTAAGTAGTGAACAAAAGAAAGTCAACAGGGTTTAGGTGTTTGACTTTTAAATACTTACGGGCTATATATGAAAAGATTTTGTTCACTTAACAAAGATATGGGAGAAATTTAATCATTCTTTTTTTCTCATACACCTTGATTTTATAATTGAGTGCTATTTTCCATTAGCCAAAATGATATTTGGTGCTAATCGAAAAAGGAGAATTGATGCAGCAACGCAGAATAATTGTAAAATGTGCAAGAAACTCATTGAATATGATTCGTTAGCACATTGATCTTATTAGTGTAACTTTCAAAGGTCCAGCATTTAGTAAGCTTACTAGTTACAGAACCTAATCATTTATGATTGCTATTATATATAGTACTTACAAATATAAGAGTATAAAGGTAGGCTCCACTTGCAACAGGTAGACCCAAAGCAGTTGAACCTTCAGGAATTGATTTCAATTGGTTTACTGTAATTCCTATTAGCAATAATGTAAGCGCCTCCCACTGCCCAAAGATAAAATAACAATTAAAAACATATACTAATTGATCTTTTTTAAATTCATATGCACCCTGCAAAACCTAAAAATATCACATGTACCCTGGTAAAGGAAACATTTCATGAATATTCATGACATTACTGGATCCAATAATTTAGCCCATGTTGATATTACTTTAACTTCCTAATACAGTCCATGCTTTTATAAAGGACCTAAAGAATTTCCATTTTGCAAGCACATATGTGATATTTTCAGCTTTTAAATGGATAGGCATGACCCTCCATCCTTTTTTGAATGCCAACTCTAATGTCCAAAAGATGGAAAATTGTAAGACTTGCCTGAATTACAGAGAAGCGTCGCTTCATGATAATCTTAAGAAGGATTGCAATAACAAATACCTACACAATTTAGAGAAAAATAATGTCAAATATTACAATTATCTTTCATAACATTAAAAGGACTCCAATAACATGCATCCAGCACATGTCTATTCACGACTTGTACCAAACAATTGAAATCAATGGTAAGTCAAGCATTTGTTGACTAAACTATCCCGATGTGATAACTTTTACTCAAACTTATGCTTCACAGCTGATCCCGCAAACTTCAAATTGAACGTAAATATGTTTGGCTTGATTTTACTTTGATCTCATGTTAGGAAAACAAATATGGCTCATTAGTATAGTACAATTGCCAACACTCAACAGACTAACATTTCCATCACTACAAAATTGCATGTACTCAAAATTTAGTTCGAGTGGAAATATAACAACTTCTGTGAGTTATTTGCAAACATGGGGAAATTTTGGCTACATTTTGCAAAATTGGTCCCTATATATAGATATACCTTGACGTTACTGAGCATCTTCACTGTGGCAGGATTAAAATATAACTGCATATAAACCATAAATCAGAGAAAAATAACAAATTACAAAACAAAAGTCTAAGCAGTTATTTTTTTTGGTTGAGTGATACTATATTTTTTTTTATTGATATTGTAGTTGCTACCTGCATTATAAATTTCAAGTAGTTGTTGATAGCATACAAGAGAGCTGGAACAGCAAGGAGGACATTATTCTTAGCTGCCTAAAATAAATGCAAAATTCAAGAACTATCAGCAAACAAACAAAAAGGAGGGAAAAAAAGAAAACAAAAAAATGCTTTTCCTGGGTTAACTAAAATCATACCTGAATAAATGTAGATGTTGTCATAAAAGGTTTCTCTCCAGCCTTTTGGTTTCTAGCCTGAAAGGAGTATACCCAACACACTAAAATAAATATACAAACAAAGACAAAAACTCAGCCTGTACCTTTTTATAAAATTTCTAATTAAGTTCTTAACAAATAAATGTTTTACGTAAGGTATCAAAATTTGTAAGAATAGGGTAAAATTAGTACAAAACTTAACAAATTAGAAACAATTTAGAAAAAAAATGTTATTATATACCTGGAATAGAAGCATGATGATTGCAAAAAGAACTTTTGTAATTTCCGTCAAAAAATTCACACTAACTGGACTAAAATCGAATTTCCCATTAACTTTCGACATGTATACTAAAATAGGCTGAAAATGAGCAAAGAGAATAAATATGTCAGACATCTACATGTCAAATAATAACTCTCTTTAATGAGGTCGAATTTGTCAATTAATTGCAGATGGAACATCACCATTTCTTTTTATACCAAATTCACTTCAGACAGAACTGGTAAACTAAACATTGGACGATTAATAATATGGTTACAACAGAAACAGTATCAGTATGGTAAGTTACCATTTTGGGGGTTTCAAATATGGAAGTTATTTCCAGTAAGCTCCTATTAATAGTCTCCATTGAGGTACTGGTAAAGCCTGAACTTCAGCCAATGCAAGTAGGTACCAAATTTCTAGTAGATCAGTAATTTGCTTTTTGCTCATAAAGCTGTGCTTTTTTCCCCCTATCTTTAGGATCCAAGATCAGAAAAAACTCAAAAGAAATAAGCTTCATAATTTAGAACTAACCTGGAGGCCGACCAAAATACAGTCACCAGATACTAGTAAAATTTTAAGGGCACGCTGTTTTGAAGTAAGACTAGTGTATGCCTTTGAGACCAATTTTGAGTTGCACACACTGCACTCCACCATATCCCCTTTAGACATTTATAATTTATAAATTTCACTGGTTTGGAGAATCAAAACAAGTCTTTTCCAGGAGACCTGAAAATCAAAACAACATCAATTTATTTCTGCAATTGAACCACCAATTAGAACAAGAAGGAAAAAAACAGCGGATGAAGTAATGTGGTTACCACCGAATCAATAAGCAGAACTATACAGTACAATATACAAATGCATTATAAACAGAACTATAATTCATTGAAATTAAAATGATGCGAAGTACCTGAGAACAGAACGACCCGCTCAATATCGCAATTACTGCTCAAAAACAGAAAGGACAAAAGGTTAATGACGAAAATCACCGAAATTGAACCGATAAATAACTGATATTAGAGTAGAACTTAACCTCGATCAGACAAAAAGGGAGCAAATTCAAACTGGTTCAACCCGACGAGTGGCTCGATGTCGGTGGTCAGAGAAGAGAACTCGAGAGGAGAGAAGGAATAGAAGAGGCGAGAAGGAAATATCCAGAAAAAAGTCAAACAAGAGAAAAAAATTGATTGAGCCGTTTGAATTTACTTTTCATTTTTGGAAATGGAAGTTTTCTTTTTTTCTTCTTTTTTTTTCCGTAGTTCATGCATAGTCTTTGTCCTTGAGCTCGTGCTGTCTGCGTCTTTTCTGCGGGATCCGTATCCTCTGCATTAACTCAAAAGGGAATCTTTTGAGTTAATGAATTTTAACCGTCTCATTTTAAACGGAGCCAATCCGGCTCGTGTCTATAACATAGGGGTCCTTTTAATATTAGTGCAGATCTAGTTCACACGAATCTTAAAGTATATTGGATAGTCGAGATTCATTAACTCAAAAGATTCTCTTTTGAGTTAATGCAGAGGATATGAATTCTTTTCTGCGAGCGGATCGCTAGGAATTATGTTGTTTTACCAAAATACCCTCTGGAGTCAACATCAGTGAGCCACGACTCACGAGTACGACACACCAATCCTAGGTTGGTAGGGACGAGTCCGGATCCTCTGCATTACCTCACCGTTTGATTTGAATCTGTACCGTTAGATCAGAATCGGGATCAATTCGGTACAAACCTGTAATGCGCGATGTCCTTTAAGATTCGTACTAATTATAACGAACGGATCGGATTCAATCTCACAGTTTGAAGTGGGTAGGAACTAAGAATAGGATTCATGGTCATGCCATACACGCGCGCCGTGAGATGATTGGATTCTACGATTTTTCACAATGTAAGTTATGAGTTATCCCACTCAAATATTAGGCAAGATAGAATTTTAAGGTACGTTTTAAAGATTCTTGGTGTTTTTTTTTAATTATTATATATATTAATTAAAATTAAATGCAATGGAGTATATACTACTAGGGGAAATTTCATGTACACCCTTCAAAAAGTTTGAAATTTTGTATTTCGCCATCTAAAATTCATAAAATCATTTTTACCTTTCTAAATTTAAAAAACTCACAAATTTATCCTATTTATTACTTTTCTATTACAGCTCATTTTAAATTTATAAAATAACCATACTATTTTTTGTTAAAAAAATATGTATGTCAGTTAGAAATTTTCAATCTTTCAAATTGGCCAATTGTGATTTGTGAGTATAAATGATTAATTTTCTTACTTGTGACGCACACCAAAGTGTGTGTCTAAATAATGTTATATATGTATTACAAGTAGAGAAATAAATTATTTGTCATTGAAAAGCAATCAATTACAAAATTGAACATTATTCTTACACTGTCCACGTGTTTTTATTTTTATGAAGGGTAAAATGAGAACTTTATAAAATTAAAATGAGTTTGATAGAAAAGACTATAAATTATATAAATTAGGTAAATTTGTGAATTTGTGAATTTTTTTAAATTTAGAGGAAGAAATACGAAATTTCAAAAGTTTTGAATTGTTTGAAGGGTATACGTGAAGTTGCTTTATGAATTTAAAGAATAAATTAGTTCTTTTCGCTGATTTTATAATTTTTGTGATAACGTCAATTGCAGCCAATTGTGGTATTTCTGCTATTAGGTCGCTGATTATATTTCATAGCAGTCTCTTAAATAATTTGTTAGTCGTTCATAATTTTGAGCTAAATATATATATGAGGAGGGATCCGATTACATCTTTTTTGGTGATACACTTTGACACTTACCATTTTCAAAGTCCAAATAGTCGATCCAAACCGTTCAACGTGATGGATATATTAAAATGTGCTTGGAGATCAAATTTTACATTTTTTTGAATTTTTTTGCTATTTATTAAGATGGTTACAAAAATTGTTGTTTTCAGACCATTGAAAAACAGCGATTTTGTAACCATCTTAATAAATAGTAAAAAAATTCAAAAAAAATGTAAAATTTGATCTCCAAGTACATTTTAATATGGTGATCATGTTGAACGGTTCGGATCGACTGTTTGGATTTTGAAATCGCAAAATTGACCTATATAAAAAACGGTGTCATGATGTGTCACCAAAAAGGTGTAATTGGATCCCTCCTATATATATATATATATTTAAAGCTTGGTAGAGACTAATTTTCAGCTAAATATCATTAACATATAATTACATAGCAACAGGAAACACTCATGATCAGATAGTGTTGGACAACCAAACTTTTTCCTTACAATCATATCAGTGAACATGGATTTACTATTTAGCCTGTTTTTCTGTAACAAATGGTGCTGTAACTAACTCGTTGCCGACAAATGATTTGATATTTCAAAAAAAATTTAGGAGAACTTGTACATCGCTCGTCCTTACAATAATTTGTTCATTGTTAAATTAAAAACATGTGGTTGATTGACTAAGTTGCTTGTTTGGCAAACTTAGAATAATTAAGTCTGTCATTGGATCACGCAATGTTTATTTAAGCGGTCAATATAATTAAAATAAAAAAATTTAGTAGGATGGAAGTCCATATCATAACCGCGTATTGGCGTATTGCACATAGAAAATTACAGATTTCGAAAATGACTTGGCACTTTCTAGAACATAGCGAGATTCAGGGGTAAATATTTTAACAGAGCAGTTTTTCCTTCATGAAGCGCACGAATCATATGCAGCTCTGTTATGATTCTATAGTCTGTGCGTTGCATGAAGTAAAAATTACTCTGTAAATATCTTTACCAGATCAGGCGTTTAACAGGCAACTTTGATTTCGAAAGAATGGGCTCAATCTTAAACCATATCTACCTAGGCAGTAGGCACTAAGTGCAGGCCCAATAAGGAATATATTTATTGGGCTGGACTGATAATAGGCCCAATTTATTGGGCTAGTTTGGAGTCTATCTAAGCTCAATGAAATGGATGCACGACCTTTGAATGATAGAACAAACACAGTTTTGAGCTGGTTATATGTTTATTCCAAATTCTTTTGCCCTTCCAGGTTAAATATTTTAGGCGATCTGAATTTTGGACTGAATATGATTTCAAGCAAGCATGGTTCAATCCAGCTATTCAATTAGCTACCATGTTTAGTATTTATTCTATACAAATTAAAACATACAATTAAGTGTTTAAATTTGAAAGATGTATGTATGTATGTATGTATGTATAACAGTTTACCATGCCTCTATATGTAGGATACTGTTGTTACAGAACTGTTGCTGTCATCATCATATATAATGTTGTGACCTAACTGTTGCAGCCATTTAATTTCAAATTTGTTATCTCTGAATAATTTTGCTGATAAAGGACATTACTATTTATATGTATTGGAAATAAATCTGGTTGAAACTGTACCTCGACAGTTCAACGACTTGTCAATTTTATTGTTTAGACTCTGTGCACATCGTCGATCTAACTTTACAGAAATATATATATATATATATATATATAGAGAGAGAGAGAGAGAGAGAGAGAGAGACTAAGGTCAAAGTGGTAGTTCTTAGCCCCCGGTGCTACCAAGTCGTTTTCGGATTTTCAAAGTCCAAACGGTCGATCCGAACCGTTCAAGTTGATCTCCATATTGAAATCTGCTTGGAGATCAAATATTACATTTTTTTGAATTTTTTTACTATTTATTAAGCCACTTTGAAAATTGCTGATCCGGGTGAACAGTAAAAACAGTGCAACCAAATTCTGGACCATGTGATCAGCAATTTTCAAAGTGGCTTAATAAATAGTAAAAAAAATCCAAAAAATGTAAAATTTGGTGTCCAAGCAGATTTCAATATGGAAATCAACTTGAACGGTTCGGATCGACCGTTTGGACTTTGAAAATCCGAAAACGACTTAGTAGCATCGGAGGCTAGGAACTACCACTTTGACCTTAGTCACTATATATATATATAGTAGAACTAGAGTGTGATGTGCTCACCAAACTCTTTGATGAGCATAAATTTATAATCTATCAGATTCACTTCAAACGAGATGAATCCAAACCATTGAAACCAATATACTTCACAGGTTATGTTTTTCTAAACAAACATAGTTGTCCATAAAATATTTTAAAATTTGAAGTATCTCATCCATAAAATATTTTCTAAACAGATTGACTTACACCGTAAAACTGTAAAGAGAACCTCTTCCACATTTATCCATTTCATTCCTCCTCCATTATTAATTACGGTCCATCTTTTTAGAGTGATTCTTCAGACAACTGCCATTGTGCCATAGCTTTTTTTTCACATGAACTGACCAACTTTAGTTACCTTTCATTCAATATATAGCGCTCACATGATAACATTACCTTTAGTTACATCTCAACACATAAATGTAGGTAACATATACTAGTCTTTAAACTGAATTTATTGCTCTAAAATTCCGACATAAATGCCAACTTAAATTTTTTCTGTACATGTCCATTTTCTTTAGCGTCTTATTTAATTATTTTTTGAAAGTACCCAGAATTTTTTATTTCCTGCTAAATAAAAATCAAAGAGAAACAAACTGCAGATTTCAAAAGGCACATATTACTTAATTTGTTTCAGATAATAGATATAAGCTGTTAAATATTACTAGGAATTGATTGGTGCAATAAATTTTATGCAATAAAGCAATCAATTAAACAAACGAAATATTGAAACAATTTATTATTGTGGATTACAATGATGTTATCATCATTTCATTGCTCGACTGCCTGAATAACTTTTACAAATTCCTTGTGCAAAATATTATCTAAGCCTCTCAAACTTTGTGATTACAGCTAATTAATTTTATAGTATCATTACGTAGCTACTGCTACTGGTCAGGTCTTAATGGAGAACTAATTTCTAAGCCTAATTAAATTTCATCTTACAATTAAAAACCTTATATTATATATAAGCCCATGAAGACTTGCTACCAGAAACCAAGCAAACATTACAATACAATGGGTTCTCTAGACCAAACCCCCACATCTCTCCTCCAAGACCTTAAGGTGACCGCCCTTAACAAGACCGCAATTTCCCCAAAAGAAAAGAAGGAGAGGAGATGGATGTTCCTCTCAAACATAGACAAAGTGCTAAACTTTGATGTTGAAACGGTTACCTTCTTTCAGACCACAACCAGGTTATCCCGTGAAGAAGTTATCAGTAAACTTAGCTCAGCTATTGAATCGGTGCTCGGAATGTATGATTTCCAGGCCGGCAGGCTGGGTGTGAACCCGGCCGATTGTAGGTTGGCGATTGACTGTAATGCCTCCGGTGTGAAATTCTGTGTGGCAGAGAGTGATCTTACATTGGAGGAACTAGGGAATTTGGAATATCCGAACCCTGCTTTCAGACAGCTCGTGGCCGAGAAGAACAGCAACGAGGTTGCGGAGCTTGGAGATGCCCCTCTAACCACATTTCAGGTAGCCTGTTTTAATGTTAATTACAAAATGGATTTTCTTTTCGGATGATATTATTTTGCATTCTAAATATTTTCAATGTGTATGACAACTATTATCTGCTAAATCATTTGACAAATATAGCTTTTCTTCTATCAAACATTCCTGATTTGATTTTAGTAAACCAGGTATTTATTGGATGTCCTGATTTGATTACTTTTATATATAAATTTGTCATATACTAGATACCATCTGTTCCATGTATCACCTTAACAACTAACCCTATGTAGGTAACATGGTTCAAGTGTGGCGGCTTCGCCTTAGGCATCTGCAACAACCACGTCACCTTTGATGGCCTAAGTTTTCGCACTTTTCTCTGCAACATTGCGGCAATGGCTGCTGATCGACCCCTGGCATTTCTCCCTTGCAATGACCGCCACCTGCTTGCTGCCCGTTCGCCACCCCAAGTCACCTTTGAGCATGCCGAATTGATGCCTCTCCCTCCTGATTCCACCTCTCTCTTTGACATGCCGGCACCAGACTTGCGTCGTTATCACCTCTTCCACCTTGCACCGGACACCATATCTGACCTGAAGTCTAGATGCCAGAAAGAAACCAAAAAGAAGAACCCTACCAGCTTCAATGTTGTCACGGCACATCTCTGGCGATGCAAGGTATTCAGCATTTTTCTGACATATAACAATATCTCCGTTTACAAAGTCAAATAGTCGATCTGAACCATTCAACACGATCATCGTATGCAATGGGCTTGTAGATCAATTCTTTTACTATTTAGAATTTTTCACCATTTTATAGATATGAAGAAAAATTACTTCATATAAATATTCTAGACCATTCAAAAGTAGTGATTTTCTATCTATCTAAGAAAATAGTAAAGAACTCTAAAAAATGTAAAATTTAGTTTGCAAGTACATTTTCATATAGAGATCACGTCGAACGGTTTAGATCGATTGTTTGGACTTTGAAAACGAAGATATTAATACAAAGTACGGACCAATGTGCGCTATGCATATAGATAAGGTCTGCTTCGGGATAATACAATAGATAAGGTCTGCTTCGGGATCCCTCGCGCGTGCTCGTGCATTATTTTGAATATAATTTTATAACACAATGCACTAACAACAAATATTTGTTAAAACATAAGGTGCTTTCATCAGATGCATTGTGTGAACAAGGTAAAGATCACATATACACCGTTGCTTTCGCCATGGACATACGCCGCCGGCTCAATCCTCCGCTGCCTAACGAATATGCTGGAAATGCCATTCTAACTGCATATGCATCTGCATCACTTGTTGAGCTAGAGACCGCCCCATTTGGGTTTCTCGTGGACCGGGTCCATGAGGGGGCGGAGAAGATGACAGATGCATATGTTAGGTCGGTAGTTGATTGGGGCGAGACTAACATAGGCGTGCCTCACGGCGACGTGCTCATTTCTTCATGGTGGAAACTTGGTTTTGATGACGTGGAGTACCCATGGGGAAAACCTATTTATTCGTGCCCTGTGGCCGATCCGAAAAGGGATATCGTCTTACTTCTTCCTTCCATTAAGTTTAACAAAGGAATGAATTGTTTGGTCCCTCTTAAGGATGACTGTGTTGAGAAGTTTAAACAGTTATTTACAAATACTTGCAGGAGTGATCATGGTTAATTGAGTAATTAATATATATGTTAAATATGAATAATGTGTGGTTATGTAATGAGGTAGAAGATGCAAATAGATGTGTGGATGCGTCTCTTGAACGCTACTATTATTATCAATATTGAAATTTGTGTTGATTGCTCCTTTTTTTCTTAATAATTAGATTTACTTCTTTATACAAAAAGTTTTGTCATCTTCGTTGAAGATTAAGCTAAATTCGCACAGAATGTATAATAACAATGAATTTGTTTTGCATTGTCTTCTATTTTCCAAGAAGGTAAGAGGTAGAATGCAAAATCAGAATTGTAATACCAGAATGGTTATATGATATTTTCATTTTCAAAGAATAAGCATAGAATGCAAAATCTGCCAAAAAATAAAAAAAAAACAGAGCCACTTTGTCTCCTAGAATGTATATTATATTCGTCTTCTTTGAAAAAGGATGGTTTGCATTCACAAATTCCATTCCATAGAAGATATATGGCATCTCAGACTTTTACAGCAACTGGTGAAGATGCAGTGAATTTCTCTAGAAATGAGGAACGGCGGTTCATGAGTTTCTCATCCTTTGCTATAAATTGTGATGACATTAATTTCCTGTTATCCTCTCTCAACTATCAGATTAAACAAGAATTAGTGGTTCCTGATAAAAGATAAAAATCTATACCTAGTAAAAAATCTGTAGGCTCAGATTAGCCAAATCAGATGCAACAGTCCAATTCGAATAACGATAAGTAGCAACCATATATAATAATGATAGTAGATGCAGACTGTTGAGTACTGTTATGATCTTAAATTAATATTTACATTTCTATCCATTTCTTGTAGTTCAAAACTTCTATGTGAATATACAAGTCTAATTTACTTTCTATTTTGAATTCTAGTTTCTTGAATTCATTACCAGAATTGGTACAGACTTTCTGGTTTGTAAATATTTTTCTTATTAATACAAAACGTTGGCAGGCTTTCAGCCTACAACCTTCAAAAAAAAAAAATGAAGCCAATGTAATTAAACTCGAGGTTAATGAAAATAAAATGCTAGGCTGCTTGAAAATACATACAAAATTAATTGAAAATTAGAAGCTGAATTAGCTCCATCTGGACATGGATATCTAACCTCTTATGAACCAGATGTCATATTCTCTGAAGTAATGCGGCCTCTAAAAAAGATGCTGAATTGATTAAAAATGATTAAGGCTTAAGACGCTGCCAGATTATATCCTGGCCCATGTTCCATTTTATTAGGACATATGGATTTCATTGGGCCTTATATTGTAGAAATGGCTAGAATTCTAGATCTTACTGTATTTGGGACATCAAGGCCCATTACATCTCCAAAATGGCAATATTATAATCGAGCATACAATATTTTTAGTGGTGTTTTCAATTGATATAGTAATAAAACTTAATTCCCCATCTTCATCATTTAACGAATATATTTCTGTTAAAATTTGCCCAATCTAGAATTTATTTGTAGTCTAAAGGAATTAAAATTTATCCATTTAGTTTAAAATTATGTGCTTGCTACCGAAGGACCCGACTCAAACACTCCCTTGTTAGGTCGGGCCCAAGGTATCTTCACTTATACGAAATCCCGGACCGTGGAGTGGGTTTTAAATATCGTGTTGACGTGTGTGCAATACAATATATGGAAGCACGATTGCAATAATGGGGAGGGACGAAATCCCGCTACCGGTGAGAGAACTGTCTGTCGTTGGAGGCACCGGTGCTCTTCGAATGGCGAGGGGTTACTTGTTACTAAAGACTTATTCAGCCGATACTAAGAATAAAAATGTTGTGTTTGAGCTCGATGTCTATGTGTATCCAGCGAAAGTGTAGACTTTCTTTTCTCTGCTAAAGTGTTTTCATGTTATTGCGGAATGCTAGTTTTTCATGAACTTATTTTTATTTTAAAGTTTGGTATTTGCCTTTTATTTCCTATGTCAAGTGTCATTTATGATCAGCAATAAAGAAATTGAGTCGCTAGACGTGTTATGGCCTGGTTGCTAGGCTGCATTGCTTGGGTATATTATTATTATTGATGATACCTTGTCTGAATTAATGAATCATAATATTTATGTCCGTATTAATTATTAATTATTTTCCAGCCTTTTTAAGTATATATGCGTTTGTTAAATAGCTCAATAATATTTAAATGAACACACAATTAAATCATTTGCAGGGGAATGTAAAAGGTGAACAAGAATTAATTGGGATTTCGCATGTTAGTCATCTGGTAATTAATTAAACTTTATCCGTTTTATTTTATTTAAAAAGTAAAAAAAAAAATCAACTCCAAAAAAAAGAACCTAGCCAGGACAGGGGAGGTAACTGTAAAATCAATAGGTAAATGCGCTATGCAACATATTATATATAGAGTGAGGCTATAGTGCAATTGGAAGGCTATACAATGAGGAGATATCTCCGTTAAAAATTTCACACCACAATTCTCACACGGGCACGACTGATGAAAATATTGGACATGGACAAGGCTGCACAACAAGCAAAACATGACGTGGTTAACTTGCGTTATATGTTATGTGTGTATTCTTATGTTATATGTTATGTTTGTATATTTTAATGAAAGATGAAAATTTACCAAGTGTTATTGTTATATCGGACTCAATCAGAATTAAAAATTTGTACAAATAATATATATGTAGGCAAGGAAATACACTCAATTATGAAGATGATTTTTTTTCTTCCCTACCTACTACTGTCCTCTTCTCCATAATAATATAATTTCTAATATACACAGAAGAGATGAAATAAGAGAAAGAATTCAATAAGTGCATGTGTATCTATCCATTGTTATATATGTACACAAACACAATCAATTAAAGGCCATTCTTCACTCTTATATACACTTCTTTTTCCCGTCCAATTATATATGATCATATCATATTATTCTTCATTACAATTGGAAGCGTACAATTAAAATTTAGTGGAGAGTTGCTAATTTTCTTTCCTTTTTAATTACCACTGCAACAATGGAAATCAACCAGCTGGTTGAACAATTCAATACTTCAATGTTCAATTAAAGAGATATCATTTCATTGCACAACATTAAAGAATGGTTTAAGACAATCTCAGCAAGTAATGCTGAAAAATAAAGCAAATCCATTAAACTAGAGAAGGGAAAAACCAAAACAACTCCGTACGGCTAGTATACTCTCCCAAAGAGCACACCTCAAAGCTTCTGCTCTCTCCCATATCATATCCGACTACTATATAACGAGACAGAATTTATATGTGAGCAAGTTTTTCTCAAACGAGTGATGAAATATATGCAATTATCCTTATATCCATGATCATATTCACTGGCCATCAAGCTAAAGGCATTACGGCCGTCCAAAAACAACATCATATCTCCAATTCCACTCAACATGGTCCAGTTGGGGTGGTTATTATCGTAATTTTCAAGACGATACACCACAAATTGATAATCATTGTATAGTTTATCATCTTCATCTTCATGAGATCGAACATATTTCCTTGAGACCATCAACAAACCATCACTTGTTGAAATCAAGCAAGAGCCAGCCAAAACATCCACAGGACAAGAAATTGTTGATAATATTTTTCCAGTGGGGCCATCACTAACATCAACAACTAGTTTAGGTCTAGTAGTTACAAACTGGAAGTTCCTCCCCCTATAGTGTGCAAAGATTTTTCCCAAAGGGACTACCACTATGAGGTGTGTCATTTTGCTAGATAGTGCACTATATAAAAATTTAGATATATTTCCAACAGGTGCTGCAAGAGGTATCACTTGATCACAGCCACTAATCATGTTGCAACCAAACCGGTGAATTGTAAGCGGAAAGACATGAGTAGGAAACTTATTACCTAGAAGAGATGAGTCTTTTTCATCTTTTTCCAAGATCATAAACTCATTAGATCTTTGATGAAAACATGAGATTTTAATATATTCAAGGAAAGGACCAGAGAAGATTTTGCAAGAGGGAAGGGCATGGAAACTTATTTTATTTTTCCTATCTAATTTGAGCATCATAATCCAAGGAAACTGACGGGGGTTATCCGACAAGTTAGTGGCCAACCGCCACTGCTTGCACACAGCACGGAAGCGGATAAAATCAACAATGTCGCCTAACTTGTGCGCAATGAGAGGTAGCAGATCCAAACTTAGTTCGGCCCAATCTTTTGACACACTGCAGTAGTTGTTCGCCATAAATCTTCCACCTTGTATATATGCACAAGAAGGTATGGATGGATGCCACACATGTTACCAAATACAAGTTAAAGTATGATTTATGTGGGCCCAACAATAGTTTTTATCTCAAAAAGAAAAATTCCATAATGAGTAGATCTCATAGTTCATCACATCTCCACATCTATTTCACCTCTTTTTATCGATTATTAATTATATCGTCTATCTGTTAATTGAAACTTTATAATTGTTAACGATTCTCTAATAGAGAAAATTGCTTATTTATATAGATTTATGTATATATTCTAGCATTTTTTATCATTAATAATTATATATTTTAAGTAATAGATAGACAACCATATATGATTCATAAATGAAGGGTGCGAACAGCAAAAGTGGGTGATGATGAAGCTTTTCCATTTTGTAAGCAAATATATAGAAAATCCTTGGAAAAAATAAAATAAGGTTATTTTTTATCGCTAATATAGGATATCAAATAAATAATTTCGATAGATTCAAAGTTGAAACGATCTAATCAATGAAAAAAAAAATGTTACAATGAGATCAGGAGGCAATTCAAGCATATAAAATGCAAGGAATTAAGGTATAGTAAGGTAATAATTATCTCTAATTATCTTTCATAACTTGTATGTAATTTAAGTATATGTGGCGCTATGTAAAGAAAAAAAAAAAGAATGAATTTTTGTAATTTTTCAAGATTTTTCGAGATTTTGTAGCAAATTATGGCTAGAAGTTCTTCGAAGTGAAATTAAATATTTGAAACGATTTAAAAACATACAAGTAAAAAAATCATCAAAATGATTTACTTGCATCACGTTGGATACGCAAGCACAGCCGTGCAAGAAAATGAAGTAAAAAATATATACTAATACAAAAAAATCAGTACTAATTACCAGCTTAATTTATGAATTGAGATCCACTGCCAATTGGTGGAATTGTGGTCGTTTCCCTTCTCTCCGATTTAATTACTACCATCCCTCCTCTTCAATTACTAACATTTATACAGACGCTTAATGACTATTATAGAAAATAGAAAACTAGAATTAGAAGAGAGAACTCCAAAAATGCAAAGATTCTAAAGATGGCATGATTATTTTAGCTTTGTCGTGTAAAAATGTGACTCAAAAGAAAGGGAAAGATATTCATGACTATAATCTATAAAGGGACAGATTATTTTAGTTTATTTAGTGTAATTGAGTAGCCGGATCAAAACGGAATACTAAATTTTGACATGATTATCAAATATCTACATGAGCAAGTCGGTGATTATAAAATTAGATATATTTTTATGTTTTTTTAATAAAGAATAAAATGAGCACTTTATAAATTTAAAATGATTTTTAATAAAAAGATATCAATAAATTGGGTAAAATCATATCTTTTTTCTTTTTCCTGTTAACGGTTGGTTAGGGTTTGACAGACTACAGGGTTTACTGATAATGGTAACTGTTAAGGAAATTCCATTAGGAATCTCTTTGATTTACTGGTACCTGGTTGCACCGGTACCAACATTTATACTTGAAGCACAACTTGCATCGATAACTTGTACAGTAAGAAAAGTCGTTCAAAGAATAAATTCTTGCAGTGCACAAAGTTCTTATTCAACTTCTCATAATGAAAATTAAAAATTATCCTCACCTATAAATACATACTACAAAACAATGCCCAACATATTATATTTTTTTTCAGGGCAATATTACAGATATAAATCAGCACAATATCCATGTCATTACAAAAATAAGGTAAAAAATAATTACTAAGACAATACAAACTAATGTCCAAGTATAAGTTAACATAAAATTAAGCAAGAAATATACGAGGGTAAAATGGAGACCACCAACTTTACTCCATCTTTCTCAAATACCCTGGGAAACAATTATTACATGAAAAGAAAATGCAATTTGTTAACCAAATATAAACAATTTAGTACTGTACCGGTATAGCAGCTAAAAATAATAATACTTAAAAGTACCAAGAGGAGGGTTCCAATTCCCCATGCCTTTCATATCTCATATTTCATATCTTTGTTTTCAAGATCTAAATTGTCGATCCGAACCGCTCAATATGATTTCCATACTAAAATATGTCTGGTGATTAAATTTTATAATTTTTGGAATCTTTTTTTACTATTTTTTAAGATAGATACAAAATCACTATTTCTGCACCGTTCAAAAACAGTGATTTTGTACCTCTCTTAAAAGATAGTAAATTTTTTTTTTCCAAAAATGATAAAATTTCATCCCCAGGCATATGTTGGTATTGATGTCATGTTGAGTGGTACGGATCGGCAATTTAGATCTTAAAAACGAAGATATAAAATATGAGATATGATGAAGTATGAAATGCATGAGGTATTGGAACCCTCCTGCTCGAGGACCAAATCCCCAAATGAATCCAAAAAAGCAGCAAGTTGGTATTTTTCTGGTAGACTCATCTTATCAAAATGTTTATCATTGACGTTCAACACATGTTAGTTTTTACAAACTTCTGAAAAGCTTGAAACATTTTCCCTTTAGTTTATACAGATTGTTAAGTTATGGAAATAACGAACAATATATTAGTTTGACTACAGAGCTTATGCAATGAAATGATAATGTGAACAGCTTCGACACTTAGCCTAAGCATCTTTCCTTCTAAGGATGCTGTTTTGCACTCAACTCCTTCAATCTCTGCAAATTTCAACCAAATAGCAAGCCTTTTATTTTTCAGTTTCCAGAGCATGTTCAATGCTATAGTAATCAAAGAATTCTTCTTTATGAATTGATTTTCAATCAATTATTCTTGACATATAAATCAATAAGGCTGATTTGTATTCTAATTTGATAACATTGAATCTGGTAAAAGTCTAGCTTAAATAATGAGGATTAATTTTGCCTTGTGGCTAACAGAAGGGGAAAATTTAACACTCTTAACTAAGCATTAAGCAAAATAAATCAACAAAATTTAACACTTTTCACTAAGCATTAAGCAAAATAAATCAACAAATTTAACACTCTCCCTATATCAAATTCCTTGTTCGCTCCCGTCTCGAATATTGACCTGACAGTGACCGACCTTCCTCTTTGGACGTGTGCCTATGATGGTGGTCGTGGCTCCGTGGTTATCTTCCAATACATAGTGATTAATAGCTCGATTGAGAGCGAGACAGTGTGAGGTTCTTGACCTCACGAAGCTCAGGAAAGCAGCAATTTCACAAAAGAACAACCCAGTTGATGAAATTTTAAGATATTAAATAACGGAAATGAAGAACAGTAAGAAAAACGAAATGGTAAAGTACTCAATTTCTCATATGATTGCTTAATCCATCTGGTTACAAACATAGCATTTATATAGGGGAAACTATCAGAGAAAGAATTAAAGAAAATGATAGAGTGGATTTTCCTAATGAACTACAGTGTGCCACTTTTCCTCCCACGTCAGATGCCAACTCAGCTGTTCCTGCCGAGCTGTTCGTACACTTCACACGACTCCAACGGCTCTGGGCAGTTGTTCAGTTGGTGGGACCCCTTCGCAGTGACACTACGTTTAAAATGATTTCTGGCCCTGCCCGTTTCTCTCTGACCGAGTAGCCCAGATTCATCGTCTCCCTTTGACTGGGTCAAAATCGAATCCAAACCGGGTCGATCGCGACCCGGGACATGACAGCGAGCGACAGATAGGAGGAGGAAGGGAGGGAGGGGAGAGAGAGATTTAATTTGGGGGAAGAGGTGACTGGAAAAACAGATTTATTGAAACTGCACATAGGGAAGGCATGCACATGAAACTGCACCTAAGATGAAATAACATTTGCTATGTTGATTAAAATACTGTTCAATATAGCTATCATATTACTGTGAAACAACTGTCAGTAATGTGTTGAATTTCGAGCAATCATTTTATATAAATAGTAAACTTGTATCCCAAAAGAAAAGAAAAAAATGCTTATAAGATGAAGACAGTTACTATGTACCCGTAGAAATCCTCAGTGGAGTCACGACTAGCATTGTTAAGGACTGCATCACGTCATATACCTACATTAATACAAATCAAAATTATAAGTTATTCCCAGATAAACATATAAATAGAAATAAGTACAAGGTCATTCATGCAAAAAAACTATAAATTTCTAACTTGATACAGTTTCATTATACTAGTGCAAATACCACTTCCAAAAAACAGTCTCAATAAAACTAAAATTTTACATCTAGCTACAGGTCATTTCCATGACCTCAAATTGCATACATAGTTATGATATGACCTGATAAGTACTCCAGTACAAAACTTTCCATTTATCGGAATTTTTAATGATTTCTAAGTAATTATCGAAATCTCAGCCAGCAAAGAAGAAAACTGCACAAAAAATAGTGAGCTGGCACAAATCTGACCTTCACAAAACAATGAATTCCACTGAGTTCTGGACCTTTATAATTTTTGATAACTTTTTAGCATACAATTAATGACATAACAATCATTTTCATATAAAGAAACAAAAATTCTATGTAGTCAATTGACCACAATCATTTTTCAAAGATGGACGGTCAAAAGGGTAAAATTGTCAAAGTACATTCAGCTGCTAGCTAACAAGTGCAGCTCTTACATTCATATTTTTAACATTTTACAATCTTCACTATATAACCAAAGTTTCAACAAAAATATGAAAATAGCCCTCATAGCCAAAGTTTAGTACTCTTGATTTTTTTTTTTTTCTTGTTTATACATCTCACAGTATCCAAACAAAGGAAATATTTTGTGTTTTTCCAAGCATCTTACATATTTAAAAAGAGTTAGATACAAAACAGTACCTTAAGAATTTAGTCAATTACTTGGTGGATGTCACAAATCTGGTGTTGTGATGGAAATCATAAAATTTTGCTCCTTTCTTTCTGAGTTTGCTTTCATGTTTTATAAAACAATTAATATGTCATTAAGTATTTAAATATATAAAAACATATATTTATATTATAGAGTCAATTTGCTCAGCAATTAGACTAATAATTATACTTGGACATTATTATGGCAAACTCGGTACCTAGAAGCAGAGATCGGTACAGCCAGGGCAGGAGACAGGATCTGGTTCACAAGGAGAAAAACTCGGTACCTACATCTGCTTTACCTAAATATACAAGGAGGAAAAAAATGCAAAATAGTAGGACTCAGTAGAAAGAAATAGCATGAATACGAACGTGTTGATTTTTTAGCTTATTTGTTCCAAGGTTCACATCTCGAACATTAAATAAATCTCCTCTTTTCCAGTTGCCCAATCACTTACCAGAAAACATCTTTTTCAAAATAAAATGAACCCAGAAGTTTGTCCAGATCTTATAATTTCTAAGAACTTAGAAGGTTGTAGCGAGACAATAAGTTGGGCCTGCCTGAGTTGGACTTGCACAAAACTAAGGGAATCTGTTGCTCTTCTGGCTAATAAATGGTTCAGCATACCTCCTTGCGTGGAAAGGCTAAGATCAGCACCAAATCTATACACTGCTCAATTTCGATATCCTTTGTACCTCCAAATTTTTTAAAAAACCTACCACATTATCACAAATAAACATGTCAAATTTATTTCATTAAAATATCAGCTAAGATCATCTAATTTTTTACTTGTGACATGTCCCCCCAAAATATAATTTTTGCAATTGAATGACAGCCGTAACCTGACAACTTTTTTCTTGTTGAAATATCTTTGATGAATTTAAGCCTTTGCAGCATATGACCAGTTGTATTAAAATATATAATCTTTGGGCATAAAAAATGTGCAATTATGACAAATTGCAATCATTAATTTATCTAACATCAGAAAAATTAATTTTGACCAATCAAAGGCGGAGCTACGTGAACGCAGGGGTAGGCACTTGCCTACCCCTGGAAATTTTTTTTTTTAACCGGTATTTTTTGGGCTTTGCCTACCCCTGCCCTGCGCCTCAGCGCCTGCGCTGCGCGAAGCCACGAGAAAAAAAAAAAAAGAACTCGCGGAGACGGAGAGGAGAGGCGAAGCAGAAGAAGTGAAGAACCGACTACCTCTGGAAGAAGAAGCTCCGCCTCTGCCCGCCGCGCCTCTGGAAGAAGAACTCGCCCGCGGCCGGCGGCCTGCCTGGCGCCTGCGCCTCTGGAAGAAGAAGAACTCGCCCACCTGCGCCTCTTTAGGTATTCTTTTCACTTGCATGCTAATTTCCGTTACCGGTCCATTTCTCGGTACCGATCGATTTTCTCGAATTCTGATCAACTTATTGCATGGTTTTGGACGATTCTTTCACCATTGCACTCCATTTGTCAAAGGAAACTCAATTATAGCATCAATTTGATCCCGGGTTAAAGTTGGGTGTGATTTGCCATTTGCTTCATCTCGGTTTGGTACCGATTTCGTTGATTTGGTAGGCCTTTCTGGCAATGCCAATGGTAGTATGGTACCATTTCTATTTTTACAATATTTGAAATGCTTGCTATTTTTTTGAATTGTATCTTGAATCCAAATCCTAATCCGAACCGTTAATTTTTTCGAATCCGAATCCGATTTTTGCCTACCCCTAGCTCAAATCCTAGCTCCGCCACTGTGACCAATCTGCTACTATAAGAAAAGAGAACCACTGACACAAAGTCACCACCTTTATCAGACAATACATCTAGTAATTTATTGATTCTCAACCACAATAAAATTAACTCCTAGGAACTCTATGAGTAATTGAGCCGACTGATACACTAAATCCAACAGTTGCTTTAAGAAACGAGCACAAGAACTAACTTTGATCAAGAAACAAGGAGAGACCGAGAGAGAGAGAGAGAGCTTACATCAGTTAACAAAACTTTTCTATGTAAGCTTACATCAGTTAACAAAACTTTTCTATGTAATTTCTTTCCAGTACCAATTGCCAATTTTGACAAAAATTAACCAACTCAAAATTAAAAGGGGAAAGGCATGATATCTAAGTTCAGTCGGTCACATCTCAAAAAAGTGATTGATTGAAGTTAGCAGCGTTGATTGATTAAAGTTTAAAGAAATTTCTAAGAAAAGTGAAAGCGACTAAGCGAGAGATTAAATATATTTAGAAAAGAAATTTCGGATCCGTATCCTCCCAAGTACCTGACTCAAGCAAATTGAAACGGACGCCCAGATTAAATATATTTTGGCCAAACTCAATCCGGCACCTATGGAGGCTGTAGAGGGTCTGTTTTGAGATTCGTGCCATGTTACAAGAACCGTTCGATCGTAATTGTCTTCAGTCAAGTAACCTGAGGTGATGTGAATTCCATTTGTTCGTGTTTTGATGACGTGGAGTACCCATGGGGAAAACCTATTTATTCGTGCCCTGTGGTCGATCCGAAAAGGGATATCGTCTTACTTCTTCCTTCCATTAAATTTGACAAAGGAGTGAATTGTTTGGTCTATTAAGGATGACTGTGTTGAGAAGTTTAAACAGTTATTTACAAATACTTGCAGGAGTGATCATGATTAATTGAGTAATTAATATGTTAAATTTGAATGATGCATGTGTGGTTATGTAATAAGGTACAAAAACCAGAAAATGCAAATATATAGAAGTGTTCATGCTTCTCTTGACGCTACTATTATAATTAATATTGAAATTAGTGTGCTGCGTGCATTGTTTCCTTTTATTTTATTAATAGTTTTACTGATGTTTAACTCGAACAATCAGTTTTATATATAAAGTTTGTCTTTCTTCGTTGAAGATCAAGCAAAATTCGCACATAATATATAATAACAATGATTTTGTTTTGCATTGTCTTCTATTTTCCAGGAAGTAAGAGGTAGAAATAATTAACAGAGCAATTAAGGTTACTCAAATGCTGGCCAAAAATTTTATTCATTGCATCGCGCGCGCCTTTGCACTTGAACCGAGTACAGCACGACGAGTCCGAATTTGCTGTGATTCCGAGAGGGATTGCAGGATCCTGAAATTCTGAGATCAACGGTTCAAACTTTTCTGTGTACGGATCTCGAAAACGTCTCGGAAAAGTAAATTTTCATGCACGCATCTTGAGAAAGACCAACAGTTAAGATCGGAATCGCGGGACCCTGTGATTCCCGAGAATCACAGCAGTTTTATTTTCCAGCACGACAGTCACTATCTAGGACTTCTGAATAAAAAATGGGTATTCCCATACTACATATTTTTTTAATTTTGAAAGAATTTCACGTATATCTCTCAAAAACTTCAAAATTACATACTTTTCTTCTAAACTTCGAAATACGTATTCCCCCACTAAACTTTTAGAACTAACAAATTTAACCATTTTATTGTCTTTTATATTAAAACTCATTTTAAATTTAAAATAAAAATACCATTTATTAAAATCATAAAAAATTTGTAGTTTGTTTAAGTAAAATGTCAAACTTATAAGATACCCATTATACTCTTTATCCTTTATAAAATACCCATTTTACCCTCGAAAACCAGATGCCCATTATACCCTTGACCATTTACAAAATACCCATTTGCCCTCAAAAACCGATCAAATATAAGACCGGTATTTTTCTTAAACAAGCTACAATTTTTTTATGCTTTTAGGTCATGTTTGGTTGTGGCATAAGTCATGGAATAAGCACCTTATTCTGCATTTATGTTGCCAAACATGGATAAAGTGTGATGGAATAATATAGCATAAGAAATCACTTATGTCGTCATAAATTAACCCACATATTTAGGTTGCATAACTTATGTCGCGCCTCTCCTCTTAAATTAACCCACTTATTCAGGTTTTACCCATGACTTAACTTTAACCACAACCAAACAAGAATATCTTATGCCATCATAACTTGAAATAAGCAACTTATGTCATCATAACTTTTAACCCACAACCAAACATGGCCTTACTAAAGTATAAAATGGATATTTTATAGATTTAAAACAAGTTTTAATATAAAAGACAATAAAATAGGTAAATTTGTGAGTTTTGGAAGTTGAGAGGGCGAAATATGTAATTTTGAAGTTTAGAGAGGAGAATACATAATTTTAAAGTTTTGAGGGGTATACATGAAACTGCTCCTTTTATTTTTGTAATAAAGGATAAACTTGATACTTTATAAATTTAAAATGTGTTTTAATAAAAAATACAACAAAGTAAATTTATGAGTTATACTAGAAAAGATCAACAATATTACAGTGAAACCATAACCCTAGATATTTATCTTATCAATTGTTATCATTGCATTCTCATAAATATAATTCAACCTGCATTTTTAATTCACTCTGCACGATTTAAAATTCATTCCAAATTCGATTGGTCTAGATCTTACTGACAATAATTAGTAAGCCAGTACTTTCAATACCTCTGTGTGGTTCAACAATAAATATTTATTGTACGCTTGCAACCAAATTGTATTTAGAATTAGAACTTAAGACTATGTTTGGATGACACAAGAATAGAGGCTATTTTAGAATAGAAGCTGTTTGGAATAACAATGCGCATCCAAACAATATTTTTGCTATTCGGAATAGCTAGAATAGCTGCTATTCTCTATTCCTTGTAAATGTTGGAATAACTACTATTCAGAAATTTGAAATGAGAGAAAAAAAATGTTTTCTTTTTTTATTTCCGCCAACACAATTCCGAAATGACAAATTTGATACCACTTTTCGCTATCTCCAAGTCGTGACAATTCATTTGAGATCCCACTTGCCTATCTTTTCTCTTAATTAGCATCTTGTTAACACTATTTTTTATTGGTTACAGCTATTCACTATTCCACGCATACAATTCAAATAACATTTTTAATAATCCGAATAGCACCATTTTCACACTAATATGAAAATCACTATTTTTCCTCTATTCTCATTTATTATTTTAAAATTTTGTTATTCTAACTATTCTCGCAAACGTACCCTAAATTGTTAAGCTATCAAAATCACATCAACAATAGTATTCTTTGATTATTATTATTAGATGTTGTGCGCAAATCCACATGTACTTCGCGCAAAGTCAAAGTCAACAATACTTTCTTTCTTGAAAGATTCTTTCAAAGAAATTAATAAACTCATCTCTAAAGTCCACACGTACTTGAGAAGCTTAAATACTTGATCACTATATAATTTATTTCTCTAAAGAGCTATCGTGACACTTCACCTCATCGCATTGATATACTAAATCATTTAGGGTACGTTTGGATCGTGCAAAGATTAGCGATTTTTGAGTTAGTGGTTGAGAATAGTGCTAACTCAAGTGGTTTGAGAATAGTGTTATTTTGGACTATTCCGGGTTAGTAAAAATGTTGTTTGGATTGTATATTTAGAATAGTGTTATTTTGGACTAATATCGCTAACTCAATAATTTGAGAAATTCACTAATCCACATTTTCGTAAGAATAACAGAATAGCGTTGTTCCTGCACTATTCACTAATCCACCTTTTACGTTTGAATCACAACGTTTCAAAATTAGCGAGCTATTTCCGGATTAGTGCTATTCTAACCCAATCCAAACGCAACCTTAAATGTTATTATGATTTGAGTTTGGTAGAGTATCCCTCAGTTACTGCACCCGATAGCTAGAATGAAATCTCAACCGGACGATTAGAATTCAAGCTCATTTGGATTACAAGGTCCGCTTCAAGATTTATGCCATATTAAAACCGACAATTCAGATCTCATTTCATGGCGATATGTGGATCGAACAACTCAGATCAGATATGGGAAATAAATCTGCTGCGATTCTAAATAATCGCAGACTATTTTAAAATCAACCGTTAATTTTTTTGAATGCACGAATTTCAAAAACAATTGGTTTTTATGCACAAATCTCGAGACAGATAAACAGTTCGATTTTGAATAGCATAATCCTGCGATTCTTCGGAATCGCAGCAGATTTATTTCCATCGGATATGTGACCTGCTACATGAATCGCCACAGAGGAAATCAATTCATAGCTTCAGACTTCTGGCATCACTTTAGTTTTTAATTCGGTTTTCTTTTTCTAGTATTGTTAGTAGTTGACTTGCCGTCTTGTAGCTTGCAAAGAAAAAAATAATAACAACAAAAAGGTAAAGAATGAAATCCATCATTAATTTGCCTGTAAAATGTTGTGATGGAACTGAATAACGATTAATTAATTTCCTTCGCTACCTCCATCTTCACCTCAAAATAGAACGAATTAATCCGCTTACTATACACACACAAATTCACTATATAAACACATCCAAGTTCCTCTCTTCCCTCATCTCAAAGCCTCATCTCAAAGTCTGCAATCAAGCATATTCATATTTCACTTCCTTTTCATGGCATCTTACCAGCACCTACTTTCTCTCCTCTTCCTCTCTCTAACCATCTCTATGACCTCCGGTAAAATGCCAGTGCACTTCCACCTCTACCTGCACAAGATAGGTAGCGGCTCAGATCCGTCTGCTGTCGAAGTCGTCAAGGGCCCCATCCCTTTACCGTCCGGACCACACAACTTCGGCGACATAACCGTGCTAGATACCCCATTAACCGAAGGACCTGACTCAAACACTCCCTTGTTAGGTCGGGCCCAAGGTATCTTCACTTTTACGAAATCCCGGACCGTGCAGTGGGTTTTAAATATCGTGTTGACGTGTGGGGAGTACAACGGGAGCACGCTTGCAATAATGGGGAGGGACGAAATCCCGCTGCCGGTGAGAGAACTGTCTGTCGTTGGAGGCACCGGTGCTTTTCGAATGGTGAGGGGTTACATGCTACTAAAGACTTATTCGGACGATAAAGAGAAAAAAAATGTTGTGCTTGAGGTCGATGTCTATGTGTATCCAGCGAAAGTGTAGACGTTCTCTTCTCTGCTAAAGTGTTTTCATGTTATTACGTGTAACCGTTAGAATGCTGGCTTTTCATGAACCTTTTTTTTTTTTTTAAGTTTGGTATTTGCCTTTTATTTCCCATGTCAAGTGTCATTTATGATCAGCAATAAAGAAATTGAGTCGCTAGACATGTTATGGCCTGCAGGTTGCTAGGCTGCATTGCTTGGGTATATATCTATTATATAGAGTAGAACTAGGGTGTTCCTAAGCTCACCACGCTTATCGTGAACTCAACTCTAAAACCTATCAAATTGACTTCAAACGACATTTTCAAACCGTTAGATGTTCAATCTATATTAAAATGTGCTTGGAGACCAAATTTTACATTTTTTGGAATTTTTTTACTATTTATTAAGCCGGTTTGAAAACCGTTGTTTTTATTAAAATTCTGCACCATTGGAAAACAGCGGTTTTCAAACCGGCTTAATAAATAGTAAAAAAATTCCAAAAAATGTAAAATTTGGTCTCCAAGCACATTTTAATATAGATTGAACATCTAACGGTTTGAAAATGTCATTTGAAGTCAATTCGATAGGTTTTAGAGTTGAGTTCACGAGAGGCTTGGTGAGCTTAGGAACACCCTAGTTTTACTCCTATTATATATATATAATCTTCATAGGTCTTGCTATAGTATATTCTACAGTAATTGCTACAGTATATTCTACAGTAATGCTACAGTATATTCTACAGTAAAAACTTTAATATGGTATAACCGGTATAACTTTATATATAGTTAGAAAATCACAAATTAATGAATATGGTATACAGGTATAACTTTATACAGTAACAACTTGATTTTGTGATTTTGAATTCATTAATATGGCATTTTGTTTATAACCGGTATAACTTTATATATAGTTAGATGTTTATCTTAATAGTTAATTATCTTTTTTTTCGATAATATCCTGATACAATCTTTTTACACTCCTCTCGATAATAGCCGCTGAAGCAAAGCGAGGCTCGCTTCTAGTTATTATTATTTTTTATGATACATTGTCTGAAATTATGAATCAGAATATATATATATGTCCTGATAGCCACTATCAGCTTTCAAAAAGAAAAATAATATATATATACTGATTAATTATTAATTATTTTCTCTCATTATTAAGCATACTTTCCATCCTTTTTAAGTATATATGTTTTGTTAAATAGCTCAACAACATTTAAAGGAACACACAATTAAATCATTTCCTGGGGAATTTAAAATGTGAACAAGAATTGGGATTTCCCATATATGTTAGTCACCTGGTAACTAATTAAACTTTATCCGCTTTACTTCTTTTTTTTAAGTAAAAAAAAAAAAAATTCAACTCCAAACAAAGGACGTAGGACAGGGGTAGTAACTGTAAATTCAATAGGTAAATCACTATGCAACATACAATGTGGTGCAATTGGAAGGCCTGTAATGAGGATATCTTCTCCGCTAACACCCTGTTTGGATAGAGTTTAATGTAAGGAAGGGAATCGAATGGAAGGAAAAATTTCTCTCGAATCGTGTTTGGTTGACAAAATTGTATCGGAGGTGAGAGGTATAATCGAACCATATTGAAAGGGCGCATCTATTCTAAGAGCATAAATTGAGATTTTGAGGGCTCAGACAAAATTTTATCGTTTAATTCCAAGTTTATCCTTTCTCTCTCCAACTTAAAAGGGAGCTAATAAAAAGTGAGTCCTTCGGAGGAAGAGGAGAATGAATCGATTAATGGAAATAATTAATGAGTCAATTAATCTCACACTCAATTTCAAATCTATCATCTATGACCAAACTTTGACATAGTTTATCAAAAATCAATTATAGTTAATTAATTCAAGGATAACCAATTAGTTTTTATTCATTTATGTTGTATTGATTTAGGTTGTTGAGGTTCTTTTATATATATATATATATTCTACATTAGATATATAATATCAACTATTTATATAACAAAAATATTAATTAATGCAACAATATTCAAACAATGGAGTAGCTGTCTTTTAGATTAAAAAAGACTAATCCATGACCTAATTTTGAGATATATTTTGAGATATATTAATTATGTTGTTGATTGAATTTTATGTTGTTTTTCTCATCAGTTTGTTCTTATAAAAATTCTCTCTTCCTCTCTTAGGTTTGTATTTCATGTATCTTTGAACATACGTTGCAATTAATTTAATCTTGCAAAAAAAGAAAAAGCATTTTGAATTATAATTATTCTCATAAAAATGTGATAGAAACCTACATGATATATAAACTGCATATGCGTATGACCTTGTACATGATAAGTAATTATAACCCCAACCATATCCATGTATTGGACAGTACGTAGTCTATATACAAGAAGTATATATATAGAAATGATGCATTCGCTAAGTACATATTTAATATTTTAATGTTTTTGACTGAACGAGGAATTCATTATAATATGTTTGTTTTGAAGTGCCTTTGTTGTTTCCCCTTCCATTGAATGATACATAAAAACAATAATTAAAACATATGATTTATACAGTAATAATGTTGTCTCATTAATTAGTGACTGCATATATTTTTAAAAATATTGATTCTCTTCTTACACTATAATCTCATTAATTAGTGACTGTGAACATTCTTACATAAATAAATTTCAATGCTTATAACATTTTAGCCCTCTCATGATTTTTTATTATGACATGTGCTTAACTAAAATGCAAAATAGGCAATCCCATTCAGCTTTCATCATTGTTTTTTAAGATATACATGAATTTAATTGTTTCCATTTATATAGAATGTACAGGTATTAATGAACATATAGAATTAAAAAGAGATGAGTATTAAAGAGTAAGGGTAAATTAGGTATTTAAATGAAAAATATTCTCTCAGCTCTCACAACTGCAAAAGATGCACTTAATATAGCACTCCCCATATTGAAATTGCATTATTTGTTTTTATATATAAATTATTGTCCTTTTTTTTGATAGATTTTGTTTCTTCCTTGTTGTCTGGTCATTTGTTACTTAATTGCTTATTGAACCATATTGAAATTGCAATATTTGTATATCACAACAATGTGCTTATAAACTGATATTTTTGGTTCTCAAGCTTTAATTGATATGAGAACTGGTACACTGGTACACATGGTACCAATATCAACAGAGGGCATAATCGAAATGGTTCTCAAGCTTTACTATTTTATTTTATTCCACTCAAATTCATATCTTCTCATTAAGAACTGGTACGCTGTTTTATTTTATACCACTAAAATGTACTTCTTGTTTGTTTAAATTATCTAGTTGTGTTTTAAGATTGTAAAGGGTATAATAGTCAAATATACTAAAACTATTTAATTAACCTTCTATAATTTTAATTAACCAAACAAGAAACAAGACAGAAAGGAAAGTTAAATTTATTTTTTCTCATTAATCATTCAAATACGAAGAGGTTAAATATATTAATCTTCCTTTCTATTTCATTCCATTCCATTCCATTCTTCACCTCCCTTCCTATCCTCTACTCTCCATCCAAACAAGGTGTAAAAAGTACTAGCCCATGTTCCATTTTATTAGGACATATGGATTTCATTATCAGAATTCAGAAGTGGCTAGAACTCAAGATCTCACTGTATTTGGGCCATCGAGGCCCATTACATCTCCAAAATGGCACAAAAAAAAAATCGAGCATACAACATTTTTAGTGGTGTTTTTTATTTATATAGTAAAACTTGAGTAGAACTAGGGTGTTCTTAAGCTCACCAAATTTTTTTGTGAGCTTGATCCAAAAACTCATCGGATGGGCTTCAAGTACCGTATCCAAATTATTGAAACATTTACATAATATATAATAACATTGATTTTGTTTTGCATTGTCTTTTATTTTCCAGGAAGTAAGAGGTAGAAATAATTAACAGAGCAATTAAGGTTACTCAAATGCTGGCCAAAAATTTTATTCATTGCATCGCGCGCGCCTTTGCACTCGAACCGAGTAGAGCACGATAGTCACTATCTAGGACTTCTGAATAAAATATGGGTATTCCCATAGTACATATTTTTTTAATTTTGGAGGAATTTCACGTATATCTCTCAATAACTTCAAAATTACATACTTTTCTTCTATACTTCGAAATATGTATTCCCCCTCTAAACTAGTTATATTAAAACTCATTTTAAATTAAAAAAATGCCCATTGTACCATTTATTAAAATCATAAAAAATTTGAGTTTGTTTAAGAAAAATATCAAACTTATAAGATACCCATTATACTCTTTATCCTTTATAAAATACCCATTTTACCCTCGAAAACCAGATGCCCATTATACCCTTGACCATTTACAAAATACCCATTTGCCCTCGAAAACCGATCAAATATAAGATCGGCATTTTTCTTAAACAAGTTACAATTTTTTTATGCTTTTAGGCCATGTTTGGTTGTGGCATAAGTCATGGAATAAGTACCTTATTCTGCACTTATGTTGCCAAACATGGATAAAGTGTGATGGAATAATATTACATAAGAAATCACTTATGTCGCATCTTTACTCTTAAATTAACCCACCTATTCAAGTTTAACCCATGACTTAACTTTAACCACAACCAAACAAGAATATCTTATGTCATCATAACTTGGAATAAGCAACTTATGCCATCATAACTTTAACCCACAACCAAACATGGCCTTACTAAAGTATAAAATGGATATTTTATAGATTTAAAACGAGTTTTAATATAAAAGACAATAAAATATGTAAATTTGTGAGTTTTGGAAGTTGAGAGGGCAAAATACGTAATTTTGAAGTTTAGAGGGGAGAATACATAATTTTAAAGTTTTGAGGGGTATACATGAAACTGCTCCTTTTATTTTTGTAATAAAGGATAAAATTGATACTTTATAAATTTAAAATGTGTTTTAATAGAAAATACAACAAAATGAGTAAATTTATGAATTTTAATAGAAAAGATAATATTACAGTGAAACCATAATCCTAGATATTTATCTTACCAATTGTTATCATTTATTTGCATTCTCATATATATAATTCAACTTGCATTTTTAATTCACTCTGCACTATTTAAAACTCATTCCAAATTCGATTGGTCTAGATCTTACTGACAATAATTAGTAAGCCAGTACTTTCAATACCTCTGTGTGGTTCAATTAAATATTTATCGTACGCTTGCAACCAAATTGTATTTAGAATTAGGACTTAAGGCTATGTTTGGACGACACAAGAATAGAGGCTATTTTAGAATAGAAGCTATTTGGAATACCAATGCGCATTCAAACAATATTTTTGCTATTCGGAATAGCTAGAATAGCTGCTATTCTCTATTCCTTGTAAATGTTGGAATAACTACTATTCAGAAATTTGAAATGAGAGAAAAAAAATGTTTTCTTTTTTTATTTCCGCCAATACAATTCTGAAATTACAAATTTGATACCACTTTCCGCTATCTCCACATCGTGACAATTCATTTGAGATCCCACTTGCCTATCTTTTTTCTTAATTAGCATTTTGTAAACACTATTTTTTATTGGTTACAGCTATTCACTATTCTACGTATACAATTCAAACAATATTTTTAATAATCCGAATAGCACCATTTTCACACTAATCTGAAAATCATTATTTTTCCTCTATTCTCATTTATTATTTTAAAATTTTGCTATTCTAACTATTCTCACTCTTATCCAAACGTACCCCAAGTTGTTAAGCTATCAAAATCACATCAACAATAGTATTCTTTGATTATTATTATTATTAGATGTTGTGCGCAAATCCACATGTACTTCGCGCAAAGTCAAAGTCAACAATACTTTCTTTCTTGAAAGATTCTTTCAAAAAAATTAATAAACTCATCTCTAAAGTCCACACGTCCTTGAAAAGCTTAAATACTTGATCACTATATAATTTATTTCTCTAAGAGCTATCGTCACACTTCACCGCATCGGCATTGATATACTAAATCATTTAAATGTTATTATGATTTGAGTTTGGTAGAGTATCCCTCAGTTACTGCACCCGATAGCTAGAATGAAATCTCAACCGGACGATTAGAATTCAAGCTCATTTGGATTACAAGGTCCGCTTCAAGATTTGTGCCATATTAAAACCGACAATTCAGATCTCATTTTATTCGGTCAGGTATTGCATTGGATCTGAATTCAGTTTTGCATGGGGGCCGGAGAGGAATTCAGATCCACGACAATACTCGACAAAGTACGATGAGCTCTCAGTTGTCAGATTTAACTTTGCACGAATCTCAAAGCACAAGTAATACTGCCCCCTCCAATCTCCCGAATAGGTACCGGCTGAGAGTAAATCTGGGCCGTAAAGTGATTTACTGTTCTGTACAGTATTACAAAGGATACTGGTCCGCCGGAGAGGAGAGGTTTCATGGTGATATGTGGATCGAACAACTCAGATCAGATATGGGAAATAAAATCTGCTGCGATTCTAAATAATCGCAGACTATTTTAAAATCAACCGTTAATTTTTTTGAATGCACGAATTTCAAAAACAATTGGTTTTTATGCACAAATCTCGAGACAGATAAACAGTTCGATTTTGAATAGCATAATCCTGAGATTTTTCGGAACCGCAGCAGATTTATTTCCATCGGATATGTGACCTGCTACATGAATCGCCACAGAGGAAATCAATTCATAGTTTCAGACTTCTGCATCACTTAAGTTTTTAATTCGGTTTTCTTTTTCTAGTATTGTTAGTAGTTGACTTTCTGTCTTGTAGCTTGCAAAGAAAAAAATAATAACAACAAAAAGGTAAAGAATGAAATCCAATCATTAATTAATTGCCTTCGCTACCTCCATCTTCACCTCAAAATAGAACGAATTAATCGTTGACTATACACACACAAATTCACCATATAAACACATCCAAGTTCCTCTCTTCCCTCATCTCAAAGCCCCATTGAAAGTCTACAATTAAGCATATTCATATTTCACTTCCTCATCTTCATGGCATCTTACCAGCACCTACTTTCTCTCCTCTTCCTCTCTCTAACCATCTCTATGACCTCTGGTAAAATGCCAGTGCACTTCCACTTCTACCTGCACAAAATAAACAGCGGCTCAAATCCATCTGCTGTCGAAGTCGTCAAGGGCCCCATCCCTTTACCGGTCGGACCACACAACTTCGGAGAAATAAACGTGCTAGATACCCCGTTAACCGAAGGACCTGACTCAAACACTCCCTTGTTAGGTCGGGCCCAAGGTACCTTCACTTTTACGAAATCCCAGACTGCGCAGTGGGTTTTAAATATCGTGTTGACGTGTGGGGAGTACAACGGGAGCACGCTAGCAATAATGGGGAGGGACGAAATCCCACTGCCGGTGAGAGAAATGTCTGTCGTTGGAGGAACCGGCGCTTTTCGAATGGCGAGGGGCTACATGCTAGTCAAGACTTATTCGGCCGATGAAAAGAAAAAAAATGCTGAGCTTGAGCTCGATGTCTATGTGTATCCAGCGAAAGTGTAGACGTTCTCTTCTCTGCTAAAGTGTTTTAATTTCATGTTATTACGTGTAACCGTTAGAATGCTGGCTTTTCATGAACTTTTTTTTTTTTTTTAAGTTTGGTATTTGCCTTTTATTTCCCATGTCAAGTGTCATTTATGATCAGCAATAAAGAAATTGAGTCGCTAGACATGTTATGGCCTGCAGGTTGCTAGGCTGCATTGCTTGGGTATATATCTATTATATAGAGTAGAACTAGGGTGTTCCTAAGCTCACCAAGCTTCTCGTGAACTCAACTCTAAAACCTATCAAATTGACTTCAAACGACATTTTCAAACCGTTAGATGTTCAATCTATATTAAAATGTGTTTGGAGACCAAATTTTACATTTTTTGGAATTTTTTTACTATTTATTAAGCCGGTTTGAAAACCGTTGTTTTGGCATGTTATGGCCTGCAGGTTGCTAGGCTGCATTGCGTGGGTATATATCTATTATATGGAGTAGAACTAGGGTGTTCCTAAGCTCACCAAGCTTCTCGTGAACTCAACTCTAAAACCTATCGAATTGACTTCAAACGACATTTTCAAACCGTTAGATGTTCAATCTATATTAAAATGTGCTTGGAGACCAAATTTTACATTTTTTGGAATTTTTTTACTATTTATTAAGCCGGTTTGAAAACCGTTGTTTTTATTAAAATTTTGCACCATTGGAAAACAGCGGTTTTCAAACCGGCTTAATAAATAGTAAAAAAATTCCAAAAAATGTAAAATTTGGTCTCCAAGCACATTTTAATATAGATTGAACATCTAACGGTTTGAAAATGTCATTTGAAGTCAATTCGATAGGTTTTAGAGTTGAGTTCACGAGAGGCTTGGTGAGCTTAGGAACACCCTAGTTCTACTCCTATTATATATATATAATCTTCATAGGTCTTGCTATAGTATATTCTACAGTAATTGCTACAGTATATTCTACAGTAATGCTACAGTATATTCTACAGTAAAAACTTTAATATGGTATAACCGGTATAACTTTATATATAGTTAGAAAAGCACAAATTAATGAATATGGTATACAGGTATAACTTTATACAGTAACAACTTGATTTTGTGATTTTGAATTCATTAATATGGCATTTTGTTTATAACCGGTATAACTTTATATATAGTTAGATGTTTATCTTAATAGTTAATTATCTTTTTTTTCGATAATATCCTGATACAATCTTTTTACACTCCTCTCGATAATAGCCGCTGAAGCAAAGCGAGGCTCGCTTCTAGTTATTATTATTTTTTATGATACATTGTCTGAAATTATGAATCAGAATATATATATATGTCCTGATAGCCACTATCAGCTTTCAAAAAGAAAAATAATATATATATACTGATTAATTATTAATTATTTTCTCTCATTATTAAGCATACTTTCCATCCTTTTTAAGTATATATGTTTTGTTAAATAGCTCAACAACATTTAAAGGAACACACAATTAAATCATTTCCTGGGGAATTTAAAATGTGAACAAGAATTGGGATTTCCCATATATGTTAGTCACCTGGTAACTAATTAAACTTTATCCGCTTTACTTCTTTTTTTTAAGTAAAAAAAAAAAAAAATTCAACTCCAAACAAAGGACGTAGGACAGGGGTAGTAACTGTAAATTCAATAGGTAAATCACTATGCAACATACAATGTGGTGCAATTGGAAGGCCTGTAATGAGGATATCTTCTCCGCTAACACCCTGTTTGGATAGAGTTTAATGTAAGGAAGGGAATCGAATGGAAGGAAAAATTTCCCTCGAATCGTGTTTGGTTGACAAAATTGTATCGGAGGTGAGAGGTATAATCGAACCATATTGAAAGGGCGCATCTATTCTAAGAGCATAAATTGAGATTTTGAGGGCTCAGACAAAATTTTATCGTTTAATTCCAAGTTTATCCTTTCTCTCTCCAACTTAAAAGGGAGCTAATAAAAAGTGGGTCCTTCGGAGGAAGAGGAGAATGAATCGATTAATGGAAATAATTAATGAGTCAATTAATCTCACACTCAATTTCAAATCTATCATCTATGACCAAACTTTGACATAGTTTATCAAAAATCAATTATAGTTAATTAATTCAAGGATAACCAATTAGTTTTTATTCATTTATGTTGTATTGATTTAGGTTGTTGAGGTTCTTTTATATATATATATATATTCTACATTAGATATATAATATCAACTATTTATATAACAAAAATATTAATTAATGCAACAATATTCAAACAATGGAGTAGCTGTCTTTTAGATTAAAAAAGACTAATCCATGACCTAATTTTGAGATATATTTTGAGATATATTAATTATGTTGTTGATTGAATTTTATGTTGTTTTTCTCATCAGTTTGTTCTTATAAAAATTCTCTCTTCCTCTCTTAGGTTTGTATTTCATGTATCTTTGAACATACGTTGCAATTAATTTAATCTTGCAAAAAAAGAAAAAGCACTTTGAATTATAATTATTCTCATAAAAATGTGATAGAAACCTACATGATATATAAACTGCATATGCGTATGACCTTGTACATGATAAGTAATTATAACCCCAACCATATCCATGTATTGGACAGTACGTAGTCTATATACAAGAAGTATATATATAGAAATGATGCATTCGCTAAGTACATATTTAATATTTTAATGTTTTTGACTGAACGAGGAATTCATTATAATATGTTTGTTTTGAAGTGCCTTTGTTGTTTCCCCTTCCATTGAATGATACATAAAAACAATAATTAAAACATATGATTTATACAGTAATAATGTTGTCTCATTAATTAGTGACTGCATATATTTTTAAAAATATTGATTCTCTTCTTACACTATAATCTCATTAATTAGTGACTGTGAACATTCTTACATAAATAAATTTCAATGCTTATAACATTTTAGCCCTCTCATGATTTTTTATTATGACATGTGCTTAACTAAAATGCAAAATAGGCAATCCCATTCAGCTTTCATCATTGTTTTTTAAGATATACATGAATTTAATTGTTTCCATTTATATAGAATGTACAGGTATTAATGAACATATAGAATTAAAAAGAGATGAGTATTAAAGAGTAAGGGTAAATTGGGTATTTAAATGAAAAATATTCTCTCAGCTCTCACAACTGCAAAAGATGCACTTAATATAGCACTCCCCATATTGAAATTGCATTATTTGTTTTTATATATAAATTATTGTCCTTTTTTTTGATAGATTTTGTTTCTTCCTTGTTGTCTGGTCATTTGTTACTTAATTGCTTATTGAACCATATTGAAATTGCAATATTTGTATATCACAACAATGTGCTTATAAACTGATATTTTTGGTTCTCAAGCTTTAATTGATATGAGAACTGGTACACTGGTACACATGGTACCAATATCAACAGAGGGCATAATCGAAATGGTTCTCAAGCTTTACTATTTTATTTTATTCCACTCAAATTCATATCTTCTCATTAAGAACTGGTACGCTGTTTTATTTTATACCACTAAAATGTACTTCTTGTTTGTTTAAATTATCTAGTTGTGTTTTAAGATTGTAAAGGGTATAATAGTCAAATATACTAAAACTATTTAATTAACCTTCTATAATTTTAATTAACCAAACAAGAAACAAGACAGAAAGGAAAGTTAAATTTATTTTTTCTCATTAATCATTCAAATACGAAGAGGTTAAATATATTAATCTTCCTTTCTATTTCATTCCATTCCATTCCATTCTTCACCTCCCTTCCTATCCTCTACTCTCCATCCAAACAAGGTGTAAAAAGTACTAGCCCATGTTCCATTTTATTAGGACATATGGATTTCATTATCAGAATTCAGAAGTGGCTAGAACTCAAGATCTCACTGTATTTGGGCCATCGAGGCCCATTACATCTCCAAAATGGCACAAAAAAAAAATCGAGCATACAACATTTTTAGTGGTGTTTTTTATTTATATAGTAAAACTTGAGTAGAACTAGGGTGTTCTTAAGCTCACCAAATTTTTTTGTGAGCTTGATCCAAAAACTCATCGGATGGGCTTCAAGTACCGTATCCAAATTATTGAAACATTTACATAATATATAATAACATTGATTTTGTTTTGCATTGTCTTTTATTTTCCAGGAAGTAAGAGGTAGAAATAATTAACAGAGCAATTAAGGTTACTCAAATGCTGGCCAAAAATTTTATTCATTGCATCGCGCGCGCCTTTGCACTCGAACCGAGTAGAGCACGATAGTCACTATCTAGGACTTCTGAATAAAATATGGGTATTCCCATAGTACATATTTTTTTAATTTTGGAGGAATTTCACGTATATCTCTCAATAACTTCAAAATTACATACTTTTCTTCTATACTTCGAAATATGTATTCCCCCTCTAAACTAGTTATATTAAAACTCATTTTAAATTAAAAAAATGCCCATTGTACCATTTATTAAAATCATAAAAAATTTGAGTTTGTTTAAGAAAAATATCAAACTTATAAGATACCCATTATACTCTTTATCCTTTATAAAATACCCATTTTACCCTCGAAAACCAGATGCCCATTATACCCTTGACCATTTACAAAATACCCATTTGCCCTCGAAAACCGATCAAATATAAGATCGGCATTTTTCTTAAACAAGTTACAATTTTTTTATGCTTTTAGGCCATGTTTGGTTGTGGCATAAGTCATGGAATAAGTACCTTATTCTGCACTTATGTTGCCAAACATGGATAAAGTGTGATGGAATAATATTACATAAGAAATCACTTATGTCGCATCTTTACTCTTAAATTAACCCACCTATTCAAGTTTAACCCATGACTTAACTTTAACCACAACCAAACAAGAATATCTTATGCCATCATAACTTGGAATAAGCAATTTATGCTATCATAACTACTTTAACCCACAATCAAACATGGCCTTACTAAAGTATAAAATGGATATTTTATAGATTTAAAACAAGTTTTAATATAAAAGACAATAAAATGGGTAAATTTGTGAATTTTGGAAGTTGAGATGTCGAAATACATAATTTTGAAGTTTAGAGGGGAGAATACATAATTTAAAAGTTTTGAGGGATATACATGAAACTGCTCCTTTTATTTTTGTAATAAAAGATAAAATTGATACTTTATAAATTTAAAATGTGTTTTAATAGAAAATACAACAAAATGAGTAAATTTATGAATTTTAATAGAAAAGATAATATTACAGTGAAACCATAATCCTAGATATTTATCTTACCAATTGTTATCATTTATTTGCATTCTCATATATATAATTCAACTTGCATTTTTAATTCACTCTGCACTATTTAAAACTCATTCCAAATTCGATTGGTCTAGATCTTACTGACAATAATTAGTAAGCCAGTACTTTCAATACCTCTGTGTGGTTCAATTAAATATTTATCGTACGCTTGCAACCAAATTGTATTTAGAATTAGGACTTAAGGCTATGTTTGGACGACACAAGAATAGAGGCTATTTTAGAATAGAAGCTATTTGGAATAACAATGCGCATTCAAACAATATTTTTGCTATTCGGAATAGCTAGAATAGCTGCTATTCTCTATTCCTTGTAAATGTTGGAATAACTACTATTCAGAAATTTGAAATGAGAGAAAAAAAAATGTTTTCTTTTTTTATTTCCGCCAATACAATTCTGAAATTACAAATTTGATACCACTTTCCGCTATCTCCACATCGTGACAATTCATTTGAGATCCCACTTGCCTATCTTTTTTCTTAATTAGCATTTTGTAAACACTATTTTTTATTGGTTACAGCTATTCACTATTATACGTATACAATTCAAACAATATTTTTAATAATCCGAATAGCACCATTTTCACACTAATCTGAAAATCACTATTTTTCCTCTATTCTCATTTATTATTTTAAAATTTTGCTATTCTAACTATTCTCACTCTTATCCAAACGTACCCCAAGTTGTTAAGCTATCAAAATCACATCAACAATAGTATTCTTTGATTATTATTATTATTAGATGTTGTGCGCAAATCCACATGTACTTCGCGCAAAGTCAAAGTCAACAATACTTTCTTTCTTGAAAGATTCTTTCAAAAAAATTAATAAACTCATCTCTAAAGTCCACACGTACATGAAAAGCTTAAATACTTGATCACTATATAATTTATTTCTCTAAGAGCTATCGTCACACACACTTCACCGCATCGCATTGATATACTAAATCATTTAAATGTTATTATGATTTGAGTAAGGTAGAGTATCCCTCAGTTACTGCACCCGATAGCTAGAATGAAATCTCAACCGGACGATTAGAATTCAAGCTCATTTGGATTACAAGGTCCGCTTCAAGATTTGTGCTATATTAAAACCGACAATTCAGATCTCATTTTATTCGGTCAGGTATTGCATTGGATCTGAATTCAGTTTTGCATGGGGGCCGGAGAGGAATTCAGATCCACGACAATACTCGACAAAGTACGATGAGCTCTCAGTTGTCAGATTTAACTTTGCACGAATCTCAAAGCACAAGTAATACTGCCCCCTCCAATCTCCCGAATAGGTACCGGCTGAGAGTAAATCTGGGCCGTAAAGTGATTTACTGTTCTGTACAGTATTACAAAGGATACTGGTCCGCCGGAGAGGAGAGGTTTCATGGTGATATGTGGATCGAACAACTCAGATCAGATATGGGAAATAAAATCTGCTGCGATTCTAAATAATCGCAGACTATTTTAAAATCAACCGTTAATTTTTTTGAATGCACGAATTTCAAAAACAATTGGTTTTTATGCACAAATCTCGAGACAGATAAACAGTTCGATTTTGAATAGCATAATCCTGCGATTCTTCGGAATCGCAGCAGATTTATTTCCATCGGATATGTGACTTGCTACATGAATCGCCACCGAGGAAATCAATTCATAGCTTCAGACTTCTGGCATCACTTTAGTTTTTAATTCGGTTTTCTTTTTCTAGTATTGTTAGTAGTTGACTTGCAGTCCTGTAGCTTGCAAAGAAAAAAATAATAACAACAAAAAGGTAAAGAATGAAATCCAATCATTAATTAATTGCCTTCGCTACCTCCATCTTCACCTCAAAATAGAACGAATTAATCGTTGACTATACACACACAAATTCACTATATAAACACATCCAAGTTCCTCTCTTCCCTCATCTCAAAGCCCCATTGAAAGTCTACAATTAAGCATATTCATATTTCACTTCCTCATCTTCATGGCATCTTACCAGCACCTACTTTCTCTCCTCTTCCTCTCTCTAACCATCTCTATGACCTCTGGTAAAATGCCAGTGCACTTCCACTTCTACCTGCACAAAATAAACAGCGGCTCAAATCCATCTGCTGTCGAAGTCGTCAAGGGCCCCATCCCTTTACCGGTCGGACCACACAACTTCGGAGAAATAAACGTGCTAGATACCCCGTTAACCGAAGGACCTGACTCAAACACTCCCTTGTTAGGTCGGGCCCAAGGTACCTTCACTTTTACGAAATCCCAGACTGCGCAGTGGGTTTTAAATATCGTGTTGACGTGTGGGGAGTACAACGGGAGCACGCTAGCAATAATGGGGAGGGACGAAATCCCACTGCCGGTGAGAGAAATGTCTGTCGTTGGAGGCACCGGTGCTTTTCGAATGGCGAGGGGCTACATGCTAGTCAAGACTTATTCGGCCGATGAAAAGAAAAAAAATGCTGAGCTTGAGCTCGATGTCTATGTGTATCCAGCGAAAGTGTAGACGTTCTCTTCTCTGCTAAAGTGTTTTCATGTTATTACGTGTAACCGTTAGAATGCTGGCTTTTCATGAACTTCTTTTTTTTTTAAAGTTTGGTATTTGCCTTTTATTTCCCATGTCAAGTGTCATTTATGATCAGCAATAAAGAAATTGAGTCGCTAGACATGTTATGGCCTGGTTGCTGGGCTGCATTGCTTGGGTATATATTATTATTATTTTTTATGATACATTGTCTGAAATAATGAATCAGAATATATATGTCCTGATAGCCACTATCAGGTTTCAAAAAGAAAAAGAATATATATATACTGATTAATTATTAATTATTTTCTCTCATTATTAAGCATACTTTCCATCCTTTTTAAGTATAAATGTTTTGTTAAATAGCTCAACAACATTTCAAGGAACACACAATTAAATCATTTGCTAGGACATATGGATTTCATTATCAGAAGTGGCTAGAACTCAAGATCTCACTGTGTTTGGGCCATCGAGGCCCATTACATCTCCAAAATGGCAACATCTCAAAAAATGGCGATCCGTCACTGTGAACAGTAACTCTGCAATCTCTGCTTTTCTCAATCCAGTTGTCGAATTATTTCGAGATGCGTGCACAGAAAAATCAATTGTTTCGAGATGCGTGCACAGAAAAAGTTAATGGCTAGAGTTGGAAAAGGAGGAATTTCAGGATTACTGTTCACACGTGTCGGATCGCAGCAGATTTATTTCCAAAAAAAATCGAGCATACAACATTTTTAGTGGTGTTTTTAATTGATATAGTAAAATTTTGAGTAGAACTAGGATGTTCTTAAGCTCACCAAGTTCTTTTGTGAGTTTAACTCAAAAACTTATCGGATGGGCTTCAAGCAACGTATCCAAACCATTGAAATCGATCTATTTCACGAGTGATGAGTTTACATGTCAAATTTATAAATTTTCAAACTAATTTAATATAAAGTCAAGTGGTCAAAAAATAATGAAAAATGAACACATTAAAATTAACTTATAAACCATCTTTTTTTACTGCTTGACTTTATACTAAATTAGTTCGAAAAATTATAAATTTGACACGTAAACGCATCACTCGTGAAGTAGATCGGTTTCAACGGTTTGAATACATCGTTTGAAGCCGATTCAATAGATTTTTAAATTAAGCTCACAAAGAAATTTGATGAGCTTAAGTACACCCTAGTTCTACTCGTAAAACTTATTCTCCATCATTTAACGAAGATGTTTTTATTAAATTTTGTAGAATTTATTTATAGTCTAAAGGAATTAAAAATTTACGATTTAGTTTAAATGGTTTTTTGTATCGATTATGAAATGATTTTCAATTTAAATTTAATCTTTCAACAATTTTTTTATGCTTTATTGTCCGATGGATCAAGTTGATGTACCATAAAAAATATTTAAAAAAATAATACTTAAAGGTTACTCTAAAATAACTGAAATAAACAGAATCAATTTGAAGAATCAATTTTTGATATAGTAACAAAGAACAATATATGTGGAAAACCGTAAATTTGAAATCCAAATCCGGCTTCAATCTTTCTATCTAAAAAAACAAAAGGTCACAAAACCTGAAAAATATCTCGGGAAAGACTTCCAGGTTATCAGATGACAAGCAAAGCATCTTTTCTTATTAATATAGCATTTTTTCTAGGAGCGACTAACAGTTCCCTCCATTATGTTCTCTAAAAGTCTCCGTGACTAACTGATGCGTAAAATACGACGGGACCACTAACTACTTGGGGGGATCACTAACTACTTGAGAGATCGCATATATTTGAAAAAATTTACAACTGGCGCGCACATGTATGCATACTTATGCGCGCAAGTATTACTATATAATATATTAAGTATTCATACCTAAGACATCAAGTATTTAAAAAAAAAAACTGAACATCAACTTTCTTTTTTCTCTAATCACATACCCATCTTTTACACGTTTTTAGATCTCGTCAATATTTCTGACAATTTGTGAGAAATTTTGCGAATCTAAAACCACAAACGTCTTCTATGTAATTTTCTCTTTCAAATGAGATTCATGATGAAATACTTTTGGTTTCTTCGTCGTTTAAGTATTCTTACCTCGGTGTGCAAGTATTCATACTTTGTCAAGTATTCATCTCTAAAATATCAAGTATTCTTCTCTAAAATGTCGAGTATTCATACTTACTATAATAAAGTCTGAATATTTATGTTGTAAAGTATTTATGAGAAATCCACAGACGTGTTTTGGACATTAACTACCTGGGGGATCGTCTATATTTGAAAAAATTTACAATTGGCACGCGCATGTATGGATACTTATGTGCGCAAGTATTAATATATAATATATAAAGTATTCATACTGAAGATATCAAGTATTATTAAAAAAGCTGGATATCAACTTTTTTTTTCTCTCATCACACACCCATCTTTTACACGTTTTTAGAGGTGGATTTTTATCTCTGTTTAATCTCACCAACATTTTTTATGACCTTTGAGGAATTTTGCGAATCTAAAACCACAAACGTCTTCTACGTAATTTTCTCTTTCAAATGAGATCCATGATGAAGTATTTATCTCTAAATTCCAAGTTCATCTCTAAAATGTCAAGTATGAATCTCTAAAATGTAAATATTCATACCTAAGATACTAAATATTTCTAAAAAAAATTGGACATCAATTTTCTTTCATCCTTCTGCTTCGTCTGATAAACAATAACCCAAACCACTGATTCGATCCGTAAGTTACGTAGACAGGATGATTATAAAATTTCATAGAGTAGTCTAAATTATATGTATGTGGTCTTAAAATTTGAAATAGATCAGTTTGAATTCATTATTTGGAGTCGATTCGATAGATTTTGGAGTTGGTGTTATATAGATTAAAATTAGGACTGTACAATAAACTCGTGGCTCATGAGCCGTTCAAACTCACCTCGGTAATTAGGATCACTGATCACGCGTTAATTCACGAGTCATGAGTCAACTCGAGTTACTCACGAGTTGACTTCGAGTCAACGAGCCAACTCGGTTCGGACTTCTCAACTCAAGTTAACCCGACTCGTTATTTTTCTGAGTTGAATTCAAGAATGACACCGATGTCATGCTAGATGTACTCGATTATAACTTTCCAATTTTTATAAAAAGAATTCGATACCTGATGCTTTTTTTTCTTATAAATTTTTATGTCAAAGTATTTTCACTCCGTGGAAGCGTATCATATAGTGCTAATTATGTGTCAGCTTTGTTCTGCTAAGTACAGAATAAACTATTAAGTATGTATAAAGAGTGAGACTACGGTTCTATGCATAGCACGGATTGGTCTGTGCTACAGCTCAATATTTGAGTTTTCAAAATTCTAACGGTCGATCCGAACCGTTCAACATGATTATAAAATGAATATGTACTTGCAAACCAAATTTTACGTTTTTTTCAAATTTTTCTACTATTTTTTTATATAAATAGAAAATCACTGTTTTTGGATGGTCCAGAATTTTCAGATCAAGTGATTTTCTACCTGTCTATAAAAATAGTAAAAAAATTCAAAAAAATGTAAAATTTAGTTGGCAAGTACATATTCATTTTATAATCATGTTGAACGGTTCGGATCGACCGTTAGAATTTTGAAAACTCAAATATTAAGCCATAGCATGGACCAATCCGTGCTATGCATAGTACCGTAGCCTCACTCACGTATAAATATATGTCAAATATAACATTTGTAAAAAATTTACTTTGCACATGTTGACATTAGTGAACAAGCGGCCAAGAGGGACAATAGAATACGTTTTGATTGGTCAATAAATGATCCATATGAAAATGTCCAGAAAAATTATTAACGAGTTCTTATTTTGTTATGTATATATAATATATAATATATGTGCCGTAATAAAGGAAGTTTGGGATTTCTTTAATTCTAGAATGTTTGAAAATTAAAGTTCCATTACTACTTGCGTGTTTTAATAGGCGACAGGTAAGGTTGTTGGAACCGTCGACATAAAATAAAATATAATTGCAGCGTTCACACCTTGGACAGGAGGATATGTAGAAAGGAAATCCTTTTCGCCACCAAAATAGATTCCACATTTTGACAAATGTCTCCGATACATTATTATCATTATTATTATTGTTTGGCAGTGGTTACAGCTATATTATATTTGAAAAAATGAGGGATCTGATTACAATACTTTTGAGTTACCACAAAGTTATCTTAATTATTTTTTATATTTTCAAAGTCTAAATCGTCCATACAAAATATTCCTACATTGAAAAATATAAACAATAAAATTAAATGAATAAGAGAGTAAATCGAGGCAGTTAAAGATGGAACTGAAGGTGGAAAAGAGATAAGTGATTAAATTAAAAATATACAACTAATTATTTTGAAAGAATTATCTAATTGACACTCGAGTGAGTAAGGTAATTGAACTTCAAAATTTGTAAGGCCTCTATGACATGTCAAGTCTCAACTATTTTCCGTTGTTGAATTAATCATTAATTATTGTCGGATTTAATTGTGTGGCTAAAAAAATTTATTTTTTCACTAATAAATGTTCATCAAGAGTAGAACTAAGGTGCTATTAAGCTCACCAAGCCCTTTGTGAGCTTAACTCAAAAACCTATCGGATTGACTTCAAACGACATTTTCAAACCGTTAGGTGTTCAATCTATATTAAAATGTGTTTGGAGACTAAATTTTACATTTTTTGGAATTTTTTTACTATTTATTAAGATGGTTTGAAAATCGTTGTTTTCCAATGGTGCAGAATTTTAATAAAAACAGCGGTTTTCAAACCATCTTAATAAATAGTAAAAAAATTCCAAAAAATGTAAAATTTGTCACTAATAAATGTACATCAATATGGGCATATATATGATGAGGAGGGATCCAATTACACCTTTTTTGGTGACACGTCATGACACCGTTTTTTATATAGGTCAATTTTGCGATTTCAAAATCCAAACAGTCGATCCGAACCGTTCAACATGATCACAGTATTAAAATGTGCTTGGAGATCAAATTTTACATTTTTTTGAATTTTTTTACTATTTATTAAGATGGTTACAAAATCGCTGTTTTTCAATGGTCTGAAAACAACGATTTTTGTAACCATCTTAATAAATAGCAAAAAAAATTCAAAAAAATGTAAAATTTGATCTCCAAGCACATTTTAATATATCCATCATGTTGAACGGTTTAAATCGACTATTTGGACTTTAAAAATGGTAGGTGTCAAAGTGTGTCACCAAAAAATGTGTAATTGGATCCCTCCTCATATATGATTTAGTATAATAAATATATTACTTATAGGGTGATCATATATTGAAATTTATGTATATTTTTTATGTTGCAATATATTTGATAGTATTTATCTGAAAGTAAAATTTTACATTTTCTCCAACACATATTTTATTTTGGGGGGGAAAGTCCAAAAATAATCATAATTCAACACAAAAAATAACGTACAAATGAATGAGTTAACACACAACACACTATATATATATATGAAAAAATGACAAGTTAACATGTAGCTTTTGGAGACAAAATAATATCAGAGATGAAATAATAGATGCATATCATTTGTTTCATAATTCGTCTTGTTTATTTAAACTCAGAGACACATATATAACAGAGCAGGGTTCAAATGCTTTCATTTTTTGTGCCTCCACTGTGCCTCCATTTTAAAATAACTCAAAATTTAAAACATAAAAGTTAAAATAAAATCGTTAGATGTGATCTATATGATTTTCACTACGTGGTCATAAAAAAAAATTACCACATTTCGATTTTGGTTTTATGTGAATCAATAAGTTGAAAAATGAATGTCTAGAAATTATCTACATTAGTACATTTTTACAAGCTCTTGATGACAAACACAACAAAGTTGAAATATTATAATTTTTTACATCTGCATAGATAAAATGATGTACATCATATCTATAGGTTTATTTTGACTTTTAAGTATTAAATTTTGAGTTATTGAAGTTATATAAAATGGACAAAAAACAGAGGCACGTGATCCCTCCTCTATAAAGTATTTAAGGAAAAAAAGATATAATGAGTTTTGATAGAAGAAGTTGAGTGAGGCTATGGTGCTATGCATAGTACGGATGGCTAGTGTACTATGGCTCAATATGGTACTTTTTAAAATTCTAACGGTCGATCCGACCGTTCAATGTGGTAATTATATGAATATGTATTTGCAAACTAAATTTTACATTTTTTTTGAATTTTTTTACTATTTTTTTAGATAGGTAGAATTTTGATGGTCCAGAATTTTCAAAAAACACTGATTTTTCTACCTATCTAAAAAAATAGTAAAAAAATTCGAAAAAATATAAAATTTAGTTTGCAAGTACATATTCATATGATTATCACATTGAACGGTCGGATCGACCGTTAGGATTTTAAAAAATACCATATTGAGCCGTAGTACACTAGTCATGTGTGCTATGCATAGCACCATAGCCTCACTCGAAGAAGTTTATCAAAATGATCATGAAAACATTTGAATTGATCGTGGTAAACATTTGAGATAATTATACTAAGAGTAGAACTGGGGTGTGATGTGCTCACCAAACTCTTTGATGAGCATAACTCTATAATATTGATTATGTAAAGTAGCTTAAGCATTTTTTAAGAACAATGGCGCACCGAAAAAAGAAAAGATATGGAAAAAAAAAAACAAGAATCGAGAATAAAGAAAACGGAGAGACAATTAGTATAAGACAAAAGGAAATACAGAAAAAAAAAATCACTATTTCTCAAAATTTTGTCAGTATTAGTTGTGCTCTACCTTTGTTGGATGAATATTATGATAAAATAACTTAATTAGATCGGTTTAAAAATAATTTTAAATCCATTTTCTTGGCCAATTAATTAATCTATTCTCTTTCCTTTTGGTCTATTACAAATAATTCTACATATTTAGATTTAGAATTGCGAGGGATGGTTTCAGGATATCTTTACTTTGCGATAGTTATCAGCCCTCTATATACAATTAATGTACAAGTCAATGATACCAAGTATCATTGAATAGTCCAACACTCCAACTTAATGAATACTATCGCTTGAAAACTACAGCTACCGCTGTTCCATATTCAAATTAAATAACAGCTAGCATCGGGCAATTATTATAGCTTCATCCAGCACTATCGATCGTCTCTGAGATTTTATTTGAGAGAGAGGGAAATGGCTGAAGAGAAGCCTAGCTCGATCTATGACCTCAAAGTTAAGGTAAAATTTTCTTTCTTTTTATTCTAGTTTTCTTAATATTTCGCGGAAGGGGCTCTCATTTCTTTCTTTGTTTACCATGCTCTTTTGATCCATATCTTAAGTTACTTGTGCACCCATGTAGAACCTCAGAAGCTATAAAACCTGGTCATAGTTCAAAATAATTACTGCTAGTTGTTCTTACTTGTAAATAATTAGACAGGAAATTTCAAATTTCTAAGTCGATCAGAATTTTTTGTTATCAAAATAGGATAAAGAAAATGAACAGAAGTTGCATTTCTTTTATTATGCAGGATATCAATGGGAATGATGTAGACTTAAGTTCTTACAGTGGCAAGGTTCTCCTTATAGTCAATGTTGCTTCTCAATGGTAATAAATTTTAACACCGTAGTCTCGGCTGTCAGTTAATTGTTGGGTCCGACAAAAATCATTATCGACCACCGCAGGACCATCTGTGTTGAATATAAAACTGAACAGCGGAAGCGTACCTTAATCCATGACTGTCTTGTGCGAGAGATCACCACCGATTCGGTTCTTCCAGAATAGCAAGGCCCTTTAGAGAGTCTCTTTTAGTTCTGCCTTCTCCAAAGTCTCTCACACTCTCATCTAATGAGATAATGAGATATGAATTCAGATAGTCTTGTATTCTGGGGAACCAAATCTTTATATATAGCCTAAGGAACTCCTTGGCTGTCCTATTATGACAATTATTCAATTCAGCCCATAATTAAATTGAATATTACCTCTTAAGTTCTACACATTAAAGGCCCACATCCTATATGACACATTATTGCTCAATAAATCATAAACTGCAAATGATCACTTTTAATTGAGCATAAAATTGACAGTATACAATACATAATTATTTTACATATTAGTCCAACGTTGGATTAATGATCCAACATTAATTTCACACTACACTATAATATTCTATGTTCTAAAAGCTAGGTAAAATTACATCTTGTTAATTTCATCTTTGTCGTTTCGAATTAGAGTGCCAATTTTGATTTTTTAAAGGACCATATATGTTGTATTGATTCACAATTTTACTTTGGGAATGTGCAGTGGATTGACAAATTCTAATTACAAGGAATTGAGTGTGGTGTATGAGAAGTACAAAGACAAAGGTTGGTTGTTCTTCTATGAATTACCTTTATGATACCATCATGAAGCTTTACTGGTAGTGTACCGGTCTAAACTGCTGGTAATTGTGTCCTTTTGCTACTAAGTAATGTGCAAATCTACAATAATTAAGCCTGAAAGAATAGTCTGGTACGTTACAATTAGTATTGTGGGTTCAATTTCCACTGAGGCACAATATAAAAAAGAAAGACCCGGTACAGTATGGTAACAGTACTCTTATAAGTTATAATTACCCCTATATTTATTTGATTTTCATATTTGATTATTATGCTTCTTAGGGTTTGAGATATTGGCATTTCCATGCAACCAGTTTGGGGGTCAGGAGCCAGGAAGCAATGAAGAAATCAAGGAGGTTGCATGTACCAGGTTCAAGGCTGAGTTTCCAATTTTTGATAAGGTAAAAATAAAGTTGGATATATACCAATCAAAACAGTTAATTTGATGATGGGATATTTTTTTTCAAATTTGACAAACTAATTATTTTGTGGGATTTTTACTGGAAGAAAAGGAATAAATAAGACAAAGTGATATTAATTATTGGATGATGGGATATTTTTTTTTTCAAATTTGACAAACTAATTATTTTGTGGGATTTTTACTGGAAGAAAAGGAATAAAATAAGACAAAGTGATATTATTTGGTTTAGTCATACAAGAACTTACAGTTTCTGTCTTTTAATTACCCCCTTATTATGTTGTTAATTTCCTAATTTCAGTTGTTTGGTGACAAAGCAGGTCTTAAAAATATTGCCAAAAGAAATAAAAAGAAAAATAGAAAACATGATTGGAATATACATGATATATCTAATATCTTTGTTTAACCATAGTGTTTTCTTTTTTTTCTTTTTTGCTATATATAATAGGTTGATGTGAATGGCAAGAATGCATCACCCCTGTACCAGTTCCTTAAAGCTAAGAAAGGTGGCATTTTTGGAGATGGTATCAAATGGAACTTCACTAAGTTTCTTGTGGCAAAAGACGGTACTGTTTTGGAGCGGTACGCACCAACCACTTCGCCCTTGAAGATTGAGGTATTACTACCTATACTTTTGAACTAGCATTATGCTCATTATTACACAACAATGAAAAATATTGGGCTTTCTAAACATAGTTATAGTTAGTTTTGCATATATGTCAAAGCAAAAGTATTCACTGCATATGACTTTCTCTGTCTAATTACGAAGTTTTACATGAAAATATTAAAAAAATTGAAATGTAGCTACAAAATAATCAGAGTGAGGCTATGGTGCTATGCATAGCACCAATGGCTAGTGTACTACGGCTTAATATGGTACTTTTTAAAATCCTAACGGTCAATCCGACCGTTCAATGTGATATCCATATGAATATGTACTTGCAAACTAAATTTTATATTTTTTCGAATTTTTTTACTATTTTTTCAGATAGGTAGAAAAATCAGTGTTTTTTTAAAATTCTGGACCATCAAAATTCTACCTATCTGAAAAAAATAGTAAAAAAATTCGAAAAAATATAAAATTTAGTTTGCAAGTACATATTCATATGGTTATCACATTGAACGGTCGGATCGACCGTTAGGATTTTAAAAAGTACCATATTGAGCCGTAGTACACTAGCCATCCGTGCTATGCATAGCACCATAGCCTCACTCAAATAATCATCTGATTTTAACTCTGGATCATCAAATTATTGCAGAAAGATATCCAGAAGCTTTTGGAGGCCTAACCAACATTCAATGATTTGGCAGATGTTACATGAAGAAGATGATTGTTTACCAGTATATTCAACAATATAATATAGCATTGCTTCCTCTTGAAACTCTGGTCTTTTCATTTGTTCTCCAAATTAAATATATTTTCACAAATGAAGTTTGCTTGGATTGGGGAGTACATAAGTAGTTGGAATAAACAGAGTATTTTCTGTACCAAATAAAAAGTGTATGTATACAATTTGTGATCATTGCATTACTATAATTAGCAAGACACAGTACAAATTACATTTCCTGTCGAAATTACAGGCAAGGTAGTGGGTACCAGAGTACATATTATTTGTTTCTTTTTCCTTTTTTGCCCAGTAATGTTAATTAAGAGGCAGTCACCTGAGAGGTAAACACATCTTGTATAGTTGTATTGCTCTACAAGATCACAAAATCTACCATTTTTTTGTGGGTTTCTAGTCGGGATCCGATTCCGCTTAGGATCCTGCTTTTCCAATTCCAACCATTCAAAATTTTTCATTCGCGTATCTCGATAAAGAAACTTTTTCATACACAAATCTCAACGAATTTGAATGGTTGGGATTGGAAAAGCAGGACCCTGCTCTAGTTGTTCATGAATGGTCTATTAAGTTAAAAAAAAATCATTAACAGTAAAAAGTTATCAGCATATCAGCAGAAGTACGGAAAAGGAAAAGAACTTCATATGACGACGGTGTACAAATACCTCAAATAAATCACACAAAAATTATCAGCTTATCCAAGAAAAATTTTAATTCTTTTTTCTTGTAAATTCTACTCAGCATATTCTTTTCTATTGAATTTTTCTTTTTTGAAATAAAGCAGTACCAACTTTGTAGCACCTGTTTCATATTTTTCTATTAAATTGAAGTTAACTCTTAGAAAATTGGTTACAATCACAGTTGAAAAGTCGGGAATCTGATTGGAATTTTTGCTACTATTTCTCGAAGGCTTTGACTCAAATGATCAAAATAAAGGAGAAAATGACAGAGAGAGAAAAAGAAGTGAAAAAGGGTAAAAAGGTACAAAAGTAGAAAAGCTTGAAAACAAACTCAAATATACCAACTTTGGTTGATAACGAATTGGTATGTAACAGTAAATTTCTCATGATTAATATTGCAACAAGTATGTATCTCCACCAAGGAAGCATCTTTGAAAATACTAAAGCACCTAATCCTGCCTACAAACCAAGAAAGGCACACCAGCATAACAGAAAACAACTGGTAATAGCAAATGGGCAAAAAAATTATTCTCTGAAAGCAACTACTCTTACATAGAAGGTTTAAATTTTGTTAATTTCAGAGGCAAAAAGGAACTATGAAAGCAAAATTCAACTTTCATGGATTCGGCTGAGCAATATGTACAGCTGGCAAAGCCATTATACGCTCACACTACTCTTTATTGAAAGATCAAGCTAAGAAAATTGTTTAATTGAAAATTGAATAAAGAAGGACGTTACCAAATGTCAAAATTGATTAATTTCATTTTAGAAATAATTTGAACCATTTTGGAACTACATGTTTTATATTTAGTAAAATTAAAAATGTGTGTTTTGTTATGCTAGAGAAAAAAATTGTATTCAACATTCAATTAGACATTTTAAATTTTTTCAGCGAACACGTTTTCAAAGGGCAACACCAAACATGTGTTCAAAGGGCAAATAAAAATGTCCCAAGATCCTTATATTTTTTTTACCGTACAATTAATATCCACCAACCAATAACCACCTTTTTCATTGAAAAATTAGAAATAGTAGCTAATTTATACACTTTTATTTCTTGGAAATACTCAAATCAATATGGACCGGGCAACATTATTTAGTATTTACATATATCTACGTTTTTCTGTGCCATGTAATATCATCAAATTTTTCATAGGCTCAGCATTGAACAACCAAAATAGATTATCAACATAGCAGTAAAATATATTTAATATTAAATTCATGTTGACTAAGTTTAGTATAATCCAAAATTTACAACGTAAGGATATATACTTCTAATAATTATAATCACCCAGTCTGAAGATGCATTCACGATTTATAAACATCAAGGGTCTCCGAGTAAAAGTATATATTGAAGATTTACAACTGTTTGTAACGGACATAGATATTACATACAGAGTAAGATAATATAATTGAGAATAATTGGTCCAGTACCAGTATAGTCCATAGTCGATGCAAATTGCTCTGTATTAATAACATATATAACCGGTACAAGATTCAAAATATTAGACTGTTTTTCTCTTACAGACATGATAAGTTGTACTTGTACCGGTCTTATTGCTTCTGTATAAATAACACCAATACAAAAGGAAGACATCACATTGCTTTCCAGTTTGCACCATGAGAAACATAGACCCAAATATTAGCACAAACCTAACAATAACATACAACCAAGAATATATACAAGAACATTTCATATGATCTTCATACAACAAAATTGCTGAAAGTTGAAACCATTATGGAATACCTCACATTTGGAGGATAATGAATCTAAACAGTAACTAAATGACTTCTCATCCCTTGAGAAACACTCCTCAATTAATCATACACTTCATACAAACCGTGTCCAGAAGTGTCTGGCGAAAAGGACACCACTGCTTCCCGATTCCAGCATGCAAAGTTTTTATAAACTATTTCCTTCCTTTGACATCTGGGACTCAGATTATAGGTCTTCATTTTCTCGGAACACATTTTCCAGGACATCAGTTGCAGAGTCTCACAGTGCATGCAACAGCTTGAGCCCAATATTTGAGTCTTGCTTTTACCTCCTCTGGATCATCGCCTATTAAATACATAAATGCCGTTCAATTATAACTCGTGATTACCTAGCTAACATGGAATAGAAATAACAAGAGTACTTGGAGACAAGAAAAGATACAGTTTCTTATTCATACTATTGTAATTGATATCGGGAATAAAAGGGCTTATTTGTAGACTAACCAATTCAAATTTTAAATCGAAGGAACAAATTGATCCTTCTGAAGTATTAACACGATCAACTCTTCTCAAAGCAAATTCAGTTAATTAAATAAATCCATTGAGGAACTCATCCCAATTTGACAACATTTGATACTTTTTAAGAAAATCTATTATCAGATCTTACCAGGCTTAGAAATCCTCCAATTGGCAACAGGCGAACGGGAAGGGGAAGAGCACGCGCTTGCAACAGAGTCACTCTCTCCATCCAACCTCTTCTCGTCTAAGAATCTCTGGCTCATAGAGTAGCACAACTCAAGCGCTGGAAGAGTATTGCAAAGCTCTGGAATCTCTTGGTAGCTAAAACCAAACCCAAGATCCAAGCACCCCTTGAGCTCCTCCAGATCGTCGTCCGTCAGGCTCTTGGTGCGCGCCACGCTGCCGTCAGATCTCCCGTCGGACGAATCTGAGCCGTCCACGTAGCCCTCTAGCATGACCGCGCTCGGCTTGCGCGGCCAGACCGGACTGGTGCCAGGTTTCGTCGGGAGAGATACAGAGGCACATGATTCTGATTCCGAATCGGATCCCGATTCTGTTTCTTCGTCATCTGATTCGTAATCGTCGAGATTTTCCCAAATTTCGGGTCTTTGGGGAGTTGTCGGAGGGCATAGTGGTGACTCCGCCATATTTCTTCCTGCTTTCTCACAAGGCTCCTTGTTTTTCTTCTCTGGTTCTCTCTCTCTCTCTCTCTCTCTCTACTATCTCTCTTTTCTCTAGGCCCTAGCCGAAGTGACTTGGAAATTAGCTGGCGACGGGGAGGTATATTTATATGAGAGGAGGTATGAATTTGGCTTATGTGATAATGATGATGATGATGATGATGATGGACGGCACCATGATGTATGTCCATCTGTATCCATTTCCAGCTTAACACAAATTGGACGACTAATTTTAGTTTCAAGATTAGTGCTATTTTTCGAGATTTATAAAAAGCTTCTATGATGCGCCATGCAGCACGGACCCAGTATTTGTTGAATTCGTATCCACTGAGTACTACAGATAAACTGTTCCGTGTGGAGTGATTGGATCCGGCCCGTTCTTTTTAACTTTGCACGAATCTCAAAGCACAAAAAATACTGCCTCCTCCAATCTCCTGAATAGGCACCGGTTGAAAGTAAATCTGGGCCGTAGAGTGATTTACTGTTCCGTGGGGTACCCAGAAGGATACTCGTCCATATTTGTTGGGACTTCTTTCATGTTTGTCCATATACCTAAATATTTCACCGTTTTTTATTACTTACTTTAAATAAATTTCGTTTGATACATTATTCAAGCACACATTTTTAAATTAACTCGTTGGAGCATAATGGCCACATTTAGTTTTTCAAATATCATGATAATTAACATTGTTATTAAGAGAGTGGCTAAGACGCAAACGTTTGGTGCAAACGATTTGGTTCTCCTATTTGCAAAGTCCAAACGGTCGATCCAAACCGTTAGATATTTAATCCATATTAAAATGTGCTTGGAGACCAAATTTTACATTTTTTTGAATTTTTTTACTATTTATTAAGCCACTTTGAAAGTTGCTAATCCGGGTGAACAGTAAAAACAGTGCAATCAAATTCTGGACCATGTGATCAGCAATTTTCAAAGTGGCTTAATAAATAGTAAAAAAATTCTAAAAAATGTAAAATTTGGTTTCCAAGCACATTTCAATATGGAGAACAACTTGAACGGTTAGGATCGACCGTTTGGACTTCGAAAATCCGAAAACGTATCGTTTGCACCAAGGCTTGGTGCAAACGTTTGCGTCTTAGCCACTCTCTTGTTATTAAATACCAGATAACTATGTTGATAATTTTTCCATGTGTGTCTCGATCGATTCGATTGTGCATTTAAAAATATTATTCCCGTTTGCTTTCATAATAATTATCATGTAAATATCTTAAATATCTTCATTGGTTTGTGTTGTTGTAATTTGTGTATTGGTCAACAATACTTGTATACACTGAACTGTACATAATTAAAGTTTGGATGTCTTTTCAGAATAAATGCACCAAGATTTTTATATCAGAGATGCTTCTAAAATCATTTGTCAGTTTGAACCTCTTATTTTTGTTGTCGAAATTAATGCGTTAGTTGTACAATTTGTACAATCATAAGTCAATTAGACAAGAAATACATAACATGCTATATGCATGATCAATTTAAAATATTATTTTTAGTTTTTAAATATGCATTATACTTGGAATTGTGATGACATTTCTTTGCCGTGAAGGAATGAACTTTGTCTTAATTTATTTCGTATAAGTATTAATTAATCTTTAATTATACAGTTGTCATTTATAATATATGAGAACCTGCCAGGTTATGTAATCTGGAAATCCTTCATAAATAAAAAGATTTCATAAACAAAGTGGAATGATTCTTATCTTACAGCGCTATAATAGATTCTCTGTTTGTATTTTTTTTTTTTTTTAAAAAAAAACATCTATGTGGCATTATTAAACTCAACCATGAAGAAAGACTTACATGATAGACTTGATAGTTTAAATGATAAATGCAAATTAGACATATTTATTTACTTAATATTGTATATATTGTTCTTTGAATTCAAGGAGGAGACCTTTTTAGAAACGATATATATTGGCATCTAACTCAAAATTGCCAATGAGTTTTTTTATTTTTCAATATGTCATGTGTGAAATCCGAATGCCCTTCTAATTTTAATTTTCTACTTCCATCTCTTATAACTAAATAGTTGTTTCTCCATAGCTATATAAACAACGAGTAGGGTTAAAATGTCTCATTGGTTTTGTGCCCCATCATGTCCCAATATCGTTATTTCTATTTTTAAAATTTAAACAGTTGATTAGAACCGCTCAATATGATCTTTATATTAAAATGTGCTTGGATACAAAATTTTATATTTTTTGAAATTTTTTTGCTACTCTTTAAGATAGGTACAAAATCACTGTTTTTAGAAGATTCTGGACCATTCAAAAATAGTGATTTTGTTCTTCTCTAAACAATTAGTAAAAAAATAAAAAAAATTGTTATCCAAGCACATTTTAGTATGAAGATTATGTTGAACGGTTCGAATCAATTATTTAGACTTTAAAAATAGAGATAATGATGTTGGAGCATGATGAAACACAAAACCAATGAGACATTTTAACCCTGTTCATAAACAATTTGAGATCCCAAAAAGTTTTATGGGAACTTGCTTATAAAGGAATTTTTTTTATAAACCAAAATTAATTTTTTTTTTTTACGAAACCAACATGATTACTTTTTTTTTACAAAAATCATAAGAACCGAAATGTCATTTCGGTCCGTTATTTTTTTTATTTCAGACCGAAATGGCATTTCGGTCCTGTCCCATTTTTGAATTTTTTGTGGTACTGGTTTCCCAAGTTTTCATATGAGCCGCCACAGAAAATCCAAAAAGGGGACCGGACCGAAATGCCATTTCGGTCCGGATAAAAAAAACGGACCAAAATAGCATTTCGGTTCTTATAATTTTTGTAAAAAAAAAATAATAATCATGTAAAAATATTTTTTTTTTAATTATTGTTTATAAAAAAAAATTCCTTATAAAGTGAATCTCTGAGAGAAAATCATACATATGGTCCGTGACGTAACTATAATGCAGTGTACCTTGCCCATTTATTTTCATCTGGTAGACTGGTACAGAATACAGATCCCTTCGTCTTAATTCACCAAAGATCGGTATCAGACCCCATTAAGTTTTAAAATATAATAACTTCACCAAAGTACCTTTTTGTACTTGGTCAATCGTCAGGCCAAAACGATCTTATTCTTTCCCCAATTAGAGATCGGAGATACTTAGGCCCTGTTCGGCAGTAATTCCGAAATTACTGTTTACGTGGGAAAAAAAAAATTCACTCAGACTGAAATTTTTTTTTCCCACGTGAACAGTAAAATCCAGTTCAAAAATTTCATATTCCTATTCCTATTCCCGTTCCCACTATTCAGCCGAACAGGCCCTTAATGACCTGACCTCAGAATCAAAAGGCAAGTAAATACGACCCTTTGAACAGACGAATCGTCTACCATATATAAACGGTAACGATTAAAGTGTCTCTGTTTGTATTGCTTAATGTCCTCACTTTTATTAAATTTATTAATAACATTCTTAATGCTTATAACAAAAGGAATTATTAAACGTAGTTTATTTATTTTCGTATTTTATTTTTCAATATAAAACTTGTGACATTTGACTACATTTGAAGGGCATTCATTATTGTTTCAATTGAACCTTAGTTTGATAATTTAAAACAACATCAAATCAGAGAGGATTTAATATGGAGAAATGGGTTCAATTGATTCATTTTTTTGCTAATTTTGTTATATAATTTTAAGTAAAATGTTATGAGTATATGTAGAAGTAACTTTTTTACTCTCATAACTTGAAAGTCTATCTCCTTCCTGCATCAATAACACTAATAATTGTAAAAATTTATAATTTTAGAAATGAATCGATACGCACTATTTATCATGCAAAAAACCAAAAATGAAGTTCTATGAGGTACAAGTTAAAGAAATCAGAACCAATAAGTAATTTCTGGTGAGAGAATAAACAGAACCAATGAAATGAGATCAGACAAATGAAAGAAAAAATGTTGGAGAGAGAACGGAATAAAGATTGATTGAAATTGTCATCGTATGAAGCCCCCAAAAAAATAGAGAAGAAAGGTAGGAGAGATATTTTTATTAAAGAATTTAGAGTGAAAGAGATGATATAGTTTAATATTGTATAGAAAGGAGAGAAGAAAAAGACCCGTACATTAATTAAGGGAGGAAACATGTGATATGCAGTTGAGGAGTGCATTAAACAAAATTATAGAATAAAAAAAGATTTTGGAATGATGGGGTAAACTTCCATAAATTTATAACATATACGGCAACATGCTTGTATAGAAATATCAAAGCAACTTGTCATAGAGAAGGTTTTAACAGAGCAGTTTTTACTTCAAGCAATGCACAAATTATATGTAACGTTGTTTTAATTATGTAGTCCTTGCACTGTATGAAGCCAAACTGCTCTGTTAAAATATTTACCCCCATTTGCAGTGAGATTGTGGTTTACTTGCTCCTAAATTGTAAATTAGATAAAGAGCCTGATTAATAAGGACAAACTTAGAAGAAAAGTAAGACAAAATTTTATACTATCACCAAGTCGTTAACCAAAATAATGAAATAGATATGCACCACAAAAGCGCTACCAGTCACAGGAGGAAGATGACGTGGAGGGATAAGCTCACCCAGCAGGTTGGCACTTTGGATGGTGTGTGTGCATAACTGCAAATAGCCATATACAGAGGGTTCAGTTCTTCTACAACCCTTCTATGTGTAGCAATTGGTGTCATCCTTGCAATAGCATTTCTACAGCCTATCGATTCCATACCAAATGTGGTTAATGAATCATTTTGAATCTTATATCATTCAAAAGTAAGATTATTTATCATAATTGTTGGTTCATATTTTAGTTAGCTTATTTCATTTATTTAAATTACTCTCATTTTCTTATACCTTTTCAATTGTCTTTTGGACGCTATAGAAACTACAATATGATATAAAATATAAAATAAAAAGATGAATAAAAAAATAATACTTCAACACTAACTTTACTTTACGCAAGGAAATCAAACAGACTTAACATGTGGTTAGGGGTGTTCAACCGGTCGGTTAGGGTCAGGTTGAATTTTTTTTTGCCGAACCACAATTTGATCCGAATTTTGAAAATCCAACCGAACCGACCGAATTAAAATTCCAAACCGATCTAAAACCGAACCAATTAAACCGATTTAAACTTCGGTTTGTTCGGTTGAACCGAATACAAACATTTTAAGTTATAAATAAACATTTCAAGTTACAAATAAACATTTCAAAACCGGTTGGTTTGGTTCAAACCGATTTGGATAACATTTTTGATAACCACACAGTCCGGTTTTTGATAAACCGATTCATTTTTTATTAAATCGGTTAGTTCGGTTCAAACCAATTTGGAGATTCCAAAACCGAACCGAACCATTTAAACCGAACTTCTTCAAAAACTAAACCCAACCGAACCATTTAAACCGATCCAATTAAACCAAAATTTGCCGGTTTGGTTTAAAACCGAATAAACCGATCCATTTGAACACCCCTACATGTGGTGGTCTAGTTGCACAAATGACATGCTCAAAAAACGGCCGCGTAAAATCCTAGCTAGAAGAACTTTACAGAAGGTACAAAAACAGCAAAGATGCCAAAAGGCAAAAGCACAACTATACTTCCAAGTTACAAGATTTAGATGACCCAGTCGCCATTTGCGTTTCTCGCCGTCTCATTCACGAGTGACACGTGGCACCTTTTTATTATGTGGTTCACGAGTCATGGCTAAGTGGTTCAGCAATCCTGCCCCCAAAAATTGCGACAAGCTCTCTTGGATCTTCATGACCATGTTTTTTTTATTAAGTATTCTTTTAAAAATTAAAAATCAGTAAATCTTCATGCAAAATATTTATTATGAATTATTTTTAAAAATATTCAAGTAAGGCTACGGTCCTATGTATGGAGTTCGACTCTGCTGCTTTTCTGAAAGAAAAACAGGAACCTGTTTTTCCGGATCCAACCATTCAAATTCGTCAAGATTTGTGCATGAAAAAGTTTTTATCAAGATACACGAATGAAAAATTTTGAATGGTTGGATCCGGAAAAGCAGGTTCCTACAGCAGAGTCCATTTCCTATGTATGATGCATATCGGTTTGTAATTTGAATTAGTATTTTTGTTTTTAAAATTCAAACAATTAATCTGAACTATTCAATGTGATATCATACGAAATAATATTTGCAGATTAAATTTTTTTTATATTTATTATAATTTTGTATTATTTTTCTAGACAGTTAGAAAATCACTACTTGTAAATGATTTTCTTTGAATCAAGTATTTTTCTATCTATCTTAAAAACTAGTAAAAAAGTTCTAAAAAAATATAATTTTTAATATAGTTATTATGTTGAACAGTTCAGATCGATTATTTGAATTTTATAAACTATGATATTAATTCAAAGTACAGACCAATTTGTGCTATGCATAGTACCATAGCTTCACTCAAAATATTCACTATTATTTTTTCTTTTGTATGACAAGGCAGATCAATGGAGCCTATTAGGAAAAACGACACAACTGATTTTCATTTCTACAGGTCAAAGTTACTACAATTAGGGGTGTTCAAATGGATCGGTTTATTCGGTTTTAAACCGAACTGGCAAATTTTGGTTTAATTGGATCAGTTGTTCGGTTTAAATGGTTCGGTTCAGTTTAGTTTTTGAAGAAATTCGGTTTAAATGGTTCGGTTCGGTTTTGGAATCTCCAAATCAGTTTAAACCGAACCAACCGGTTTTGAAATATTTATTTGTAACTTGAAATGTTTATTTGTAACTTGAAATATTTGTATTCGGTTCAACCCAACAAACCAAAGTTTAAATCGGTTTAATCGGTTCGGTTTTAGATCGGTTTGGAATTTTAATTCGGTAAGTTCGGTTGGATTTTCAAAATTCGGTTCAAACTGCGGTTCGGCAAAAAAAGTTGAGTTTGACCCGAACCGACGGTTGAACACCCCTAACTACAATTGGTTGAGACAAAATAATTTTAATAAGGTAAAGTTGCTAGATGAAGTGCCGAAATTTTTATTAATAACCTCAAACAAATGAAAAATGTCAAATATAACCTCCATCTGAAAAAAATTTCAAAACTAATCTAACCGCCCCATCACTGGGCGGTTCACCCTACCCACCAAACCGCCCAGTGATTGGGCGGTCTACACAGCCAAGAAAACTGCCCCCCAATCGGGCGGTTAGGCATTTTTTTTTTTTTTTTACAGATATGTTAGGATATTTATTTTAGTAAGATATATTTATAAGATATATATATTTTTTTAAGATATATTAAGACATGTTTGTTTTTGTAAATATATTTTCATTAAGATATATTTATAAGATATATATATTTTTTATAGATATATTAAATATATATTTGTTTTGTAGATATATTTTTATTAAGATATATTTACAACATATATGAAGATATATTTTTTCTATTGTAATTTTTATATGAAAATGATTTATTTTTTTTATTGTAATTTTAAATAAAAATTGGTTGAATGTGGATGAGTCGTTTGACGTTAGAACTGTCGATTCTTTTATAATAATTGTCGATTTGGATAACGTGATAAACAGTGGAAAATATGTAATATAAATGGTAAGTCCACCAAAAAAAATCCAAACTACGTAATCTAAATGTCCGCAACATAAGATAAAACACTCCAAACTGAATATACAATAGTAGAAAAGCTATCAGACTACAAGAACAAAAAAACCTAACGACGAGGACGAGGGCGACGACCGGAGAGATCCAACCTACGGGGTGGATGGCAGTCCCTATGCGGCTGTACACGCCTCACGTGAACCTCCTCCTCCTGTGCGGCTGTATCCGCCTCGGCCCATGGATCCTCCACCAGTGGGGGGATGGGCGGCATGGTAGGCACCTCCCATGGCTCCCAAGTAGATGGATACGTAGGCGGAGGAGGCGGTGTGCCAAATATAGCAGATGCATAGGCATCTGCATGCTGTGCTCCACTCCCACTGGCCTCATCATCGTGCTGTCTGGCCTCCGGATATCGTGGTATGTGGAGGCTCAGTCTCTCATCCCCGGCATAATCTCCGGTAAGGTCAGCCATAGTGAACTCCGGAGTGGAATGTCGTGGGGGAGCTCCACCCTTAATGGAAACAATGTTAGTTTTGCTACATACAAATAAGTAGTAAGTTGAATAAATAATAAATTTTTGCTACCTGTCCAACCTGCACCGGAACTCCATACTCATTGTAGTAAGCGCTCCACGCATTATTATTCAACACCCATTCGTGGAAGCCCCAACCTGATTCATCCACTGCATAATTGAAGAAAAATTAATGAGAATAGTTTTGTAGGTGGAACGAATGAGTCTCCGGTCGCCATCTCTCCGCGAGCCCGCTCATGAGAGCCTAGTCGATCTGACCCTGAGGCATAGTAGCCAGCTGATACAACCCGAGATTCATAATGCACGCCTCCATCAGAGGATGACCGACGTACGGTATCCCGGATGTGCGATGTCTCACGGTCAACATCATCTCGTCCTGTATTTAACAATGATTTTAGTCTAAGCGACTTACTATATGCCGTATTAAAAATCTGTAATTTGAACTGAATTGCTTATAAAACAAACGTACCTCAATAGATGCGAGCGCGACCTTGTGCTGAACGTGTGGAATCCACAGGAGAGGGCTGAATGTATCAGCTGCATGTGTAGCGTGGTCTGCACCGAGAGCCTCTGCACCGGATGCACTGGGAGCATCCGTGCTAGACGAACTACCTCCCCTCTCCATAGTATCTACAGTGCACAAATTTCAAATAACTTAAATTTCACAATTTTAGATATAAAAATATATAATGTAGGGATTTTAAATCGAAACGCTAATTTTGTACCCTAAAATCTAATTTAATTCGCTAAAACCTAAACCCTAATTTAATTTTGTACCCTAATTTATAAACCCTAACACTAATTTATAAACCCCAATTTAATTTATAAAACCTAAACCCTAATTTAATTTATAAACCCTACTTTATAAACTCTAATTTAATTTATAAAACCTAAACCCTAATTTAATTTATAAACCCTAATTTAATTTATAAAACATAAACCCTAATTTAATTTTGTACCCTAAATCCTAATTTAATTCGCTAAAACATAAACCCTAATTTAATTTGGTACCCTAAATCCTAATTTATTTCGCTAAACCCTAATTTAATTTTGTACCCTAATTTATAAACCCTAACTCCTAATTTTGTTCAATTCTATCTCGTCGGAAAAATCAACAACCCGCACAATTTAACAATTAAAATTTTAAACTAAAGTCTAAACCCTAATTAAACCGTAATTTAATTTCTAACCTAAACCGCACAATTTAATCGCGTCGGGAAAATCAACAACCCGCACACGGTTAACACCTCAATTCCTACCAAAAATAAAATAATGAGTTACGATAACTTACCCGAAGATGATCGATCGAGAGGAAGAGATGGCCGAGAGAGAGAGAGCGAGGGAGAGAGAGAGGGTGGCCGAGAGAGAAAGTGCGGCCAGGTCGGGGAGGGCGGGGCTGGGCGGCAGGGGGCGGTGGCGGGGGTGTGGGGAAGAGGCAGGGGCGGTTAGGTTAGGGGGGGGCTGGGCGCGGATTTTATTAAAAAAAAAAAAAAATTCCTACTAAACCGCCCCATGGGGGGGCGGTTAGAGGGGGGGGGTGGACCGCCCAATGATGGGGCGGTTGGGTTAGTTTTGAAATTTTTTTGGAGTTGGGGTTAGATTTGATATTTTTCTTTTGTTTGGGGTTATTAATAAAAATATCGGGATGAAGTGGCCACATCAGCTATATATGCTCATGCTGATAGTTGGATAATACTATGTGGATAAAAGCTTTATCTAAATCAGAACCAATACTTTTTTATAAACTAACCCTCTTTCCAATAAAGAAGGAATATGAAAGCACTGGCTGATTTTGATTTTAACATGTGGTTCCACATAAAATAACAAAAACTAAGGTCAAGTGAAAGCCCCTCTCCATTTTGTCATATGAGGTGACATGGAATAATTCAATCCGAAGAAACATATATAGGTTTCACATATTTCATATATTGTGCGTATCATTATTATTTGAGGTAGCCGTAGCACCATCCTTTGCCACTAAATTACTAGTTTTTTATTTGCTTTTAATAATCTTGTGGCTGTATTATTAAGATTTAGATGCTCCTTGTTATTATTATTATTTTTTTTTCTGGGGAGTTGATTCATCTGGCGGTCACTATTGTGATTCGTAAGAACAAAAGATAAATTGCTAAGAGAAGGGTAATATAATAATAATTTATATATATTAAAGCGAATTTTTTTTATAAACCATAATTAAAAAAAAAAAAATTTACAAAACTAACATGATTACTTTTTTTTTTACAAAAACCATAAGAACCGAAATGTTATTTTGGTCCGTTATTTTTTTTGTTCCGGACCGAAATGACATTTCGGTCCGGTCTCCTTTTTGAATTTTCTGTGTCAGCTCATATGAAAACTTGTGAAACCAGTACCACAGAAAATCCAAAAAAAAAAGACCGGACCGAAATGTCATTTCGGTCAGGAATAAAAAAAAATAACGGGCCGAAATGACATTTCGGTTCTTATGATTTTTGTAAAAAAAAAAAAAAGTAATCATGTTGGTTTCGTAAAAAAAAAAAATTTAATTATGATTTATAAAAAAAAATTCTATTAAAGCTCTGTATGTTTAAATGACGGCAGATTTATCCTATGCTAATTCACATATATAAGGTCATATGTTTCACAAATTTTAATTATTTGCATAATCAGTATGAACTAACCAAATTAGTCCAACATGACTATTGAATTATTTATGAGAATGATTAGTAATCCAGTAGTTAACAAATGAAAATAATTGGAAATTAAAACAACGGAACAAAGTTCATTAAAGAAGAATAAACATAATTTAAGAGGGATGAAATCCCTCAACAAAATCACATGAAAAATGTAGATATTTGGTGAGAGTTTAATTGGCTGGAATTAATGAAAGGTTGATTTCATCATATCTTCCTTGTTTGAAGATTGAGACCATTAAAGATATATTGAGATGCTCCAATCATGTGACATTGTACTTCTTCTTGCCATAATAAGATTTTTTTTTCAATTTTGATTTTTATGAAATTCGCCATCATCACTTTTCTTTCTCTTAAATTATAATTAGAATGATGATAACATATTAAATAAATTAAGACATATTTATGGACATGTTTTCAACTCTTGTTTATTGAATTGTCTTCGGTATCATATTTTATTTAACAAAAGATTAAATATTTCTCTTACACAGGCAATATGAATTTTATGTTTTAATAGAGGGCAAAATGAGAAACTTATAAATGTAAAGTTAGTTATAATAAAATAAAATAAATACTAAATTGGATATATCCGAGTTTTTTAATTTTAGAATCATGATAAATATGATATTACTAAATTTTGAAAAAATAAATATAATTTTAAAGTTTTTGAAGAATATATGTGAAATTACAGCCCTATTAAATACATACAATGAATATCACATATTTTAGGACAATATTTTGCATTTTTTTTTAATCTTGCTTTATTCAAGACAATCTAATTTATGATAGGTTCAAACCGATCTGAAACACAAATAAGCGGATGGTTTGATTCAATTCTCCATTTTTAATTCAAGTAAAATTGCAATAAATTAAACAGAGAAGATTTCACAGAACAAATAAATGAGAAAGAAATTTTCTTTTAGATTTGAAAGATATCTTAGGTAATATAAAATTATATAAAATTATATAAAATTAGATTTGCAATAAATTACTAGTTATCCCTAAATCATCACCCTCCAAAATATCTTTGGAAATTGTCTATTTTAGAATAATTCAAACAACAAGTGTTAGTTAATTAATTATGCAATAGCTAAGTTAAATTGTATAATAACAAAGTATGTATTTGAGAAAATTCAGATATTTTATTGACAGCTGCAGAATACAAATTTACCCTGTCAAAATGAATGAAAGTTATTAATAATTATATTAAATGAAATAGACAAGTACACCTTTCAAGTTTCCTGGAAAATTATATTAGAAATATATAAATTACCTGAAGAGCATTTAATTATAAAACCATAAAACCTGAGACTTCTCTTACAGCAAAAAAAAAAATGGGGGAAAAAAAAAAGGCCTTTGTCACAACCTGACTAAACAAAATCTGAGTTGGCATGCCAGCTTGAATTTTCAAATTAATTCAATAAAAAAAATCTCAAATTAATTAAAATTGGGACCCACAACCCCGCAACACAAATGGATGCTTTCACACTAGCATACAAAATTTTAAATACAAACATGATACATGTTTATTTATTTATTTATCAGTAGGCTACGACATCTTATAAATATTTTTTCCATCCATGAATTAAGTTTATGTCCAATCAAATGTTTTAATAAGTACGCGAGTATAAATAGGTAGTAACAAATATTGCATGAGACAGGGCGGATTCAGGATTTTTGTCAGGGGGCAAAAAATTATCGAATCGGGTTTAAATCTATTAACCAATTAGGTACTCGATAAAAAACAATATTTTAACTTATATTTTTCAATGCTTTGACTTATAATTCTAATTACCAATCAAAATTCAACAAATTTATTTTAATTTTAACTCTAAATTTAATCCGAATTATAAATTAAACATTTAGAGGGGGGGCAAAAAAAATTTCAAGAGAGGCAAAGTCGGTCGGAACTGATAAATCTCCACCAAAACTCAAAATTCAAGGGAGGCAGCTGTTCCCCCGGATACACCTGGGTCCGCCCCTGGCATGAGAAGCTGTTGAAATATATAACACGAGAGGCAGGTTGATTTTATAAGATTGTTGAAATATATATGACATTATAGTTTGATTGTTGCCTCATTTGAATCACCGTGTCCATTTTTAAATTTAAACTACATAAACCAATTTTCAAATCATCAGTTTCTGAACTAATTTTATGTCATAAACTTTGTTTATGAAAGGGAAAATATAAAATTTTCTTCAAAACTATATAGTTTTATTTGTGCAATGTTAAGAATATAAAAATAATAATTCACAAAGCATTTTTATAAAATTGGCTGTGCAAAACAATCTGTTTGGCATGTTTTACAATTTTTTGTGTTATGAAAATTTAAAATGGACACAAGGATAATTGTTTTTTATTAATATCAGTGTTCAATGACCAAGATAGAATACATCAAAATTCAAAACTGAATAACAAAAAAAAAAAATATAGGTTAATAATTTTGGGTGACCAATCATGGAATTTAGTCTAATTAAATAAATCCTGCTGCTTTTGTATCTTCACACTCCCTCAACTTTTTATTTGCATCAATAAAATCAGTTGGTCTTCTTTTCATCTAAAAGCAGGGGCGGACCCAGAGTATTCCAGGGGGCAGCTGCTTCCCTGGATTTTGAGTTTTAGTGGAGATTTATCGGTTCTGACCAACTTTGCCCTCTTTGGAATTGTTTTTGCCCCCCTCTGGACGTTTGATTTGTAATTCGGGTTAAATTTAGGGTTAAAATTGAAATAAATTTGTTGAATTTTGATTAGTAATTGGAATTATAAGTCAGAGCATCAAAAATTACAAGTCAAAGCATTGTTTTTTATCGAGTACTCAATTGGTTAATGGATTTAAACCCGATTCGATATTTTTTTTGCCCCCCGATGAAAATCCTGGGTCCGCCATTATCTAAAAGCAAGGAATTATTTCCATGTCGCAATCCACATCATATAACAAAAAACAGAAGGTGTTCATATTAGTACAAAAGTCATCTCCTAAGTCCTAACCCTGTTAGGTTCTATTAAATTTATAGAATAAAAATATATGAAAGTGATTTAATTGTGAGATTAAAGCAAAGTCAGTTCAAGGCACAAGGCACATAATTCAGTAACTTTTGAAGAAATTATATCACAAGTTTTTTTTATTTGTATTTTCTCTTTTGTTACTCACCAGAAATATGACAATATCAGTCGTTTGTTAGAATAATTTAAAAAAAATAAAAATTTGTGCGTCAACCATTTCAAATTTCTGAATTGTAAAAAATTGCATACGGAAATTTAATTTTACAACAATTTCCCTTCCAATTGGATTAGCAATATGCTCTTAGCCATTAATTCCACTTATCTCTTAATTTAATTTAACACTATTGATTTCTAAATGATAAATATTTATGGCAATATCGATGTTTTTATTAGTATGGAATTGTTTTTATAAAAAAAATTGTATACGGAATCCCAAATATCAATTTATATAAAAGAGGGGATTACTTATTTCATAATTATCAAATATCTACGATTTATTTTTAAAGGAGGGGATTACTTATTTCATATAGAGAATCCCAAATATCAACTATTTGTTTTGACACATTTTGACAATTTTAAAAAGATAAAACTTAAATTTAAAATCCAAGAATTAAATCCTTGAGTTCAAGTCTTCTTACTTGAATATGCCACTTGTAATGAGCTTTTGAACAACAAGTAATATCATAGCACATTGTTTTTAGAAAATTAATGAGATTTAATGTATATTTCACTACACATCAAGTGACTTTAATTTAAACTGTTCAAAATTAACAGCTCTTGCTGCATTGTCAAATAATACTTAAATTACTTCACATTTGATTGTTAGACTATTATTCAATAAAATATCTACAACATGAATTATTGAGACGACTTTAAGAGAGAGAGGTATAATATCAACTAAAATAATATGGATCTGAAAAAAAAATTTCTGTTTGAGCACATTTCTTTTGAATATATGGACTTTTGTTAATTCTTACATTTATTTACTTTTATGTCTTTTGAAGAAATTGAACACTTGGTAATTTTTTTTTCCTTACAAAAATTAATAAATATTTTGCCATTTAACATATATAATAAGATTTTAATTAATTAAAGCTATTAAAATTAACCGGATGAACAAGAAACGATGACGGCACAGTGGAAATTGGAAAGTGACAAACTATGGCCGATTTTTTATTAATTGAAAATAAAATAAAATAAATATCGGAAAAGAGTGTTGTTTTATGGAGAAATCGAAATATAGGTAAAACGGGATCATTTATCCCGTCCCACATGGACGGTACAAACACTCCCGTCCTAATTAATCACCACTAATTCAAACTGCAAACTTTGCTAAATGAAAAAAAAAACTGCCCGGGATAATCGGCCCCGTCCCAGCTTGAGAAATATTGGGCTTGAGGCTAAACGGTCAAATTTCGAAAAAACTGCAAACTTCGCTAAGCTGAATAGTCGGTCAATTTTGAAGAATGATTCATCCTGACTAGATTTTTTATTTCTGTCTCGGACGGGACGGAGCATCCCGGCCAGACTTTTTTGTTTTTGTTTTTTCATCTAAAACGGTTTGGATTAGCGATGATTAATTTGAACGGGAATGTTTGTACCGTCCGTGTGGGACTGGATAAACGGTTCCGTTTTACCTATATTTCGATTTTTCCTTAAAACAACACACCTTTCTGATATTTTTTATTTTATTTTCGATTAATAAAAAAATCGGCATGGCAGCAGCAAGTAGCAAGTAGCAACCATATGTGAAATTGTGAAGTCTTATGCATAGTGCAACATGCAGAGCCACATGGCGTTTGTGGTTGATATATGCTCTGCTATGAATGGGAAGCATGTGACGTGGGCCCATATAGCCGTTAATCAATCCTTAGGGATTCATACGCCTTTAGTTTTGCACAAATTTCGGAAAACTGACAACCACCTTCTACCTACTCACGTGCTTCCTCTACCAATAAACATTAATTTATTTGCCGGAAATTATGGGCTGTAATTGGGCCTGAATATATATATATTTTTCTCTCTCGTTTCTTGGACTCCGTCCCTGATATTTTATGTTGTCCTGTTATATGTCAAAGCATCCCTTGTGTTACCCTGTAATAATAATGACTGAATAATGATTACTGATGCTAAAAATGTTCTTCATGTACAAATTTATTCCGCGGCAATAGAGTTCATTATTTCTCTCAAAAGAGGGTCCAAAGCACTGCATTATTAATGCAATGTAAAAAAAAGAAAAGAAAAAGGTATCACTAAAAGAAAATGATACACTTAAGAAAGAGATATATGTAATTACTAAATTGAAAAACGGTACAATAACTATTGCGCTTATGCAGTATAATTGTGATATATTTGTTGCAGGGAGAATCGCTGTTAGACAAATTTTTTTATCAAGTACTTAAAAAGAATCTTTGTCTGGAGATGGTTTTAATTAACACCATTTATCTAACTATATCTGGCAAGTATTGTGCAAAAGTAGCAAAGGGCATAATAAGCTCACAGAGAAATGATGATAATGCTGAATTTATTATGCTGTTTTTTCATCAGTTGGTAGTTGTTGGTTGTCATTCGGATGCGGGTTCATTTTTTTAATTTTTTTTAATAGATGTTTGTATGGCGTTTTGGGTAGGGGTGTGAACGGAGCGGATAACGCTGATACCAAATCCGTATCCGTTTTTCAATGAGCGGAATAGCGGATACGGATATAGGTACAAATAGTAAACGGATATCAAAATTCAAAATCAAATCCGTCTTAAACGGATACAAATACGGAGCAGATAATCTACGGATACAGATTCGAATATGGTTACAAAACGAATAATTGTCGGATAATTGAGTCATATGAACTTTAAGTACAAATACTAAACTAAAAAAATTAAAAATAATTAAGAAAAACAAAAGTAAATTAAAAAAAGGTAAAGAAATGGAGAAGATATAGGAATGGAGAGGAGTTGGGAAATATTAATTGCTGAAAGTCAAGTTACAGCGAAGCAGAGAAGTTGAAATTTAAGATCTAGATAGTGCAGATATCCGCTCCGTTTATACTTTTAAAGAATTATCCGTATCCGTATCCGTATCAAATTTCCCTATGCAAAAAATATCCGTATTTGTTTAAATTCGGATTCGGATAATAAGCGGATTCGGAGCGGATATCCTGACAGATATCCGGATCCGTTTACACCCCTAGTTTTGGGACCTTTTTTATGGGTTGTATACTTGTATAATGGATAGACATGATTTTCGGACAACTTTGCGGCATAAAGACCAAACTAATTTTCACACTACAAATTTTGGCAAGCACACTCAGCTAAAATGTAAATTTGGCTCGTTCTTTTGAACTTGAGCACTTGTAACATCTTTTCTAAGGTCAACAGTGCAACTCCTTCCAGGTATAGTAAGTATAGAAGCATGTCCGATATGTTCAAAGAAAGCTTTACCAGAATATCTTTATTTGTTACACAAAAAGAATTGAACAATGTCAAATACAGTACAACACATCTACTCTATCTGTACATGTAAAAGAACATAAACAAGATGAAATCGCCCAAACATTGCAAAATAGACATCTTGGAAATCAATTTTTATTTAGCAAAAACTCAATGGCATAAAATTGTTGGATGTTATTCTATTAATCATGTTATTTACCACCCAGCAGCTTTCAAGAACTTGTCATACGGACTTGAAGGCGGAAGCCTGAAAGAATTTTCAGACCCACTTGAAGAATCACAACGCAAATTGTAACCTTTATCTGCCAACTTTTCCTTGGAGTCAGAGTCAGTATTACAAGAAACCTGTTACACAAACAGTAAACAACAGAAAAAAAAAAAAAAAACTGAGATTGAGTTTTGTTGACAATACTGACAAATTTTGTAACCAAGCTCGTCAGATTACTGAGGTTGGATTGGACTAGGGTTCAAATTCATGGGTCAAAAGGGGCAATCAAATTCATGTCAGTGAACCAAGACCCAGCATAACCAGTTTCAGACCTTTGGTTAAATCTCTTTTCTTTCCTTGATGAAAAACGCCCAAAATCCCAAATACCCAGCATTTGCAATAAAAAGTCTAAACTACCAATACCCAACATTTGGCCATACGTTATGTTTGTATGAACATCTATTCACAGAGAAGTTAAATGTTAGATAATGAAAATAAAAGCTGTAACATGCCTCATTAAGAGGATCTTCGTTCATGTGCTTGTCTTCTATCAAAGGGTCTTGGTCAAGCTTGAAGCTCAACAGAGCCGCCATTTTCTGTTGTTTCTCTAACATAAGTGCTTCACACTGGTCCTTCATTTGGTCAAATGATAGTGGGTTCATCAGTAGTGGTGCATTTGTCACTTCTTGTGCTGTTTCCATGACCTGCCAAGTAAGTTTTGCATCAATAATAGTAAAAAATGTAGACACAAAAAAAATGTCCTCATTATTTATCAACTCTGAAGGGGTGGCAGCTTACAGATTCTAACAACTTGCTGACACTCAGAACATCATTTGAATGGGTCGACTCAGATATTCTAGTATCAGATTGAGAAATGCTTTCTTCAAATAAAGTGTCCTCATCTCCTACAAGAGAAGGAACCAAATCCTGCATTTGAAATTAAAGTCACAAAAAATCAGACAGTCTAAAAATTTACATGTATCTGAAAACTTCCAGTTGTCTTGTCTAACATGCAAAACAGTAGTATATATCATATGTGCCCCTGAAAAGCATGAGATAATTCCAAGGCCCTCCCTACCAGATTAAACTCTCTCAATTAAAGAGTGAGAAAAGAGGGGGTTGTTCAGTGAATGTGAGATTTTTGCAATTCAGAAGAGATTGATAACCTCTTCAGAAAGACGGTTTCCATTCAGTGAGTAGGGTGAGCAAGGATGTCCCGCTGTCTCCATGAAAAGGGGGGCCCTCAAAAGAAAAGATTCCTCTGGTGAGAATTCTTGAAACAGCTGTTCTTTTAATAAATCCTGCCGAAAGTCAACAATTTAATCATTTTATTAAAATTAATTAAAGTATTTGGTTGGTCTTTAAATTCTGTAGCTGTTAAGGGACTTCAGGGCATATTTATTAATAACCACATGCAACTAAATTATAAGTTAAGCTTAACTACTTGAGCTTTTCTGTGAAACAAATTACCTCAGGTAAATCTTCAAATCTCTCTACCAATTGTGAAATGACGGCATCTCTGAGTTGCTTATCATCCTTGTGTAATTTTGAAAGGAAGTCTGATGCAGCCGCCTCATCTTCTTCAGAGCCGTAAATTACAGCACTTTTGGAAGATGATAAAAAAGCAAGTTCCAGACTGCCATCATCAATAATAGATAAATGCAAATCAACCTGCCACAAAATAAGCATTATTTATTCATTAGCATTTAACAAATAAAGAAGAAATAAAGGCATGTCAGTTGAGCATTTTACAACTGGAGTCATATAATTTAACACAGAATAAAGAAGAAATAAAGGCATGTCAGTTAAGTATTTTACAACTGGAGTCATATAATTTAACACAGAATAGTTAAGTGTATATTATTAATTAACACATTTGGCCCCTGAAGTAACAGTGTTTTTTTTTTACAATCTGGTCCCTAGACAATGCAGAATCCGGCCATGAACCTACCAGACCTTATTTTGAAACTGAAGAGATTCAAATGAAAATAAAATGTAAATGATATCTAGCTATTGTTAGGTGATATCACTGACCAATTGGTCTGAAGTAGATTCTCTGACAAGCACAACTATCTGGGGCAGGTCACTAGCTTTGGCTGAAAGCAAAAGCATAGCTGTAGCCATTGTGTGGAGGGACCTTTTTCGGGATGCCTGCAACGAAACTTCATTTACCATGGAGAGGTAAGAGAGAGAAAAGGCAAAAATGGTTCCATTATATGAGAAATGATAAGATAATAGTACAAAGGTATTAAAAATATAACTAATTTCTTGAGAGTTTTCTATATTATTTTTTCTTGCTTGATGTCTTCTGCGTCTTTGTGTGTTTTTGAGCTAAAGTATTATTTGTCTGTTAAGAAACTGACATAGCCTGATAAAGTGTACTTTTATTTGCTAGGCGACTAGCATTTTCCTCATGTGACACATGCTATTTTAACAGCAAGTCTTCTTGTGCATATAAACAACATAACCATTTTTGAGTTTAAAGCAACGCCATTGGGTTAACCTATGCCCCAAGTTTCAGAATTTAATGAATGAGGCAAATTTAGAATTTCATGACAAAATAGTTACACTGATAGCTAGGAAGCCATTTTAAAAATTAACAGAGAACTCAAGACACCACAAGCTCAAACTTCAATGTTCTTCTTTATTATTTCAATGAAAGTTTAAGATGTGGTTTTTTTATGAACTTACTATCAGGGCTAACAGAGATGCTCCTCAGAGATAATGCCAGCTGGAAACAACGAACAAGTGCCTTGTTGCTGGAATCCTGATACAAAATATAACGGGTGTTGAAAGTAATTCCACAAAAAATGAGAACACATAACACTGTGCAGATGTAACGAGAAAGATCTGGCTAAAATGTGAAATTGATAACTAGTGTTACATACCTCACCTTCTACCGCTAAAAACCTATCTCTTTACCTCAGCTAGTTTTAAACCTATTTCTTTACATGGAACTAAATTGTACATTACAATGCTGTGCAGTCATAAATGTTGGCAGTTTCAAGCATGCCTTTGCAAAATGTAATTGGTGGCCTTGCAAAATGGAAGAGATCATACATGTTTCCATAAAGAATATATAATATACTTTTTTTAACTCTGCATAACATAGGAAGTTATACTTTATACTGCGTGTGTGCCCCTCCTTGACCCCATTTATTTTAAAAGATGCTGAAACTGCCCTCATTCATTTTCTGGAAGGATATTCAATTTTTTACATGTTACAGTTAATAATTTGAGATTTGTTGGCAAAAAAAGAATTATTCCAAGATTGTTATATAAAGAAATTACTTCGGTCTTTAAAACCCGTAAGGCAAGGTCAAAAGTGTGTGCCATCGCCTCATAATTTGCCGGCTTGTTTTCTTCTGAGATTGCTTGATTCCAAATTGATGAAAGCAGAACGCCCACTTGCTGGCTACTTAAATGCATTGACTTTGTTTCCTAATTGGATAGATAAATCAGAGAAATGGTAAGTAATAAAAAGAATCAGTTACTATCAAAGGAACTGCTTGCCTACACACCCTGCACCCTTTGCTATATCTATCAAGAAACAAAGAACCAGACTGGATATGTACCCCAGGAGATGAGTCTCTTCACAGAAATGCCCTCAGCTCAAGTAAGTTTATCAGACTGGTAAACCTGGGACTAAAGGTTTGGTTGTTGTTGTTGTTGTAAACCTGAGACAAGGGCATTTACCAGAAAAAGAAGAGACTCTAAGAGGTTATGTAATTACATATGCAATGCCATAGCAGGTACCTAAATAATTTGAGAGAAATAAGTGTACTCCTAATTTTTAATGTACCAAACAAAGCTTGCAATTTTTGCATCTTTATCATTCCAACGAGCCATAATGACAATTTGGATTTGTTTATTAAATCCAAAAGAAAATTTAAACACTTCATTATTCTGTTTGTTATGACTAGTTAATTTAGAGACTATTGCATCTATTGAAACAATTTAGGGACCATAGTACGTTTAGGAACATTTTCAAATGCTCCCAACAACCCGGATTTTTATTAAAGGTGGATATTTCAGACATACATGACTTTCAGTTCTTGCAATACTGCCTTTCTCACAATCTTCATTCAACACCTCATCCATTTCCGATCTTCCCTGTGAAGCTGAACAACTCTCCATGCTTTTTTCCGTTACAACCCATGAGGAAGAGAACGCTGAAAGCGCAACTAGAAGAGTTCCCTTTGCGTCATAAACAGACAAAGGAACTGGGAGGTCAAAAACCGACCAGGGGCATTTGAGTGAAGGAAAAAGAGTTGCCGAGAGAAGACGGTGCGAGCCGACTCTAGTTTCGTGATCAGGATGCGTCATAGCCAGGAGTAGCTGCTGAAACAGAGATTCTGGAAATACCTGAAAGTATATACAGCAGTTTTCATCCAGCAATTATAATATGGTGTACTGTTAACAAGTATCGAAAATTGACAAGGTCACTTTTATTTTTTTATTTCCTAGCCTGACACCATATAATATGATTTCAGGCATTTATGTTGGTTAAAAGTATCAGAATGCATATGATCAGAGGTGGAAATTGATAGTGCATGCAGCCTTTTAACATTAAGTGTGCTATTCTTCTCAAAAAGGTAATTATTTTATTATAAATGCTTTTTATGGTTTGATTTACAGCTTTATAATGCTATGTGAAAAGAGGAAATTACCTTCTTATCATAAGACAAACTAGGAACAGAAGCTGCTATCCTTGCAGTACGGTAAACCGACGAAATAGTTGCTCTGGCTATAGTTGCAGTAGAAGATATACTTTCAAGCACAACAGCTAGCATATCAAGAATAGGCCCCACATCACCTACCTTTCCATCATAAGATAATTATTTTAGAGATACAACAATGTGAACTATTTCTCCCAAGTCAGTAACATGGGACAATACTTGATTACTGCAAAGAACCCCATGCAACACTCCATGTATGAGAATCATTGACACACAATGCTCTTCGCTATGACTAATTAATTATCACTTCCCATCAAAAAGAAAATATAGAAAAAATATAAAACATTGCATAACCTTCTCACTCAATCGCAGAAGGCAAGCCTCCAAGGCTGAATGAAGAGCCGAGTTTGATCTGCTGTCATCATCTTCTGATGTCTCTATTGCAAATTGCATGCACTTGCGCATGTGCCTCACCAGGTCACTAATTGCAGTAACTATATGCACTGAGGCGTGGAACTTCACTTGCTGAGCAAGCTGACTTGCCCCCTTCAGTATGTTTAACTGCAAAAGTGGTCGCTTTGCCACATTCTTGTGGTCTAGGTGCTTGACTGTGATGGATAGTAGTAAATGACTACTTTGCCCTGAAAATTTGAAAAATAACAGTCAAAGTATGTCCCTCTGAAGAAGTATCAAAATGAGCCATTTGCAGAGAAACCCTTCTCATATCAAGGGAGTGTAGAAAAGCCCTCTAGTTCATATATTTTGTACAAAGGCACCTACTTTATGGGAAATTCAATGCAGCTGTGCAGTTGGTTAGCTTTAAACCTTTCCTCCTTAAAACCATAGTATTATAAAACAAATAAAAAGCAGAAGATAGCAGTGCAGCTGTGCCTCAACCAAAATACTTTTAGGCAGGATGCAAGGCTTATCATAGCTTATACTCGCTTCCAGCCAAACATCACAGAAGATCCTCTCATTTTAATAGCCTAATTTTTTCTTGTTGCCATGTTTTGCTGGTTTTGGTATTCATTTTCTAGGCAGCAGTCAGACTTCTTTCCAATTTGACTATATTATACAGATGTCCAGTAAACCTTGACATACACTAGAACTGTTTTAGGATTACGTGATGAATTCACAAGAAACAGCACCTGAACTATCCATGGAAAGCTGCATCTCTGACAAGACTGAAGTTGCAATACGGCTTTCGGTAGTCCAACAATCCGAGCTGTCAAAGTATCTAAAGAGGGGCTCAAGTACAAGCCGTACTGTAGTCGCGTCCTTGGCTAGTTTTGCCATATTCTGCAAACAAACCCTCGACCAGTATTCAGGGTTGTTATGTGAAGCATCCCTGAGAAAGAAAACACAATCATTAAAAATCCTTCGCTAAATTTTGATGTTGGTTACACATTCATTGCTCATTGTTCTCATTATAGCTATTATTTTCATGTATTTTTTCATTATGATGCTTAGCTTAGCTCTTAGTGTTCCTAGTACTTCATTAATATTAGCAGTGATGACTGATGAGGAATTATAACCATCATCGACTGTACATTTTTCAAAATATAAAAGAAAATAAAACAGCATGAGAGGCCTCACAATATAGAAACTATTTCTTCATTTTCTGATTGATTCCAAGTCAGTGTGGATCCAGCTTTAGAGGGACTCTCAACCACTTTATAGTTCTCCATGGTAACCGACACAATCTACCACAAAACATGGAAAATCCAAATTAAAAACGAAATAGGTATACATGCAGTATATGACCAGGTGCTAGTTCAAAAGCTGGTAATGGATGAACCACATAAATTCCCCTAAATGTCAAAGCAGTCGCATTTAGTCCCCCCAGAAATTTCAAACAAATCTCCTATACTTTGTTTTCACAGTTCTAATAGTTAGGTATCAAATTGATGATTGATATAAGTGTTATGACAGGCAATAGTGATTACAAAGTAGTTCCAACAAACCTCAGACTTAAATTAGAAATTTTAAAAATATTGGACTTAAGCCCGCTTTCAGAAAATATTTAGCACAAGCACTCTTGTGATCTTGTCCTCCAAAAATAAAATATACTTAACTGTGGTGAAAGGCAAGTAACTGTACCATTCTGGAGGGTTATTTGCATACCTTAAAAGTTCAAGGGACAAAGGCCCATTGGCTACAGTCACTAAACAACAAGGGAACTTCTCTATAATACATCTGAAAAGAAATGAAACGTACCTTTTCAAAATCCATTGACACATGAGAATAATCGCCCATGAATTGCACCTGGATAACACAAGGCAAATTTGAGATAGACATGTAGCTTAAAACCACAAAGCAAGATCCAAATAAATTTTATCCTACAATACCATTGAAGCAATAGCTTGCAATGCCGCAGATCGTAATTGCAGACCCTTATCATCATCCCTTAAATCTTGGCCTAGCTCACAAAGCCTTGAAATCAAGCCTTCTACATTAAACATGTATGCACCACCAACCTAAAATAATAGTTAATCAGTAAGACTTTCAAAATAGCGGGGTGCAATGTTCTCACGGTTTTAAGAAATACTCAAAAAAGCCCCTCTCATTTTATTATCTACAAAACGTTGCTATTCTGTTCAAAATAAAAAGGCAACCACAGTACTCTTAGTTGGAGCTTTAACTCCCCTTTCACTTTATGATGTATGCATTGAGAAGATAAGAATGGATAGAAATTGTAATCGATATCCTTGTAAAGTTTTCTGCATGTTACACCACACGGAATAGATAATCTAATTTAACTGAGCCATTTTTGTTATTTCATCAGAGAAAAACCTCTTGTTGTGTCTGTGACAAAAATAGTGTTAGAGAACAACTAACAACAGGGGCTTACTCTGAACTTCTTTAAGATTAGGGACTCCTTAATGAATAAGGAAACAAAAGATAATTTTTATGCAAGATACTTTCGATTTTCTGGTATTTATTCATTTTTTATATTTTTGTTATTTCATTACTGGTATAAGATAAGTAATGACACTAAAACTTCTCATATTTGTGTCTAACCCCTGAAACATTTGGTGAAGTTTGCAAAAGCTCCAATTAAGATTTGTCAAATAGTTGAATGACAGCGATACCTGGTTGGTAAGAAAATCGACAAGTAGGAGGCAGCCGAGTATACGCATCTCATCTTGCCCTTGATCAAGAAGAGTTCTTACTACTGTCAGAGAGCTTGGAGCTAGTAAAGGCCTGTACTAACATACCCAAACAAAGAATTTAAACAATCTGAAAACAATAAATTACCTCCAAGAAAGCATTTATGTATACCCCTGCAAAGCATTATAGTCCCACCAACTGAAATACGTCCCACATTCCACTTTAAGCACAGTTCAAATTACATCTAGTCTCCTCCATAATGTCCTAATGGTAAAACTGAATTCGAGCAATGCTACCACTATGTAATGGTAAGGAGCTATTCTAGAGTAAATAAGGACAAAGGTATATTAGAGATGCATTGTCCTTTGTAGGATAATGTAATATTTCTGCTGTTTTTTGGGGTACAGAAACATTTCAACATTTTACAGGGTACATAAAAACAGTATTTGCACAAAAAAAGTCAATTAGAGTTAATGATGGTCTATTGTATAACTTACATTTGCTCCTTGCATGAAGAAAGTAATTTCCCATAAATACGCGGTACAACTCTGGCAAGATAGAAGTGCTCACTCCGCAACTCTTTAAAGCATTTCTGCTCTAGGTAATTTGTGATCTGATAAGCAAGATGCAATTAATTTGTCATTGTATTGAACCAAGATGATCACACCCTTTAATTAAACAAAAATACAAATAACAACCAACATGCCTCTACTTGTCAACAATTTTTGGGTTATATGCAAATAACATTGAAACACTAAAACCAAGAATAATTTAACCAGAGAGTACCAATAAGTTTCTCCATAGCTACTCACCCAATTCAAAGTACACAACAAGTCCATCTCAAGTTGAAACTCAACATAAATTTTATTTTCCTTGAATTTAGTTCAATTTCTGCTTAGGGGAGTAAATAAGCTTGGAAAAATTAGTGGTAAAATGAGGAACTTTCAATGGAGTAAACCGGAGTCATCACTTTCCGCTAATAATTGGGTTAAAATCACAAGCACCTCTCAAGGACACTGAGTGTTAGTTACTACATAAATGCTAGGTGCATTTTGCCGGCATAATTATGCATTGCACATCATTTGCAAATAACCAAAAAAATTCTGATGAAAAGAAAAGAAAACACAATGCATACATCGGGTATTCTTGTTGGGTTCTTTGAAGTATAATTACACAGCTTCCCAATCATCCTGTCATTTGGCTCTGCATCCTACATATTATAAACATAAAGGAAACATAATGCTTGGAGAAAAAGACAATCTTAATTTGCTCTTCAAAATCAAGAAATCTAATACACCTCCATTTAGTAAAACAGGAGAATTAGTGTAAAAAAATGAGAGTGTATGCTCATAAAATATGAATGGACCAATGAGTGCATACAGAATTATAGTATAAATAGAACTGTTAAAATTTAATAATTAAAAGATAGGAATAAAACCTGAGATCGAGGGAATATATTGGCAAGAATCTTTTTGTACCGCTTGACAGGTTGTCTTGATCGAGAACGGAAAGCGGGACAGAAGAAGCATAGCTTACCACAAACCGGCACCACCTTTCTTGACACAACCCCCATTTTTCCTAATCTTTTCTCTCTTTGCTTTTTTTTTTTTTTGAGGGGGAAGGGGGTCGATCACTCCCCGTTTCCTTCCTCTCACTTAAAATCACGCAAGAACCCCAATTTGGAACTCAATTTCTCCTGTAGCATAAAATTCTAATCGGGTTTTCAGTGCCATAATATGAATCTGCAGTATAAATGCAAATGCATGATTGAAAAGGGGAACTATTAAGTTCACTAAATACATACATTTCAATTAAGGGAAAAGTACTCCAAAATAGCCAAAAAAAACAAGAATTTAGTAATTTGGCAACGAAAGGAAGGAATCCGTCCGTCAAACAAATTTTACGCTTGCTTTGTTTCGATATTGGATCAAGGGCAAGAAAAGATGAAACAATCATAATCAGAGACAAAACATACCAAGTCATGTTTTGGCACCACCTGCTAGAGAAAAGGGGAAGGCGCTTTGGATGTATTTCTACCGCGATTCTCTATTTTCTTCTTTCGCCCGAATTTTGATTCGAACAACAGAGGGGAATGCAAGGTTTGGCCAAAATCCAGAAAAATGCAAAGAATTCAGGTCTCTATACGGCAAGATTTAGGGATCTCCTAACAACGTCTCTTTCCTCCGTTTAGTTTGTTTCTCTCTCCACCTTTGCATTAACTCGGTGTGGTTTGGGAAGAAGCTGCTATGAGTTATGACCAGTTCATTTGACAGCGGTTATATGGGAATATGAAAGACATGATGACGAAAGGCAAATTATATGAAGTTTCATGAATTGAATTAAATAAAAAATAAATAAACGGTAATAGGTAAGAATAGTTCAAACTATTGATTGGCGCAGGCTCCTAGTTCAGGTTCAGGATGCCCAATTTTGACGAAAATGCTCCTACGATTCGGATCCCCTGTGGCAGTCTTTGTGGTGCTTCACTGAGAGTGGCATCTGCGCACTTATCCTTCTTTTTAGATTTAGAAATTAAAAATTAAATCTTCAGAAAGGGAATTGATTGTTATTTTTCAAAAAAAGATGAAATCGCACCAATAAAGACAGACTGATAGAACCGCATCCATATTCCAACAGTTTTCAAGGAAATAATCAGGATTAGTTTTCGAATAAATAAATTGTCCGCATCAATTTTTGAGCAAATATGTAGTCAAGATAGAATTTAAGGTCTGAAAAACCCAGGAACCGCATCATTGGTAGCTGCGGTTCCAGAAACCTGTAACTAAACTTTATAAATGTTAAAAATGTTAAAAACATGAGCTTGCTCAAGTTGATACTTGATATGAATTCATATAAAATTTATAGTTAGTTTTGTACTCAACATAATATGGTTTACAGCTTATATAGCCGATTTTTTTATTAATAAAAAAAATAAAATAAAATATTGCAATAGGTATAGAATTTGGTGAAATTTCCAAATATAGGAATAACATAATAGTTTATCTCTTCCACTGAATATGATAAACCATCACATTCAGTTAATTTTGTCCCTAACCACGTAAACTCGCTAATAAAAAAAAAAATCCTAGACGGGATAATCCATCCCGTCCAGTATATTCATTGTTTTTTGTTTTGGGTTAGAAGAACAACAGAAGAAGAAAAAAATTGTGAACAGTACTAGACAAGATAAACTATTCCGTCCAAGATTTTTTTTTTTAACGATTTTACGTAATTGGTGACGAAATTAGCTGGATGGAATAAACCATCATGTTCTTCTCATATTTCAAAATTTCATAAAAATCTACTCCTATTTCGATATCTTTTTATTTATTTTTCTATTAATAAAAAAATCGGCTTATATATATAGTTGTGTTCCTACGGTACAAATTATTACCCTCTTTTGTAATTGGAGAGATTAATGTCAACATCGATGTAATAAATATCTGCTGAGCGCTTGAATCTTTGACAATTCAAAAATAAAAGTAAAGGCTACGGTTTATACATAGGTTAATATTTTGGATTTGGAGTTTTAGACCGCTGATTCTAGTCATGAAATGTGATGTTCGCATCTAAATATTATAACATAATTAATTTTTGTTAACTTCCATATACTTTTTATGAGCTGTGCCACGGTACTTTGTAAAACACCGTAACACTTTTTTTTTTCAATATACGATTACATATATCATAATTCATATATATTATGTGAGAAGAGATCCAATTACACCTTTTTTGGTGACACATCGTGACACCGTTTTTTATATAGGTCAATTTTGCTATTTCAAAATCCAAACAGTCGATCCGAACCGTTCAACATGATCACCATATTAAAATGTACTTGGAGATCAAATTTTACATTTTTTTGAATTTTTTTACTATTTATTAAGATGGTTACAAAATCGCTGTTTTTCAATGGTCTGAAAACAACGATTTTTGTAACCATCTTAATAAATAGCAAAAAAATTCAAAAAAATGTAAAATTTGATCTCCAAGCACATTTTAATATATCCATCATGTTGAACGGTTTAAATCGACTATTTAGACTTTAAAACTGGTAGGTATCAAAGTGTGTCACCAAAAAATGTGTAATTGGATCCCTCCTCATATTATATTACATATATCATAATCTCAAGTGGAGTGCACATATCTCGAGCGACGGATTCGAATTTCGAGATAATTCTGAACGACAGATTCGAATCGGATGGTCCCGATCCAAAACCCAAACATTGGGTTACTTTAGGGGATCCGGACCCGTTGTTGGTGGTGGTGTAATTTCACAGTACGAAAAGGAAATATGCAGAGAAAAGTGTTTACTAATTACTATACATACCTGCTCCTTTTATGGAACGGTGACAGTAGGAAGAACATAATTCCCATTGAATGGTTGGATCAAATCTCACCCCGTATCAGTTAAGGATCCGTATCCATGGTTCGATTTTAATAGGACGATCAGTTTAGACAATGACACGTAGCCATGTACGTTTCAACAGAAACTTTCAATAGATGCCTTGTCGGCTTGTCCTGACTCCTGAGCACAGGTTTAGTGGCCCTTGATTGCGTCGTAACGCTACCTCGTCCAGTAGGAGAGTTTTTTTATAAACCATATTAAATTTACAAAACCAACATAATTATATATTTTTTTTTTTTACAAAAATCATAAGAACTGAAATGTCATTTTGATCCGTTTTTTTTTATTCCGGACCGAAATGACATTTCGGTCCGATTTTCTTTTTAGATTTTCTGTGGCGACTCATATGAAGACTTGTGAAATCAGTACCACAGAAAATCCAAAAAGGGGACTGGACCGACGAATAAAAAAAATATCAGACCAAATGACAAAATGACATTTCGGTTTTTATGATTTTTGTAAAAAAAAAAAAGTAATCATGTTGGTTTGGTAATTTTTTTTTTATTATGGTTTATATAAAAGATATATAGTCCCTTGAGTCTTCCATTTCTCATTCATTTTTTTCAGCTTCTACCTTCTTCTTTTTTTTGTGAAATTTTACATTTTATTTGTTAGTACCGCCGTTTCAAATATTAATTAACAAGATAAGATAAGAGATCAAATGCCTATATTTTTTGTGTCTCAATCATATGTCTACTTATTTAATTTTCTAATAGGAATTTTTTTAAATTTATATGTCAATATAAAACCGTTAGATGTTAATATATATTATTTTCTATACATACTCATAAAAAATTATCATTTTTTCTTATCTTAGTTTTATATGAATCAATAAGTTAAAAAATTTACGTCCCGAATTTATTCATATCAGTGTATTTTTACAATCTCTTGATACTAATCAAACAAAATTGAAATGTCATGATCTTTTACGTGTGCATAGAGAAAACTATATATATCATAGCCGATGGTTTTTTTACATTTAAGTTTTAAATTTTAAATTATTATAGTTTTAAAAATAGAAGCATAACGGAGGCAAAAAAATATATGCATTTAAACCCTCAATTAATAATGCTTGTATAATTTTTTTGTTTTGAGAAACTTGACAGTGGCATAATGCTTGTATAATTAATTCGCGAGTGCGTATCCTCTGAGATATCTCATATTTTGGGTGACTGACGTGTCCGGTGTCTATTCGGAGATAGCGCAAGGAGCCAATATTATTTGAGCTTTGAGATCGCGAGATTCGTGCAGAACGTATTTGAACGGTTCAGATTTTGCAAAAGGTCACGCAAATATATATAAGATATCTCATAGGATGCGAATTCGTATTGTGCCGGATTTGCTGTACCACTTGCGCATAAATACCAATGCCGTGCTTTGTGTTAACTATTAAAGGCCTGTTCGGCCCAAGGAAATGGACACAAGAATAGACAAATTTGAACTGATTTTTTACTGTTCACGTGGGAAAAAAAAATTAACCCTAAGTAAATTTTTTTTTCTACGTAAACAGTAAAATATCCGAAGGGGCCCTCAAAGAGGTTAGAAATGCCAAATTTGCTATGTGACACCTAAGTTACACAAGTGCAATGAGCCGAGCCCATAAATTTGTGTAACAGTGAAATAAGAGAGGGAGGACAGCTAATTAATCTCATTTTTATTATTATATATTTAATTAGTTATGCTCGTATTCGTCCAGCTCATGGGAGTAGGTATTCTCACATGACAGTCGCCTTCATCTCAAATAAAAAAGTAATACTGCAAATGTCAAAAAAACAGGATACTTAACAACAGTCGAATCTGAGACAACTATTCCACCGAAGATTTGTCTAGTCATCCAATTAAATACACACAACGAACTCCGCTCATGGAGTCCGCTTCCTACGAGTTAACAAAATATTTGAGTTTAATTAAATTAGGATCGTTCATGTTATCAGATAAAAGGTTTTCAATTATGATGATCAGTGTTATCATAATTGGACCAGGCCGGTCGGTTGGACCGGATTAAACCGGAACCGGAGCCCTTTCTAATTTAGTTCGATTATAAGACCGTTTCTGTTATTGAACCGCTATAAATCGGTTTAATGGGCCGGCTTTTAATAACAAAAACGAGTAACTCGATTTTATATTGGTTCACTTTTGTACAACTTTTTTCTTGTATTAAATATGAGAGAGAAGTAAGAGATTGTTATTGGCTTGGCTTCTTACATTCATACATCATCACATGTAAAGTCAGTAAAGTTCGTGGTTCGTTTATTCTATAAACTTTACACATAATCCCTCAAAATAATAGATATTCTAAGAGAATAAATTATGTATATATATGATAAAACGTCTCAAGAGGTAGGTTGTGTTTAATTCAAACTATATTTATTTTTCTATATTTAATTTTCTACAAAGTAACAATGATCACTATTTATTTTATTCTAATTTTCATTATTTTTGTGAAAGTTTTATATTTTTATGAGGGATCCAATTACACCATAAATAGTGACACATCTTGACACCATATGTTTATAAGTCATTTTTGTGATTCAAAATTCAAATAGTCGATCTGAACCGTTCAACATGATCTCCATATTAAAATGTGCTTGGAGACCAAATTTTATATTTTTTGGAAACTGTTTAATATTTTATTAGAATTTTTTAAAATCACTATTTTTCAATGGTCCACAATTGTTGAGAAACAACAATTTTGTACACATCTTAATAAATACTAAAAAAATCCAAAAAATGTAAAATTTGGTCTCCATGCACATTTTAATACGGAGATCATTTTGAACTGTTCGGATCGACTGTTTGGACTTTGAAATCACAAAAATAACTTATAAGCATATGGTATCAAGATATGTCACCATAAAATAATGTAATTGAATCCCTCCTCTATTTTTATTAAGATATAATTTATTATTTTTACAAATTATCAAACAAAATAGAAGCTTTATCCACCTTAAAAACATTCAATCTTTTTTTAATAACAGTATTATTATTTTATTTAAATGTTAAATTTTATACTTTCTTATATTATTTAATATGTATGTATGAATTTTTCCAAATATTATATAAAAAAGATATTATTATTTTATAATAATTCTCATATCTCATATACATAGGTATTAAATAAACTAACAATTCAACTGGTTGAACCATCAGTTCGACCAGTAAACCGTTAATCTGAAGCTTTACCGGATTAATGTCCAGTCCAGTTCTGATAACATTGATGATGATGATGATGTGTAAGAAAATGTGAAATTGATAACATTCCTTGTATATAGTGGGTCCGCAACTACCTCTATAAATTAAAAAACTTCATTTTTGTAAATTTTTACATTTTTTTTTATTATTAGTCCTACTCATAAAATGAAATAACATGACACATATTCATCTAGCTAGTTTCGTCTCTGAGACCGTCCGATCACAATCCGAACCAATCTGGCTCAAGATGAAATACACGTCTCTTTAAGATTCATGTCAAAACAAATCAAATTGTCCGAATATGAACTCAAAATTTCTGTTACCTCACGTGATATAAATTCCCGCTTATGGGGTGGGATTGGAAAAGATGCACACTCTTCGTTGCCTCAGTTGGTTAGGATTTGGGTTCGGATCGGATTATTTTTGGTTCGAAAAGCTGATAGACTACCATCTACCAACAAGTACAGGATCGACCTCAAACCCACTGGCTCTGTTTCATAACAAATTAACAACCCGTCCCGTACAAATTTGTCAAATATAGTTGTTTAAAACCAGTAGAGTGATTATTTGATCCTAGCTAAAAAAATGGTTATCTGAAAGCAGCAAAGGATAATATAACCAAACATTTTAAGTACGTCATACTATTCTTCTCTCACAAAAAAAAAATATGTCACATTGTTCTAGTGACCTAAGATCAGTAGAGTGAGGCAATGGTAAGTTTCGGTGTCAAATAGAGAGCATGAGTCAGACAATGGCCGCTATGAAAAAACAGGAGTAGAACTAGGGTGTGATGTGCTCACCAAACTCTTTGGTGAGCATAACTCCATAATTTATTGTATTCACTTCAAACGAGATGAATCCAAACCGTTGAAACCGATGTACTTCACGAGTGATGTGCGTACATGTAAAATTTTGAATGTTTTGAATTTATTTAGTACAAAATCAAGCGGTCAAAATTAATGAAAAATGAACACATTAAAATAACTTCTAAAACTTCATTTTGGATCATTCATTTTTCATCAATTTTGACCACTTGACTTTAGACTAAATGAATTCAAAAAATTCAAAATTTTGCATGTACACGCATCACTTGTGAAGTAGATCAGTTTTAACAGTTTGAATTCATCTCGTTTGAAGTGAATCCGATAAATTATGGAGTTATGCTCACCAAAGAGTTTGGTGAGCATATCACACCCTAGTTCTACTCAAAAAACAGTCCAATAGGAACCAGCCATAAACTCCAAGGTAACCTAACCAGCTAGGTAATAAGCTGTTGCAATGCATAGAAACTACTAATACACAGCAACTACTAATACAGACACTAAAAAAGAGCCCCTGGAACAGAACCACATCCCACCAGAGAAATATGTCAGCACAAGCCTGAATCAGAATGTTAACAAATTTAAACATGCTTAAGAATCTTCAACTAGCACTTGCCACTGGTACATCATCAAGAACTCAAATACACATGACATCCTCGTCAGACAAAACAAAAATTAATTATAACAGCGGTAAACTAATTACCACGAGCTTCCCTACGCGTGGCATCATGAAGGATGTCGATGTCAACCCCATCAGGTGGCAGCAACACATACCGCACCACAGATCCCCTTATGAAGCAGTTTCGCACTGATAACTGGATAAAAAAAAAAAAACAGAAGTATCATACAAGGTTAGTCCATGATAGTACAGCAATGATATTAATAACGTAATTCTTTTCCTTTTGTACAGGAGGTGCGTCATTTAAGATTCAATTAGTATGTTACATAAAAATACTTGTAAACTTACAAAACTTATGAAGATTATATACATCACTCGTTTAAGTTCTCACTTGAGATCCTAAGAGTTGCAATTACTACCATTTTTGTCCTAAAATTGTATCAAAAATGATGCAAATTAGTTTCAGTATGCCCCTTTCTAGGTCTTTTCAATGATTTGTAATTTTGTTCAATTCTTCTTCTTTTTTCATCAACTTGACTTGAGAGACGAACGCGGCAGGTACAAAATCACAACATTTGGGACCAAAAGTATTAAGTTCCAAAGTTGAGGGACCAAACAGGAAACAATTGAAATTACAGAGAGCCATTTCTTAATTTTTCACAAAACAGCTTCAAATCAAGGATTTACAAGGTTGCCAGAGAATGAGAATGTTATAATTGCATTGAACGGGAACAGGAATCAGGAACGCCACCCCGCATGAAACTAGGAACAGCGGGGGCAGTGATTCAGAGTGAGTGGGTTGGAAAGATGTACTAGATTTAGGGGAAAAAAATCAGATTAAAAAATTACTATTTACTTTATGATAATCTGATACCATAAACTGCATTTAGTGGAAATCAAAGTAGTGTCTTCTTTCTGGAGTCTTTTAATTGTTATTCATGAGATATGTGAAAAAAAAATAGGATATAGGACTGGATGGTCAAAGAAATTGATAAAACATCAGGACTAAGCTTACATAAAAGAATAACGCTAGATGAAGTTCAGATCACTTAATTTTTCCGTTCCAAGATATTGCTGTTCCCTATTGCAGAATGACTGTAGCAGTACAGAATACGGACCCCTGTACCATACTCTGGTAACCCTGGATAGTACTCCACCAGCTTATTACAAGCAATGCCTACACCGAACTGCACAGATTGGTAAAGCCAGTTTGGTCCAAAACTCCAAATACTACATGGATTATAGGGCATTTTTGTGGGGACTTAAAAGCCATCACATTCCATTTTTAACTTGAGTTGCAATTAAGCACCACAGGAAAGCAAAATTCACATTTAACAGGACTCAAGAAGAATCTAATGATTTTAGAAAGTAACGATATAGCTGAACTTTCCACATTTGTACCATGTTTGGTCAAAGACAACTGCATTTTCAAATCCATTTGATTTCCAGCGAGATTTAAGTAATTTCAAAAGACAGTTATTTAGACATGATTTAACCCCCTCAGGAAAAGGTAAAACCAGCATCTATCATGTAGTTAAATTATTTAATTTATTTGGGAGCACATAAAGGGCGCAACTATTTTCACTGCACATCTCTCATGGAGTTAAAATACACAATTGGTCACTAACTTCACTGAATTCTCATTATCATAATTGTGCGTAAACTAATCTCATTAATTATAACAAGCTCCTCTAAACCAAAACATTAATCTTGCCATATCAATATCTCTATAGAAAAGAGGAGGAGAAGTCCAAAGATAGTTCTATGCTGCTTCCAGTCTTGAGTTATGGGAAGAAAAGACATTAAATTGGAGGTTTAATCGAGGTTATGTGCAGAATCTATATTCCAGCCATAACAATGAAACCATAAAAATTGATAACTTCCGATCATCCACCAATCAAGGAACAAAGACAAGTAAAACCAAGGTCATGATGAGTACACATCCAAAACTAAAACCCTAAAACCGAACTGGAGAAAAAAGTTGATAAATTACCATGTGAGGATACTTCTCCTGATCCACAACCCGAGTATTTTCTAGCTTAATATTGAGATACTGATCGACAGAGAGTAGCGTGCCTCTAATCGCCAGATCGTTCTTCAACTCCACTGTCACCTCCTTTCCCACCAGCTCTTTGAAGTAAGAGAAGAACAACTAAACAACACCACAAAAAAAAAAAAAAATTCCAGAGAAGGTCAGTTTCCGCTTAGCTTAAACCCTAGAACTGAAGACGAGAAATTTTACCATCTTTTTCGCGGTTTCTCGGTTGATTCAGGTTTGCACCCGAGCACGCTTGGCCGAGGTCTCTACCTAGAGGTAGTTATCTAATGTTCATACAAGGCCCATAGGCAGAGTCCCCGGATGGGCTCATTTCAAGGCCCATAGGCAGAGTTCCCGGATGAGCTCGTTTAACCTGTGTCTTAGAAAAGTCGTCTGATTCAGACTGTCATAAAATTAGGCCCATGAAGCGGGTCATAGCTGGCTTGATATTTTTTTGGGACATTTAGTTTTGGAACTTTAAATACTACATTAGTATTATGCCGTGCATTGTAACGGAATATATGATAAGATAACAAAACTAAATTCTCATACAAAATGACAAATTTTCATAAAAAAAACAAAATTAGAAATATATTCTACATTTATCACAGTAATATGTATAGAAATAAGGAAGTGAACAAAAAATTGATTTGCATTGTGATCCGCCGTCTAGAAAAATTCAATTGGAGAGGGAGAAATAAGAAAACAAAAAAAATAATGAAACAGAAAATTATATCACTAAATTTTAGAGTCTGTTTAATTTTAATTGTAACGCATCGTGTGGCGGTATGTGTGGCGAGTATGTTTGTAGCTAAATTTAAACTTCTACACATAAACAGATGCATTTAATCAAAAGAAGATAGATTATGTGATTGGAGAGCTGAGATTAAATCTAAAAATTAATCTTTCAATCGTAGCCGTTGGCGGATCGGACACCCAACGTGCTTAATAATGGAATGGAGATAAGCAATGGGCGATTACATGGAAACAGATGGGTTCGACGGATTTTGTACAGGTTGTTAATCTGATTCACAAAAATTAATTTTAACATTTTCAATTCATACTAAATAATAATAAGTTGAAAATCATCTAATCCATAATTTTATAGGCGGTCAGATCTTACGACTTTCGTAGGTTTCATTAAACTGATCTGAACAATTTAAAATAGACTACAGAAACATGCCAAGCCCTGCATCATTAGAAATTTTAGAAGCACAAAATAATTTCAGAAATTTGTGATCAATGTTTGGATTGCCTCGAATACACGGTGCTACACTGATTAACTTTTTATCTTCCAAATATTTTGAAAAATATATATATATATATACATGACCACTACTCTCAAGCATGCAATTGCTTGATATGCATATATGTGTACAAAGTAAGCTTATGCTTGGCTTCAGAAGAATTTCCTACACGATAACTTCTGAATAAAAATCAATACAGATTACTGATGCACGGCCAAAACTTGTGCATCTAAACACATATATCATTCTTAATGAACAAAAGGTATTGCGCCAATCCTAATTCATTCTTTATGCAATCAAATCTCGACCCTTGGTCTCCAGTGAGAAGAGAGTGGTAGCCACCCCAGCAACAAAGATAACCAGATCGAACAGAAGAATGGCTTCTGTTTGCTGACAGTTTTCAACAAGGCTGACAGCTACTACGGGGCACAACATCCCACCGATTCTACCCATTGCTGTTGCCACACCAAGCCCAGTGGAACGTACTGAGGTAGGATATATCTACACAAAAATAAAAAAAATAAAACAATAGATAGATTGATGTTCATTCTCTCTCTTATTCTACCTTAAAAGAAGTTTGGATTTCTATGGCCGCAATGGACCGCTACACGGTAAATATGATAATATAGGCACATAGTAAATAAATAGCAGCTCCCAGTTGCCAGCAACACACCATTTAATTTCTAGGTAAACCCCGCTGGGTTCAGCATTACAGAAATCACAAAACAATGGTACATTAAGTTCTAGTATCATACAGGTAAAGTTCTTATTTAAACTTAGTACATAATGGACCCTTTGACTGAGAGTACCAATGTCTTGGCCAAAAGAGAAACTTAAACTCTATCACGCTATTTTGACAAGTAAACTTGATCCAGTATGACAATAAGTACTAACCTCCGGGGTGTAAATATAGACAATATTGAAGCTTCCAGTGACACAAGCACGAGCACCAAAAAGGAGAGCAGTTGTAACGACTTCCTTCTGAGGCCATACTAGTGGTGCCAAAAAAGCACAGCAAGTGAAAAGCATGACATACATGGATGGTTTACGCCCGACTTTGTCAACAGCCAGAGCAGCCAATAAAAGCCCGGGTACCTCTGTTTTATTAAAAAAGAATGAAAACTAAAACTAAAATTAAAAGTTTATACATGAAAAAAAAATCTATATTTAACAATAAAACACCCCATGTATACCTTCCCTTGGTCTTTATCCGGTCAGGAATTCCAACTTATAGTACATCTTTTCTGATAGTACATTCCACCAAATCTCTTTGCTTCTAGCATATATTTTCAGAACTTCTCGAGTTCTGGCTCCAGTTTTTCTTTCATGTTGCATTTCTAATTCAATAAATGTGATCCCATTTGTTCATAAAAAAAAATCTATTACAGCATAGATGCTGGTAGTATTGTTCCAGTCAAGGATCATAGTGGTATAGGATCATGAGTTACCATGGAACCTAGCCATATGTTAAACTACTAAAGTACGGTAGAAATAATTGAAACTACTTACCAGCAAGACTTGTCAGAAATACGTCTCTGTAAAGACTAGCATCATCCTTTAAATGACTTGGTCTTGTCAAATTGGAGTTGCATTTGCTAGTCCTACCACTGAGCTCAGATGTCAGCAAAACAATCCCATAGTAACCAAAAGCATTACCGAAGAAAACCAACCAGAGAAGCAGAGTTGATCTAACCAGCTTTGGCGATAGCAGATTAAGGAACACCTTAAGCCCATTTCTTGTTTTTGTTCCTATTAGAGGAGATGACTCTGACAGGTTGACATTTGAACTGGAAGCATGATCTTCTTGGAGAGAATGTGAACCTAGAACACCAGGAGGGAGAGAAGAGTCATTCATTAATGCTATTCTTGTTAGTACAAGCATGGCCTCATCTGTTTTTTCTCCTTTGCAAAGGTACCGAGGTGATTCAGGAGTGGTGTGAAAGAAGAGGAGCAGGAGGAAAGAAGGTAAGGAGGAGAGGGCCACTAACCATCTCCAGCCAAACAACGGCATGACCACCTATCATTTATTATGATATAGGTGTTAGTCTGAAACCTTGCACCTGAGCTAGGGCATTTTGGTAATTTTAATCACAGTTTCAGATACAGTAGTTAGATTAGTTCTTCAAAAAGAAACATGATCAGATTCGTGTTTTTTACTGGTAAAATCATAAACTTAGTGGTAAAATCTGAATGCTTTTTATATCCAGATTAAAGATAAATCATCACTGATGCATTCAGAAAAGAGGGACCATACCCAAGCAACAGCTGCTTGAAGAATCGTTCCCACAGTCCAAAAAAATGTAAAAACAATCATCCAAGTGCCCCGGTTAGGAGAAGGAATAAACTCTAAGAACCAAGAAGCCAGCACATGGCCCCCACCCAATCCGACACCAACAAAAAATCGAAGGGCTATTAGGCAGATGTAGTTCGGTGCAATGGCACTTGCAAAACCAGCCAAGCTTGTAACTAATGCAGTGAAAAGGAAGCCCATCCTGTAGAAAAAATAAAATAATAATTACTAAACAAAGGTTTTCCAGTACCTGATTTTCATTTGAGAATGCCAAAAAAGTAGGAGTACAACTTGGGTATTCTTAAGCTCACCAAAGAATTAGTAAGCTTAACTTCAAAACCTATTTGAATGACTTCAAATGATGAATCCAAATCATTGAAACCGATCTACTTCACAAGTGACACAATTACATGTCAAATTTATAAACTTTTGACTTAATTTAGTATAAAGTCAAGTGGTTAAAAAAAGAAGGTTTATAAGTTAATTTCGATACGTTAATTTTTCATTGCTTTTTGACTGCTTGACTTATACTATATTAATTCGAAAGTTTATAAATTTGACATGCAAACGCATCACTTGTGAAGTAGATCGGTTTTAACGGTTTGGATACGTCAATTGAAGTTAACCGTTAAAAAAGAAGGTTTATAAGTTAATTTTAAGGCAAATTCTTCTATGGACACAAGGACCTATTTGTAAAATGAACATATTTTCATTTTCAAAGTTCAAACAGTCGATCCGACCGTTCAACATTATCTCCATATTAAAATGTACTTGGCGGTCAAATTTTACATTTTTTTGAATTTTTTTACTATTTATTAAGTATTTTACAAAAACTAGTCAAATTCAGACCATTGAATTTTGTAAAATAGTTAATAAATAGTAAAAAAATTCAAAAAAATGTAAAATTTGACCTCCAAGTACATTTTAATATGGAGATAATGTTGAACGGTCGGATCGACTGTTTGAACTTTGAAAATGAAAATAGGACTCATTTTACAAATAGGTCCGTGTCCATAGAAGCATCTCTCTAAATTAATATGTTCATTTTTCATCGTTTTTTGACCGCTTGACTTTATACTATATTAATTCGCAAGTTTATAAATTAGACATGTAAACACATCACTTCTGAAGTAGATCGGTCTTAACGGTTTTGATTCGTCAATTGAAGTTAATATGATAGGTTTTAGAGTTAAGCTCACCAAAGGACTTGGTGAGCTTGAAAACACCCTAGTTCTACTACAAAAGTAGTATTGCTTTAACACAGATACAAAATTGGTCCTTTGTCCCTGGCATAACAAACTCCCAACTCCGGCTGCTCTAGAAGGTACCATCACAGACCAAGCCAGATTGGTACCATAATTTAACCTCTTTGTGCTTTTTGTCAAGAATGTTAAACCATATTAAAAACACAAGAGGAAAATACAGTAACAAGACTAAACTGATAACAAATCTAACACAACCGGTATGGTACCAGGTGTCACAGGTATGAAACAAATAGGGAACGAAGCCTGCCCTGCCTTCTGCCGTAGTTATCAGAAACATATCCCCATGTGAAAGAACCGATCATCATTCCTGCGAAGACGACACTAGAGATGAGGCTTTCTTGCTTATCAGAGATGCCCCACTCTGTTCTGACAGATGGGCCGACAAACGATAGAAGCATCATTTCCATGGCCTCAGACAACCAGCCAATGCCGGCATAAGCAAGCACAAGGGTTTGGAATTTACCAAACCCTAGAGAGAGCAGTGCTTCATCCACTGTATATGTGTAAGCCATCTGTTTAGGCTGTATAAAGATTAAAAAAAAAGGCACCATTTTAGTATTTTCTGATAAGGAACAAGACATTACAAACTCCGATTTTTTTATGCTGTTTTGCATATATCTTATCAAATTAGCAGCTGAACCTTGCATTTTCAAACAACAATCAGATTAATCAGCTGAACCTTGCCTTTTCAAATTAGCAGCTGAACCCGCTAGTCCGGTACGGTGCCATTAGCCCATTACCAGGATTAATCAGCTTTTCTAAACATATTGATGTCAGTATTGGAAGACTGTCTTCAAAAATCTGGTCTTGGTGTTGATCATCTTTTACAAAGCAATCTTGTCGTTACCTAATCAGAAAGCCCATTCTGGCATTTCATCAAACAACCGGTAGATAAAATATGTTTCCAATGCAAATTTTATTGCACTATGCGCGGAATTTTTAGAAAGAAAAAAAAAACATTTAACGAAAATAAAGCACAGAGATGAATTGAAAGGACGGAGAGAAGAATATAACCTCAAAAATTGCTTGATCCACGGATGAAGACGGAGATTGAAGATCGCAAAATCGAATGCGAACGGATTGAAGATTGCAAAAATTGAAAAGCTCGGGCGTTTAATTTAATAGGTGAATTACGGATTACTGTTTCATATACTGTTGGATTGTTTGATTGGACCGCCCAAGAAATGGAAGAAAATTAGGAAAGTTGGAAACATAATTGATTGATTTGATTTTTTTAAATCTTTCTGGGCAACTTGGTGGCCGGTGGGGAAGGTTTGGATTTTGGAAACAGACGGTTTGGCTTGGCGCTTGCTCTACGATGGATCGCTCGGAATTCAGATCCAGTGAAGTAACCCAATTTTTGGGTTTTAATCACGACCGTCCGATTCTAATTGGGACAATCCATTCAAAGTGGAGTTCACACATCCCGAGCGACGGATTCGAATCGGACGGTCTAAATTCAAAACCCAAAATTTGGGTACTTTAGGGGATCCGGAGGGGAGTTGTGACACGTCTACGGAGAAAATTAAATGTCTAAAACAGTAACAAACTTCTCCTCCTTGCATTCATATCCTCTGCATTAACTCAAAAGAGAATCTTTTGAGTTAATGAATCTCGACTGTCCAATTTGTTTCAAAATTCGTGCAAACTAGATCTGCACTAATATTAAAAAACCCCTATGTTATAGACACGAGCCGGATTAGTTCCGTTTGAAATCAGACGGTTGAAATTCATTAACTCAAAAGATTCCCTTTTGAGTTAATGCAGAGGATACGGATCCCTCTTCCTTTGTAATATTCAAAAAAGGGTAAGGAAACGGGCAACAAACTTTGTCCAGACATGTATTTAGAAGTTGATAGCCCTATTTGTTCCCGTGTGAAATACGACGCTTCAGAAGATCTTCCAAATCTGTATTTTTCATTGTTTTGTGTAATGAATGATCCTTTTCTAACATTAACGACCCGGTTCACGTTCAAAATTGATATCATTTTAGTTGGAACAGTTGTGTTCTAATTTTAGATGCATATGGATGGGTGCATGGGTCCGCATTGTCCGCATCAACTCAGAAAAGCATTTTTGTCTCGGCCTTTTGATTTTAAACGGAACCAATCCGAACTCCGCTTATAATGCAGGATTCTTTAATATTAGTGTGAATCTAATCTGCACGGATTGTAAAGCGGATCGGATGATTCATATGCATTTAACTCAAAAAGGTTTTTTTTTTTTAAGTTAATGCAGAGGATATGAATTTTGAGTGCATATACTCCAGGATGAGTCGAATTCGCACCCTATGAAATTCGCGTGACTTTTTGGTAAATCTCAACCGTTCAAATACGTTCTGTATGAATATCAAAGCTCAAATAATACTGGCGTCCTGCGCTATCTCTCGATAGACACCGGACACACGTCGGTCACGTAAAATATGAGATATCACAGAGGATACGTACTTGGATGAGTATGTATCCCTCGGTACCTGAGATGTAATAATACTAGCCGAACCAAATTCAATCCGATGGAAACTATAGGATTCATTTTTAGACTTGTGTCAGGTTAAAAGAACGGTTCAAATTTGCAAATTACACCTCAAGTACCTGGGGATCCCAATATTTCCAGGATACCATCTCCAGCCGAGTCAAAATATTTTGGTACCTATTTTGGAGTCTGCTTTAAGAGTCGTGCCAGATTAAAAAAAATCCGATGCAGATCTCATTCTACACGGTAAGGTACTGTACTGAATTTGAACTCCACATGATGGGTCAGCATCCTCCGAAGTAGGGGTGTCAAAAAAACTCGTAACTCGTGACTTGATCGTGACTCGCACCTGACTCGCTCGCTCGTTACTGGACCGAGCTGTTAACGAGCCAGCTCACCACTAGCTCGGCTAGACTGCCCTAGGCATCAATTTGTAAATGTATGAATTTGTGTACATTTTATATTGTCCAGCTCGGCCTGGCTCGGTTAAAACAAGATCTAGTCAGACCCAGCGAGCCAGCTCGTCACGAGTTCGAGCTGAGGTTTTAGCTCGGATGCCCTAGGTCCAGCTCGCTCCGTAAGAACTCGGTCCAGAATTAACGAGCTAAGTTAGAGCCCAGCTCGTTTACAGCCCTACTCCGAAGCAACTAAAACACGGAATCCCTTTAATATCCGTGCCAAAGTAGATCGACAGTTCGGATCTAAACCCAAAATTTGAGCTAAAACTCGAGTGATAACCGTGATACGAATTTTTTGGATAAGAGTTAGAAGAACGCAACAAACACCAACAGAATGCATTTTCCTTCATTTAAACAGTTGTGAGCAGTTGCTAGACTAGAATATGACGATTTTTCAGTTGGCAGTAGAATTCATAAATCATTTTAAGAAAAAAATAATTTAACGTAAAAATATTATATGGTACAATTACATAATATCTTGATAAATATTATTTAAATAAAAATGAAATAGTAACTTTTTTATTTAATTTAAAAGGACTTACAAAATATAAGTCAATTTTAAATTTAATTGGTCATGCATTCATCAATCATCATTACAAGTTCTTACGTTAAAAGTTTAAATAATTTAAGAAAAAAATATAAATCAACTTGAGATTTAATATGTGTTATTTAAAAAACGAAGAATATATCTATAATGCTAAATATTTTTTAATTTAAATAATACTTTTGAATTTTTAAATTACCATAAAATCCTTAGAATAAAAAAAGAGTGAGGCTACGGTACAATGCATAGCGCTTATTGGTTCGTACTATCGATCAATAAAAAAAGAGTGAGGCTACGGTACAATGCATAGCGCTTAATACAAACAACAATAAACAGACTAAGATTTACAAGCATTCAAATTGGTCAATAGCATTTGGCATAGAAGGGGTTTCATTCCCATCAGATTAAAAACAGCTCTTGTGGGCCTATCATCCAGTCAATTTTAAAATCAAATGTCTGATTGATGGATCGGCTCCCATCAACCCTCTTGATCCAAATTAAACCAGATAATCAGATGGCCGGGTGGGACTAGTTCAGATCTGAATTTGATGGTTGTTGGAACCCATATCCCATTAATATATTTTTTTTTTCTGGTAAGTCGTACAAACTTAATTTAATTTTGTGGTAATAAATCATACTCTTTCATGTTACCTGGTTTAAAATTGGTGCGGATGAACTAATATTAGTAGTACATGGTATCACTTCTAAATGAAATAAAATAATCATACTAAATCAACATCTACATTCCACACTATTCAAAATTTCGTACCTATCTATCAATCTTTCGTTCTAAGGTAAGACAAAATTAAACACGTATAAAGCCTACCAGTAACCAGAATCTCAGCATTAAGGCCATCGGAGCTTCTCGGCACCCTCAATTCGCACCCCAGAGCGCTGAACAGACTCAAAGAAAGGCGAGACAGAGCGCCTCCAGTGAGGCGGCCTTGCGAGCTCTTCACCGTGATCGACACTAACCTCATCGACTCCAATCGCAAGTAGGCGCTGAGCGAGGATCTCGCCCACTCGTGCAGCCGTCTCTGGGTTCCACAGGATCTTTTTGCTAGGGTTCCGAGCAAGGAGAGCCCGCTGGGGCAGAGCGAACTCCGGCTCGCTGGAGGTGGCCATGGCGACAATAGCTTCAGTCTGAGGCACCGAGACCTCAGCCGAGAGCTTCCGGCAGCTAATAACTAGGCGGAGGAGGTGGCGCGAGAATCTATCCATGGAATGTGGGATTTGATTTTGGAGAGCTTATAACTTCTTGGTTTGATTGTTTGAAGATGGATGGATGCGACTTGCGACAGTAATCGAGTCCGGATCCTATGAGCTAACAAAATTTTGAGTTTAGATCCACTTGGGGAAGGGCACAGGCGCACAGCAGCACGGGGCTCCTTTAATATTCGTACCAATGCAGATCGAACGGTCGGATCTAAAATCAAAATTTGAGTCCGGTACGAGTGTTCCTGTTTATGCTTTTCAGCGGGGAACCTACTGCTTTAAAGTAGTTCTCGGCTTACCATGAACCGCTTAATACGAGTGTTTCTGTTACGTTGGTGGTGGAAGGCTTACCATGAACCGGAAAGTCTTTGGTCCGTGGCAATAAGTAAGATTAGAAGGAAAGGCGTGGCTAATCTGAAACCGAAAATCTGGAATTTGACAGGTTCATTCTTTTGGTCACTGTTGAATCGTATTAAGCGGTTTTTTAACTGGAGCACAACTTGGACTGTGGGAGACGGTACATCCATATCCTACTGGTACGATACATGGCATGACACACCAAGGGCTATTTCTAGAGTGCCCACTGAGTCCCGGCCTTGTATATCACTTAGGGAAGCATGGCTGGACATGGATGAAATCAACCCGCATGAGATACTCAGGGGGAGCACACTAATATTTACAGAAAATGTGGACTGCATTCGGTGGAGATGGGAACAAACGGGGCTATACTCGGCGAGATCCATTTATAGAATACTTAGTGAAGGGGGTCGTATTAAAACACGGTTCAAGGAGATATGGCAGTGCAAGATACCACCAACGGCAAAACTCTTTGCATATTCAATATTCTGTGATAAGCTATTAACAAGAGAGGCGTTCAAAAGAAGAGGACTGACATTAGAACTAAACTGTGTGTTATGCCGGAATTGCCCGAATGAATCCGCGCTACACATGCTATACCTATGCCCTTACTCGGTAACGGTTTGGTTTGAAGTCTCCAGAATCATTGGCATACCGCTCTGCAGATATGGGAACGCTCTTGGGAAATTATACAATCGAGAGGGGGGCTTACCTTCAAGCAATGGCTATGCCGCTTCACATGCGTAGCATGGATGATATGGAAGCAAAGAAATGCTATAGTATGGATGATATGGAAGCAGAGAAATGCTATAGTATTTGATAATCGTACGCTGTTATTTTTTAGAGATGCAAATCTGAGGAGATTCAGAATAACTTTTTTGTATTACTCTATTTTTTTTTCTATTACACAGTGGCTATATATATTACAAGGTCTAATATGACCGTTGGAGCTTTTTTTCTACAGTGACCTTATTTGTACATTTTACATATATGCCCTTGATCTATGATGAATTATATTCTGAGATCATTATTCAACACCCCCCCTCAAGCTAAGATTGTAAATATCGAATAATCCTAGCTTGCTTGTGATTTCTTCAAACGGTTTGGGATCCAATCCTTTTGTAAACACATCCGCTAGTTGGTCCTCACTTCGAACAAACGGTGTTTCTATTTCCTTGGCTTGGACCTTCTCTCTAATAAAATGACAGTCGACTTCTATGTGTTTGGTCCGTTCGTGAAATACGGGATTTAGTGCAATGTGACGTGCGGAGTTGTTGTCGCAAAACATTTTCATGGGTTGATCAAAGTTGATTCCCATATCTTTGAGCAATTGTTTGAGCCATATCAATTCGCATGCGGTTGATGCCATGGCTCGATACTCCGCTTCCGCGCTTGATCGTGCCACAACATTTTGTTTCTTGCTTTTCCATGTGACTAGATTTCCGCCTACAAATGTGCAAAAACCGGTGGTGGATTTTCTATCAAAGCTACCGGCCCAATCTGCATCGGAATAGCCACATATTGCATTAGAATTATTATTTTTCATCCATATGCCCTTACCGGGATTTCCTTTTAAATATCTTAAAATTCTATTTATGGCCTCTAAATGTGGTGTTCTTGGTGAATGCATAAATTTACTAATTTGGCTTACGGAAAAAGAGATATCCGGACGGGTAACCGTAAGATAAATTAATTTTCCTACAAGTCTTTGAAATTGATTTATGTTTTCTAAGGGTTCACCATCCTCGGTATTTAGTTTATATTTATTATCTATTGGTGTAGGGGCCGGTTTACAACCTAATTTACCGGTTTCTTTTAACAAATCCAATGTGTATTTTCTTTGTGAAATTAATAGACCTTTGTTTGAGAATGCTACTTCTATTCCTAGAAAATATTTTAAATACCCTAAATCTTTAATGTCAAATTTTTCTTTTAATTGGGATTTGATTTTTCTAATTGCTTCTAAATTGTTTCCGGTAATTATTAAATCATCTACATATACTAACACAAGGGTTATATTTTTTCCTTCACTTTTAGTAAATAAAGAGTGATCGGCATTACTAATTTTAAAATTGCAAGAAATTAAGTATTGAGATAGCTTGCCATACCATGCCCTTGGAGATTGTTTAAGTTCATAAATTAATTTTTTCAACCTACAAACAAGGTTAGCATTTTTTTCTTTTACATGACCCGGTGGGAGGGTCATATAAACTTCTTCCTCAAGTGTTCCTTGAAGAAATGCATTTTTAACATCCATTTGATATAAATTCCAACCGTTATTTACGGCAATAGAGAATAAAACCCTAACCGTATTCATTTTTGCAACCGGTGCAAATGTTTCATTGTAATCTATACCATAGGTTTGTGTAAATCCTTTGGCTACCAATCTTGCTTTATACCGTTCTATGGTACCATCACAATTATATTTAATTTTGTAAACCCATTTGCACCCAACGGGTTTTTTATTTTTTGGTAATGGAACAATTACCCATGTTTCATTTTTTTCTAGAGCTTTAAGCTCTTCTTTCATGGCTTTATTCCAAGTTGGTTTTTGAATGGCCTCTTGGTAATTTTTTGGTTCTAATTCTTTTTCTATAGTAGCAAGAAAGGCTTTGTATGAAGGCAAAAAAATTTTATATGAAACAAAATTTTGTATAGGGTATTGTACGGTATAAGTTACATAATCTCTAAGTCTACTCGATGGTTGTGATATTCTAGACGTACGTCTAAGTCCCGAATTATTTCCTACTTCGGTCTCATTTATATCACTATTATTATCATCTATTTCTTCTTCGGCATCACTTGTATCACTTTCTTCTAAATTGTTTTGAGCAATGTAAGGTGTTACGGAATTTATTGTTTCATTTTGAATTTGATTAGACTCTTGAACTTCTCCAATTTTTTTGAAATATGGCTCATTTTCAAAAAATATAACATTTCTAGAAATAAATAATTTTTTATTAATAGGGTCATAGCATTTGTATCCCTTTTTAAAGGATGAATACCCTAAAAAAATAGTTTTTGTTGATACAAAATCTAGCTTATCTTTTCTTTTAATATGTACAAAGCTTGTACATCCAAATATTTTTAAATGATCAAAGGTTATTTTTCGTTGATAGAGAATTTCTAGTGGGATTCTATTTTCTAATCTTGAACTTGGTAATCTATTCATCAAATGTGTAGCGCAAAGTATGGCATCCGACCAATATATTTTAGGAACATTATTTTGAAACATTAATGTTCTTGTCATTTCTAGCAAGTGTCTATTTTTTCTTTCCGACACTCCATTTTGCTCGGGTGTATTGATGCAAGTGGTTTGGTGTATAATTCCTTTTTCTTTAAAAAATGTGGCAAAATCTTTGTTTACAAATTCCGTTCCGTTATCCGACCTAAATATTTTTAATTTTGCATTAAATTGATTTTCAATGAGACAAAAAAATTCTTTGAAGCTACTAAAAACTTCACTTTTTGATTTTAGTAAGTATAACCAAGTGGTTCTTGAAAAATCATCGATAAAAATAACAAAATATTTAAATCCATTATTGAATCAATTGGGGCCGGTCCCCATACATCCGAATGAATTAAATCAAACATAGCTTCACTTTTGCTATCAGAATGAGAAAAAGGAAGTTTTGTTTGTTTTGCCAATTTACAAATTTCACAATTAGCACAATTTAAATTCTTACAATCCAAAATAAAACTTAAAATCTTGTCGGAAGGATGCCCAAATCTTCTATGCCAAAGTCCGGTATCAATGGATTTAGCGGAAGCACAAAAATAATTTTTTGAATTCAAAAAGTAGTGTCCATTTTCAAGAAATCCTTCACCAATCTTCGTCCCGGTTTCCCGGTCCTGAAATACAACATTTTTGCAAGAAAAAATTACATCGCAATCTAATTCTTGCGTTAATTTTTGAACCGAAAGTAAATTTATTGGAAACGTATCTAAATATAGCACATTAAATATATTTTTATTACAAAATATAGTTTCACCTATACCGTTTATTTTAGCCTTCATACCGTTAGCTACAAAGACAAATTGGTCGTTTTTGGTCATGTCTATATTTTTTAGAAGTGCTTGATTACCAAACATATGATCCGTAGCACCACTATCAATAATTATTTTATCTAATAAATTTAAATTTTTTGAGTGTGAAGAAATACCAGAAAATTTAGATTGATTTTGTTGAGTCAGCAGCACAGACATCTGTTGAAATAGAGACTGCAATTGATCTGCTGCATCCTTTGACCCGTTTCGGCCTGAATCTGACCCGCCAGCGAAAAAATTAGACCCTTCATTTAGACCCGGTTCTGTTGGGCCCTTAGTTACATTTGATTTTGGTTTTTTGTTAAAATCGGCCTGTGTAGTGAATCCCCCACGAGACCCCAATATCTCTTTCTTTTTCTCCTCTGTCCGATCACCTCTTGCTCCTCCAGCGACATTTCTGCCTTGATTCCTCCAATGTTTCGGTTTTAAGTGAGGGTGAAGGAACCAGCAATCTTCATGGGTATGGCCTTCCTTTTTACACCCCGTGCATCTCTTGATTTCACTGTGATTTGAGTGAATTTGGGATCTAGGGTTTTGGCTGAAATTGGGAAAATTGAATTTTTTGGCCACTGCAAAGCCGTGGGTCTCGTGTCCCTCTTCGGCTACGATTTGTGGACCACCCATGGCTTCTCTTCTGCTTTCTTCTTGTTGGATCATGTTCTTGATTTGAGAGTAAGGAGGAAGAGGGATGGTATTCATAATATGTGCCCGCACGGCCTCATAGTTGGAGTTTAAACCAGCAAGGTACTCGAATATATCATCTTCTTCTTGCCTTTGTTTGATTACTGCCAAGTCAGTGGTTGGCGGCCGGTATGATCGGAGTTCATCCTTTTTCTTTTGAAGAGCACCAAGGTACTCTATGTGCTTTCTATTGCCTTGCTTTTCTTGTTGGATTTCTTGCTTGAGTTGATAGATACGGGAATAATTATTCTCTTGCCCGTACATGTCTTTCACGGCTTGCCATAACTCAAAAGCCGTGTCAGCAAGTAGAAAGAGTTCTGAAATTGATGGCTCCATGGAGTTTGTGAGCCATGTTATAATTTTGTCGTTATGGGTTCTCCATTTCTTTGCTGCCTTTTTGTCAGTTTCGGTCAGCAAATTTGGGTTTGCGGGTTTTGGCTCGGTATTTTCTCCTGTGATGTATTCTAGCATCTCTCGACCGCTGAGCGCTCTCGATGCAGCCTTTGCCCATGTAAGATAGTTCTTGCCATTGAGCAAAGTATTTGTGAGTTTGGAGATGTTGGTAGCCTCGTGTTGCCCCTCTTGAGCCATTTACTTCTTTGCTGAATTTTCTGTTATCAGTTTTGTTGCTGATTTGTTGTGTACCAGTTCACTGGTAACGGATTTGGATTTTTTTCGGTCACAGAACTTAGCGCTCTGATACCATGTTATTTTTGAGAGATGCAAATCTGAGGAGATTCTGAAAAAACTTTTTGTATTACTCTATTTTTTTTTCTATTACACAGTGGCTATATATATTACAAGGTCTAATATGACCGTTGGAGCTTTTTTTCTACAGTGACCTTATTTGTACATTTTACATATATGCCCTTGATCTATGATGAATTATATTCTGAGATCATTATTCAACATACGCTGCCAGCAACATGCCTGGCAAGGCGATGCACTCTCGAGATGGATCTATGGCTTCATTTTTGCTAGCTCTAATTTCAATTACTTTAAGCAAAATAAATATATTGTACTCTTTTCAATTAACGGGTCTGTAGCTAATGTTGTGTTGTATAGGATGAGCTATAGGGAGTGGGGTGGTACGTGGAATCATTTGTGTAACATATCTTTCTTATTAACAATCACTTGTCAGCAACTGACAAGATTTCAAAAAAAAAAAAAAGTAGTTCTCGACCTAGAGATAGGAGTAGGTTCGATGGGCATCAAATGTTTTAAAATGAAACAAAATGCAATATTTAAAAATCAATACAATTTGATAAGCCCTATTATCAAATGTTACTGACTTGCTTAATCTCCCTCTTAGGTCTTCTTCAAACAACAACGAACCAGATCAATACAAAGATCAAGCAAGGCATCGGGCATCAGCTAAAAGATGACAATAGAAGGATATCTAATGGAAATACATAATTGTATATCTTTATTAGTTCACAAAACACAAAATTATGATTTGTTAATGCATGCTTAGTTCATAATTAATTTTGTACATATATCTAAAAAGATGGAAGCAAAATTGTCTCCAACAATAACTAGCATGCCTCTTCAGTTTATTATTTTGTATCATTTCATAGTTTCAGGTCAAAACCTTTTTTATTTAAAAAAAATTAAGTTCAAAAACAACTTTTAAAAATGACAGATTAATTTCAATAAACTGTCATGATATATTATTAAAAGAGCCACAGTCCCAACAATAATTAGTATGACTCTTCAGTTTATTATACTATACCATTTCATAATCCAAGGGTCAAAAGACAAATGAATTAAAAAAATATAGAAAGGTTTTTTAGAATAATTTGTTGTTCATATTTTAATTTGTATAGAAAATATTATTAAAGAGCTGGAAGAGAAATTGTTTCCGACAATAATTAACATTACTGCAGGTTGTTATACTATACAATTACATAATTGCAGGTGTCGAAATTTGTATTTAATAAAATTTAAATTCAAAATCAAACTTTTTAAAATGATACATGAATTTTAAAAAAAAAAATAGAAAGGTTGAGTTACCAATTTGCAATATTGTCCCTTAAGCAAAAGATCTGACTTCTAGAATCGCACTCTATAAATGAAATACATAAAATTTCAGTGAAATAACAGTTGATTCCACCAATAGAAAACAGAGAGAAATGAAACAATACCATATCGGAAAGAAGGCAGTGGCATGGCGTACTCTAGCTCTCTTCTCCGGCCAATCACCTTTGACTTCCCTCCCTCAGGCAATGGTTGTAACATAAAGGAGAGAGAGAGAGGGGCGAGGGAGGAGAGGAGAGAGGAGGGAGAGGAAGCGACACGAAGTTTTGCAGAATATCTTATATTAATCTTTAATCAGACTAAATTGTAAAACTATACAACTTCACTAACAGCCTTCATCTTATCCTATTATCTTCTTGTAAGCTGGAGAACTCTACTGAAGTACTTGATGATGAGTGCTTACACAGTTACATAGTCACATGACTTTGCTCGCTGTTCTGGTTTATGTTTTTGTGTGCTAAAAAATTATTGCTATGAGAGTGTAAATTTTATATATGGAGTTATTGGGTTTTGGGAGTGGCTAGCTATACCGGCACAGAGAATAAAATCCGTTAGTTTTAGTGATGTACCAAATGGTACAATTGCTATAAATTATTTTGATAATGGTCTAGACTCTAGACTAATTTACAGCCTTACAGGTTTATATCAATGTAACACAATTTAAAGAATATTTTAATGTAGACTCTGTGCTGCAACAAACTAGTTCCATAATTTATGATGCAGCAACTAGCTAACTAACGGTTGACACATGGGATAAGAAAGATAAAGTATACAAAAGGGGGAAAGCAAAAAAAAAATGACCAGGCTACATTGATCAGGTGCATGATTGCCCTAAAAAGAAGAAAAAACAACATAATCAGAGCCCACTCCAAAATTTTAGATTTCATTCATTGTCAAAGTTTAACCTTCCAAAATTTTAGAACCAAATTTCGCTCTCTTTCTACTACTATGATCTAAAGCTAAATAGCACAGAATTGTGCACCATATGCTAAACCAACATTGAGCATATCTGGTTGCAGCTAAAAAATGAATCTTACTTTCCACCAAATATATCATCACTAAAAAGTACAAAAAATGAATGACTTAGGCACTTACCGCCTAACTTAGAACACCAAATGCTTATAATTCCAACAAACATTAGGTGGCTGCAAAGCTTGCTGGCATGACAATATGAGAACCGCAGCTTAATGTCATTGCATTTTTACGCCAATTAACTGTTTTGAACAGGAAGTCATTTACTTGGTTCTCGAATTTTTATCAGAAGAGAGAATCTCATCCACACCTGAGTAGTACGGCCAAATCTTTCTACTCTTCTCATCCTTTTTGCTTTCCTGAAACAGAATATCAAGCATGTAAACCCATGTGAATTCACTACATCATTCCATATGATCTAATTAATTTGAAAACGTACACAAGAAAATAAAACATCATTTGATTACAATAGATTTGAAGGGTAATATTGTTCAATACAATGCTTTCAGGAGTGATGCTACGGTGCTTTGGGAAGTAAAGAGGGTGTTTTACTTCCCGCTCATATCTCTATTTTCAAAGTTCAAATAGTCAATCCGAACTTCTCAACATGATCTTCATATTGAAATGTGCTTGGAGACCAAATTTTACATTTTTTGGAAATTTTTTACTATTTTTTTAGAATTTTTGAGAATCATTGTTTTTCTGAATTTTTTTATTATTATTTTATTTAATGAAAAGCTGTGATTTTCAAAAATTCTAAACAAATAGTAAAAAAATTCAAAAAATATAAAATTTGGTCTCCAAGCACATTTTAATATGAAGATCATGTTGAGAAGTTCGGATTAACTATTTGAAATTTGAAAATAGAGATATGAGCGGGAAGTAAAACACCCTCTTTACTTCCCAAAGCACCGTAGCATCACTCATGCTTTCAGCACCATATGGTTTAAAACAGAGATGTCGTTCTCCATAAGAGAACCCACTATAACATTTACACAATATCTTCTTTTTTATTTCTTTTGTTTCTTATTTTTTCCTTGCTTCTTCTGTTAGTTGCTCAATTGATTAGAGTGACAATAATTGAGCTTGCTTGCAAAGTAGAGTATCTATTGTAGCCAAATGGGACTAAATTAAGAATCCACAAAAGTTTTTGAAAGTAACATACCTCATATTTCTGAACCAATGAGGCCCAAAGGGATTTACACTGGGCTGCACTACGATCCATTCCATGGCTCAACATATCAGAAGATATCTGTTCCCAAAGAACCATTCTCCCCTTCACAGTCTGAAATTTCTCATCTAATTCACCCCGTAATTTCACCAATCTTGATATTTCCTCGGGCTTCCACCGGTTCCTTTTTGTAGTTTTAGCCGGAGCCTTAGTTTCTGTGCTGATTTCTCCTTTGCCAGCCTCCAATTGATCATCTTCAGTTTGAGTTGGAGGACTGGAGTGTTTTGTGCTATTGTCAAGTTTCACTTGATTCTCTATTTGTTCAGTAGGTGGATTCACGGCAGCTGTTTCAACTTGGGCCACAGATGGCTTTTTGAATGAATTCCAGATATCTATTAGTTTTGACGGTTTGCCTGATGGAGGCATTTGATCCTCTGAACTTGTTGCTGTGCCGTTTGATTCTATTTGCTTGTCTACAAAGAATATAAAGTTTAAAATTTAACATATACAATCTGGAAGAAATAATACACATTAAATATATTAATGATTCTCAAACAGTAATATGAAATGAGTACAAAGTAGCACAAAAGCTGCAATTTTACTCTCAGGCATACCAAAAAGTTATTGTCATCTCAAGTCCCTACACCATATTGTAAATCCCAATCACAGTGTAAGAAATTGAATTAACTTTTGATCACTTCAGTTCTTTTTTCAAATTTTGTATCCTTCTCTCCCTTGCCAGGTTAAGGGCTCCCTGGTTTCACTACTATGCTTGGATAGTACAGTATCAGAAAGCTAGTTCTTGAAAATTAAATAAAGGAGAATATAATAATATATCATACACAACATTAGGCAAAGACCATACCTGCAGAGGCCGTGTCAAAGCTCTCCACACGCCCTTCATCCGACTCCCAGTCCTCGTCTTCATCAAAATCACCTGACAACTTCTCACCAACATCTTGTGCCAGAACAGCAGCTGGGTTCTCAGTAGCAATAGCAATAATGTCAGGTCTCTTTCCACTATACTTTCTTACCACCTTCCTTAGCATTTGAGAAACAATCATTTCCATGTGGCCCAATGGGCATCTGACTGGGCAGCTGGACAGAGCAGCCTTGGCAGCTTTGTACAGTGCACCTATAAGATTCCCATCATCAAGCCATAGGCATCGGGTCACGATTTTGAATTTGCCTTTTAGACGAGAATGTGTGGAGCCTGATATGTTCTTTGGGCGACAAATCTCCATGCTGAAGAAAAAGGGTTCAAGTCAAAAACTGTCATTATGCAATAATTTGAGCACTGGACAATTGATCTCAAGTTTTCAAAAGGCTAATAGTTGCTACTTCGCAAAATACATCAAACATTTGCGAACGAGACTTTATCTCACCAATTTTGCAAATACAACTGAACCATTATTAGTGCAATTATAAAGGTACCTTATGTTAAAGTATTGACACTTCGACCCTAACTGCAATATGTTGCTTAAATGAAAGCTCAAATTGAACTAGCATCAAGTCAAGCAGGTCCTTATGAGGAGTCGCTTGAGTCCCATGTTTGCATCAACTAATGAAGAAAATTTGGTCAAGGGTTTATATCAATAGGACAATTTATCTATGTTTGCATTGACTTAACCCTACTTTAGTTGGTTGGCTGTTGCATGTAAATAACACTATATAATGCAAGGGTGTAACGAGGAAATATGGTAGAAGTTCTGTACAATTTGCAGAATAGAAAGTCGTAAAGCTTGATTGAATAGACTTTAACTTGCTAACCAACAGAAGTTGACAGAGGCTGTACAACAATGAAAATCTTTAGAAATAGAAGAACCATCATTTACCTAACGACAATAATGCCTTCGGATGCAACCCTCAGTCTCTCATCAATACAAAGGTCAGAAGCCGTGCCAAATGCCTTATTACCATCACTATACATCAACTATAATACAACCAAACAGGTGTCAGGCTACTTAATAAATTACAATAACTAAAGAATAACAGAGGATTAAATTAAACAGACGCCTTCTTGAACTTTGAACCCGGGTATTCTACACCAACATATCAGTGCCCTAAATTACTTAGCACAAAGTGTCATTGCCTGAAACTTTAGGTCTTTTCCGTAATTTTAGCCAAATGAATAAAATAAGAAAGCAAAGACCACTTAACCTGCAAGTCCTCTGTTCCAAGAGAAGCAAAACCACTTGACAGGACTCGTCTGTTTCTGAGGTGCGAGACACCAAGCATTTCTCCGTTTTTGATAACCTGCAACAAACAAAATATAATTTGTGAAAATGGACATGTCTTTACATGGGACATAGCGTTCTCCATCAGATCCATGGTCAGCAAATTAGAATCTAAATCAGAATTGTTAACTTGTCCCTGGGATTCGAATCGGCCAGCTCGGATCAGAATTTCAGATATTTTCAAGACCAAAACTTACTTTAAAAAAAAAATAAAGAAATGATGTACTGAAATATGATGTTAAGACAAAAGATTACACTCAAATGAGCCACTAACATAATACAATAGCGTTTTTTCTGCCAAACAGCCAGAGAGGAGAAAATCACCACTTACTAGGCTCATTGGCCGTGGATCTTGACCTAAATCAGCCGAGTGAACTCAAGACTCAGTCAATTTTCCAAGTCGTGATCAGATTCAGATCTTTGGTTTAATAAACAAAAGCATTTTGGCTAAAAGGAGCCGATAATCTAATGTAAATAATGTGATACATCAAAAAAACCTTCCACTTATCACAAATTACCACTTTATACAATGCCCACGTGTTTTTCTTATTACTTTTTTTCCCTCTCAAGTCCAAGTTGAATTAACATCAATTCATGTAAATTCCGATAAGGTGTTTCTAGTTTATGTGAACTTTGACGTAATTTGGTTAAGTTTGACAATAAAGGTAGGGCAATTTCATAGCCTTTTGCATTAGCCAACCTTTGTTTCAACAGTTATTTGCAGAAAACCAAATAGTGTTGACAAGAATAACAAGGAATCATGGGTGCTGTTTGCAACAGAGAGAGAGATATAGATAGATTAGATTAATTGGTTATTTAGCCAACTTACAGTAGTATGTCGAATACCAGTAGAGCGTCCAAGTAATTCGTGCTCCTTGAGGAATACAAGCTCACCATGAATAGGTAAGAAATGTTGGGGTTTAACAATTCTCAAAACTTCTTCCTAAAATTTGAAATAACAAGAAACATTAATAACTAATGGAACATTTAGTGTACCACATTGAAACTTCCACCATGTAAAAAAAAATGCAAGTTCAGTAGTGTATTATTGAGGGGTAAAAAGCCAACTCCTATTGTTCCCACCTAATCAAAGAAACATTAATCAATTACGACTTACTAGCTCCTCACGGTAAGCATGTCCAGAAGTGTGAAGACCCGTATCTTTTCCCATCACAATTGTGGGGCCCAGCTCTGATATGCGGTTGAACATCTTCATTACCCTAGTCTCGTTCCCCGGGATAACCTACTTGAGAAATTTTGACATATATAGAGTCAAGGTTACTGGAAACAGCACAATTATCCTAGTGATACTTCAATGTTCTGACTTTCCAAAACTCCAAAATATCATCTGTAACCCTGCATACCCTTACAAACATAAGAATTTCAAATATACTCCTATCAAAGGTGCAAGCATCATTCACACAACTTGATTCTTCAAGTCATTGACAAATACCCAAAATACCCCTACTACCCAAAGTTTCCCCTAACTGAATGATAGTTGAAAGAGAATTAGCTTGGAAATTTCAGATTTTTGGAAAAGAGGGTCCAGTTTAATTATTTCCTAATTTGATACGGGGATACACGCACCTTACTATGTTTTGCAGAAGCATTCATTTTGTGGTTTCTGTATGGGAACAGATGAATTTTACCTTCATTTAAAAAATCATACCTTAGCAGAATATAGGATCACATCTTCCTTGGTAAGTCTGAGAGAATGGGCGCCTCCATATGAAGCAAGATTTAGAGCAGCTCTTGGTTCTGCCTAACAGCATAATGAAGAATAAATAAAATAAATTAAAGTAAATTAATTATGGTCAGATCAATATTTAAGTTTTGTACACAAATAGTTGGCACTTTTCAATGATCGACATACAGAAAGGTTAAAATAAATTATCAAGTCTCTTACCTGCGAGCCTGTGGTGACGATTAACAAATCTTTTGGAGCATAGGCATCAATTTCTTCTATTTTGACCTAATCAATTATTCACTCAATCAGTCAGTTACATTGGAGCATCCTATTGTTAATTATATTACCAATTATTATATGCCACATACCAACGTTGATGGATCCATAGGTGCCTTGCCATCTCTAAAAGCAGCATCTAGATATGTTCTAAGAGACATCCCAACGAACACCTGTATTTGGGCTTGTTGGGTCAAATTTTAATTAAAAGAAAATAGGAAAGCAGACCTCATTAGCCTGGTACTGTTCATTGATACCATGCAATACTGACTCTGTGCACTGTAGGTGTCGGGACTGTAATACTTTGTTATATAAATCCATACAATCATTAAGAATTCATAGTACCATGAAGGTGCCTATAAAAAGAATAGTAAATTGTTTGCCACAATAAAGCTTATTACTTCTAGCACTTCAGTCCTTTTCTTCAAAAGGTTCCCAAAGCACCATCCTCTTCATTAATGTACAGCGATGTTAGATATGAATGTCAAGTTTTGCACATGTCTGGACTAAAAAGCTGGAAAGTGCATAACATTTATATTAAGGCACCACTTGTGATTTTGCAGGGGGTACACATGAAAATAAACCAGAGTGCTTCGAGCAGCTCACCATCTTCCGGCCCGTGAGGTCAGCAGCAGCTTTGAGGCTTCCAATTCTATGTAGGTTAGAAGCAAATTGCGTAGCTACCACTCTTCCTTTTGCGGCAGAGATGTGCCTGAGTAACGCATTTCTTACCACAGTTTCACTGACAGAGCGTCCGGGAGACAGTATATTTGTTGAGTCACTCATCATCTTAAAATTAATCACAAACAAGTAAAAGAAAGGTTTGTTGTTAGTGACTTGAACAAATAAAAACAGTCAGGAAAAGATTTTACAATATCCTGGGTGAGTTGTAAAGAGTTCAGAGGATTCAATTCCAAGATCAATTACAGAATACTGTAACAACTAGATTGGAAACTTACGAGAGTGACCCCTTCTTTTGATAGTTGCTCCAGTGTTTCACGGTCAAATACATTGCCATCCAGTGGTGATTCATCAATCTACAGTTTTAGAGTTGGCCCCAATCAGACAATTTCAGCAAAAATTAAAATGTAGATTAAAAGTAATGGGAAAGACAGAAAATGTCTAATTTGACTTTCCGTAATCGACAGACAGTATTTAGGAACAACAATCACGAGATGGTGCAATAAAAGCTCAAATTTACATAACCAGTATAAATATCAAATACCAATTCCTTTATCCATTACAACAAATTATATATATGTTTATCTAGTGATCCAATACCCACCAGGTGAGTACAGTACTGATGCTTTTACTAAAATAGAGAAATTGTTTTGTTATTTTATTCAACTTATTGTCTTTTGGCCTGAAGTTAACATGTAAAGCTCAATTAAGATGCTGCTTATATAAAGTCAAGTGGTAAAAAAAAGAAAGTTAACAAGTTATTTCATCATTTTTTTACCGCTCAATTTTATACTAAATGGATTAGAAAATTTGTAATTTTGCATGTAAATGCATCACTCGTGAAGTAGATCAGTTTGTACTAAATGAATTAGAAAATTTGTAATTTTGCATGTAAGTGCATCACTCGTGAAGTAGATCAGTTTCAACATTTTGGATTTGTCATTTGAAGCCAATCCGATAGGTTTTGGAATTAAGCTCACCAGGGGCTTGGTGAGCTTAAGAGCATACTAGCTCCCCCCCCCCACCACAACGCACACATCGCAACAAAATGAGTATTGAACCAACTCACCTTCCAATCACCAGTGTGAAGGATGGTTCCATCACTACAACGAAGAACAAGGCCGCAGCAATCTGGAATCGAGTGGGTCACACGAATGGGTTCCACCTCAAAAGGCCCAGCAAGGAATCTCTCTCTCACGTTAAAAACCTTAAGCCTTGAATAAACATTGATCCCGAACTCCTTTAGGCGCTTCTTGATCAGCTGTTAGAGGAAAATAAATTATATGTCGTAAATTATATAAAAGAAACCTAATACTCAAAGCAAGGGAGAGATCAAATTTAAACCCCATTTTTTAACAATTTTCTTCGCTTTTTATGTGCTTAAACTTTTAACAGAGACTCATTGAAGCTCGTAACAGCAAGCTAATACTATTGGAACGGTACTGGAATACTGACTCAGTAACATGCCAGTCAGATTGAGTATTATATTTTAACACTGGTTAGTATGGTCATCCTTCATACCGAAAAAAAAAGCTAAATTTTCTCCGAAAGAAAAAGAGACCCAGAATGCAATTTAACAGATACCTCCATTGTGAATGACGAAGCATATATTGGAGTATTTGGATCCAATGCAGGAATAACCTGCATGTTGACAACAAAATAAAAATGAATTCTTTGAAGAGTAAGGTGCTTTGAGCAGAGTAGTATCATACAAACAAGGTTCAGAAACAGCAAATGTAGAAAGAGAGTAGCCAATTTTCTGAAAGAGTAAAAGAGAGTAGCCATTTTGCACAAGTATTTTCAATATAACAACAAGAGAACATTGTACCCAAGGCAAGGCGCCGATGTGGTCCTCATGACCATGAGTTATGATGACTGCTTCAATTTTGTGGCTCCACCTTTTTATGAATGTGGTGTCTGGGATAATCTTTTGAACACCAAAATCATCAACACTATCAGAGACACCAACAATAAAGAAACAATTAGCTGGTGCATATTTTGACAATTATATGAATGTGAAATTACAGGGGTTGAACTTGAAAGCAATGATTAGTACACTGATAACATTATCAGACCTCGCTAAAAGTGTATGACCACAAACTAGCTACTATATTATTTAATTTGACAGCTTACTCAGGAAACATGACGCCCGCGTCAATCAAGATATACCGATCGTAGTTTCCAACGAGCATGCAATTCATGCCGATCTCACCGAGGCCTCCAATTGGGAGAACACGGAGCGGCGGCCCATTCACCCCCTCATAAAACTGCTCCAATTTGCGCTGAACCGAATCCTCCATGCTCCTTTTAGGACCTTCTCTTTTTCGTGGTCCTCTGCGTGGTGCTCTTGTGCTAGATCGTCTATCACCTGCTGATAAATTATCAAAATTGCACTTACTGAGCCATTACATGACAACTTTACGCCAGGTAATTTAGATTTCTGATTAGTCTTGGTTTCACTGCCTCCCGAGCCACATCCATTTGTCGTGCACAATTTAATTTTCTTTTATTTTGGTCGGCAATGTGGTTTAAATGGGTTTACTTAAGAACTTGAGATTGGCCAAGGACCAAATATACAGCTGATTCTATTACATGGTAGAATCAAGAGAAAAATAGAAAGCATGATGCTCCTCGATGCCATGATAGAGACAGAAGAGCAGTAAGGTGGTGTTCGGTTGAAGCCTAAACCATGGAATGAGGGGTTTAGGCCTCAGTTATTCCACCAAATGCGGATTAATTATGCCGGCCTAACTAGACGTTACTCTAAAATTAGGCCTCTAAAATTTAAACCGCCTCTCGGGTGGCTTAAGAGTAGTCCCCTACGGTCCCACTGTCAGCTATCTCTCTCTCTTCTTTAGTCGATACTATTTCTTAATAGCTATACCATGACATGACATAACCTTAGACCTCAGCCAAACATAAATAGCTCAGGCCACCTAACCAACTTAGACCTCCAAAACTTTAGGCCTCAACCAAAACCAAACACCACCTGAAATAATAAGTTCACAAGTGTGCCATGCAGACATTCCGATCGTTGAACTAACGAGGTTACCTTTTGAGGTAGAAGGAGACTCTATGGAAGCATATACGAGCGACCTAAGCAGCTTAGGCCGTGGAGAGATCGTGCAAGGGCATAGAGAAGGAAAAGCGGAGAGACACGACATTCTCCCTCTCTGTCAATGGAGAGAATGCTGAGCAGTGTGCGCCTAGTTAAGTAGCGAATTGTTTTGCGTACTCCTTTAAGAGTTGAAGAGGATAGAGGCGCCTCAGCACGCGTCGTTGGTGATAGTGAGGCAAACGAAAAAGACGTCTAAGGCCCGAGGGTTCGCCGCCGCTTCAACTTCCAAAAGGAGCGGAGAGTGTTCTGTGGGTTTATTCGCCAAAGAAGGGGGAGAACAGGGTTTATCCGGTGAGGGGAGATTTTTTTGGGTATATTATCTTGGAGATTTCATTTAGATATTTTTTTCACTTTATTTTAATTTAAAAGATAAAAACAAAAAGATACGAATCCTTTTTACGTAATCCCTCTAAAATTTCGATTTAGATATCTCTACCGTTAGAAGGTGGGTTTTGAAATCTAATCGAGACACTGAAATGGCGTACAACTCGTTCATACATGTCGTCCAAAAAAACGTGTCCACCAATTGATAGGGATGCAAACAGATCGGATATTATCTATTTGTATTTTGATTTTCGAAAATTAGATACAAATATCTGTGTGGATACAGATATAATTTTAAATTTTAACTATTCATATTAAATAGTAAATATATATCATATAGTTTAATATATATTATGAAATAATTTATATTATTCGGATATCTCTATTCGTATCTGTTTAATATCCGATCTGTATCTGTATCTGTATCCGTATCTGTCTAATATCCAATTCATATTCGAAAAATAAAAACGAATACGGATATAATTTTACCACTATCTGTTCGGTATCTAATCCGTTTGCAGCTCTACCAATTGGACTTATCTCCTCTAATTTTTACTCTGATTTTAATTTCATATACTAATTTTCTACTGCGTTCTAAACAGATAAAACAAGCAAATGTAATTTCAGTTTGAATTAAGTTCATAGTACATATCAAATGCAGGGGCGGAGCCAGACTTCCTAATTATGGGAGTCAGTCGTGAATGGGGATCATTTATATAAATTTTTCATGCTGCGAATGGAGGTCAATTTATAGTACCAGCAGTATTTTACTCTAGACTGCATAGAAAATCGTATGCAAGTACAAAAATTTTGAAAAAAATATGGAGGTCAATTGACCCATTAATCAAATGTAACCTAGAAGTAGTTCAATTGATGTAGTCAGTATGATTATTTGTTATAATAAGTCTTTAGTGTTTCGTAGGTAATGATAAAATTTAAGTTAAATTTGATACTTCGGATATAATGTTTATAGGTTACAAATTTAACAGAATGATCATTTTTTTTACGTGAAATCATTCCGAATTTTTTATTCGTGGCAAAATAAATTAATAATTAAACATATACTTTCATTTCAGTCGGAATTTAAAAATACCACGACCATTCAGCGGTCATTTACTCATTTACGTCAATTGATTTATTGTTTTTAATGAAAACAACAAAATTATGTGTTTGTTTTGACTCGAACCGGATCTCTCATAATGATAGAGCCAAAAAAAGTGAAAAACACAAATGGAATACTACAACTTTATCAAATATCTCGGATTTTAAATATTATATACAATAAAGAGTTTGGCTAATATAACATCAATGTCATTTGAATCTAAATAACACCACATCATGAGCCGTCTGATATACTTTAATATCCGTGCATGATATCCTTTTGATCCAGTGCTACATCATGCACGGATATTAAAACATATCAGACGGCTCATGATGTGGTGTTATTTAGATTCAAATGACACTGATGTTATATTAGCCGGACTCTACAATAAAACTTACTATTTTCTAAATTTAAAGTAATGTAAGTAATATTAAAAAATACGACACCAAATATTATTGACATGATAATTAGCAATATGTGAATATTCTACTATAAAATTTTATTTCACGTAATAATTATGTAAATTATATTCGATTTAGTATTTTAGAATATTATTAATAAAGAATTATATGTAATAAAATACAATATTTATACTGTGATTCTTTTTATCAAATCGATTGTGAAATTTAATTGAAAGTGGAGGTTGGAGAGGAGACAAATGTTGGAGCTGAAAAACCAAATAGAAAGTAAGATTGAGCGGTAAGAGCCGAGATTTTTATTAATACCCTAAAAAAAAAAAAAAATAATAAAAATACCCTCACTTTGAAAAAAATTTTAAAAATGCCCTAACCGCCCGTTCATTGGGCGGTTCACCCTACCCCAAACCGCCCCTTCACTGGGCGGTTCTCTTGCTCTACCCAACCGCCCAGTGGCTGGGCGGTCCAGGTTTTTTTTTTTTTTTTTTTTTTTTTTTTTTTTTTAGAGATTTGAGAGACAATATTAATGAAATTTAACAATAAATTTTTTAATATTTGCTAGATTACTTCTTTTGATGTATAATCCGACATTTTTAAAAATACCCAAAGTTAATAAAAGATTAATAAAAATGCTCAGACCCATTCAACTTTTATTAAAAATGTCCAAACCGGCCGGTTCCTTGAATTTTTTTTTTTTGAGACAAATAACTAAAATGCTGAAATATAACACTAAAAAATCGAATTGTTTTTTTAAATATTTGCTAGATTACATTTTTGATATATAATTAGCATATTTATACTAAAATACGCTAAATTACTTGAAATTATATTAATTTATGCTGAATTACACTAAATTAATTGAAATTACAATAATTATGTAGAATTATGCTAGAATACGGTAAATTACGGTAAATTACGTATGAATTGGGATGATATTTTCACTGAAAAGGCGAAAAACGACGACGAAACTTTAAACGGCCATAAAACGGCGCTCGAGTGTCCGATTTCAGCAAATGACCACTTTTCGGAAAGCTTGTGAAAATGCGCATGCGTCCTGACTAGCTTTGCCAGTTTTCCAAATTCAGAATCGCCAAAAAACAAAGAGAAGGGCCTCAAAACTTCAGTTGAAGTTTCTGATTCAGATTTTCATTTCTATTATCCAATCTACGTAGCTCAGTAAATTAGTTATATAATGAACTTGTAGAATACCAATTTTTATTATTTTTGGAATTTTTTTACTATTTTTTATGATTTATGAGAGATGGTACAAAATAGGCCCTATTCATACGTAATTTAGCGTAATTTACCGTATTTTAGCATAATTCTACATGATTATTGTAATTTCAAGTAATTTAGTATAATTCAGCATAAATTAACATAATTTGAAGTAATTTAGCGTATTTTAGTATAAATATGCTAATTATATATCAAAAATGTAATCTAGCAAATATTTAAAAAAACAATTCGATTTTTTAGTGTTATATTTCAGCATTTTAGTTATTTGTCTCAAAAAAAAAAAAATTTCAAGGAACCGGCCGGGTTGGACATTTTTAATAAAAGTTGAATGGGTCTGAGCATTTTTATTAATCTTTTATTAACTTTGGGTATTTTTAAAAATGTCGGATATACATCAAAAGAAGTAATCTAGCAAATATTAAAATTTTTATTGTTAAATTTCATTCATATTGTCTCTCAAATCTCTCTAAAAAAAAAAAAAAAAAAAAAAAAAAAATCTGGACCGCCCAGCCACTGGGCGGTTGGGTAGAGCAAGAGAACCGCCCAGTGAAGGGGCGGTTTGGTGGGTAGGGTGAACCGCCCAATGAACGGGCGGTTAGGGCATTTTTAAATTTTTTTTCAAAGTGAGGGTATTTTTATTATTTTTTTTTTTTTTTAGGGTATTAATAAAAATCTCGGCGGTAAGAGCATCTTCATTTCAGAAATTATCTTAAATATTGTAATTTTTAATTTTATTTTAAGAATATGAGCGAATTACTTATTAGAGATATGAGCGAATTATTTATTTAACAATTATTCTGAAAAATTTCTTAGTAAGAAATCAATTTCTAAAATCACGTTGAACAAAAGAATTAATCTCATTCGCTGTCAGACTTGTTTTTTCTCTCTCTTCGTACTGTTTTTAATTTCTAATGAGTTTTTGTGATAAAGATACTCTGAGATTATCTCACTTCGCAGAGCAAATGAAGTGCGTGGACAAATTCTGCGCAAATGATAGAAATTCAGAGAGAATTTGTGAGCAAAGTTTGTGTGTGCTATGCTTAGTAATAGAATCTGGCGAGTATAATTTCAAAATTAGCAGTATTGACTTTAAATAATAATTTCAAACTGTTGAAATCGATTTATTTCACGAGTGGTGCATGTACATACAAAATTTAGAAATTTAGAAAAAAATTTAATATGAAGTTTGATGGTTAAAAAATAACGAAATACATTAAAATAACTTATAAAATTTAATTTTTTTGTTGCTTGACTTCATACTGATAAATTCAAAATTTTCAAATTTTGCATTACACATATTACTTATAAATTAAATTGATTTTAAATTTTTAACAATTTGAGTTGGTCGCTTGAAATTAATTCAGTAGATTTTAAAATAATGCTTACCAAATATCTTTGAATTTGTTGTCGCGAGTGAAAGATCTTTTTGCTGAGCGCAAAAAATACATTGACGTGTCGTGTGCTTCGACGAAATAGACAGCTAATTCGTATCATCGTTCCTTCTCTTTTCTTCCATCAGAATATTTCTTTTTATCTTTCTCTTTATTGAAATTAAAATTCTAAACTCAATGACATTTTCGGTAAATTCAAATAAGTCCGGGATGGTTGTGAATTTTTACGATATTGAATCCTCTCTATCAAAATATCCCAGACGATAACAAAATTATAATTTAATTTTTTCTCTCCCACTCCGTTGTTTTCCTATACTATTGAATTCTCTTTGTTTTCATTCCGCACGTCTACGGATTTCCAACGACAGTTTCAGGACAATGGGCTTCCACGAGTCTTAACCATCACTCAAATAGTTCTATACAAATTCTGCTGCACGCTTGATCACGTAATTAGAAAAATCAACGCTCAAGTGCTCAACGTTAGATGAATGAATCGGACGGACGCTACGCGAATCCATTTCTCTAGTGCGCCAGTCCCAGTGCGAGACACCCTGACGTTCTTTGTTGCTTATCACGCGATCTTATGTGATATGTTTGGAAGTGTACAGTCCAGCTCTTAGTACGCAGGGGCGGATTCAGGATTTTCGTTGGGGGTAAAAGAATATCAAATCGGATTTAATTATTTAATTGGATTTAAATTTATTAACCAATTGAGTACTCAATAAAAAAACAATGCTTTAACTTATACTTTCCAATGTTTTGACTTGTAATTTCTAATTCTCTGACTTATAATTTTAATTACCAATCAAAATTCAACAAATTTATTTCAATTTTAACCCGAATTACAAATTAAACGTCCAGAGGGGAGCAAAAAATCAACGTCTATAGACGTCAAATTAAGATCGTTAGATGTGATCTATGTTATCTTCTCTACGTGCTCATAAAAAATTATCATATTTTGATTTTGTTTATATGTGAATCAATAAGTTAAAAAATCAACGTCTAGAAATTATCCACATTAGTATATTTTTACAAGCTCTCGATGACAACCAAAATAAAATTTTATTGAAATGTCATAAATTTTTACACATGCATTGATAAAATGATGTACATCATATCCAACGATTTTATTTTGATTTTAAATTTTAAATTTTGAATTTTAAAACTTTTTAAAAATAGTCTGGTGAATGTGCCTTATATTGTATGTACCCTAATCTGTTTCGCATAACTGCTGATCCACTTATCTCAGTTTCTAGTACTGTTACTTCATCTACTATTTCAATTCAATTCACTAGACAACTTACTGGCATTATTTTAGTTGAGTGGCATCAACTTCAGTCTTCTTATTCTTTTTCTTTTATTTTTACTGACCCTTCATGCCTCGATAGAATTTATTGGAGATAGAACACTTAAGGCCAGTTTACAGTACACTTTTTGTACCAGTGTTTAGAATTTGGGGGTGTTAAGGATTCCACTTATACTACTCTTTGGAAAACTAAAATTCCACTTAAGATATTTTTTTTATGTGGCTAGTTAAGGAGGGTAAAATTTTAACTAAAGACAATTTAGCAAAGAGGAGTTGGTCCTGTTATTGCATCTCTCTGGACTTGGATTGCAAATTATAATAATTTTGTTTTTAACTGTGAACATGTATCTGATTTATGGTTATTGGATGTTTGGATTTCACTTAAAAATAGTCTTTTAATAAAACTAATCAGAGCTGCAACTATTTGGGCTGTTTGGTTGGCTCGAAATAGAGTCTGTTTTAATGATTATGCGATTCCTACTTTAGCTTCTTTAGGCTCTCAAATTGTTTCTTTTAACTTCTTATTGGTGCAAATCTAATTCAGATGATTTTTTTTAAAATTAACTTTAGTTTTACCTATGGATGTTACTAATTTGTCTCAGACATGCAGTCTTATTATTCTATCAGATACATATATCTTAGAAGAGGGAAACAACAGCTGGGACACAAATGAAGAACCATGTCTTAGGTTAGAAGGTTCATACCTATCGTGCAAAATATAATGCTTTGGATGTAGCCTTACTACCCTCCTCTGATCCTACTACTGTCCATACCAGTTCCTCTGTAGCTTCTCAGATATTTTCTTATTACTTTCTTTTGTTCTTGTTTTTAATGACTTGGATGATATTCTACCTAGTAAACTTGCTTATTAGCTTCTATGGTTTAATGGTTTAGATATCCCTTGTTGCTTCACAATTTGAGGGATCTTTTGTTATTTTAGTTTAGTTCATATTTTGTACGGTAACTATAAGTCGCAGTTTATAAGAACATTCCGTTTCTAATAAAATATACGGTTTCTGCCATTATTATTAAAAAAATTAAAAATGAAACATAACAAAAATAGAAAAATAAAGATATTTGAACTTTCTTTACTGATTAATTGCATATGACAGATAATTCTAAACGAACATCAAACCGATTTAGATTTGAATTCACATTACATTCGCTCAGGTTACCGGACTGAGTACAATTGAATCGCACGATCCAAAATTATTTTCTTAATTTGGCACGAATCTCAAAGTACAAATAATACTGCTTCCTGCGCCATCCCGAGCAAGCATCGGCTGAGAGTAAATCTGGACTGTCCGTTTCAATTGTGTTGAGTCAGGTACCTGGGAGGATACGGATCCTTTAGATTCAAGGTCTACGCACCCGCTTTTTTAGACTGAGAGCTCATTCTACTGTGCACGTGCGGCAGCTAGAGGATCCGCTTCTAGCTTAACGGACATTCATTGATGATCAAAATGGACGAAATTACCTCCGAGACCAAAATCATTCCTCTTTTTACAAAACACCGATCTAATCGCAAAAAATTGCCTTGTCAGGTCCCAATCACAGATACGACTCTGCTGTTATTTCAATGGAAAAATATGATTCTCCTTTTTCAATTCTAACTATCAAATTTATTAAAATTTGTGTATGAAATTTTTTTTTTTACTAAAATATGCAAATAATTTTTTTTAAATATTTAGATATCAAAAAAACAGAATCATACTTTTTTATTGAAATAACAGCGGAGTTCATTCCCCGATCACAAGTAGCAAACCGGACGAGAGTCCTATCTTGCTAGTCGCTCGCGCCTATTCCAAAGTCTGTGCTTTGAAACGGCGCGGTGATCGCTCGTTTCGTCTCAAGACAAAACCTACTGCCCCCGCTCCACGACCATAAAAATCACAAATCTTAGACGCGCGCGCGCGCGCTCTCTGCACTGCTCTCCCATGTCTCACTCATCGGGCAGCTCGCGGAAGAGGAGCCGACCCTCATCGAAGTCCGGCGCCTCAAAATTTCTTAAACCTCCCGGCTTTAAATCATCCCCTTTCGCAGATTTTGGAAGGTGAATTTGATTGAGTCGGTTAAAAAAAACGTAGGAATGTCTACATTAGTTTCGTTTGATTTTTTTCTTTTTCTCTTGCTGTTTTGTTTTTGTGCAGTTATATGACGGAGAAGAACAGAAAGCTCAGGGATCAGTTCGAAACTGACGCCTCCAGTTCTTCGTATGGAGCTAATCCCGAAATCACTGATGGCGGAGTCGGTGGCGGGGACGGTGGAGGCATTTTTAAAGGGGTGTCCATTTTTGTTGATGGATTTACTGTACCGTCCAGTCAGGTTTTTCCCTTTTTATATTTGCTTTTACTTTCTCCTGTCCATCTCTCTTGAATTTGTTTTCACTGTAGGGTTTATACTTTATATGCTTACTACAGTGCAATTTCGGCTGGTATCCTGGTTTGTCTGTAAGATGCTGATCCTGTTCTCACATTTTGCACCTGACGCCTTATATAGCTTAAACTAAACCTTCATTACGCAATTTAATAATGAAAACGTCATGTTGAATCTGTTACCAGGCCAAACTGAAGCCAGTGTTAATTGAATGGTACATATGTGCTCTGGAAGGAAATGGACTTGTATTAATCCAGAGCATATGGCTCTGGATTGAATGGTATATATTGTATAATTGGAGGGTAATAAATTGCTTATATTTTAACTATCAGGAACTGAAGAACTACATGCTGAAACATGGGGGAAGGTTTATCAACTATTTTTCAAGGCATACTGTAAGCCACATCATCTGTAGCAATCTTCCTGATAGTAAGAGGAAGAACCTAAGGTAGAGTTATGTTAATTTTTCTCCTCCTCAGTTTCTTAACATGTAACTGTTGTCTTTATGAAGAAATATCAACTGCACCACAGAGAGTATTGTATATCCTAGAAGCAAGAAAAATCACATATGCTCTTATCAACTGTAGGAGGTCCAATATATGCTGAACTTAGTTTGACATAATCACCCATACACTTAACTTCTTCTTTTTTTTTTTTTTTTCCAATGGATCATTTTGTGCGGTAATTGTGCATTACTGCTGTGATTCTTTTGTTTGAATCCAGGGCATTCAGTCAAGGACTTCCTGTTGTTAAACCTGACTGGATCGTGGATTCTATTGCAGCTAATACCCTTCTGAGCTGTAAGTTTGTATATTGCTAACTGAAGAATGATTTAAAAAATATGTTTATGTTGTTTATGTACATTATTGGTATTAAATAGGGTCAGTGCAATTTAAATGTTATCCCACTGACTGTAGTTTATCTTCAACATTTACAAAGCTTCTTTTAAAGTGAAATTATCTGTTTAAGTGTCCGGAAAAAAAGAATTTCAAAAGATTTAGGAGTTTTTGGGCTTTCCAAAATAACTTGCTGGACCCTTGTCCATTGAATGGAACAAAATTGTCGTATATTTGTAAATTTGGTACTAATACCTGCTTTCACCTGAAGGGGTTCCATACCAGCTTATTGAGCATGCCTCAACAGAAAGTTCTAAGCAGCTGAAACTGTTTGCCTTCTTTTCTGAAAAGGGTGTTTCAAGGTCAAATTACCAGGGGACATTAATTGAAACTGAAGCATTTCTGCCTGACGAATGTAAAGGGGAAAGCAATAAATCCACCTTTTCTGTTACTGATAATTCTTCTCAAGAGAAGAGCCAAGAGTCGAAGCGTATAAATACAAATAATGAACTCAAAGATGTTAAGTCAGAATCAGAAGATGACTGCAGCACAAGCTATGTTGCCGATCAAAGTTCAGGGCGACCTGACCGTCCTCACTCAACTCTGACTGATCCAGATTTCGTAGAGAATTATTTCAAGGTAGGATTTTAAATACATCTAACTCTTTTTGTGCAAAATTGTCTGTTATGGATCATGATAAGCTTTGTATTGTAGTGTTCTAGGCTTCACTTCATTGGAACATGGAGGAACCGGTATCGCAAGCGTTTTTCCAATTTTATTTCTGGGACTGGAAGCAAGAATAACAATCTTAATAGCAAGATGGAAAGCTTGAAAAGAATTGTGATACATGTTGACATGGTAATCTTCTTATGTGGCAAGTCTTGTGTTTCATAGACTAGCTTCAGGACACTTTCTTCTTTATATGAGGTTCACCTTTCCAGTTTGGCATTTATTTTGTGCACACTTAATGGCACCGATGCTTTTTCTTGTTCTTACTAACTGTGACAAAACTATGGTGCAATGTATAGGATTGCTTCTTTGTGTCTGTTGTCATCCGAAATTCACCTAAGTTGCTTGATAAACCAGTGGCGGTATGCCATTCCAATAATCCAAAAGGAACAGCAGAAATTTCATCAGCTAACTATCCTGCAAGGAGTTATGGTTAGTTGACACTTATTATATATATGCTAACCTTTTTTTTGGTTATGGTGCTTACTAGTTTTATAGCATATCTGATTTGCTATTTTTGGGAACACTTTGCTCCTGAAAAAAGAAGAAGAATAAAAATCAATGATATGGAATCAAGTAATCTGTACTAAAGTATACAGGTGCAATTATATGGAAGATGAAGCAAACAAAAAGTAAATTAAAATAATATTCAGTCTCAACTTGCAAGAGTTTTGTCTGATTAGTACAATACATATTATATATGAACCAAACTAAAAGCAATACTGAGATGTGAGACCACTGTATGCAAATGATGCTCTAATGTGATTGTTGCTGTTACTTATCAGGAATTAAAGCAGGAATGTTTGTCAGGGATGCCAAGGCTCGATGTCCCCACCTTACTATCTTTCCTTATGACTTTTCTGCATACGAGGAGGTATATATTTAGTTTGACTTCAAGCTTTCATCTACTGGTGCTATTTCATTTTCATTTTAAATTTTTTGATGTTTTCGCTTGCCACTTTATCAAAGTGCAGGTGGCTGATCAATTCTATGGCATTTTGCACAAGCATTGCGAGAAAGTGAAGGTATTTCATCTTCCGCTTATCCTTAGGTCGTCTTTGGTTAGAAAGTCCTATAAAAATTGGTCTTATTACTCACCCTTATTCATATGTAAGGCCAATTTTCAGGAATAGGAAAGGTTAATTGTTCCGAGTCAAAACTTCTATGGAATAAGCTTTGTTCTAGAACCTATCCTTTCATTGTTCCAATTTCCAATAAATCCTGGCATTTAAATAGAACGTTCTCCTTTTTTGCTTGATATCTTATAAAGAACAAAGCAAAGTTATACCTGTTTTTAATTTCTTTTGTCTTCTTGCCATTGCAGGCTGTGAGTTGTGATGAGGCCTTTCTTGAGATGTTTCTATCTCTGAATGATTATCCTGAGAGTATAGCAGAAATGATACGAAAAGAAATCTACGAGACAACTAGGTGCACTGCCAGTGCAGGGATCGGTGAAAATATGCTTCTGGCTCGTTTAGCTACTAAGTCGGCAAAACCAAATGGACAGTGTTTCATTCCACCTGACAAGGTAAAGCATTTTAATTAAATATTCAGTTGTACACTATGCTGAACAAGATATGGATACGGTATCATATCCAATACGATAGAGATACGGTGGTACAGCATTTTTAAAAAATCTAGGATATGATACTTTTTCTATAAATTATTATTTCTTAAATAGCTTTATGTGTATGTGCACAATCATTAGGTTTTAGAACAATGTAGATTAATGCCATCTTCATTTTCAGAATATGAGGATTAAAGCTAGCAGGAGACCTATGTTTATTTTGAAATATATTTTATGCATAAAAAAATAATGAGATTTAGGTTTTCTGAAGGTAACTCTACATTCAGTTTGGCTTCATACCTTCACTCAAGTACTTGTGGTTTTGCTCCATGCAATTACCTTATAAAAAAAAAAAATTTAAAGCTGAATGTAATGATATACTTGTTTGGCTTGGTTTCATGCTTTCATTTTAATAAAAATTAAATGAAAATTTATATCTGATTATACATCAGCTTGTGCTGTTGGGTTGGGTCAGTATGATATCATTAGAAGACTTACAATAGACTGCATGCAATAGAACTAGAATCATCCTCTTTATTATTAACTTTTCAATACATGCCACTTAACATTCTTCTTTTGATCCTCTTACAATATAATTTGCCCAAAATTTTTGGCTGAGGATTTGGCATGTTTAGTTTTTCCTTATATTTTTGTTTGCTATAGGTTGATGAGTACTTGGATAAGCTTCCAGTTTCAGCACTTCCAGGAGTTGGATATAATGCAGCAGAGAAATTGAGAACAAGGGAGGTTGAAACTTGTGCTCAACTACGGACAATCTCAAAGGTAACATAAGTTAAAATTTCATTTCTTTGTTGCACCATCATATTTTGTCTCTGTTATTTTGTTTCTTTGCTTGTTTGACTTTGTTATGTTGTAATCCAAATTGGTTTGGTTAGTATGCTGTGTTTACTTTTGTTCTTAACGTTGCGAAATTTCTTGTTACTACGCATGATGAGATTAGGTATTGACAAGCCTTATAATACAATTTCACTTAGGATATTCTTCAAAAGGACTTAGGAAGTAAGATGGGCGAAATGTTATGGAACTACTGCAGAGGAATTGATCATTCAGAAGTTGAAGCTGTTCAGGTTTGAATTGGAATGGAAGGATAACAACACTAACATTTTGCTTTTGCATTAAAATTTTAATGGTTGTCCCTTGTTTTTTGATCTTGATGGTGACCACAGGAAACTAAATCCATTGGCGCTGAAGTTAATTGGGGAGTCAGGTTTAAGGACAACAGAGATGTAATTGTTCCTTTCAAAATACTGATAATATATGATACATGTAATTCATGTTTGGTATTCTCATCTCTTGCAGCTTTTTATTGCAGTCGGAGAATTTTCTCATGAATTTATGTAAAGAAGTCTCACTACGCTTGCAAGGATGTGGAGTACAGGGACGTACAATTACACTTAAGGTTTTCATGCTCATCTAGTGTTCTTTTGTTTCAACTTGATTTAAGGTTTTTGTACTGAAGAGGCTTTTTTTTTATTAAAATTTGACAGGTCAAAGTTAGAAAGAAAGGTGCTGGGGAACCAGTAAAGTATATGGGATGTGGTGATTGTGAAACGATAAGTCGTTCTTTGACGGTATTATTTAATTTCTAAGTTCAGCAGCGAATAAAATACATAAAAAAAATTATCCATTTTGATATTGTTGCTATCTGATTCAATTGGGTCCTCTTCTCATAGGTTCCTGGTGCAATAAATGACGTGGCCTCTCTTCATCGAATTGTGAAACCAACCTTTGCATCTTTTCACCTTGGTTAGTTCAATTTCTTTTTCATCTTGTTTATTACATGTTACAGTTTTTGTTGATAAAAGAATTACACATTCCAATTATACAGATGTCAAAGAAGTGCGTGGTGTGGGGCTGAAATTATCACGGCTCGAAATAGCAAACTCAAGTCGTAAAGGTAATTCAGGATAAGTAATATTGTCTATGTTTCCAACTCTCTTAGTAAGTTACTTTGGATCTGGTAGTAACAAAGCTTGTCAATTTTGAATTGGTAGCATTTCCAGTTTGCTTGGTGGAATAGAACATTGCACCAAGGTTCAGGATTTATGTGGCCGCATCAAATTTTACCTAACTTTATATTTTGCTAATTAGTAAGATGGTACACATTTGGCTAGTGGGTTGGAAGGAAGTATTGTTTTAGGAACAAATATGATTGCTTGAAAGTTTGATGCATGCTTAATGGTATTTTGATGGTAAATATGCATTTAGTGGAAATTCAAAATAAATTTCGGAAGTGTCTGAGTTGTAAATAGAAACTATGTGGTACTTGATAGAAATTGAATTTGATAGTCAAAGAAATTGAGAAGCCATTCATAATTTAGCATACAAATCTATATAATTCTAATGAGAAAAATATTTACAAATAAGCTGATGAATTTGCATAAAGCTGAGCAATTTTGGTCGAAAGCTCTCCATTACATTACAGCTCCTTTTCCGGAATGGCTGTAGTAATGCTTTGTACATACTGTCTGTATCATATTCTGGTAACCCTGGGATGGAGTACTAGTGAAATTGGCATGGATGTACTTAGTCAGTTACCCATTCTAGCCATGTCCTACCGAAATCTGATATCCAATTCTAAGTCTGCTTGTTTTATTTACCCAAGAAATAAAAGCAAACAAAATATATGCCGGAATGATTTGACAATCTTGTACCACCTAGAGGTGGCAATGGTGGGGTTTGGTTGGGTCATGTTATTATAAGTTGTTCCTCATTTTTATGGAAATAATACTACTTGAAAGTTGGAATGTAACAAATTTTACTAATTTTTATAAAAAACTAAATATATATGTGGGTATAGTCAGATTTGGCCTTGTAGACGGTTGGGTCAACTGGCAAACCATTTTGGTTAAGAGGTTAAGACATTTGTTAATATGTCTCTAGTAGTTTAATTTTCAACCTTTCCTTTCTACTTTTTTGGTAAATAACTGTAATAAAATATAAGTGGTCGTGTTATATTCTATCAGTTAGTTAAGTCACTACTGTGCTGTTCGGCCCAGGTTGAGTCTAGAATTGCCATCTCTTACTAACACATGCTTGTTGCTTATGAAGGGGTTGAGGAAAGTAGACTGGATTTCTGGCTCTCATCAGCCATGAGAAAGGGAAAGCAGCCCATTGAAGACTCTTGCTTAACCAAACACAGTCGAGAGGGTAACTAATTAGCATCTTCTATCATTTTTTTTTTCCCTAAATCCTCCCATGAAACATTGCTGCCTAAAACCTAATTTTAGGATCCAGAAAGTTAAGAAAAATCTGGAAAGATAATCAAAGGAGAATTTGAGAGTTTTTGCACTTGCTCAGTACCCAACTGGTAGGGGTGCTGATACTTGAAGATTGCATGGAATTGGTTAGATCTCATTATCTCTATGCAAGGTACTAATTAACTGCTACTCTCTCATAGATGCCCCATCAGGAGCCTGCCCTTCAAGCAGCAGTGTTGTATCTGAAGGAAGTAATATTTCAGAATTGCCACCATTGTCCCATCTTGATTTAGATGTTATCAGAAATCTCCCTCCTGAAATATTCTCAGAGATGAATGAGCTGTACAAAGGAGAGTTGCGCAAAATCCTAGAGACTCGACAGCAGGAAAAGGAATGCACTGTAGAATCTGTTGAGAGAAAGGTAAACTTGCTAAATGCATATGGGTTTTCTGCTAGCCAATAGTTCGATGACATTTCCAATTTGAATAACTCACTAGTTGTTTATTAATTGTGATCTGAATACTGTTTTTGATATGATAATTCTTGCTGGTTCTTTCTTTTAGTACTTTTTGTATAGTTTGGTGAACTCTGCCAATGTATGACAGGATTGTGAGCAGCAGGACCAAGAGTTCACTACAAGAATGCAATGCAAATTTGAACAGTCAAAAGCTTCCTGCTCAAATTCAAATCATTTCAAGTCTGACTTGATGCCTAGTTCACTGAGTCAAGTAGACTCCTCAATTTTGGAAAATCTACCTGATGAAGTGAGGGCTGATGTTCTTAAATCACTCCCACTCCACAGAGTAGAGAATCAGCTTCCAGAATCTTCTAAAAGTAGTATTTTATTAGGAAGTTATCCCAAATGGTTTGAAATCTTTCGAGTACGAAATGGTTTACTTTCCGAGTATTTATTGTCAAGTGCCTCGTTTTGCTCTCCAAATCTTGACCCTGGTAGCGTGGAATGGGATGCAGTGGTTTCCTGCCTGTCTGAGTTTTTGAAGGAGTATATAAACCAAAAAATTGAGTCTGACATTGAAGAGCTCTACAATTGTTTTTGTCTTCTGAAAAGGTACACAACCAATAACTTTGCCAGATTACAAGTATAAAGAGTGAGGCTATGGTACTTCGCATAGCGCGGATTGGTTTGTACTATGAATTAATATCTCCTGTTTCTAATTTCAAACAATCGATTTGAACCGTTCAACATGATCTACACATGAAAATGTAACTGTAGATCAAATTTTACATTTTTTTACTATTTTTTTAGATAGGTAGAAAATCAATTGATCTAAAAATTGTAGACCATTCAAATGTAAAAAAATAGTAATAAAAAATGTAAAATTTAGTCTGCAAGTCCATTTCATATGGAGATCACGTTGAACGGTTAAGATTGAATATTTGAACTTTGAAAGCGAAGATATTGATCCATAGTACGGACCAATCCGCATTATGCACAGTACCATAGCCTCACTCAAGTATAAATATTATAGAGTAGTCAATAGCTGTTATTTTTGACTAATAGTATTGCTTATGTTAAATTGAGTTCTCCTGTGAAATGACAAAATAAGGAATTCTGGTCATTGAAACTTCATATCTAATAGTAATTTGACTTTTCTTTGCTTTTATTGTTAGGCTTTCCTACGATTCGAGTCTTCTCCTAGAATTGTATGATAAGACGCTTCCTTTTGTACAGGTGATTTTTCCCTTGACAAATTTGCAAAGTCTTATATTTGGCAATAAAGGCTTGGTTGTTGTTGTTACATTTGGCCCTGATTCGCAAAAAGAAGTCCCTCCATTTATATTATTTGCATAAAGGTCCAATATTGTTTGGGGAAATTGAGAAACAATCACTTTACCAATATAAAAAATTAAAAATATAATTTTAACAAGTAACATGTCTATTATTCTGAAATACAAATTCAATTAAAGTTAAGTAATTAAATTTGATATTGATTAGACATTATTTAAAAAGATTGCACCCATGCTATGAATATTTCGACATCATTCTATGCACTTTAGCATCTACCTTTAATTCAAGTAATGTTGGCTAGTTTTTTGTTTAAGAATTTTTTCCCTATTAATATGTGTTCATTAACTTGTACAGGCTAGCATAGGTGAGCATTATGGTGGAAAATTGCATCTCTAGTCTGGAGGTTCCCTCCCAAGTCTGGGATATTGGTATAGTTGGATCTCTCTGTTGGGTATCATGTAAAATGGTTTGTCACAAGACAAATCGAGCCATAGTCCTGTACAGTAAACCGAAGCACATTACTAATAATTAACGGGACTCGCTGCTTTTGTCAGTAGATGGTTTAATTCCTGGAACGATCTGGATGGTCCGCTATTGATTTAAGGTGCCAGATCACTCCTGATTGAATTGCTACTGCAAGTGCTCAATTTTGAAGTTGAATATTTAGGAGTGATTTGGACCATTCATTTTGAAATGGGTTGCTGAGATCAGCCTATGACCATCCAGTGAATTATGCACGATTGAGGAACTGAAAGCGATAAAAGGGGAGGTAGCACAGTTGGCTAGAAAGAAAGTTCTAAGACCGTTGGTTACCCAAAGGTCGAGAGTTCGATTCCCCTCACGACTTTATAGCCTCTGCGAAGGTTTATAAAAAAAAAAAAGAGGAACCGAAAGCGATAGCATTATACCTGTGAGCTACTAAGCACAATGTATTTCTCGTTTTGGATAACCTATAACACAACAAAAAATTTCAGGACATATATAGTATAGGAAATTGGTCAGAATTTTTGCAAGCATTGTGAAAAAATAAATAAATGTTATGCATTCAAGTTGTATTGGATGGTAGGATTTAAGTATTGCGTCAACAATGATAAATCCACCATTGCAAGTGCATCGCCAAGCCGTCAGAAGAGAGCCAGAGAACATTAATTTAATTTTTTTTACTTGGGCGTCATTTTCAGTTTTCTTAGCTTTCTAACTTGTTAATTTCTAAAAGGTGTTAGAAAACTTGTAATTTCAGCTTTACACGATTTAAGATAATGAAACTTCCATGTTTGTTTTTTCTTCCATACCCATTAAACCCAAACTGTCAAATTCATTTCATTTAAACAAACCTCGAGGCTTGTTTTAACTAAGTTTTTCTTTTTGTGATAATTTTAATTGTTCGTAATGTTCAGATCCCTGAGGTGTAAAAGTTGAAATTTAAATTGGTGGCCGCATATCTCCTTTTTGAGATAGGAATAGGTCCAATGGGCATCGGTCTTAGAGTTAGGTTCAATTAGCTCTATTACTGTACGATTAACATCAAGATTATGTGCACGGCAATTGATACAGTCTTACATGGATTTTGATGCAGAACACACGAATCTTGATGCAGAATGGATGGTCATCACACCCATCAAACCAAGGTAGGTCCGATGGGCATCGGACCTACTCTCATTCCCTCCTTTTTGACTTTGTTGGGTTTAAGGGTACCATTTTAGTTGTCCTTTTAAGAGGAAGATATTTTATAAGTTGTACGATTTTTCTTATTTTGTATTAACAAAACTTACGCTTGTTATATTAAGAAATCTAAGATCAAAACTGGACAGGGATCATGGACTTCACGAACGGCCAATTGCTGCAATTTTTCGTTTTTAATGAGTGCCTTCGTTCCTAATTAAAAGGTAATTATTGTACATATGATCTGTACAGCACGTCCAAATTGTCTGCCTAAGATTAAAGAACACGAGCATTATACAGGTATTAATAATAAAATTGTACAAACATAGTATTTTCACTGTCTAAATTCTGTAAAACTTCCATTTATCTCAGTGGTTTTGATCTATTACTAGTATCGTGCCCGTGCGTTGCAACGGAATATATGATAAGATAACAAAAATAAATTCTCATAAAAAATGACAAATTTCCATAAAAAAACAAAATTAGAAATATATTCTAGATTTATCACAGTAATATGTATAGAAATAAGGAAGTAGATAAATAAGGAAGTGAACAAAAAATTGATTTGCATTGTGATCCGCCGTATAGAAAATTTCAATTGGAGAGGGAGAAATAAGGAAACAAATAAATAAGGAAACGGAGAATTATATCGCTAAATTTTGGAGTCTGTTTAATTTTAATTGTAACGCATCATGTGGCGGTATGTATGGCGAGTATGTTTGTAGCTAAATTTAAACTTCTACACAAAAAACATATGTATTTAATCAAAAGAAGATAGATTATGTGATTGGAGAGCTGAGATTAAATCTAAAAATTAATCTTTCAATCATAGTCGTTGGCGGATCGGACATCCAACATGCTTAATAATGGAATGGAGATATGATTCTAAATATGAAGACAACAAGATGGTTTTTGTCCTTTCTGTGACAATTTTTAAGAAGACACTTATATAAGTAGAAAAATGAGTAAAACTAAGATGTTCTTAACTCATCAAGTCCCTTTGTGAGCTTAACTCAAAAACCTATCGGATTGACTTCAAATGACGCATCCAAACTGTTAAAACCGATCTACTTCATGAGTGATGCGTTTGCATGTCAAATTCTTAAATTTTTGAACTAATTTAGTATGAAGTCAAGCGGTAAAAAAAGATGATTTATAAGTTAATTTTAATGAGTTAATTTTTCATTATTTTTTGACCGCTTGACTTTATACTAAACTAGTTCAAAAAATTATAAATTTGACATGTAAATGCATCACTCGTGAAGTAGAACGGATTCAACGGTTTGGATGTGTCGTTTGAAGTCAATCCGATAGGTTTTTGAATTAAGCTCACAAAGAGGCTTGACGTACGTGTTCGGCAATGAGGCTTTAGCCTCCTTAGCTGCTTAAGCTGGCCGAACAGCTGTGTCTTAGATAGGCTTAGAGCACATTTATTAAGCTTCCTTAGAGCAAATTCTTAAGCTAATAAAAACCCAGGCTTACAGCACAGTACCTCCTTAGCACCTTTATATACTCTACGCTTCATTGCTCTAAGCCTTTGTCAGTCGAACAACTTCTCCTTAGCACAGATTAAACTCTTAAGCCTTATTGCTCTAAGTCTCATTGTCGAACATGGCCAATGAGCTTAAGAACACCTTAGTTCTACTCCTCCTTGATTATTTTTTTATTTGATGATGTTCGTCGGTTTTGGTGTTATTCAACCGAATAACAATACAAATACATAAAGATGATTAAGATTTCGAATTAAACTCTTAGTCAAAAATGGAAATCCAGTTAGCAAATTCTTTGTCAAACAATATGTACATATTTATTAGATAGGATTATAGGAAGTTCGATGGATGCAAACAGTCAACAATTTTTTTTAACATCTTTAGATGTATACGGCTAAGCTCATAAATTATTTAATAGCTAATCGTACTTATGTTAAATGATCTTTGTCATAAACAATAAAAAAAAATTCGGTCAAACTATATAATAATTGTGTTATTCTCAATAAAAACATGTCGAGCAACAATTTTGACATCGTCGACACAACAAGTTCTTTTTCTTCTGAAATTTTCTAGCGAACTCAGAATAATTTAGGAAGTCCCTTAGACCCACTAAAATTTTTTAAATATATATTTTTTTTTTCACAAAATCGGAATACCTTACATACTAGAGAAGGAATATATTCATAGTTAAATTTATCTAAAAAATGTAGAGTAACTAAAGGGATTATTAAAATAAAAGGATAATTGTAAATATATTATCTATTTAATATGTTCCAAATTTAATACAATTTAGAAATTTCTTGGTACAATTTATTTTTATAAAAGTCGGTTGGCGTCTTGGCGACCCCCAAAACTGATAATTGAGCTATATGAAATAAAAGTTTCTTGAGAAAAAATAAGGATCATGCCCTTGTTTAATTCAATGAATATTTTAAAGATAGATATGTAATGCTGGTACGTAAAGGAATGAATTTCAATGAGTGTCTGTCATACAGTTTCCTATAAAAAATGTATGTAATAGGAACTCTTGTACTGATTGTTTTTATATCAATCATAATACCTATGAGTTTTCAATCAAAAGAAGAAAGAAAATCGATGAGTTATTAAATACTTGCGATATTTTATATTAATACTTTGAGAAGTCATTCAGTGGTATGCGGAATAAAATTAAAATTTGATAGAATTTATTAAATACAAACACTTGATATATGAACTATTCACACTTGTATGACGAGATATGAATACTTACAATACTTTATATTAATACTTTCAAACACCATCCAATGCCATAAGGAAAAAAAATTCATAGAATCTGTTAGATACAAATACTTGATACATGAATTATTCATACTTGCATGACAAGATATGAATACTTAAAATACTTGATATAATACTTTCAAACGTCATCTAATACATAAGGAAAAAAATTTGATAGAATTTGTTAGATACAAACACTTGATACATGAACTATTCACACTTACATGACAATGTATGAATACTTGCAATACTTGATATTAATACTTTCAGACATCATCCAGTGCCATATGAAAAATAATAATAATAGAATTTGTTAAATACAAACACTTGATACATGAATTATTCACACTTGCATGACGAGATATGAGTAATTGCAATACTTGATATTAATACTTCCAAACATCATGCAATGCCATATGGAAAAAAAATTGATAGAATTTGTTAGATACAAACACTTGATACATGAATTATTTACACTTGCATGACTATATATGAATATTTGTAATACTTGATATTAATACTTTCAGACATCATCCAGACATCATCCAGTGCCATATAAAAAAAATTGATAGAATTTATTAGATACAAACACTTGATACGTGAACTATTCACACTTGCATGACGAGATATGAATACTTGCAATGCTTGATAAGTATATTAATACTTTCAGATATCATCCAGTGACATATGAATTTTTTTTTTTTAGAATTTGTTAGAACAATCACTTGATACATGAACTATTCATTCTTGCATGATGAGTTTGAATACTTGCAATACTTGATATTAATACTTTCAGACATCATCCAGTGCCATATGAAATTTTTTTTGATAGAATTTGTTAGATACAAACACTTGACACATAAACTATTCACACTTGCACAACGAGAAATGAATACTTTCTCGACGATGTATGAATACTTGCGCAACGGACAAACCGAAAGATGGGTGTCCTAACAGATTGTCAGAAATATTAGCGAGATTGAACAGAGAAAAAGAACCCACCGCTAAAAATATGTAAAAGATGCGTGTGTGATGAGAGAGATAAAAGAAAACTGATATGTTCATTTTTTTCAAAATATTTGATATCTTATGTATGAATACTTGATATATTACATATCAATACTTGCATGCATAGGTTTTCATATTTGCGCAAGCCAGTTGTAAAATCTTTCAAATATTAGGCGGTCCCTCAGGTAATTAGTGATTAATCAGGTAGTTAATATTTGAGGGACAAAATGGGGGATTGTTAAGGGGGACAGCTAGGTGCTCTCATATTTTTTAATTTAATAAAAGAATTAATCAGTTTCAAACTATTAAATAAGTTTGTCATTAATATAATATATTCCGACATAACTAAAAACAAAATACGATGTTGCTAAAAATAAAATACGATGTTACTTGTTGGAGGTCTACGTGTAGGGGTATTAACGGGTACAGTAAGGGTCGGGTGAAAGCTTTTTCATATCCGTACCCATTACTAATTGTTCTTACTCATATCCTACCCTTACTTGCTACAAATTATCTTATCCATACCCTATCCTTATCCGTTATGGTTGTCCGTTATGGTTGTCGGATAACGAAACGGTAGCGAATAAATAACGGGTAATGCAATTATAAAAAAAAAATTATTTACTAAATAATACATTAAAACACATTCATTTCACAAATATATATATACATGTTTTAAAGGTCTAAATTTTATTGAAATTTGCTGAAATTTATTTACGTATTTTAATGGTTAATTAAGCGTAACACAACTATTAAGAATAGTTGGAGAATTAATATTCATTGCTCATTAATATATAGAGGAGGGATCGGATTACACCATTTTTGGTGACACACTTTGACACCTACCATTTTCAAAGTTCAAATAGTCGATCCAAACCGTTCAACATGATGGATATATTAAAATGTGCTTGGAGATCAAATTTTACATTTTTTTGAATTTTTTTACTATTTATTAAGATGGTTACAAAATCGTTGTTTTCAGACCATTGAAAAATAACGACTTTGTAACTATCTTAATAAATAGTAAAAAAATTCAAAAAAAATGTAAAATTTGATCTCCAAGCACATTTTAATATGGTGATCATGTTGAACGGTTCAGATCGACTGTTTGGATTTTAAAATCGCAAAATTGACCTATAAAAAAAACGGTGTCAAGATGTGTCAAAAAAAAGGGTGTAATTGGATCCCTCCTCTAATATATATAATATATATAATTTTTTTATAATTACTCGATCAGGTAAGGAGTACGGAATAAGTTTTACCCGTACCTTTATCCGTTTAGATAATAAAAAAAATATTTATCCGTACTGGTACCCGATAAATTTACGAAAAAACAGTCTTACCTGTACCTGTCTTGTGGGTCAGATATACGGATAAAAAATGGCACCCTATCTACGTGCCTCCTATTTGTCCTACTCATCCACTACGTGTCTTTTGACGACCGCGTATTTTTAAAGTAATTTGGCAATTTACAGACGATACACAACCGTAGGCGAGGAACTTCCAAAATAGGAAGGCCAGAGTTTCAAACTCCTTAAATTTTGAAAATGCCAACGACCATATTTTAGAAGTCAAATTGAGAATTCTGAAGATTAGAGGACTGCAATTTGAAACTCTTAAATTGTAATTTTAGAATAAAGAGGGTTTAAATGTTTTTAAAATTTTTTTTTTTATGTGTTTTCATTATACTTTTATTTTTAAACTTTTAATAATTCAAAATTTGAATGTCAAAATAAAATTATTAGAGATGATCTATATCGTTTTCTTTATGTACATGTAAAAAATTACGGAGTGAGGCTATGGTGCTATGCATAGCACGGATGACTAGTGTACTACGGCTCAATATGGTACTTTTTAAAATCCTAACGGTCGATCCGAACCGTTCAATGTGATAACCATATGAATATGTACTTGCAAACTAAATTTTATATTTTTTTGAATTTTTTTACTATTTTTTTAGATAGGTAGAATTTTGATGGTCCAGAATTTTCAAAAAACACTGATTTTTCTACCTATCTAAAAAAATTCGAAAAAATATAAAATTTAGTTTGCAAGTACATATTCATATGGATATCACATTGAACGGTTCGGATCGACCGTTAGGATTTTAAAAAGTACCATATTGAGCCGTAGTACACTAGCCATTGGTGCTATGCATAGCACCATAGCCTCACTCAAAATTACGACATTTCAACTTTATTTTGAATATTAACAAGAGTTTGTAAAAATATAGTAATTTGAATAATTTTTTAACGTTGATTTTTCAACTTATTAATTCATATAAAAATAAAATCGAAAAGTAATAATTTATTATGTACATTAGATAAAACAATATAGGTCACATCTAATAGTTTTATTTTGACGTATAAATTTTAAATTTTTTGCTTGACAATTAGAAAATAAAGACATGAAAAAGAGGCATTCAAAATCTTTTTCTTTTAAAATTATGGCCGGAACTTTAAAGTTCGACCTTTAAATTTGCTGAATTCTCTAAATACACATTCGTCTGTTAATTCAGTGTTTAACTTTTTATTTCAAGCACTATTTTTCGAAACGGACTCTGTTACAGGGTTCTGCTTTTCCGATCCCAACCATTCAAATTCATTGAGATTTGTGCATGAAAAAGTTTCTTTATTGAGATATGTGAATGAAAATTTTTGAATGGTTGGGATCGGAAAAACATGTTTTTCTCCAAAAAAAGCAGCAGAGTCGGACTCCTATTTTTCATACATTCGGACTATCAACGCGCTGTTCCATGTCGCTCTCTACATTAGCTAGTCAAGCATGCAATCGATTCACACTTCTTTAAGCATCGATTCATGGTCACACAAACTTATTCAGTGTGCACACAAGTATTCCCTTACACAACATCAGGTTGCTATCAATCTTGCTTTGGAAAATCTTCACCAATAATATCTCCAAAATTCATCCAGTATGATTCCAATCACACTCATCCAAAAAATAATAATGTTAACAGAGTTGGTTTTCCTTCATGCAGCGCACAAAGCACATGCAACGTTTTCTTGACTTTACTGTTAGTGCGCTGCATGAAGCAAAAACTAGTCTGTCAATATCTAGCTCCGTCTAAGAACCCCTTTTTTTCAGATGGCATGCTGAATATTCAAAATTGGAAAATTGGTTACATTTTTGGAAGGTGATTGAACAGTGGGAATGCATGCGCAAGAAAGAGATCATTAAAGCGTGTTTCTCTGACTCTTCTAATAAATAACATTTTGATATTCTTCATTTAGATATAATCATGTGATACATTGCATACGTACGAATACGACGATATTTTTAGTGAAATTCACTCAGCTGAGGAGCGACTTCATGTCGCTTCAAACATTAAAAAAAATGATTTGTTGGAAAATTTTGCCTTCAGCTCGGTAGTCAATTGAAATACATCATATTAGTCCAAGAGGAAATTTTTTTATAAACCGTGTACATGTGTCAATTTTCATAGGATGTGACACATTGAAAAAATTTGTATAGAGTTCATATTTAATTTGATATAGATTTGACTATTAGTGAGTTGGGATAAAATTCTATTCCTGATGACGATCGTTAGTAGATTAATTAAATAGATAAAAGGAAAAAAAATTGAAATAAGAAAATGCTTTTATCATAAGTAAACCACAATATCATATTAAATGCGGTTAGTTTTTTTTTTTTTTTTAAATGTCTAATTTATGACTAATGAGGAAAACTCGCAGATTGCTCATATTATTGTGCCTACAAGATCTTAAACCCAAAACCTTTTATAAATTAATTTAGAACTTTTAGAGCATATACATCTTTAGTACTATTAGAGTTTCTAATCTGATGTGGTAGTTTCTAATTCAGTTTCAGGGATGTGGGAGAGTTTCTTATTTAGAAACTATGCAGTAAAGTTTCTTATTAAGAAACTGTTTATAAACTCCATACTGACCAAATAATTGGCTCAAATTATTTCTCCTTTTTAATTTATTGTTGACGTGGCTTAATAGAAATTCTAAAATTAATTTTAGAGATGTGAGAGTTAAAAATTGTAGAGATCTTAATTTCTAAAAAGTAGTTAATAGTTATTTAGAAATTCATTTGAGTTGCTGGGACGTTCATACTCTTGTGACTTCAGAAGCCGATTTCTAATTTGCGGTTAATAATCTGATGTCCTTTTGCAGTTAATTTCCTGCTACTTTAAAAAAAAAATGTGGGAATAAAAAATCCTACCAATTGAGGGCTTACAACATAAGTCATAGTCAACACCGTGCACCAGTTACGTGCTAACAACTTCTTTTAAAGTTTGAACTCTTTTTTTTAAGAAATTTCTCAGTTTATTAAAAGTCAAACATTATTTTCTTGTTCTAAGAAAATGGCATTTTTCTCTGGAGGCCTACAAAAGACAGGCACTTTTTGCGAGGATAAAAAGTGACTTTTTGCAACGGAGTACTGTCATAAACGTGCTTTTTCTTTTGCGACGGTACTTTTAGCGACGAAGTTCCCTTGCGAAAAGTGCCTACTTTGTTGTTGTGGGAGCCAACCGATTTTTTTTTTTCTTCTTACCATCTTCTAAAAATGAATAAATCCAATAGCTACTTTTTTTAAGAAAATTTCAAAATTACTAGGTCTGCTGGTTGCGCATATTATATCTGCGGATCTAGTAATTTTGAAATGTTTTCAAAAAAAAATTGGCTATTTTTCTTTTTTGAAAGAGGACAAAAGTCTCATTCCATTACTGAAATATGATAATTACAAAATCCAGTTTAACTACTATGAAACTAGTCTGATTCAGTGCCAAAAAAAAAACAAAAAAGGCTATTGGATTTATTTTTATCTTTTTTTTTTTTCAAAAATGGTAAAAAAAAAAATTTGGCATAGCCAATGCCCATTTATTATCTTTTTCATTTATGCAGTTTCATGTATTACAGATAATTAAAACTAGAAAGAAAATTGTAAATTCTTGTTTTCATATATTCAGTCATACCACATGGTCCAACCATTAGTTTCAAATTCTGATAAATTCTTTCTTGAACTTGCAATTGCAAATATTGGAAACTTTTGACTTTTAAGCCAGTGTTTTGGCATTTTACAGTCTTGGAGGGCTCATGTGGAAAATTAAGTTGTCCATAAAAAAACATTTCTTCTCTCAATCCGCAACTTCTTTGTGTGTGTATATATACACTGATACACACACACATTTCTTCTTTCATCTTTTCTGATTTGTGATTTGGAGGTTTGGCGACAGCCTATACTTCTCAGCCATGGCAACACAAACTGGAGCAATGGAGACCTCTCTCCAGCCTAAGGTATGTTCTTAATTATAATTTATTATTTTCTTTTCCTAGCTCTTTATATGCTGCTGATCATTACCAGAAACCACTTACAAAAAGGCAATTCAAGAGTAATATTTGTTGCATTCTAAAGTAGAATATACCAGCAAAATCAAGGCAACTATTATATTATATGCATGCAAAGAAAATGCATGCGTTGTGCAAATGAGCACTGGTTGGAGACATGATCAGAGGGTTCTTATGTTTTAATTTTTTTTTAGAAAATAAATGGCAGAAAAATTAAATGTGTGTTAACTATTTCATTTTTGTAAGGTAAAATAATATATTTGAAAAAAAAGTATGATAAGGTAAAATAATACTTTATTTAAGGAGATTACGGAACCTCTTTTTAATGCACAACGCTTCGGAAAAAATGGGGAGTAATTAGTATCCAAATAAATGCCTGTTATTATTTATATATTGAGTGAGGCTACGGTACTATGCATAGTACGGATTGGTCCGTGCTACGGCTCAATATTTGAGTTTTCAAAATTCTAACGGTCGATCCGAACCGTTCAACATGATTATAAAATGAATATGTACTTGCAAACCAAATTTTACATTTTTTCGAATTTTTGTACTATTTTTTTAGATAGGTAGAAAATCACTTGATCTGAAAATTCTGGACCATCCAAAAATAATGATTTTCTACCTATATAAAAAAATTTGAAAAAATGTAAAATTTGGTTCGCAAGTACATATTCATTTTATAATCATGTTGAACGGTTTGGATCGACTGTTAGGATTTTGAAAACTCAAATATTGAGCCGTAGCACGGACCAATCCGTGCTATGCATAGTACCGTAGCCTCACTCTTATATATGTTAATGGAATCACCAATTTGTAAGTTTGCAAAAAAAAAAAAAAATACCCAAAAAAAACATTTATCAGTCGTAATACACTCTTGATTAGTACATGTTATTATACTAATATAAATAATACCTAAGATGAAAATCCAATTCTTTATCCAATTATTACAATTAAGTTGCAAAAAGGGTTCTCATATCAATGAATTAGTTTTGTAGATTTCTAATTGCCTTATCATTGTAATAGTTCAAAATGTGACACTTGTCCCAGTCAAATTAATAGGTTGACTTGGACTAAATGAACAAGGAAAATAATTTACTTTATCTTCATTTTCCATAGCTTACACATCGCAGATGCGTATACCATTGATATTAATTATAACAGTTTGTTTTAAAAATGGAGAAGAAAAATCATACCAATTTTACAAATCACAGATACTTCCAGATTAACCATCATTTTCGTAATTTTGGTGAAGTAGAAGTTGAGGTCTAATTAGAGCAAAACAAAAAGGCTCCGAGATGACAAATTTGACACAACTCATTTTTTTAAATATCTATGATTTGAAATTCGTTCGGATCAACTCACATCTGAACCAATAAGATCCGAACTCGAGTTGATCTAAGATTCAGACCTGATTTGAATCTAATTAGTACTAAAATCCGAACCTGGTCTGTCCGATATAATATCTCAAACCACTTTACCTGACTTATGATTCGGGTTGATCCATAAAAATGTAACCTCTACTAAAAAATAAACTCTTATCGGATCAATAATTTACAACAACCCGAATTTCAAACCAATCCAGTAATCAATAACCAAGTATGTTTCTTTCTTAGGGGTGTAAACGGTCAAATACGGATCGGATAGTGGTCAAACCGTATCCTTATCCGTTATAATTTTTCGGATACGGATACGAATACGGATCGGATATTAAACGGATATTGATACGGATCGGATATCAAACGGATACGAATACGGATATGAATATAATTCAGATAATTAAAAATAAATTACTGATGTACATCTAGTAAAAAATAACATTTTAAATATAACTTTTTTATTCATAAATTAGATATAATATTTTTTATAATAAATTTGTTGGATACAAAGCATATATCATATTATCAAAACATTAGTTACTAATCATGTCATAGTGTTATATTGTTAATCAAAATATATATATGTATATGCAGTTTAATAAATTATTAGTATGTATATGCAATTTAATAAATTAATTTAAGAACATAGAGTACATTTATTATAGTCTTACTCCAAAATTCAAATGATCCGAGATCCAAAATATGAAACAATCCAAAATTTAAGACAATCCGAACCTAAATGATATCGGAAGCAGAAACAATCTAATCCGAGCAGCTCCAATTTCCACCCAAACCATTTCAAATTTTAGCAATGACCCAAATTCAAACTTATCCAAACTGGAGCCCGGCCCAAATTGAATTGATGACCCAACCCACTCAACTGCCACATTTCCAAATGTTGTTTAGTTAAAAAAAAAATGATTTTCCGATTAGTACAATAAAAGAGCAGTTCAGATTAGCAGATGAGAATAGAGATAAAATAGTTATTTTTTAAATTAGTGAAAATGTTGTTTGTATTGAACATTTGAAATAGTGATTTTTTACAACTGCTCTTGCGAGCGAGATACTAAGAAGGAAAAAAAGACAAACAAGTGGGGTCTCAACGAATTTTCATGACACGTGATGGTGAAATCGGTGTCAACTTCGTCATATTTGAACTGTGTTGGTGTAATATGAGAAAAAAATATTTTTTCTTTCTCTCTTCACACACATAAATAGGCACTACCATCCGATACAAGAAACAACATGTTAGCGGCATTAATGTTTGGTTGAGTTTGAATAGCTAGAATAGGAAATCTAAATCTTTTGTCTTATTAGAATTGACTATTTCTACAAAAAGTAAAATTTGACTATTTTAATAAGACAAATAAGAACTTAGTTATTCTAACTATTCTTGATGTGCATCCAAACGACCAAACATATCATGTCATAGCTATTCCGAATAGTAGATATTTTAAAAATAATGCTATTCTCTAGCAATTCAAACATATCCACGAAACAATGTTCAAATAATAATTATTATGTAGAATTTTTTTGAGTAAAGGTGAGAGTTAAATCATTTTCAGTCCAATTTTAAACTTGTGATCTTTGTTCAGAAAGACATTACCTTTAATGCTAGTTTTTGGTTAGATTCTCTGTTTATTATTGCAAGTGTGAGTGACTAACACACAATTGTGGTGTGCAGAAGGGAGAACCGTCAGTGGATGATTGGTTGCCAATCGCCTCTGATCGTAATGCAAAATGGTGGTACTCTGCATTTCACAATGTCACAGCCATGGTTGGAGCTGGTGTTCTTGGTTTGCCTTATGCTATGGCACATCTCGGATGGTATAATTGTTTTTCTTTATATTTTTTACACTTCATTCCTTTTTTTTGTATCATCATCTAGTTTACATACATCTCTATTTTTTTAAAAAAATTTATGGGATTTTTATATTGATAATAACCTTATTTAACAACGGTAACAAGTAATATCTGACAAAATAGTGATAAACATAAAAAAAAAATTAATTTATAAATATGTTTTTTTATATTTTAAATAGGCCGTGCATACTATTAAACTATTTGAAAAAATTAACCATTCAATTTTATTGGTACTTAATTTGTGATCAAATGATTCTCAAATTGAACCCAATATCTCCAAATTGTAATTGCACATATACTCCCCTAATTGCACCAACGTCATCAAATTTTGTTTCTTCGGCTTGGTCACTGATAATGCTTCCTATTTCTAAGTCACAAATTATAATCGTACAAAAGTTTGTCAGTGACAATAAAAATGAACATATTCTATATTTTCAAGATAAACTTTGAGGTATCAAAATTTAATTTATAATGGAAACAGGGGACCTGGAATCGCAATCTTAATCGTGTCATGGGTCGTCACCTTATACACACTCTGGCAGATGGTTGAAATGCACGAGGTCGTCCCTGGTAAGCGGTTCGATAGATATCACGAGCTCGGGCAGCATGCATTTGGTGAGAAACTCGGTTTATGGATCGTGGTTCCGCAGCAACTCGTCGTGGAGGTTGGCACCAACATCATCTACATGGTCACCGGTGGAGTGTCGCTTAAGCAGTTCCATGACTCAGTCTGCCCCGGCTGCAAAAACATCAAGAAGACTTATTTCATCATGATTTTTGGCTCGGTGCATTTTGTGCTGTCACAATTACCTAACTTTAACTCCATCTCTGGTGTCTCCTTGGCTGCTGCTGTTATGTCCCTTAGGTATTCATTCATCCTGTTACTCCATTTTATTTTATGATTATTTATGTTTGTTTTTGTGTGTATAGGAGGTTCAATTGAAGGCCTGATTTGATTAAACAAAAAAAAATTAAAATCCTTTACATTTTCAGCTTTAGTCCAATTTTTATAAATTAATTAAGAAAGAGTGAGGCTATGGATGGTACTATGCATAGTGCCGATTGTTTCGTACTATGGATCAATATCTCTATTTTCAAAGTTCAAACAGTTAATCTGCACCATTCAACATAATCTCCATATGAAAATGTACTTGTAGATTATATTTTATAGTTTTTTTACTATTTGTTTAGATAGGTAAAAAAAAACACTTGCTAAAAAAAACAGTAAAATGATTCTAAAAAATGTAAAATCTAGTATGCAAGTACATTTTTATATATTTGATGATTATGTTGAACGGTTTAGATCAACTATTTGGATTTTGAATTAATATATTGATCCATAGTACGTACAAATCCACACTATGCATAGTACCATAGCCTCACTCATTAAGAAAACCGTATTTGAGTATTTGTAAACTATAATTAAGAACTAATTAAGTTGGTTTTTACTGGAATTCTAGCTACTCAACTATTGCATGGGCAGCCTCATTAAACAAGGGCAAGGAATCCGGTGTGGAGTACGGTTACAAATCATCGTCTGCCGGCGGGACTGTGTTGAGCTTCTTCAACGCACTCGGTACCGTTGCATTTGCATATGCAGGGCACAATGTTGTGCTGGAGATCCAGGCTACCATCCCTTCCACACCAGAGCAGCCGTCCAAGAAGCCGATGTGGCGTGGCGTCATAGTAGCATACATTATCGTGGCCATTTGCTACTTTCCGGTGGCGCTTATCGGTTATTGGGTATTCGGGAATTCCGTTGGCGATGATATCCTGGTCACGCTTGAGAAGCCGCGCTGGCTGATTGCTACAGCCAACATGATGGTTGTTATACATGTCATCGGAGGCTATCAGGTAATGGAGATTTTTTAGTACTAATAACAGTATGTATGATATATGTTAATTACTTGAAAATTTGAAAATAGAAGTAATTAACCTTTTTTTTTTTTTACTTAATTGGGTATTATTGTTGTTATTGTTGGCAGTAGAGTGAGGGTATGGTATTATGTATACTGCAAAATGGTCTATATTACATATATCGTTTTTAATGTCTAAATAATTAATTTGAACCGTTTTAACATTATTTCTATATGAAAATGTACTTGCAGATAAAATTTTACTATTCTTTTAGATAGGTCGGAAATCACTACAGATCAAGTGATTTTCTACATATACCTATCTAAATATAGTAAATCTATTTTAAAAAAAATGTAAATTTTGATTTACAAGTACATCGATTGTTTGAATTTTGAATATGAAGATATTGATCCATAGTACAAATAGTAAACTTTTGCATTATGAATTTGGTGCTGTACTTTTTTTGTGTTGCAGAACCTATCAATGCAATCATTTTTTTTTTAATAAGAAAAGTAATGTTACATACTAATGTTGATTTTTGAATATATATATAGATCTATGCAATGCCCGTCTTTGATATGATGGAAACAGTGCTAGTGAAGAAGCTTCAATTCAGACCTGGCCTTCCTCTTCGTTTGATTGCCCGCTCCATTTATGTTGGTAATGACCAGACTTAATTGCTTTTGAAATACAACCCATAATCCAAAACTTTATTTCAAGATCAATTAATAAGCTTTTTTAATTTTCATGTATTGTACAGCGCTTACAATGTTCCTAGGAATGACCTTCCCCTTCTTTAGTGGATTGATGGGGTTCTTTGGAGGATTTGCCTTTGCACCAACAACATATTTTGTAAGCATTCCCTTAGTTTGATTTTAATCAAAAGGGCTTCAAATATATAATTTTATACTTAATTACATGCCACCTAGCTAAAATTAAATAAATTTTGTGAGAAAATCCCCAAAGAAGGCAATTAATTTTTATCCCACAATAATGAATATTTGACTTAGGTTGGTAGCTTAAGTTTTACTGAATTTTTTTAATGTTTGCTTTAATTACCTGTCTCATAATGATTTTTTCTTACTTGCCCTCTAATTAATCAGCTTCCTTGCATTATGTGGCTTGCTATCAAAAAACCGAGGAAATATAGCCTGTCATGGATCGCCAATTGGGTAAGTTAATTCATTTTTTTATTTTACAACTAATCTTAATTTGATCTAATAACTTAAATTGAAGTTCTTCATATGAAATGTTGCAATTTCGAAATCTGAATAAGGAATCACTTGTAGATATTTAAAGTTAAAAAATTTAACTCACATCTTTTTTCTCAATTTTTTTCTTTCTTTTATTATGAATAACAAATGATGAAATCTAAGGCAACATATACACATTCACATAATTTGAAATCGGATTCTAGTATAATCTGAATCCAAATTAATTATTGTTTATAAAATTTCAAAGCAGTAATACAATACAAATTTGAGAATCTAAATATAAATTAGAATATATTTTTATTAGATAGAAAATCATTACTTTTAAATGGTCTATAATTTTTAGATCAAGTGATTTTCTACCTATCTAAAAAAATAGTAAAAAAATTCTAAAAAATATAAAATTTGATGAGATTATACGGACCAATCTGCATTATGCATAGTATCATAGCTTCACCCAATTTAAAATAAAAGAAAAGTAATAGCAATTCTGTTGTTGTTCCCTTTTTTTTTCATCAGGTTTGTATTGTACTGGGTGTTCTTCTGATGGTGTTGTCGCCAATAGGAGGTCTCCGCCAAATCATTGTTGATTCAAAAACCTACAAGTTTTACTCTTAGAAGGTGTTAATTACTTCGTACCTGATGAAGAACTAAACAGCCGCACTAATGTAAAAGGTTCCTTCTTTTCATTTCTTAAAGAAGAAGCGAAGCCTTGTATTGTGTTGAGTTTAAATTCAAAAAGAAGAAGAGAATATCTTTTCTATTTTTTTCATTAGAGATAAAGAAGTACAGGAAAAATGTATGTGTGATAATACTTACAGATATTACTTGAGATTGATTTTTTATGTCATAGGTTTATTTGTATGATTTGTTGTGAGCTTGTCATTGTCAGTTTGTCACTTGATTGAATTTTTGAAACAACAAAATAATTATCTTCAATTGTGGGACCTTTTACATCATTAAATTTTTATTTAAACGATCAGTATTCTTGAATGCAAATTTAAATAATTTAAAAGCATTGATTTACTATATTTAGAGATAAATTAATTATATATGCAAAAAAAAATAACCGTAATACATGCATAATACATCACCTTTAATTATATATGCAAAAAAAATAACCATAATACATGCATAATACATCACCTTTAATTATATGTGCAAAAAAAAAAGAGTAGAACTAGGGTGTTCCTAAGCTCACCAAGCCCTCCGTGAGCTCGACTCTAAAACCTATCGAATTGACCTCAAACGACATTTTCAAACCGTTAGATGTTCAATCTATATTAAAATGTGCTTGGAGATCAAATTTTATATTTTTTGAAATTTTTTTACTATTTATTAAGATGGTTTGAAAATCGCTGTTTTTATTAAAATTATGCACCATTGGAAAACAACGATTTTCAAACCATCTTAATAAATAGTAAAAAGATTCCAAAAAATGTAAAATTTGGTCTCCAGCACATTTTAATATAGATTGAACATCTAACGGTTTGGAAATGTCGTTTGAAGTCAATTCGATAGGTTTTAGAGTCGAGCTCACGGAAAGGCTTGGTGAGCTTAGGAACACCCTAGTTCTACTAAAAAAAATAACCATTATACATGCATAATACATCAAACGAAAGAGTTGCAAGATGAACATTTCTATCCAGACCTCAACTTAAGACACATTTTAGTCAGATGCGGGCGGAACTAGAAAATTGAGATAGGAGAACTAGATGAATAGGTGCCATATAATTTAATTTTATGAGGAAGGTTAATAGTAACAATTTTTGTAAAAATTAAAAGTTTTAAAAGAACAATTTTTTACCGTTCTAATCATTACTTAAAAAAACAAATATCCTCATAGTTTGTTAATCAAAGACTGGAATTCACATGAGTTGCTATTAGGAAATAGAAAAAAGGAGAATTTCATGTATATGTCTCAAACATTTCAAAATTACGTATTTTCTTTTCTAAAATTCATAATATCATATTTACCCAAGGTTCTAAATAGCGTTTATAGCGTCATAGCGGGAAGGCTAAAAAAAAAGCTATAGCGAATAGCGTTGCTATAGCGGAAGCTATTCCAAATAGCGTTTTTTTACATTCCGTATATTCAATATTTGTACTAAATATTTGAAGTCTCATAGAACAATAAATAACACCAAAGTAATTAAGAAATTATAATATTCATATTGAACCCGTACAAAGTCCAAATTGCGGTTCAAAATATCCATAGTAATATCATAAACTATCGATTTTTTCTATTAAAAATATCTTAAGCATCATGATTCATGACATAATCTATTTTTTTTTTGTAATTTCGGTTTGGACTTTTTTTCTATTCAAATTTCAATTTCTATTCCCAATTTCAAATTGATTTATCTGTAGCAAGTAGCAACCAATTCAATTTCGGTTTGAGATTTTTTGGATCTTTATTTAAAACCCATATAAATTGCTTAAAAAAAACCCCCATATTTTGTAGCGCAAATAGCGGCCGCTATAGCGGCCGTAGCGCAAATAGCGCATTTTGATGTCATAGCGTAGCGTTTGGGGTCCAAAAACGCTATAGCGCGCTATTTAGAACACTGTATTTACCTATTTAAATTTCAAAAAATCACAAATTTATTCAATTTTATTATTTTTTATATTAAAACTCATTTGAAAACAATAAAGTTCTCATTTTTTATTAAATATAAATAATATGTAGCATGTGTAAAATGTGTTTTTCTTTCAACTAATTAGTTTGTGAGGACAAATAATTGTACACACAAGTGTATACCAAAATTTTATTGTTTATAGATTATGAATAGAGAAATAAACCGCTCACTCGCAGCACCCTGAAATGCAAAAAATAATTTTTTCCTTTTACACCGCATGAAAAAAATGAGAAAAGTAGGCCTCTCCCTTATCCGGTTCGCTCCGCTCCCGCTCCCGTCATAAACCCCAAAACCCCTCACTCCCAGTGAACTAACACAAAAAAGAAATGACCACCTTCAGCTTACACCATGGCCAATCCCCCATCCCATTTATCTCCTCTACAGTCCCATTTCTCCGTCCGAAGCCTACCTTCTTCCTATGTCCATCCCTAATTAGAAACCCATTCCTCTCATTTCACCGAATACTTCCTCGCCGCACCGGATCCCCTCCAGTTGTCGCATCTCTCTCCCGGTTCGCCTCCGAAGAGCCTCCTCCGATCCCGATTGGGTACGAGGATGATGAAGACGACCCATTCTACAAGGAATTCGACAAGCACGAACCTGAGGATGTGTCTCGCAAACGCTCCTGGACTGAGCGTGGGTGGGCCCCTTGGGAGGAGGTCTTCACCCCCGAGGCAGAGTTCGCACGTACGAGTCTCGATGAAGGCGAGGAGGTGCCTCTCACCTCTCCCGAGGCTATTGAGGCGTTCAAAATGCTAACGCCGTCTTACCGAAAGAAGAAGATTGCCGAGATTGGAGAAGAGGAGTATATCAATAGGCTTTTTGCAATTAAAGGTGAGATTCCAGATAAGCTCAAGACGATCTGGGCCGGACCGCTGGCGTTGCAGCTGATACCGCCACGGGATTGGCCTCCAAAGGGCTGGGAGGTTGATAAGCAGGAGCTGGAGTTCATTCGGGAGGCACACAAGTTGCAATCAGTGAGGGTTGATGTTGGTGGAGGAGGGAATTGGGTTGGGGCTCCAGGTTTTGAGGAGAGCTTAATGGAAGGATTGAAGGGGGGCAAGGAGATTCTTGATGCTGTTTTTGGTGAAAATAAGGAGTTTGAGACAAAATTTAAAGAATGGGCTAAAGCAAACCCTGATAGGTTAAAGATTGACGATGCATGGCTGATGATGAAAGATGATATTTTGAAACATTACAAGGAATTGGTTGGTTCTAATAGAGATGAGAGCTCCAAAGGAGAGGGTATAGGTGACGTGGAGAAAGCTGTGAAGGGGTATGAAGAATTCTTGGAGAAACTTAAAGGGAAGGCTAATGCAAACACTGAAAATCCAAAACAGGAGGAAACAGATATTGTGAACAATATGGCATTTGAGAGGTACAAAGTGTTTATCAAGCAGTACACTGAGTGGGTGGATGCAAACCGCAACAAATTGGAAGAGGAGTCATACAAGGTAATGGTTAAGTTTCTTACTTGGTGTGAGAAAACAGGGCTGTTTCAGACAAAAATGTTGCATTAAAATGTCACTATGTTAACCGTAAAATGCTACTAAGTATTCTCATCGAAGGTGTACCTGTTTAAGTTTCTTTAGGAGTCATCTAGTAACCTTCTTGAGGACTTAGCCTCAATTGAATTAATTGAGAAGGAAAGAATAGTAAAAAAAATTTAGATCATATGGTGAGAACCAGCCTTTGGTCTAGTGGCTAAAGGCAATACCTTTTGTGTGGGATGTTGCGGGTTCAAAATCCGGATAAGGTTCTTTATGGATATTTAAAGGTGAGAGGCTTGCTCCCCATCTCTATCTTAAAAAACAGTTGGGTGACTTACCGTCTTTATCTCAGAGATGAAGGCTTGACCCCCAACTTCCCTAAAAAAAAAAAAACATCTAGATCAATATGGTACCAACCAAACTTTTGGTATTGGCAGGGTTTAATTCGGTACAGATCCAATATGGTTATGTTAAATTGTTGAAGATTTTCTTTGAGTTTTATAGAATATTACTCAGTAGTAGCAGTTGTAATCTGTGGAAAAGCTGCAACTAAAAAATAATAATTCTCTTTAATTATGCAGTTTGATCAAGATTATTATCCTGGAAGGAGGAAAAGAGGCAAGGACTATAACGAGGAAATGGTATTATTTGGTCTATATCCCATATTCTGATCATACGGAGGTTATTCTCAGCCAGTTGTTTAACTTGTTTTGTATAATGCAGCTTGAACTTCCATTTATATATCCTGGACAGGTTTGTTTATTATATTTATAATTTTTGCCAACCCACTTTCATGATTTCTGATATGAACATATATACCTTGGCATCTTATTTTACTGATAATTGCATTTGCTTTCCAGATTTACCAAGGAAAAGTCATAAGTATTAGTCTTTATCAAGGTGCTTTTGTTGACATTGGTGGTGTCCATGATGGGTAAATTTTTATGTTCTCAGGAAATTTTGCTTGGCTTAACTAATTGAAATTTCATGTCTGTCCTCCTCTGTGACATCTGCCTAATAAATTATATAGGTGGGTACCTATAAAGGGAAATGATTGGTATTGGATTCGTCATCACATCAAAGTTGGCATGCCCGTTCTTGTTGAAATTCTTGTAAGTAAAATGACAACCTTCTATTTTTTAATATGGTGGATGGTGGTTAACTTATAAGTTCTCTGTGATCCTTATAATTTTTCTGTAATTATTTTGGTATCTTCTTTTTCTCATAATAATATTCTAATGAAAATATGCTGTTTATGATCTGCAGGCCAAAAGAGACCCATATCGGTTTCGCTTTCCTATTGAAATGCGATTTGTGCAACCCAACATCGATCACCTTATGTAAGTACTATACCTTCTTTATGCATTTTAGGAAGGCTTAAAATTGTGTTGAAATATTCTTCATTTTTTGCGTGTATGTGGGCTTTGGGCTGGACACCCTGGGCTCTATTTGTTGGTTATGTAATAACTGAACTTGATGATTTTGTGAAAATGGAATCGGTGCATAAATACCATTGCTTTCAGAAAAGGAAAATAAAATGGCTCATCTTCAAATTTCTTCTCTTTATTAAGAAGCATCGGAAAGTAATCCTGTGTAATTTCGTGTATCTACATATAATGCAGATTCAATAAGTTTGACTTCCCTCCCGTGTTTCATCGAGATGAGGATACAAATCCTCATGAACGGCAGGTGATTCGAATTCACTAATACTTAATACATTCTAATCATGAATTATATGGAACTATGGATTGATATATTTCTTGCCAATTTTGTACTTGTCAATCTATTATAGATTGAAAGTCTGGTAATCAATTTATTAATTTATTAGCACGTTGAAGGTTACTTGCTGATCTTTTATATTCATGGTTTGTTTGTAGAGGGAAAGTGGAAGAGAACTAATCCCAAAAAGAAGACCCGAGGTTGAAGACAAAATAGACAAGCTACCCTTGATATCTGATCACCCCTATGTTGATGAGGTACTCCTTTTCTGGTGATCCAAGCACAAAACTTTGGCTTTTCCTGTTGCAAGCATGAATCAAGGATAAGTTTGTTACAATTCTTTATGTGCAGCTGTGGCACATACACAATGCAGAGCAAATGATTTTGGATCACGAGGAAGAAAATCCTGATGAGTACAAGGACAAGAAATTTGAGGAGACTGTTGATCCTTCTTTTGATGAGGAAAATAGTGTCGAGTACACCAAAGCTTACTATAAAGATGCCTTGTTGCCCAAAATGATTCTGGTTATGGGTTTGCTTTACTATGAAAACTCTTTATGTTTGGTAAAATATATATATATATATATGTTTTTAATTATACGAACTCTTCTTCTGATAGTACTGTTGCAATTGCTCACCAGAAGTTAATTAAGAGCTCTAAGCCCTATCTGATATAAAAGGGGACACCTGAAAATTTGATTTAAAGAATACAGTACTCTGTGTAAACTAAAACTTAGGTTGTTAATTCAGAAGGATAGAAATTTGAGTAACCCTCTTTTACTGGGTGTGCTAATTTTCTGCTGAAATTTCTTTTGTAGAACACCAATCTGAAGGACCTTGACATGGATGCAGCACGGGCTGAACGCCAGGTATTGTGTACCTGTGTTGATTTCACAGAAAGATTAACAAGTGTGATGAATTAGTTAGTGAAAAAGTCATTTCACGGTCTTAATTCTTCATATGTGCTGTCTGATCAGCATCATTTTCTTTTGAAATTCTATAGGACGCATATTAGGGTGTAGGAGTTAATAACCCAAAAGTAGTAACTAGAGAGTGGCTGAAACAGCCTAGAACCCGAGCCTCATCGTACAGGACAAATGCCACGATGTATTGAAACAACTATAAGATGAATCTCAATAAAGATGAAATATATGCTTACTACTGAATGTTTCTTTCAGAGGAATAACAGGTTACAGAAGGAAGCAGAACAAAGGGGAGAGGAATTTAAAATTTCCAAGTTGAGGCGTAATTTGGAGATGGATGAATATGATCTATTGCACTGGAAGCGTTCTTTGGAGGAAAGAGAAGCTCTGCTCAGAGATATAAGCTGGTATTCTTTTTGCTTATCTGTCAGTCTAATTGAGAAACTCATTAGAAAGACTGTTAAAACTATAATGAAAAACAATCCTTCTATATGAGCAGCACAAGCACTTCGGGACATTTACCATGCTTGTTGGTTATTACTTGTATTGAGCTCGATCCATTTGTTTTTTTTTGGTTCTGTACCACCAAATTAAGGATATCGAGGGAGCTATCCAGTAAGGAGATTGATCTTTACTGTATTGTTTCCTCCCTTTGCCTGCATCTAACCCGTGAGGTAATCAAAAGATGCATCTAACCCCATGGTGTTCCAAATACCCACCGGATCCCAATCTCTATTAGCAATCAACAACCTAAGCACATTAACTTGTACAGTATGTGATATAATTTTCTTTATACTTGCAATTCTAATTTTAAGTACAATAAATAGTACAATTAACTACTGCAAACTATTGTTTCAATTGCAATACAAAATGAATTACAAATTTATTTGATGAAGGCTTGAACATCAATTTAAGGGTTAATGGTGATATCATTTTTTTTTTAATATTAATGTTGGATGCAAGGAATCCAAACTATTCATGTATTTGTTGTGGGAAAACCCATTTGGAGGGTGGGGGTTGGGGGGATGGAAACCATTTGGGTTTAACTGAACCAAATTTACTTTGGTTAGGATAGTTTGATTTTTGCATTGGTTCATTTTTTTATTTTTATTTTGGTAGACAATTTAAAAGCAAATAAACTGAGATATTTGTAGATATTTTGAGTATCGTAATATCACACATATCAATACATAAATTTGGAAGTTAGTATCCATTTTATTTCTTAAAAATTGATATTTTTCATACCAATTCAGTTTTAAGTTTTAACCAAATTAAAGTGTGATCTATTTGGTTGAGTTCTCAATTTGGTTGGTTCAGATTAACTTTATGCAGAAATGAAAATCAATTGAGCTAATTTTAGTTCAGTTTGAACCGAGCCGACCAATGAAACACCCCCACATACACTACAGAAGTTTTAACAAAAAACATGACAACTTATTTTTGATAGTATTTACCCTAAATATAAGTGGTAGAAATTAAGGCTGCCAAGGAACAAAACATAGGGAGTACGAGGAATGGGAACTGGAATTTTTAAATCCTTCCATCAAATGAGGAATAATTGTCGTACATTTAGTGGAAGTTGAGTCCTACACATAAAAAGTGTATACTAGTAAGATGTATCTTATAAATGGATGCTTGGAAAAAAATCATCAAATTTAATTAGGTTGGATCATTCATTTTGCTGTAGCTCCCTGTTTTAGAACTTATGCAAATAGGGAATATGGAGCCTCTCTACTGTACTCTGGTGACCTCGGCAATGGCAGTAATTGCCGATAAAAGGGGGCCGCTGTGTGTGTGTGGGTGGGGGGGGGGGGGGGGGGGGGGGGGGGGGTTCCCTGCTAAAAGGGAAGGCTTAAACACAATTTTAAAAGGTATTAAACATTTTGTAAAGCATAGCATCAAGGATCTCTAATAGAAGGCTTTTTTCCATAAGAACATGCAGTTGACATGTCATAGTTGGCCACATTCTTAAAGCACATTGAAATGTGCAAACGACTATTTATGATGTCTCTAAAATCTACTTTCTGTATGATAAACTAATGGAGGATTCAAAGGGAGTTTGAAATGCAATTTCGTGATAATGTAAAGGCCCTGTTGCATATTTCTGTTAAAAATTCCCCTGGTTAAATAATCAGAATTCGATATGCCTTTAGCATTAAACCTCAACCTTTCTAATACATTTTGCCTGTGTTTATTTTTTTTCAGCCGGACAGCTGTAGTTCTTCCCCTAGAACAACCAGGGAAATATAATGATGACCCCAAATTCTGGGGCGATGAGTACCACAAGTCAAACCCAGTTTACCAGAGTAAGTTGTGGGACGAGGGAAAAGAAATTAAAAAGAAAAAAAAGGAGGCTGCACTCGAGTACCAGTATCAAAAAATTCTTGGAAATAAGGCCTCAAAATGGTATGAGATGTCGTATGATGGCTTAATTGCTCGAAGGACATTATTTGAAGCACAGAGAAAGAAGAGAGAGGAGAGAAAGAAGAAAGAGGAGAAAGAGGCAGAGGAATTGAAGTCAGAGGGAGAGGAATTGAAGTCAGAAGGAGAGGAAAAGGAGGTAGAAGAGGAATTGAAGTCAGAGGGAGAGGAATTGAAGTCAGAAGGAGAGGAAAAGGAGGTAGATGACTACAATGACGATATAGATTTTGACTATAGTATTTTTGGTACGCCAGTTGCTGCGGTTTCGAAGAGCGACCCCATCATTAATGGAACTAATCCACCTACAATGGATGATACAAACGAGGAATGAAAAGAGAAGTTCGTCAAGAGCAGGTCTTCCCAACAGAGAAGTATACAATGAAAAGCTCATTGACTTCATATTTTACTACCAGATCGAAATGCATACAAGGTTAACTTGATGGTAAATTGTTAAATGAAATGGTAATGATTGATATAGTGTGTCAAGAGTTGAATGTAGTATGCGATTTCTGTTGTGAACCTGAATTGGTTGTAGAAATATATTGAGTTGGTTTAATGGCGAAGCAACTCACGAGTTTTGTAATGCGGGCTGTCCATAAATGTATTGTTGTTTGCATTATGTGAAATTAATGCTCTTGATTTGTTGATGATACGACGAGAAGTTTAAATGGGGAAATTTCATGTATAGCTTTCAAAAACTTGTAAAATTACATATTTCCCCTTCCAAATTCTATAATATATAATAACGTATTTACCCTCTTAAAATAACTCGCATAGTTATTCAATTAATAAAAACCTGAGATTAATTATGTTTAATATTTTATAAATTATAATCAATCAAATATGTCCTTCCCCTTCTTGGGTTCCTGATCTTCTTTAGCGCCAAAAACTATTCGTGCATGTTTCGCTTCTTCAACTCAAAAGCTCTTGATTGCCGCAACGTTCCAATCATCTGTCTGATTGTTGGAGGTGGCATCCAAGGAACAGGAACAAGAGCCCTTGAGATCTAGATGGGAGTTCGAATTAGAGGAAGAAGAATTCTCGAGACCTAGATGGAAGCTCGGGGGTAGAATCACCCATAATCGCATAAGCTCCTGGATCTCAATTTTTTGTGATACTTTCAACTGATTTTGTTCCCTCTAGATTTTCAGAAATAATTAAAACAATAAGTTTGTAAAATGAACAAAATTAAGATGACATCATGTTATTAACTAAGAATTAGAATAAGACTACTTTATCCTCGAGCAACCTTCCTTGATGTCGTACCAATACCAAGAACACGCTAGTATTTTTCAATAGAATGACAAAGTTGCTCTATTGATTGAACTATTTTGTACTAATTTAGTATACTTCTTCTAGTTATCTTTCATTTTGTACTAATTGTCTTTTCTATTTTGCTAGTTGTCTTTCACGTTTTACTAGTTGTTTTTCATCTTGTACTAGTTATCTTTCATGTTCTACTGGTTGTATTTCATCTTCTACTAGTTGTCTTTTACGAGTTGTATTTCATTTTCTTCTAGTTATTTTTCATCTTATACAATTTATCTTTCATTTTCTGCTAGTTATCTTTCATTTTTTACTAGTTGTCTTTCATCTGCTATTGGTTATCTTCTAGTTGTCTTTCATGTTCTACTAGTTATTTTTCATCTACTATTGGTTGTATTTTATCTTCTTCTAGTTGTCTTTCATCTTTTACTTGTTATTCTATGCAATTTTTTGATTACTTTGTTTGACTAATTTGCAAAACATACAATTATTGTATTTACCGATTTCATTGTACGAGTGAGTTTGCAGGTTCACAAACATTATAATTGTAAAATGAAAGTTGAAGAACCAATGAAATCAACAAGACTTTACGAATATAATTAGCTATTTAATATTGTGATTTTATTTATCCTCATTGTTGAATATAATTAGAATGTTTTGTAAAAATTAATATAGTTCTCTCAACAAAGATTTAGAAGTGAATTAATGAAACTGTAAATTATAAAGATAAAATAAATGAGAGCTAGATATTTATAAACGTTTGAACAAACTAATCATATTTATGACAAGATTTAAAAATATAATGATATTAAGGAAAATAGTACGGGAAGATACGTTCAATAGATGTAAACAGTAAAATGAAAAATCATCATACGTACACTAATTAAGCAAGGGATAATAATTTAATTAGTTTGAAAATGAATGGTTACCTTGAGGTCAACGGGAGAAGGTGAGGGTACAGGGTTCAATTTATTTATTTTATTTGTTTCAGAGAGAGAGAGAGAGAGTGTGGCGGCTAGGGGAGGTGAATGTGGGGATTAAATAGGGGTTAAGGTTTAGTAAATTAATTAGGGAGTTGGGTTTGAAATTGTGGGCTAGCTTTTTAATTAATTTTTGCTTGGGCCTCTTCATTAATTTTATTATATTCTCATTAACTTAATAGATTAAATCTTGTTTGGGGTTTCTTAATTAATTTAATAGTCTAATTAAATTAGTCATTACCTAAATGTCGTGGCGTTACAATCATCTACTAATTGTATTTTATCTTCTTCTAATAGTCTTTCATCTTCTACAAGTTATTTTTCAATATTTACTAGTTATTTTTCATCTTATATTGATTGTCTTTCATGTTCTACATGTTGTCTTTCATGTTCTTCTTGTTATCATTCATTTTGCACATGCACTTCACGTTCTACTGGTTCTCTTTCATGTTCTACTTGTTGTCTTTCATGTTCTACTGGTTGTCTTTCATGTTGTACTTGTTGTCCTTTATCTTTTATTAGTTGTCTTTCATATCCTATTGGTTGTCTTTCATCTTATACTGGTTGTCTTTCATCTTATACTGGTTATCTTTCATGTTGTACTGGTGTCTTTCATGTTCTACTGGTTGTCTTTAATCTTCTATTGTTTGTCTTTCATCTACTATTAGTTGTATTTCATATTCTTCTAATTGTATTTTGACCTTCATGTTCAACTGGTTGTCTTTAATCTTCCTCTAGTTGTCTTTCGTCTTCTACAAATTAATTTTCATGATGTATTGATTGTCTTTCATGTTTTTCATCTTGTACTGATTGTCTTTCATTTTCTACTGGTTTTTCTTTCATGTTCTTCTAGTTGTCATTCATTTTGCACAACTTCGATTGGTTATCTTTCATCTTTTTTCTAGTTGTTTTCATCTTGTACTGGTTGTTTTTCATGTTGTACGGATTGACTTTCGTCTTATACTAGTTGTCTTTCATCTTCTACTAGTTGCCTTTCACATTCTACTGGTTGTCCTAAATGTTCTACTGATTGTCTTTCATGTTCTACTAGTTGTCTTTTATTTTCTACAAGTTGTCTTTCATCTACTTTTGGTTATATTTCATCTTCTTCAAGTTGTCTTTAATCTTCTACAAATTATTTTTCATTTTCTACTAGTTGTTTTTCATTTTGTACTGATTGTGTTTCATGTTCTACAGGTTGTCTTTCATTTACTTATAGTTGTTATTCATCCTGCACATGCGATTCACGTTCTAATGGTTGTCTTTCATCTTGTATTAGTTGTCTTTCATCTACTATTTGATGTATTTCATCTTCTTCAAGTTGTCTTTCATCTACTATCGGTTGTATTGCATCTTCGTCTTGTTGTCTTTCGTCTTCTACTAATTTTTTTTCATCTTCCTCTAGTTGTCTTTCATGTTCTTCTAGTTGTCTTTCGTCTTCTACTAGTTGTTTTTTATCATCTTCTACTTATCTGTCATCTACTACTGGTTGTATTTCATCTTCTTCTAATTGTCTTTCGTTTTCTACTGGTTATTTTCATCAACTACTGGCTATATTTTATCTTTTTCTTGTTATTTTTCATGTTGTACTAGTTGTCTTTTATGTTCTTCAAGTTGTCACTCATCTTGCACATGCACCTCATGTTCTATTGGTTGTTTTTCATGTTGTACTGGTTGTCCTTCATCTTTTACTAGTTATCTTTCATCTTCTATTGGTTGTATTTCATCTTCTTCTAGTTATCTTTTATCTTGTATTGGTTGTTTTTCGTGTTCTACTTGTGGTCTTTCATGTTGGTTGTCTTTCATGTTGTATTGGTTGTCTTTCATGTTGTACTGGTTGTATTTCATCTTCTACTAATTGTCTTTCATCTACTATTGGTTGCATTTCATCTTCTTTTAGTTGTCTTTAATCTTCTACTGGTTGTTTTTCATTTTCTACTAGTTGTTTTTCATCTTGTACTGATTGTGTTTCATGTTCTACTGGTTGTCTTTAATGTTCTTCTAGTTGTCATTCATTTTGCACATGCACTTCATGTTCGACTGGTTTTCTTTAATCTTTTTCTAATTGTTTTCAACCTGTACTGGATGTCTTTCATGATCTACGGATTGACTTTAATCTTATACTAGTTGTCTTTCATCTTCTACTAGTTGTCTTTCATCTTGTACTGGTTGTCCGTAATGTTCTACTGGTTATCTTTCACGTTCAACTAGTTGTCTTTCATCTTCTACCTGTTATTTTTCATCTACTATTGGTTGTATTTTATCTTCTTCAAGTTGTCTTTCATGTTCTACTGGTTGTATTTCATGTTATTCTAGTTGTCATTCATCTTGCACATGCACTTCATCTCCTACTGGTTGTCTTTCATGTTGTACTAGTTGTCTTCCATCTTCTTATAGTTGTATTTCATCTTGTTTTAGTTGTCTTTCATATTCTACTAGTTGTCTATTATCTTCCACTAGTTGTCCATTATCTACCACTGGTAGAATTTTGTCTACTACTACATGTATTTCATCTTTTACTAGTTGTATTTTCACTATCATGTTCAACTGGTTGTCTATCATCTTCCTCTAGTTGTCTTTCGTCTTCTACAAGTTAATTTTCATGATGTATTGGTTGTCTTTCATGTTTTTCATCTTGTACTGTCTTTCATTTTCTACTGGTTTTCTTTCATGTTCTTTTAGTTGTCATTCATGTTGCACATGTTCGACTGGTTGTCTTTCATCCTTTCTAGTTGTTTTCATCTTGTACTGTCTTTCATGTTGTACATATTGACTTTTGTCTTATACTAGTTGTCTTTCATCTTCTACTAGTTATCATTCGTTACTATTGGTTGTATTTCATTTTCTTCTAGTTGCCTTTCATCTTGTACTGGTTGTCCTTAATGTTCTACGGATTGTCTTTCATTTTCCACTAGTTGTCTTTTATCTTCCACAAGTTGGTTTTCATCTACTATTGGTAGTATTTCATCTTCTTCAAGTTGTCTTAATCTTCTACAAGTTGTTTTTCAATTTCTACTAGTTGTTTTTGATCTTGTACTGATTGTGTTTCATGTTCTACAGGTTGTTCTTCTAGTTGTTATTCATCCTGCATATGCGATTCATGTTCTAATAGTTGTATTTCATCTTCTTCAATTTGTCTTTCATCTACTATCGGTTGTATTGCATCTTCGTCTAGTTGTCTTTCGTCTTCTACTAATTTTTTTTCATCTTCCTCTAGCTGTCTTTCATGTTCTTCTAGTTGTCTCGTCTTCTACTAGTTGTTTTTTATCATCTTCTACTTATATGTCATCTACTACTGGTTGTATTTCATCTTTTTCTAATTGTCTTTCGTTTTCTACTGGTTATTTTCATCAACTACTGGATATATTTTATATTTTTCTTGTTATTTTTCATGTTGTACTAGTTGTCTTTCATGTTCTTCAAGTTGTCACTCATCTTGCACATGCACCTCATGTTCTATTGGTTGTTTTTCATGTTGTACTGGTTGTCCTTCATCTTTTACTAATTGTCTTTCATCTTCTATTGGTTGTATTTCATCTTCTTCTAGTTATCTTTTATCTTGTATTGGTTGTTTTTCGTGTTCTACTTGTGGTCTTTCATGTTGTATTGGTTGTCTTTCATGTTGTACTGGTTGTATTTCATCTTCTACTAATTGTCTTTCATCTACTATTGGTTGTATTTCATCTTCTTCTAGTTGTCTTTAATCTTCTACTGGTTGTTTTTCATTTTCTACTAGTTGTTTTTCATCTTGTACTGATTGTGTTTCATGTTCTACTGGTTTTTTAATCATGTTTTTCTAGTTGTCATTCATTTTGCACATCCACTTCATGTTCTACTGGTTTTCTTTAAGGGAAAATTGGTTATTTGCCACTCCAAAACCTTTTAATTCTAAAAATACCATCCCGAAATTTAAAATTATAAAAATGTCACTCTAAACTTCATGAATTCCTAATCTTGCCATTTATACTGTATTAGTCTTATTAAAAAAAAAATTCGGACTAAAATACCCTCAGCTGAAAAACAGATGAACCCTAGCTTAGAAAGAAGGTTTTTCTGAGAAGGTAGCCCCTCCGCCTCCTAAAATACTCTCCACTTCGAAGTTCGGCAGCCCCTTCGCCTCCTACTCGGAATCTCTCAAGGCATGAACCCTACGCCTCCGCCCCGAGTAGGCAGCCCCTCCGCCTTAATCGCCCCGCCCCGAGTAGGCAGCCACTTTGTCTCAATCTAATTGTGGTACGCTTTCCATCTGTCTCTCTACTCTCGTTTTCAAGCTTAATCGATCTAATTGGGAAATGCTCCATCATTCTTCGATAATAAAGTTATTCAAGGTCAATTGCTCCTAAAATTTTCCAGGTGCTGATATAAGATAATCATTGAAAGTTTGACAATGCAGTTACTTGGTTTATTAATACATTGTTGTTCTTCCGCATATATTATGTTATCATATGTTTTACGAAGAAATGTGTTGCAAACCCAAATTATCTGACCGCCTTGTTTTAGTACAACGAATTCCAACCCAAATTAATTATGTGTATGTTGATGATTCCAAGGCATTAAGAAATTTTATCTCATTGTACGATTCTGACCTAATTCACATATAAGATATCTTCGTAATTCACAGCGCTTCTCAAATTAATTATGTTTTAGTACGGGCACTTGTTTTATATGTAACCTCTAGGTGATTTTTATTATAACGACCAACATTTCTCATTAGTAAGAACTTCAAATTGAAAACAAGATCTTTTATTTGCAAATATGAGAAATGTTGGAATATTCTCACTTGAAATCAAACTAGAAAAGAGAGTGCTCTCAAATCGGGTAGATCTACATGAATGAAAAAACATCTGTCCAGCTAGACTCTTGGAGAAAATATAGGTTGACTTTGGGTAGATAGCAGTTAGTTCCTTTTCTTTGGAGATTTGAAGATATAAATCTCTGAGTCCTTTGATGCAATAGGAATTCGAGCGTCAATCTAAACCATGCAACAATAGACTAGTACCAAACAGCTGGAAATAACTGATTTCTATTTATTTTTGTTGTTTGCAGGAAAAGAAGATCAAGCAATGCTTAGTGCGTGGTAGTTTTTGGATTTTAATAGTTGGCGGGGGTCATTTTGCAAAATTGTAATATTTGTCAGCTATGTAGTATGGAGTTTGAACTGAATTTGTGTTAGTTTTAGGTATTTTTTTGCAAAATTGTAATATTATTCAATGGTACCGGTAATATTTGAAGTTTTCATGCCTTTTCATTCCTTTGGTTTATACTCTGCAGCAGTGATCTATCTGGCACATGGTACCACATTGTAATATCATGCCTTTTCATTCCTTTGTTTTCCTTCTTAATTCATATTTCAATGATCAAAGATTCATCATGTTTTCTTTTCAATTGTTTTTTCATATCATGTTTTCTTACCCTGCTACTTGTTAAACCTGAATTTGGCATGCACAAGGTAAGAGAATAACCCATATGCACATGGTACCACTGGTACTGATGGCGTTACAAGGATAGCAACATGGAAAAATTGTTAAATTTAAGAGTTTTCTAAGGACCTTAGTTTATTTTGTGTATCTGAAAACAGTTTCTCAAAACAGTCTTTGTAAGTGCTGTGTTGTTGTTGTTAGTGTTGGTGTCTTAGACCCAGATCATATGTATGATATGTTTAGTTTATTAGTGAATGATTTTTATCATTTTGTACCTTGAGTATTCATATTAGTGGATCATTTGAGTTGATGACTTAAATTGTAGAACTTCACAATGAATAAATTTGTTTACTCTTAAATGTCCCTTATCTTGGCAATCAGCAAGGTACACTGGTTGACCATATAAGATAAGTGTAGTGATTAGATGATGGCCATGTTATACAGATTATAGATAAGGAGTTATCGATCTAATCACACATGTGCATACATGGAGATGTATGGCACTGGACAGACCTAAGAATGAAATATCATATGGATTGTGTTCTGTGTCATTGATATTTCATTGTGTCTAGAATTCTTTGGTTGAGATATTTATTTTTCTTACATAAGGGATGTGTATTGTTGGTACTGTCCAACGCTCTCTTTAACCAGGAGTTATATAGGCAGTTACTGCAGTGCATATAACTTATGCGGAAGAACGATACGTATCAAGAAACCATTGTCCCTTATATGTTAATATAAGCGATGATATCTCTGGGCCCCTTGATAAAGTTTGTATTGTGTGCATGCAATATGATTATATGATAATCATATCATAATTAAACTTCAGGAAATCAAGAAAGAATAATTGGTAAGGATGACACATTCCTACCTTACGATTATTTGGATATCATGTGGCAAGGAATTGACACAATAACATTTTTAATGTTACAGGGATCGTGATTTTGCATTGTGCTTTTTCATCCACATCATTTGGGTAATCAATATACCATGGCTAGTTGTATCATTGATTTATGGAATTAAAATGTTTAATTTCATTACCATAATGATGGGATCCCATAGGGTCACACCATATGAAAGATTAAAAGAAAATATATTAATAAAGCATATGTGATATGTATATAATATGTGCTATGTTAATTATAAGGAGTTATAATTAATTTGTACAAATTATATGTTATTAATATATGAACAATTTTTATGACATAGAGATGTTGTAAAATAATTCTAGTAATATTTAAAGTATGTGTGACATATTTTAAATGACTTTTGACACATGAGAGATGCATATAAATTAACATAGAATATTAATTTATATGTTGGCCTTTTAATGTATGGGATTGTGGACTTAATTAAATATTAATATGATTAGTATATTTAAGCCCAAAGCCCAAATATATGCTGGGGAGAATTGATTAGTGATGGCATGATTTAAGGAATATTTAAATATGTCATTAAATCTAATCAATCTCATTAAAGAGGAAAGAAAATTTCTGGATATATTTTAAGGTAAATTTGAACTGGAATTTGAAAGGGCAAATCTTAACCATTATGGACGTATGACCTATGTAATCTGTAGCCCTTGGAGTCTAGAATCCAATGGTGAAGATTTCAAGTCGTTTGGAGTTACCTAGAAAAAGATATAAGAGTTTTAGTATCGAAAGGTCAAAATTTGGTGAATTATATCTTGGCTGAAATTTGCTCTTTTCTCGTCTCTCCCATTTTTCTCTCATGAGTTGAGATCTAGAAATCCTCTAAGAAATTTTCAGAAATTAACAAGAGGGTTAAACTAGGATTAAGGTTCTACTTGTTAATCTCTTACTAGCCTTAGAGATACAAGTATTTCTTTAATTTTTCGGTGGATACCTAAGGAGGCTCGTCATTTGAAGGGCTAAGCACAACCACCATTGAAAGAGGAATAAGAAGTTGCTAAGCAAGACAACCCTTTCTTGATTTGATTTGGAGATCAAATCCAAGGTATTAGTTTATTCCCTTTTTGATTAGGCTAATTAAGATTGTTTCTTGCATTTACAATAACTAGATCGTTTGTTTTGAGTTGAATAAAATTTTTGTTTTATTCATTGCTATCTAAGCATCAAAACTTTCAGTTGTTTTATTAGAAATACTTCTTTCTCAAAACAGTCTTTCTCAAGGCATTGACATAAAATAAGTTGAACAAGGCATTAACATAAAATAAAGAAATTTGTAACATGTAAAACTAAGTTGAATAAGGCATTGACATAAAATAAGTTGAACAAGGCATTGACATAAAATAAAGAAATTTGTAACATGTAAAACTAAGTTGAACAAGGCATTGACATACATAAACAACCATTCCTAAATACACTTCTACACTACTTGCACATAATTACAATCAAAATACTAATCATCACAACAACATTTATAACAAGAAGGAATATTATCTTCTCCGCTAATGCAACAATTTGGGAGTTTTGTTTCTCCAATTTTCCAATCTCATTATCAAGTTGAGCGACAATTCGATTAGGGAAAATTCGAATAGCATCAGATAGGTCATGCTCGGGATCACTTTGCATGCCCACAACTCCAATGTCATGAAGATATGCCTCGGGATCACTCTGCATGCCCACAACTTCTATTTTTCACAATTCAATCCCTGGAACCATAATAGTGGCATAGGTAAGACATGAGAATTTAGGAATGAGGCTTAGGTCAACAAGTAAGAATAACATAACTGAACCGATATGAGCACTAGTACCAATTGTTTAGAAATGACATTAACATCATTAATTTAGATTCTTGGTTCTAACTCCAAACCGTAACAATCATGACAGTTACTCTTCCATCCACCACAATACAATCTGCATCGTATGGTTCTTCTTTGGATATGGGTTCTTTAACTTCAATTTATTAATTCTCAAGTGCAAAGAACCCATGAAAAAATTGGGATTTAGGTGTTTATGGGTATATAGCAAAAATTTTAGGAAGTTGATTTTTTTTCTTTCTAAAATTAAATTTAGCCTTTGTGTTTGAACCAGCAAAAAAGAACCATATGATGCAGATTGCAGTGTATCAGTCAGATGGTTACAGCAAGAAAGAGAAATCTGGTACCACCATTTTTATGTTAAGATAAAGAGCTATCTGGTATAGCAATTTTTGTGTAACAGGCTGGTCCAGCAACTTTTATGTCAAAATCAATTTAGTAAGAAAGAGCCATCTGCTACAGCAATTTATGTTAACAGGTTATATAGTGTTGAAAGCTCTTTTTGAGTAAAGATGGATCTGGTACAACAATTTTTATGTTACAACCAATTTAGCAAGAAAGGGCCATCTGATACAACAATTTATGTTAACAGTTGATCCAGTGTTGAAAGCTCTTTCCATACTCAAAAAGTCTGGACCAATTCTTCTCCCCTTCCTCTAAAGTCTACTCTATTGCTACCACAAATGATCATCAAATAAAAAAAAATGCAGAATTGTGCATTAATTTCTTTGTTTATCTATCTGGAAATCTCGAAAGAGGAAGTTCTACACATATATATAGTAAATACTAATTTCATCTTTTTTGCGATACACTAAAGGAAATAGTAAAAATACCTCTTGCAATTTCTAGTCGTCAACAAAAACAAACTGCATATAGAATTAATATTTACTGTCAAAAATACCAATACCAGTACCATGTACTGTAAAACCTAGAGATCATTTGTCAAAAATACCAGTACCTTTTTGTAGTTTACGCATCTGTAGAATATCCTTTGTGGATTTGCTGTGGTACCGCTCACAAACCTCTTCACATCAATCCCGCAATTCGGGCATTGCACGATTGGCAACAGATTGTCACTCGGCTGGGCGGCGGTGGATGAAATCGATTGCGTAGAGTTCCCAAAGGAGGACTGATGGCGATGCATGCTGATTAGATCAGAAGGAGGAGGCGATTAAGGTGCTGGGTAGGAGGAGGCGATTAGGGTTACTGGCAATGGCAATGGCAATGGAAGGAGGCGAATACTGGAGGGCTGGCGATTAGAGAGGAGGAGGCGATTAGGGAGGAGGCGAGTTCTGGTGCATTTAGAAAGAAGACCGATGGTGGTCTAGGTAATCGCCTCTGGAGGAGGAGTTCGCAAGTTTGAAGAGGAGGCGTTGTTTACAACTGGAGGGGCAAAACTAATTAATTGTATGAACGTATAATTGGAAATACAGAAATACGTATACCAAAACAGTATTTTTCAGTTAATTTTTCATAAAAATATTATAAGAATACAATATAAATGGCAAGATTAGGAATTCATGAAGTTTAGAGTGGCATTTTTACAATTTCAAATTTCGGGATGACATTTTTAGAATTAGAAGGTTTTGGAGTGGCAAATAACCAATTTTCCCTTTCTTTAATCTTTTTCTAGTTGTTTTCAACTTGTATTGGATGTCTTTCATGATCTACGAATTGACTTTAATCTTATACTAGTTGTCTTTCATATTCTGCTAGTTGTCTTTCATTTACTATTGGTTGTACTTCATTTTCTTCGGGTTGTACTGGTTGTCCGTAATGTTCTGCTGGTTATCTTTCATGTTGTATTTCATCACTTCAAGTTGTCTTTAATCTTCTACAAGTTGTTTTTCATTTTCTACTAGTTGTTTTTCATCTTGTACTGATTGTGTTTCATGTTCTACTGGTTGTCTTTCATGTTCTTCCAGTTGTTATTCATCCTGCACAAGCGATTCATGTTCTAATGGTTGTCTTTCATCTTGTACTAGTTGTCTTTCATCTACTATTGGTTGTATTTCATCTTCTTCAAGTTGTCTTTCATCTACTATTGGTTGTATTTCATCTTCTTCTAGTTGTCTTTCGTCTTCTACTAATTGTTTTTCATCTTCTTCTAGTTGTCTTTCATGTTCTTCTAGTTGTCTTTCGTCTTCTACTAGTTGTTTTTCATCATCTTCTACTTATCTTTCATCTACTACTGGTTGTATTTCATCTTCTTCTAGTTGTCTTTCGTTTTCTACTGGTTGTCTTTCATCAACTACTGGATATATTTCATCTTCTTCTTGTTGTCTTTCATGTTGTACTAGTTGTCATTAATCTTGCACATGCACTTCATGTTCTATTGGTTGTTTTTCATGTTGTACTGGTTGTCCTTCATCTTTTACAAGTTGTCTTTCATCTTCTATTGGTTGTATTTCATCTTCTTCTAGTTATCTTTTATCTTGTATTGGTTGTTTTTCATGTTCTACTTGTGGTCTTTCATGTTATATTGGTTGTCTTTCATGTTGTACTTGTTGTATTTCATCTTCTACTAATTGTCTTTCATCTACTATTGGTTGCATTTCATCTTCTTTTAGTTGTCTTTAATCTTCTACTGGTTGTTTTTCATTTTCTACTAGTTACTTTTAATCTTGTACTTATTGTATTTATTTTTCTACTAGTTTTTTATTCATGTTTTTCTAGTTGTCATTCATTTTGCACATGCACTTCATGTTCGACAGGTTTTCTCTAATCTTTTTCTAGTTGTTTTCAACTTGTATAGGTTGTCTTTCATGATCTACGTATTGGCTTTAATCTTAAACTAGTTGTCTTTCATTTACTATTTGTTGTATTTCATTTTCTTCGAGTTGTCTTTCATCTTCTACTGGTTGTCCTTAATGTTCTACTGGTTATATTTCATGTTCTACTAGTTGTCTTTCATCTTCTACCTATTATTTTTCATCTACTATTGGTTGTATTTCATCTTCTTCTAGTTGTCTTTAATCTTCTACTGGTTGTTTTTCATTTTCGACTAGTTGTTTTTCATCTTGTACATATTATGTTTCATGTTCTACTTGTTGTCTTTCATGTTCTTCTGGTTGTTATTCATCCTGCACATGCACTTCAAGTTCTAATGGTTGTCTTTCATCTACTATTGGTTGTATTTCATCTTCTTCAAGTTGTCTTTCATCTACTATTGGTTGTATTTCATCTTCTTCTAGTTGTCTTTTGTCTTCTATTAACTGTGTTTCATTTTCTTCTAGTTGTCTTTCATGTTCTTCTTGATGTCTTTTGTCTTCTACTAGAGTTGTTTTTCATCTCTTCTACTTATTTTTCACCTACTACTGATTGTATTTCATCTTCTTCTAGTTGTATTTCGTTTTCTACAGGTTGTCCTTCCTCAACTACTGGATATATTTGATCTTCTTGTTGTTGTCTTTCATGTTGTACTAGTTGTCTTTCATGTTCTTCTAGTTGTCATTCATTTTGCACAAGCACTTCATGTTCTATCGGTTGTTTTTCATGTTGTATTGGTTGTCCTTCATTTTTTACTAATTGTCTTTCATCTTCTATTGGTTGTATTTTATCTTCTTCTAGTTATCTTTTATCTTGTACTGGTTGTTTTTCGTGTTCTATTTGTTGTCTTTCATGTTGTATTGGCTGTCTTTCATGTTGTACTGGTTGTATTTCATCTTTTACTAATTGTCTTTCATCTACAATTGGTTGAATTTCATTTTCTTTTAGTTGTCTTTAATCTTCTACTAGTTGTTTTTCATTTTCTACTAGTTGTTTTTCATCTTGTACTGTTGTGTTTCATGTTCTACTGGTTGTCTTTCATGTTCTTCTAGTTGTCATTCATTTTGCACATGCACTTCATGTTCGACTGGTTTTCTTTAATCTTTTTCTAGTTGTTTTCAACTTGTACTGGTTGTCTTTCATGATCTACGGATTGACTTTAATCTTATACTTGTTGTCCTTCATCTTCTACTAGTTGTCTTTCAATTACCATTGGTTGTACTTCATCTTTTTCGAGTTGTCTTTCATCTTGTACTGGTTGTCCGTAATGTTCTACTGGTTGTCTTTCATGTTCTACTAGTTGTATTTCATATTCTACTAATTATTTTTCATCTACTATTGGTTGTATTTCATTTTATTCAAGTTGTCTTTAATCTTCTACAAGTTATTTTTCATTTTCTACAGGTTGTCTTTCATGTTCTTCTGGTTGTCTTTCATCCTGCACATGCACTTCATGTTCTAATGGTTGTCTTTCATCTTATACTAGTTGTCTTTCATCTACTATTGGTTGTTTTTCATCTTCTTCAAGTTGTTTTTCATCTACTATTGGTTGTATTTCATCTTATTCTGGTTGCCTTTCATGTTCTTCTTGTTGTCTTTCGTCTTCTACTAGTTGTTTTTCATCATTTTATACTTGTTTTTCACCTACTACTGATTGTATTGCATCTTTTTCTAGTTGTATTTCATCTTGTAAAAGTTATTTTTCATATTGTAATGGTTGTCTTCACTTGTACTAGTCTTTAATCTACTATTCTTTGTCTTTTGTCTTCTACTAGTTGTCTTTTATCTTCTACAAGTTGTTTTTCATTTTCTACTAGCTGTTTTTCATCTTGTACTGATTGTCTTTCATGTTCTACTGGTTGTCTTTCATGTTCATTCATCTTCTACATGCAATTCATGTTCTACTGGTTGTCTTTCATGTTCTTCTAGTTGTCATTTATCTTGCACATGCACTTCATGTTCTATTATTTGTGTAAAATGTTGTAATGGTAGTTTTTCATGTTCTACTGGTTATCTTTTATCTTCTAATAGTTGTCATTTCATCTACTATTAGTAGCCTTTCATCTTCTTCTAGTTGTCTTTCGTCTTCTACAAGTTATTTTTCTTGTTGTATTGGTTGTATTTCATCTTCTACTTGTTGATTTTCATTTACTATTGGTTGTATATCATCTTATTCTAGTTGTCTTTCATCTTGTACTAGTAGTCTTTCATGTTCTACTGGTTGTCTTTCGTCTTCTACTGATTGTATTTCATTTTCTTATAGTTGTCTTTCATCTTGTACTAGTTTTCTTCAACTACTTGTAGTTCATCTTCTTCTAGTTGTTTTTTGAACTTCTACTGGTAGTCTTTTATGTTCTTCCAGTTGTCTTTCATGTTGTGCTGGTTGTCTTTCATCTACTACTACATGTATTTCATCTTCTACTTGTTGTATTTCATATTTTTCTTGTTGCTTTTCATATACTATTGGTTGTGTTTCATTCATCGAGCTATCTTTCACCTTGTACTGGTTGTTTTCAATGTTGTATTGGTTATCCTTCATGTTATACTAGTTGTTTTTCGTCTTTTACTGGTTGTTTTTCCTCTACTATTGGTTGTATTTCATCTTCTTGTAGTTGTCCTTCATCTTCTACGGGTTGTTTTTACTATTCTACTAGTTGTTTTTCATCTTGTACTGATTGTCTTTCATGTTCTATTGGTTGTTTTTCTATGTTCTTCTGGTTGTTATTCATCTTGCACATGCACTTCATGTTCAACTGGTTGTCTTTCATGCTGTACTAGTTGTCTTTCATCTATTATTAGTTGTATTTAATCTTGTTTTTGTTGTCTTTCATCTTCTACGGGTTGTTTTTGATCTTCTACTAGTTATTTTTCATCTTGTACTGATTATATTTCTTGTTCTATTAGTTGTCTTTCACGTTCTTCTAGTTGTCCTTCATCTTGCACATGCACTTCATGTTCTACTGGTTGTCTTAAACGTTGTACTAGTTGTTTTTCATGTTCTACTAGTTGTCTTTCATGTTCTACTAATTGTATTTCATCTTCTATGAGTTGTTTTTGATCTTTTACTAGTTATTTTTCATCTTGTACATTTGTACCGATTGTCTTTCATGTTTTTCTAGTTGTCTTTCATCTTGCACATGCATTTCATGTTCTGCTAGTTGTACTAATTGTCTTTCATGTTGTAGTAGTTGTCTTTCATGTTATACAGGTTGTCTTTCATCTTTTACTAATTTTTTTCATCTACTATTAATTGTATTTCATCTTATTACGGTTGTCTTTCATCTTCTACGAGTTATTTTTTATCTTCTACTAGTTATTTTTCATTTTGTACTGATCGTCTTTCATTTTCTATTGGTTGTCTTTGAAGTTCTTCTAGTTCTCATTCATCTTGCACATGCACTTCATGTTCTACTGATTATTGTCTTTAATGTTGTACTAGTTGTCTTTCATATTCTACTGGTTGTCTTTCATCTTCTACTAATTGTCTTTCATCTACCATTGTTATATTTCATCTTATTCTAGTTGTCTTTCATTTTCTACAAGTTGTTCTTCATTTTTTACTAGTTTTTTTTTTATCTCGTACTGATTGTCTTTCATATTCTACTGGTTGTGTTTCATGCTCTTTTAGTGGTCATTCGTCTTGCACATGCACTTCTTGTTCTACTGGTTGTCTTTCATTTTCTACAGGTTTTTCATTCATTTTGCACATGCACTTCATGTTCAACTGGTTGTACGTCTTTCATATTTTTCAAATGGTTTTCAGCTTGTATTGGTTGTCTTTCATGATCTACGGATTGACTTTCGTCTTATACTAGTTGTCTTTCATCTTGTACTGGTTGTCTTTCATTTACTATTTGTTGTCTTTCATCTTCTTCTTCTATTACTTAATGTTCATCTTGTACTGGTTGTCCTTAATGTTCCACTGGTTGTCTTTCATCTTCTACCAGTTATTTTGTCATCTACTAATTGTTGTATTTCATCGTCTTCTAGTTGTCTTTAATCTTCTACAAGTTGTTTTTCATTTTCTACTAGTTGTCTTTAATCTTGTACTGATTGTGTTTCATGTTCTACAGGTTGTTTCTCATTTTCTTCTATTTGTTATTCATCTTGCACGTGCACTTCATGTTCTAATGGTTGTCTTTCATCTTGTACTAGTTGACTTTCATCTACTATTGGTTGTATTTCATCTTATTCAAGTTGTCTTTCATCTACTATTGGTTGTATTTCATCTTCTTCTAATTGTCTTTCGTCTTCTACTAGTTGTTTTTCATCTTCTTCTACTTTTCATGTTCTACTAATTGTATTTCATGTTCTATTGATTGTCTTCCATGTTTTTCTAGTTGTCATTTATCTTGCACATGCACTTCATGTTCTATTGTTTGTCTTAAATGTTGTCATTGTTGACTTTCATGTTCTACTGGTTGTCTTTCATCTTCTAATAGTTGTCTTTCATCTACTATTAGTTGCATTTCATCTTCTTTTACTTGTCTTTTGTCTTATACAAGTTATTTTTCTTGTTGTATTGGTTGTAATTCATCTTCTACAAGCTGTCTTTCATTTACTATTGGTTGTATATCATCTTCTTCTAGTTGTCTTTCTCTTGTACTGGTTGTCTTTCATGTCCTACTAGTTGTCTTTCATTTTCTACTAGTTGTCGTTCGTCTTCTTCTAGTTGTCTTTCATCTTGTACTAGTTATCTTTCATGTTGTATTGGTGGTCTTTCATCTACTACTACATGTATTTCATCATCTACTACATGTATTTCATCTTCTCCAAGTTGTCTTTCATCTTCTATTGGTAGTCTTTCTTTCCTACCAATTGTCTTTCATCTTGTACTAGTTTTCCTTCATTTACTATTGGTTGTATTTCATATTCTTCAATTATCTTTCGTCTTCTACTGGTTGTCTTCTGTCAATACTGGTTGTATTTCATCTTCTTCTAGCTGTCTTACATCTTGTACTGGTTGAATTCAATGTTGTACTGATTATCCTTCATGTTATACTAGTTGTCTTTCATCTTCTACTGGTTGTCTTTCCTCTACTATTAGTTGTCTTTCATCTTCTACGAGTTGTTTTTTTATCTTTACTAGTTGTCTTTCATGTTCTACTAGTTGTCTTTTATCTACTATTGGTTGTATTTCTTCTTCTTCTAGTTGTCTTTCATGTTCTACGAGTTGTTTTTTATCTTCTACAAGTTATTTTTCATCTTGTAATTGTCTTTGTTCTAATTGTCATTCATCTTGCACATGCACTTTTCTACTTGTTGTCTTTCATGTTGTAATAGTTGTCTTTCATGCTGTACTGGTTATCTTTCATCTTCTACTAATTGTTTTTCATCTACTATTAGTTCTTCTTCTAGTTGTCTTTCTTCTTTTACAAGTTATTTTTCATGTTGTACTGATTGTCTTTCATGTACTTCTAGTTGTCATTTATCTTGCACATGCACTTCATATTTTACTGATTGTCTTTAATGTTGTACAAGTTGTCTTTCATGTTCTACTAGTTGTTTTTAATCTTCTACTAATTGTCTTTCATCTTATTCTAGTTGTCTGTTATCTTCTACAAGTTATTTTCCATTTTTTACTAGTTTTTTTTCATCTCATACTGATTGTCTTTCATATTTTACTGGTTGTCATTCATGCTCTTCTAGTGGTCATTCATCTTGCACATGCACTTCTTGTTCTACTAATTATCTTTCATTTTCTACAGGTTTTTCATTCATTTTACACATGCACTTAATGTACGACTGGTTGTCTTTCATCATTTTCTAGTTGTTTTCATTTTGTACTGGTTGTCTTTCATCTACTGTTGGTTATATTTCATTTTCTTCAAATTATCTTTCATCTTTCATTTTCTTTTAGTTCTCTTTCATCTTTAACTAATTATTTTTCTTCTTCTATTTGTCTTTCATGTTCTTCGAGTTGTCTTTCGTCTTCAACTATTTGTTTTTCATCGTCTTCTGCTTGTTGTCTTTCATCAACTACTAGATATATTTTATTTTTTTCTTGTTGTCGTTCATGTTGTACTGGTGATCTTTCATTTTCTACTGATTGTATTTCATCTTCTTCTAGTTGTCTTTCATCTTGTACAAGTTGTTTTTCATATTATACTGGTTGTATTTCATCTTCTACTAGTCTTTCATCTATTATTGGTTATCTTTCGTATTCTACTAGTCTTTTTTCTTCTTAAAGTTGTTTTTCATCTACTGCTACATGTATTTTATCTTCTACTAGTTGTATTTCATTTTCTTCTAGTTGTCTTTCATCTTCTACTCATAGTTTTTCATGTTCTTCCAGTTGTCTTTCATCTTGTACTAGTTTTCTTTCATCTACTATTGGTAGTATTTCATATTCATCAAGTGTCTTTCGTCTTCTACTGGTTGTCTTTCATCTTCTACTAATTGTCATTCATTTACTATTGGTTGTATTTCATCTTCTACGAGTTGTTTTTGATCTTCTACTAGTTATTTTTCATCTTGTATTGATCGTCAATGTTCTTCTAGTTGTCATTCATCTTGCACATCCACTTCATGTTCTACTTATTTTCTTTAAGGTTATTTGTCTTTCATGTTCTACTGGTTGTTTTTCATCTTCTACTAATTGGCTTTCATCTACCATTGTTATATTTCTTCTTTTTCTAGTTATCTTTCATCTTCTACAAATTATTTTTCATTTTTTACTAATTTTTTTTAATCTCGCACTGATTGTCTTTCAAATTATACTGGTTGTTTTTCATGTTCTTCTAGTTGTCTTCATCTTGCAAATGCACTTCTTGTTCTATGGGTTGTCTTTCATGTTCTTCTAATTGTCATTCATCTTGCACATGCACTTCATGTTTTATCGGTTGTCTTTCATGTACTATTGGTTGTATTTCATCTTCTTCTAGTTATCTTTTATCTTCTACTGGTTGTCTTTCGTGTTCTACTAGTTGTCTTTCATGTTGTACTGGTTGTATTTCATTTTCTACTAATTGTCTTTCATCTACTATTGAATGTATTTCATCTTCTTTTAGTTGTCTTTAATCTTCTACAAGTTGTTTTTCATTTTCTACTAGTTGTTTTTTCATCTTGTACTGTTGTCTTTCATTTTCTACTGGTTTTTTTTTCATGCTTTCTAGTTGTCATTCATTTTGCACATGCACTTCATGTTCGACTAGTTGTCTTTCATCCTTTTTAGTAGTTTTCATCTTGTACTGATTGTCTTTCGTGTTTAACGGATTGACTTTCGTCTTATACTAGTTGTCTTTCATCTTTTACTAGTTGTCTGTTATTTACTATTGGTTGTATTTGATCTTCTTCTAATTGTCTTTCATCTAGTATTGGTTGTCCTAATGTTCTACTAGTTGTCTTTCATTTTCAACAAGTTGTCGTTCACCTTTAACTAGTTGTTTTTCATCTAATATTGGTTGTATTTATCTTCTTCAAGTTGTCTTTAATCTTTACAAGTTGTTTTTCATTTTCTACTAGTTGTTTTCATCTTGTACTAATTGTGTTTCATGTTCTTCTAATTGTTATTCATCTTGCACATGCACTTCATGTTCTAATAGTTGTCTTTCATCTTGTACTAGTTGTCTTTCATTTACTATTGGTTGTATTTCATCTTCTTCTAGTTGTCTTTCATCCACTATTGGTTGTATTTCATCTTCTAGTTGTTTTTCGACTTTTACTAATTGTCTTTCACATTCTTATATTTGTCTTTCATTTTCTAATAGTTGTTTTTCATCTTGATCTACTTATCTTTCGTCTACTACTGGTTGTATTTCATCTTCTTCTAGTTGTCTTTCGTTTTCTACTGGCTGCCTTTCATCAACTACTGGATATATTTCATCTTCTTTTTGTTGTCTTTCGTGTTGTACTGGTTGTCTTTCATCTTGTACTGGTTGTCTTTCATGTTCTGCTGGTTTATCATTTCTACTGGTTGTCTTTCATCTACTTTTGGTTGTATTTCATCTTCTTCTAGTTCTTTCATCTTGTACAAGTTGTTTTTCTTGTTGTAATGGTTATCTTTCATCTTTTACTAGTCTGTCATCTACTATTGGTTGTTTTTTGACTTCTACTAGTTGTCTTTTATTTTCTACAAGTTATTTTTCATTTTCTACTAGCTATTTTCATCATGTACTGACTGCCTTTCATGTTCTACAGGTTGTCTTTCTTGTTCTTCTAGTTGTCATTCATCTTGCACATGCACTTCATCTTCTACTGGTTGTCTTTAATCTTCTTCTAGTTGTATTTCATCTTCTTCTAGCTGTCTTTCATGTTCTACTGGTTGTCTATTATCTAGCATTAGTTGTCTTTCATCTACTACTATATGTATTCATCTACTACTACATGTATTTCATCTTCTCCTAGTGGTCTTCTTCAAGTTATATATCATCTTCTTCTAATTGTTTATCATCTTGTACTGATCATTTTTCATATTCTATTAGTTGTCTTTCATGTTCTTCTAGTTGTCATTCATCTTGCACATGCACTTCATGTTCTATCTGTTATTTTTCATGTTGTACTAGTTGTCATTCATATTTTACTAGTTGTCTTTCATCTTTTATTGGTTGTATTTCATCTTCTTCTAGTTATCTTTTATCTTGTACTGGTTGTCTTTCGTGTTCTACTAGTTGTCTTTCTTGTTGTGCTAGTTGTCTTTTATATTGTATTGGTTGTATTTCATCTTCTACTAATTGTCTTTCATCTACTATTGGTTGTCATCTTCTTCTAGTTGTCTTTAATCTTCTACAAGTTGTTTTTCATTTTCTACTTGTTATTTTTCATCTTGTACTGATTGATTTTCATTTTCTACTGGTTTTTCTGTCATGTTCTTCTAGTTGTCATTCATTTTGTACATGCACTTCAAGTTCGATTTGTTGTCTTTTATCTTGTACTAGTTGTTTTTAATATTGTACTGGTTGTCCTTGATGTTCTACGGATTGAATTTCGTCTTATAAGTTGTCTTTCATGTTGTTCTAGTTGTTATTCATACTGCACATGCACTTCATGTTCTAATGGTTGTGTTTCATATAGTACTGGTTGTCCTTAATGTTCTGCTGGTTGGTTGTCCTTAATGTTCTGCTGGTTGTTTTTAATGTCTTTACTTTGGTTGTACTGGTTGTCCTTCATATTTTCCTAGTTTATTTCATCTTCTATTGGTTGTATTTCACCTTCTTCTAGTTATCTTTTATATTGTACTGGTTGTCTTTCGTGTTCTACTAGTTGTCTTTCATGTTGTATTGGTTGTCTTTCATGTTGTATAGGTTGTATTTCATCTTCTACTAATTGTCTTTCATCTACTATTGGTTGTATTTCATCTTCTTCTAGTTGTCTTTAATCTTCTACTGGTTGTTTTTCATTTTCTACTAGTTTTTCATCCTGTACTGATTGTCTTTCTTTTTCTACTGGTTTTTCTTTCGTGTTCTTCTAGTTGTCATTCATTTTGTACATGCACTTCATGTTCGACTGGTTGTCTTTCATCTTGTACCGGTTGTTTTTAATGGTGTACTGGTTGTCTTTCATGTTCTATGGATTGAATTTCATCTTATACCAGTTGTTTTTCATCTTCTACTAGTTGTTTTTCATCTACTATTAGTTTTATTTCATCTTCTTCTTGTTGTTTTTAATCTTCTACAAGTTGTTTTTCATTTTCTAATAGTTTTTTTTCATCTTGTACTGATTGTGTTTCATGTTCTACTGGTTGTCTTTCATGTTGTTCTAGTTGTTATTCATATTGCACATGCACTTCATGTTCTAATGGTTGTCTTTCATCTTGTACTAGTTGTCTTTCATCTACTATTGGTTGTATTTCATCTTATTCAAGTTGTCTTTCATCTACTATTGGGTGTATTTCATGTTATTCTAGTTGTCTTTCGTCTTCTACTAGTTGTTTTTCATCTTCTTCTAATTATCTTTCATCTACTACTGGTTGTATTTCATCTTCTTCTAGTTGTCTTTCATTTTCTACTGGCTGCCTTTCATCAAGTACTGAATATATGTCATCTTCTTTTTGTTGTCTTTCATCTTGTACTGGTTGTCTTTCATGTTCTACTGGTTGTCTATCATATTTACGAATTGTTTTTCATCTACTTTTGGTTGTATTTCATTTTCTTCTTGTTCTCTTTCATCTTGTACTGGTTATCTTTCATCTTCTACTTGTCTTTCATCTACTATTGGTTGTCTTTCGTCTTCACTAGTTGTCTTTTATCTTTTGCAGGTTGTTTTTTTATTTTCTACTAGTTGTTTCTCATCTTGACTGATTGTCTTTCATGTTCTACTGGTTGTCTTTCATGTTTTCTAGTTGCCATTTATCTTGCACATGCACTTTATCTTCTACTAATTGTCTTTAATATTTTTCTTGTTGTATTTCATTTTTTTCTAGTTATTTTTCATGTTCTACTGGTTGTCTATGATTCATCGAAAGACTTAGAGCCAAAAATAGGAGACGACGATAAGACCACGTCTTCCGTCTATCCTCCAACCCAGTCAAACGAAGCAACATCCGGTCCGCACGGCCGACATCAACCGCACGAGGAACCGCATGGGTCAGGAATAGCTGAAAGCGTTGTCTAAAAGGATCGATAACCTGGAATTACACAACACCATCATGAGTGGTGCTTCTGTAGAATACCAACGATATTGCGTCAAGGAAGGAGTCACGTTTTGTGACGCGTCCCGTCCCTTCTAAAGTCTATAAGTTATTCGGTTCTAACCCTTCTCCTTTTAAGTTTCCAAATTGATTAACATCACCATTGATGTAAAGATTTAAGCTTAAGGGAGAAGGAGTAAGAACCATGTACCCTTGCATTGCATATTTACTTTTTGTTTTTGTAAAAACTAGGGTTTTACCTAACCACGAATAGGGTCTCTTGTTAGACTTGTTAGGATGTTTTCCTAGTCTCTGTCGTGCATGTTTGATTTTCATTAAAATTGCATTTAGGTTTAGTTTAGGTTTAACGAGTCTATACTTGTTGAATTGTTGAAGAAAAGAATTTGGATGAAAATTGTTAAGGCAAACCCTAACATGAAAAGATACATAGTCTCCGAGACACTTGAATAGGAAACCTTAGAATAGAAAGGCATTATGTAAGTACGAACTTCCTAAAGTTGGGGATATTTCAAAATACTTCCTATTTAAAATTTGACCTCGATAATTTGACGAAATATAATGATAATTTTTAAAGATGAGGGATCCGATTACACCACTTTTGAGTTACCACAAAGTTACCCTCCTCATTTTCTACATTTTCAAAGTCCAAATCGTTGATCCAAACCGTTCAACATGATTATCTAAATAAAATGTGCTTGCAGATCAAATTTTACATTTTTTTGAATTTTTTTACTATTTATTAAGTATTTTACAAAAACTAGTCAAATTCAGACCATTGAATTTTATACCCATCTTAATAAATAGTAAAAAAATTCAAAAAAATGTAAAATTTGATCTTCAAGCACATTTTATTTAGATAATCATGTTGAACTGTTTAGATTGATGATTTGGACTTTGAAAATGTAGAAAATGAGGAGGGTAACTTTGTGGTAACTCAAAAGTGGTGTAATCGGATCCCTCCTCATTTTTAAAATACGCGTATTCGAAAATTGTGTATTCATAGTAGATATGACTAGTTTTTACTTTTTCAAAAATACAAAAAAAATTAGAAAACCAAGAAAAATACAAAAAATCTGAAAAATAGAAATACACAAAAATATGCATAAAAGATGGAGATAGAAAAAATGAGTACGAGCGCCTACGTAAGAATGGCTGTCAATAGGCTCGAAAGATCTCCCAAATAAAAGGACATAAAAATATGAGTCCTTCCACCCGACTTGATCTAGGGCCTGATGAAATCCTTAGGTGCATTCGGAACGCATAACCTCTCGTTTGTATCTATGCTTTAGAAGGGTAAAATCGGATAAGTGAGATGGTGACTTTACTTTATTATACTTTTATTGTACAAATTTTATTTTATTTCATAGGTCATGTCTTACTAACACACTAAGTCAATTAGTTTTTGCCCCAAACTCTAGAAAATTGGTTGATGTGTCCCAAATTCTAGAAGTATGGTCAAAGAAGGGATCAAAATATAAATAGGAAGGAAAAATGGATATTGATTGATTTTAGAATTTTCTTACCATGATAATTTTAAGATTGATTGTTTTAAGATAATTTGAATGAAGTCAAAAGTGTTGTGAATGCAAAGGTTTCTATTCTTTAAGTTTCTTAATCAAGTACAAAAAAAATTAGAGTTTGAGTAGACAATTTCATGATAAATCCGGATCCAAAACAATTTGACAAAGTCTTTTAGTTCGATGGTAAATGTTTAAGTGTTCAAACCAACCTTTAAACCTAGTGAGTTATACCTGGGAACAAATTATTTAGATTTGCTTGGGGACAATCAAATCTTTCACATTCATGAATCTTCGTATTTTATTCGGAGACGAACAAAATTCTCAGATTATTTATTCGGGATGAATAAAGGTTTAAGCTTGGGGGTGTGATAGGGCTGAAATAAGCACTGTTTTTCCTTATCACTTAACCTAAAATATTGTCAAATATCGAGTTACAAATATCTAGTGTTCTTGGAGCTAAAACATGTATAAAATGAAGCATTCTGGACATACTAGTACTAGCATGCTGTTGACCCTTCATCCTCATACAACCAGAGGCAGCCAAACTGCACACAGGTGCATCAGAATATGCAGCGCAGGAATCCCATGCGGATGAATTAATCAACCGCATACGATAACTGACAAACAGCAGTTACAGCACTAAACTTGGCAGCCAAGCTTCACTAAGCCCACTAACACGTGATGGACGAATTACAACTCATCTCCTTATCTGAACATGATTGAGAGCCTAGTAGGATATAAATAGAATAGATCTAGGGTTCTCCAAAAAAGACAGCATATGCCATTAGAATAGAATAGAGAATAGAAAACGTGTAAAGCTCTACTAGAAGAAGAGAGGTACAAGACGAAAAGACGGCGTGTATGAGATAAAGAGATCCTCTAGGTGTACCTATTTCCTCTTTCTTTTACTGCTTTAATTATGTCTTTTGTATCTTGTGTTGTTAACCTCACCATGAGCGACTAAGCAACACCTTTCTAGGGTGGAAGGCATGTAATCTTGAATTCTTATGAGTTTAATCTAGAGGTTTATTTATATTTATCATTTGCGTTTGATCTGAATTATTTCTGCACTTTATTCTTTGTATTACTACTTAATTTGGTGAGTGTAACCTCGTCCGTATGGTGATAGCTACACCATAATGCTTAGGCATATAGGGTTGACCAATTAGGAATATGGTATAATTATCAAAGATCTAATAAGGAAAAATAGACGTAGCAGTTGATCCTTTGTGATCCGATCTCAGTTAAAAACCTATTGGAATATATATCTGCAGACAAATATCGCGTTCTATATAAACCCATAATGGGGTAATCTCGGTTATTTCAACTACGAAAGGTATAAATGATGGACGTAGCTGTGAACTTAAATCCTTCTAGTTTTGGTAATGGATACTTATTATTGATCTTTATGCGATTGATTAGGGTGAGGTTAAGGTACCATCCCCTTGCCAGTCCTTCTCAGTTAGGGTGCTATGGCGTAGCAGTGATTAGCACTAAGATAGGATTTGCAACTTCATATTTGCAATTGATACCAGTACATGACGCACACGGTTCTGGCCAAACTGCATGCGACATCGAATGGAGTTAGAAGCCATAATTGACAGGTAATTGCGCTTGCATGCAGTTGGTGACAACACCGTATGCGTTTGTATTTGTGACTAGAAACTAGATTAAACAAATAAGAATGATAGATAGTCTTATCCCTGGAAGTCCATCTCTTATACACAAAACATTTTTTTACTGTTTTTACTGTCCCTACAACTAAATAATCCAACCAAAATCAAACAACCAAAAAATCTAAAACCTAGAATTGATTGTCATTAGGTCTCTTAATACAATATCCCTGTAGATCGACACCCTGATCTATACTATACGATAGGTTCATGCGCTTGTGAATCGATTGTAAAGTAGACAATTAGGGTTATAAATATTATTAGCTCTGATTCTAACCCATCAAGCTTTTTAGTGCCGTTGTCGAGAATAGTGTGATAGGGCTGAAATAAGCACTGTTTTTCCCTATCATTTAACCTAAAATATTGCCAAATATCGAGTTACAAATGTCCAATTTAGGTAGAATCAGATTACTTTTGTCATTTTACTTTATTCTGTAAGATTGCAAGTTTTTTAGTGTTTTTGGAACTAAAACAGGTATAAAACGAAGCATTTTGGACATACTGGTACCAGTATGAAGTTGACCCTTCATCAGCATGTAACTAGAGGCAGCCAAACCGCACACAGGTGCATCAGAATATACAGCGCAGGAATTCCATGCGAATGAAATGCTCAACCACATGCAACCTAGGCAACCGCATGGGATAACTGGCAAAACAGCAGTTACAGCACTAAACTTGGCAGTCGAGCTCCACTAAGCCCACTAACACATGATAGACAAATTACAACTCATCTCCTTATCTGAACATGATAGAGAGCCTAGTAGGATATAAATAGAATAGATCAAGGGTTCTCCAAGGGAGAGCATAGGCTATTAGAATAGAATAGAGAATAGAAAACGTGTAAAGCTCTACTAGAAGAAGAGAGGTACAAGACGTAAAGACGGGCGTGTATGAGATAAAGAGATCCTCTAGGTGTACTTCTCATATTTCCTCTTTCTCTTACTGCTTTAATTATTTCTTTTGTATCTTGTGTTGTTAACCTCGCCATGAGCGGCTAAGCAACACCTTTCTAGGGTGAAGGCATGTAATCTTGAATTATTATGAGTTTAATCTAGAGGTTTATTTATATTTATCATTTGCGTTTGATCTGAATTCTTTCTGCACTTTATTCTTTGTATTACTACTTAATTTGGTGCGTGTAACCTCGTCCGTATAGTGATAGCTACACCATAATGCTTAGGCATATATGGTTGACCAATTAGGAATAGGGTACAATTATCAAAGATCCAATAAGGGAAATAGACGTAACAGTTGATCCCTTGTGATCCGATCTCAGTTAGAAACCTATTGGAATATAGATTTACGACAAATGTCGTGTTCTGTAGACCGATAGTGGGGTAATCTCGGTTATTTCAACTACGGAAGGTATAAAAGATGAACGTAGTTGTGAACTTGTCATTGATCTTTATGCGATTGATTAGGGTGAGGTTAGGGTACCATCCCCTTGCTAGTCCTTCTCAGTTAGGGTGCTATGGCGTAGCAGTGATTAGCACTAAGATATGATTAGCAACTTCAGATTTGTAATTGATACCAGTACATGATGCACACGGTTCTGGCCAAACCGCATGCGACATCGAATGGAGTTAGAAACCATAATTGACAGGTAATTGCGCTTGCATACAGTTGGTGACAGCACCGTATGCGTTTGCATTTGTGACCAGAAACTAGATTAAACAAGTAAGAAGGATAAATAGCCTTATCCTTAGACGTCCATCTTCTAACACAAAACATTTATTTACTGTTTTTACTGCCCCTACAACTAAACAACCCAACCAATCAAATCAAACAACCAAAACAACTAAAAACCTAGAATTGATTGTCGTTAGATCTCGTAATACACTATCCCTGTGGATCGACACCCCGATCTATACTATACGATAGGTTCATGCGCTTGTGAATCGATTTTAAAGTAGACAATTAGGGTTATAAATATTATTAGCTCTGATTCTAACCCATCACGTTTCCTATTCTACTTATTGTCTTTCATCTTCTACTGGCTGTCTTTCATATATTACTGGTTGTCTTTCATCTTCCTATAGTTGTATTTCATCTGTATTGGTTGTCTTTCATGTTCTACTGGTTGTCTTTCATCTACAACTTGTTGTATTGCATATTCTTCTAGTTGTTTTTCAACTTGACCGGTTGTCTTTAATGTTCTACTGGTTGTCTTTCACCGGTTGTATTTCATCTTCTTGTAGTTGTATTTCGTCATCAACTAGTTATTTTTCATCTTTTTCTAGTTGTATTTTATCTTGTTTTGATGTCTTTCATCTTCTACTAGTTGTCTTTCTTCTACTACTGGTTGTATTTCATCTTCTTCTAGTAGGTTTCATCTTGTACTGATTGTCTTTTATGTTTTACTGGTTGTCTTTCATCTTCTTCTAGTTGTCATTCATCTTCTAGTGGTTGTACTTTATGTTCTACTAGTTGTGTTTCATCTTCTTTTAGTTTTATTTCATCTTTTACTAGTTGTTTTTCATCTTCTTCTAGTTGTCTTTCATCTTGTACTTGTTGTCTTTCATCTTCTACTAGTTGTATTTCATCTTATACTGGTTGTCTTTTATGTTCTAGTGATTGTCTTTCATCTTCTTCTAGTTGTTAGTTGTTATTCATCTTACACATGATGTCTTTCATGTTCTAATAGATGTTTTTCATCTCTTTCTAGTTGTGTTTCATTATCTTCTAGTTGTTTTTCATCTTGTACTGGTTGTCTTTCATCTACTACTAGTTGTATTTCATTTTCTTCTAGTTGTATTTCATCTTCATCTAGTAGTTTTTTTTTTATCTTGTACTAGTTGTCTTTCATATTCTTTTTGTTGTCTTTTGTTTTCTAATAGTTGTTTTCCATCTTCTTGTAATTGTCTGACATGTTCTAATTGTTGTCTTTTATCTACTACTTGTTATGTTTCATCTTCTTCTAGTTGTATTTCATCTTTTTCTAGTTGTATTTCATTTTATATTGGTTGTTTTTCATGTTCTACTAGTTGTTTTTAATGTTATATAGGTTGTCTTTGATCTACAACTGGTTGTATTTTATGTTCTTGTAGTTGTCTTTGTATTGGTTGTCATTCATTTTCTACTGGTTGTCTTTCATCTACTACTGGTTGTTTTCCATCTTCTTCTAGTTGTATTTCATCTACTACTGGTTGTATTTCATCTTTTTTTAGTTGTCCTTCATCTTGTATTGATTGTATTTTATCTTCCACTAGTTATCTTTCATCTACTACTGATTGTATTTCATCTTTTTCTAATTGTCTTTGATCTTGTGCTGGTTGTCTTTCATATTTTATTGGTTGTCTTTCATCTTCTTCTAGTTGTCTTTCATCTTCTAGTGATTGTTTTTCATCTTCTACTAGTTGTATTTCATCTTATATTGGTTGTCTTTCATGTTCTAGCGATTGTCTTTCATCTTCTTCTAGTTGTATCTCATCTTTTTCTAGTTGTCATTCATCTTGCACATGATGTTTTTCATGTTCAACTGGTTGTCTTTAATCTTCTTCTAGTTGTTTTTCATCTTGTATTGGTTGTCTTTCATCTTGTACTGGTTGTGTCTAATCTACTACTGGTTGTATTTCATCTTCTTCTAGTTGTCTTTCATCTTGTACTGATTGCCTTTCATGTTATTTTGGTAGTATTTCATCTTCTACTGGTTGTATTTAATTTTCTTCCTTTTGTCTTTCATTTTCTACTTGTTGTTTGTCATGTGAATTTGTTGTATTTCATCTTTTTCTAGGTTCTTTCGTTTTCTACTAGTTTCTCATATTCTTCTAGTTGTCTTTCATCTACTACTAGTTTATCTTTTTCTTGTGGTATTTCATCTTATACTAATTGTTTTTCATCTTTTACTGATTGTCTTTCATGTTCTACTATTTGTTTTTTGTTTTTTTTCTAGTTATTTTTCATCTTGTACCAATTTTTTTTTTCTATTAGTTGGTTTTCATCTACTACATGTTGTATTTCATTTTTTTTCTTATTGTATTTCATCTTTTTCTAGTTTTTTTATCTTGTACTAGTTGTTTTTTTTATCTTTTAAAATTTTTGCATGTACATGCATCACTAATGAAGTAGATGGATTTCAACGGCTTGGATTCATTGTTTGAAACCAATATGATAGACTTTTGGAGTTGTGCATATCACACCCTAACTTTGCTCATGATATATATTAAAATTGTATTGTGTAAATATGTGAATTATTGTGATTTGGGAGGAGAAATACTTTATAATAAAATTTGAAAGGGGAAATGTGCATTTTTACAGTTTTTGAAGGGTATACGTAAAATTCCCCCTTAGTTAATAAATTAATAGTAAGAAGAGCATTATAGTTGACTTGCAGATATTTCTAGAATAGCATGAGTATCCGTTAATAAAGCTTTTCTCTGCGGACTTTTGAACTAAAATATCTATCACTAATTCACTACTCTACCTTTAACCACGACCGAATTAGCCAAATCCTGATCTACGGATGTATGCAATATCGTAAATAATAACAAACCTTCATGGGGGTTAGAACGCAAATAAGCACTTCTGAATTCTCTGTATCGGCATATTCTTCGTTGGTGCGTTCTCCAAATTCGAAAGCGATCCAATACGACTAGGCAACATCCTCCTGACCTCCTCCCTTTTCTGGAATCTACAAATTCTCTGCACTTGGGATTTGTGAAAAATGGTGAGAGAGATGGTCGACTCGGAGCTAGGCAGCACCTCCGCCTCTTCTTCTTCCTTCTCCCACTTCGGAATATTTCACAACTATCCTCTCATCTCAGCTTTTCTCGCCTTCGCAATCGCTCAGACTGGCAAGTTCATCATCACATGGTAGGTGTTTACACGAGGATTCTGATACCTGTCGTACCAGTACATACCTGTTGTGAGTACTTTTTGGTTTTCCATTGAATTGAAGCGAAGCAACCGTAATTGAAGCTCAATTATTTTGTACTTCAACTAAATTTGCTCCTGAATAGCCAACCAAATGAAAATCAAGAAAGAAAAGTCAAGGGGAGAAATTCAATAGATATAGCTACTTTTTTTAGCCGATAACTGTGCATGATAACATGCATATAACCAAGTCTGAGAAAACAAAAGGTGTACCATCAGTAAACACGAAGAAAAGGGAAACAAACCAAATTAAAAGCCAAAAAAAACCGAAAATAAGAATAATTAACTTTAGCATGTCAAGTAGTGTGCATTGTTTTCATTAAAGAAAAGATAGTGCCAGTGTTCTTGTTGGTGTCAGGTTATTATTATGAACACAGCAACAGAATTTTACCTAACTGGCAATAGAGAAGATCCTGTGGTGAAAATCACGATTTAATGTTTGTTCTGCATAGGCGTTCTTCTTGTTTTGTTCTGAAGTACAAGAGATGCTGTTGCAAACTTGCAATTAGTCAATTATGAAAAAATGAGTGGTTGTGTGCTGATGGTTTGAAAGCTGCCTTGATTCGACAGACAACATACGAATTATTGAAAAATAGTGGGACATTGTTCATTATTTTTTTACGATCTTTAGGTACAAGGAGAACAGGTGGGACCCGAAGAGACTTGTGGGGTCAGGAGGGATGCCATCCTCCCACTCATCTACAGTCACTGCACTCGCCATGGCTGTCGGGTTCAGTGAGGGTTTTGGCAGCTCTTTTTTTGCTACAGCTGTGATACTGGCTGCTGTTGTGAGTATCTCTTAGTTTTCTTATACAGATAATCACAATTGCAACCACAGCCACTGACGTTAATGTGTTGTCTCACTAGAGCTGTAATTATCCAATTGAAGATCCTTATCTTATGCAATATACATGCTGCCCATGGGTCAAAATAAGTTCTTTTGTGCATTACTCTAATTAGGTAACGGTACATTTTAAACAAAAAAAAAAGAATCTGGTTACGTGGTAATAGGAAGGCCACATGATGGCTGATTGTTGAGAAAATTAATTAAATTAAATAATATAGTAATACTGTGTAGTTTCTACACAGCCTGTCCCAAGTCAGGAAAAAAGAGGAGGGTTCATGATAGGCTTGGCGAGCCAGCGGTAAAAAAGCAGCCTCTTTATGGAAATGAAACCCTCAAGAATTGGGCAGGAGTAGTACTAGGATGGGTGACCTCCTGGGAAGTCCCTGTGTTGCTGATTCCGGTTGGGTTTCATTTCTAGCCTACCCCAACTTGTTTGGGAATAAAGGCTTTGAAGAAAATAGTAATACTGTATTTGAGATTTAAAGTCAAATATCGAGTTGTAAAATTTGTATAGAAGTTTGGGTGGCTAGTAAAGGTGATTGACTACCTATTTTGTTTATTTAAGATTTTTTTTTCCTCCTGTAATACATCACGACTAAATTTTCCTTTCGGCTTTGGCAGGTGATGTACGATGCTTTTGGTGTTAGGTTACATGCTGGGAGGCAGGCAGAGGTTAAAAACTTAGCTCTTCAAATTCTTAATGACTTATCCCCTATTATCTGCTACTGTAACTATTTCATTACAAGCTACTGTTACTATTAGTAAATCCTTCATCACTTTGAATTCTTAATGCTTTATCCCATATTATCTGCTATTATGAATATTACATTACAAGCTGTTGTTACTATAAGTCAATCCTTAATCTCAAGATTTTAGCTTCTTTATTTCCTAGATACTGCCAGTAGAAAGTATATCTCATTTTCAACCTTTTCCATCTCCAGGTGTTGAATCAGATAGTACTTGAACTTCCAACTGAGCATCCTTTGGCTGACACAAGACCATTGCGTGAACTCCTTGGCCATACACCTCCTGAGGTTTGCATCCTATACCTTCTTTGAAAATTATTATTGGTGCTTATGTTGAAAATTTTCACACAACATAATATCTTGTATATATGCTTGCTTACTTTTCATTATACTTTACACCATGTTTAAAGTTCTTAAGTATTTTATATAGAACCATCTTAGTTGTTGTCTGTTCATTATTTACTTCAGGGATGATTTTGATTATTACTAACTAAAAGTGTATCTTTACCTTAAAGGGCACTAAATGTAGAATAACGTAAAGGGGTAACTAAAAGGTACTGATCATTTAATATTGCTAAAAACACATAATAAAAAAATAATAACTTTGTAATGCAAAGAGTAGCCAGCATTAGCTATTTTGTATGAATACAATGCAGCGGAAATCAGTCCCATATATTTTACTCAGCTTGTGCTTTCAGATGTAGTTGCTATAAGCCTATAACTAAGTCTAATACGGGTTGGGTTGGGTTGGCCTAAAATACCCAGCAGAGAGCATTATTGGTGGTTTAACAATATTTGTACTAAATCTGAAAGTTCTGAGTACTGGTAGGTGTAGGGAATTTTGCCAATGCCACCAAGGGTTTCTCTCAGTTGCAACAGACACCCAAAGTGTATAATTATCATTTTTCAAATAACACCCAACCTCTATATTCATATGATGGATAATTCAACTGCATCAATTATTTGCAAACTTGCAGCTTACTTAATAGCTTCTTCTCCTAATCCCTAACTAATGACTGTTGGGTTCCAACTTCGTATGAACTGAAGAATTCTGGTTTTAGATAATGAAAACCAGTGGTACATCCGTCATGTGTTGCTTTAATTGAGTTTGTTTTCAATGGATTGCATTATCTGCAAATAACCCCAAAATAAAAGATGTGTGATGCTAATTGCAAGTACCAGAAAAGATAATTATTGGGCATCATGTGCAATATGATAAAACTTTGCCAATTTGCGAAAAGGCCAATAAGGCTATCTTACTATCTGTGAATTTTGTTAGGTCTTTGCAGGTGCTATACTTGGTGTTGTGGTTGCTACTGTTGCACACATCATTAACACATTTGGAGGCCAAAGTTGACTCATCCAGGTCAAATATTGTGCATGCAACCTACATTTGTTACCATGCACAAACACTATTTTCTCATGGCATTGATTATTTTGTTGCGATTTATACTCAAGGCGCAACCACTTGCCGAACTATACCTCTGGGCTTTGTTCTCTTTTCTCAATATGTTGTTGTACAGTACATTGATTTTATTGATATGCACTTTAAAGGATTTTTAGTTGCTTAGTTTATGTTTGTATCAATTTGTAGTTGGCAAAACCGAAACAAGATAACCTTCTTCTGTGGTGCTAATAGATGGTTTTAGTATATCATGATTCGTCTGTGGATTGTTTCTAGATTCTCTGTGAAATTTAGTACCTTTACGTTTTTAGAATTGATTCCTATTTACGGTAACTAGTGATTAGAACTTTAAAAGGAGTATTTTTTAATCCAACTTTGTGATGTAGTAGAGTCAACTTAATTCTAAATTAAGAATTATATATCTGTTATCTTAAGTGGATTGCTTGCTGATCGCTTAAATTGTGTGAAAGGAACAAAATTTAATGGTGCAAAGTTGACTTCATAGACACCAATAACGGGAAGATATCAGTTTAAGGTGTCATTTATCATTAAAAACTAATCTTCTGTCATATAATAATATATAGAAACATAGGGTAAAATAAGCAGCATGATAATACAATACCATGTTCTGTCAATACCATGTTCTGTTGAATCCTCCGCCCCCTGTTTCAGACAACAGCGAAAGCTCTAATCGGGGTAAGCAATTGATTGGAATGATAACCCAAAACCAAGTGCCTAAAACGGGCCCCCTAGTAGTAGTCGCGCAGTTTTTGTTTTTAAATTTTTTGTAGTTGAATGTTTTATTTTTAAATAACAGATGTAATTGCATGATTTATTCGATGTACTAATAAAGGAACAATTCCATTAAAAGTCTTCTGGAGAACCGTAGTATCATTACAGTTACTTTAATTTTCAAATATTCTATTAACTTTCGCATTACATTTTCCCTAACTTCTTTGACATTCTTCTACGAAGGAATCGTAGCATTGTTACTGTTACTTCCTTCTAATGTATAGATAAACAGTACAATCGTACTTTTTATTTACAAATAAATATTTGAATTACTACACGTTAAAAAAAATATATGCCTACCATTCAAATGCTTTCAACAGTCTGAATAGAAAGAGAGAAGGAAATAAGAAATGGAATGTTGAAAAGATTTGAATGATTGGAATGAACAAAAACAGGTTCCTGCTTTCCTGGAGTAGCACATTCGGATCCAGTAATCAGGGGTGGACCCAGGATTTTCGTCAGGGGTGGCAAAAAAAATATCGAATCGGATTTAAATATCTAATCGGATTTAAATTCATTAACCAACTGGGTAATTGATAAAAAACAATACTTTAACTTATACTTTGCAATGATTTGACTTGTAATTTCTGATGCTTTGACTTATAATTCTAATTACCAATCAAAATTCAACAAATTTATTTCAATTTTAACCCTAAATTTAATCCGAATTACAAATCAAACGTCCAGAAGAGGGTAAAAAAAATTCTACAGGAAACAAAGTCGATCGGAACTGATAAATCTCCACTAAAACTCAAAATCTAAGAGAGTAGCTAGCTACTGCCGGTACCCCTAGTATTTTTTTTTCCTTTCCCAAATGGAGGTTTCCCTGATGATAAACTGAATGGTTTTGTCCCAGCAAGGTGGACTTAAAGTATGAACTAATCCATGCCCGTAAAAGCTATGTTGGTTATTGGTCATGCAAAAATAAAAAAAGAAGTTGCAAAACAACAAAAGAATTTTATTTGCTATAATTTAAGAAATCACTAAAACAGCTCCAAAAAATGCTCCTTCGATAGGTCGTTCTGTCTATCGGGCTAGTTGCCATGATATTGGTTCGGATCAGCTCACTTTTTTTCATTTATAAATTAAAAACAGAATCCGCTCTTTTAAACCTGGAATCAAGTCAAGTACTCAGCTAAACCAGGGCAGTATGCCATCACAAGTGGAAAATAAATCTGCTGTGATTCTCGGGAATCGCAGGACTCTGCGATCCTGAATCTCAGCTGTTGGTTTTTTTCGTGATGCGTGCATGAAAATTTACTTTTCCAAAGTGTTTTCGAGATCCGTGCACAAAAAAATTTGAACCGTTGATTTGGAATCGCAGGATCCTGCGATCCTACCCAGGATCGCAGCAGATTCGGGCTCTCACAAGTGGGCAACCTTGCTAGGTCGTGCATTCCAAACAATTCCAATTTTTTTTTTTTTTTCTGAAAATCTTTTCTCGAACACTGAAACCCCCCTTCACCCCACGTAAAACAAACATTTCATCAATGGCTTCGGTGCGTGCTCTCCTTCACCGTGGCAACAGCGCCATCAATGCAGCACGGTTTCTCCAGACAAATCACTCGTCAACCTCAGCCACCGCCACCTCAACAACGAAAAAGATTATCAAGACATTCTCCATTTACAGGTGGGACCCCGATTATCCATCCCAACCAAAGCTTCAGAACTACGAGGTCGACTTGTCAGAGTGTGGGCCTATGGTGCTGGATGTGCTGCTCAAGATCAAGAATGAGATGGACCCCACACTCACCTTCCGCCGATCCTGCCGCGAGGGCATCTGCGGCTCATGCGCCATGAATGTCGATGGTGATAATGGCCTTGCTTGCCTCACCAAGATCAACAAGGAGAGTTCAGGTACTTTTCATTCATTCATTCACACTTTTCTTTCTGATAGATGTAAGATATGATAGGCGGAAATATTAGGTTCGTGTTCGGTTCAAGTTGGACCGAGAAGATGGAGATTGAAGAACTATTTAGAAATTTTGTTATTCGAAAATTAAAAGGTAAAAATATGATAACAATACATAAAATAAAGATATTTGAACTCTCTTCTTATAACTCAAATATAATATTTTTTGTTCTCCTAAAATATTTCTCTTCCTTCAAATCAAACATGCCCATTTGAGTCCTAAATTGTAATTCTTTGATTAGACAAGACCTTTATTGATATGCTTGTTAATTGTTATCACTTATCAATTTGTATTTGTAAAAACAGACACATAAATAAAACTGTCGCACTTGTCGCAAAGAACAATGAAATCAGCGAAAACGAATATAAAAATAGAAGGAAATCAAAGAAAAATCACTGATCAGTTCAATTATCCTTATAACTGTTACATGAATTTGTACCATGTTACTAATTCTTGATCTCACTGCACTAGCAAGCACCATAACGCCACTGCCGCACATGTTCGTCGTTAAGGATTTGGTGGTGGACATGACCAACTTCTACAACCAGTACAAGAGCGTCGAGCCATGGCTGAAGCGTAAGGACCCACCGCCACAGCCGGGCAAGGAGATTCCACAGAGCAAGGCTGACCGGGAAAAGCTGGATGGGATGTATGAGTGCATCCTATGCGCTTGCTGCAGCACCTCCTGCCCCAGCTATTGGTGGAACCCCGAGAAGTACCTCGGCCCCGCCGCTTTACTCCATGCCAATAGGTTGGTGTCCACATGCTTATAATTCTGTTTTTTTATTTTATTGATGGCATAAATTCTTTCTCCAGTGGCAAATTATGGTGTTCATTCTGCTAATATATAGCCCTGATTCGGTATTTTCTACTTGGTACGTGCTGATTTTTGCCACTGTAAGATCTTCTTAATAAATATATATATTGTTGGGCTCTTTGGTCCCACAGTAGATTATGAAAATCTACATTTACAAAGAAATCCAGAAGTAAATCTATAAAAAAAATTATGAACCTTCTAAGTGAACTGAGCAGCTAGTCCAGCATCTACTGGCTAGTTACATTTAATTGTAGTAATAATTGCAATGCCTTATATTTTATTAATTTCGCATGTAAATAATTGTATGGTTGATTCAATTTCAAATTTTTTTAACCATGGTAGGTCACATATATTACCAATATTTGATGTACTTCTCTTTATTTTATTTATCTTGATCGAATAACTTGTGTATTCTTATTTTTCTCTCCTCATAATATATCTGTTGTGTTCAAGATATTATGAATTTTTTTATTATAAAGTTATGTGTATTATTTATTGAGGAGGGATCCAATTACACCTTTTTTGGTGACACACTTTGACACCTACTATTTTTAAAGTCCAAATAGTCGATTTAAACCATTCCACACGATGGATATATTAAAATGTGCTTGGAGATCAAATTTTACATTTTTTTGAATTTTTTTGCTATTTATTAAGATGGTTACAAAAATCGTTGTTTTCAGACTATTGAAAAACAGCGATTTTGTAACCATCTTAATAAATAGTAAAAAAATTCAAAAAAATGTAAAATTTGATCTCCAAGCACATTTTAATATGGTGATCATGTTGAACGGTTCAGATCGGCTGTTTGGATTTTGAAATCGCAAAATTGACCTATATAAAAAACGGTGTCACGATGTGTCACCAAAAAAGGTGTAATTGGATCCCTCTTATTTATTATACATTAATTCTCATTCAGCTAGTTGTTTTGTTCTTTATTCTAAAAAGATATTTTATTTTTAAATTTACTTCACACTTTTCTTGTAAATTTACTTCACTTCTGATGTATTGTTCAATATGGAAATGAACCCAATCTGAATTTTGTAATTACAATTGGGTTTCATTTCTAGCTTATCCCAACTTGTTTGGAACTAAAGGCTTGGTTGGTTGTTGTAAATTTACTTCACACAAACATTTCATAAACTGTCTTATTGTAGAATATGTTATTGTTTTAGTAATTTTTTAAATCGAAATTAAAAAAATATTCCTAATTATTGGTAATGTCTTGAAACCTGTTTTCCTTCTATACAGGTGGATACAAGACAGCCGAGACCAGTACACAGCGGAGCGTCTAGAGGATATAAACGATGAATTCAAGCTTTACCGCTGCCATTTCATAAAGAACTGTGTTCATGCCTGCCCCAAGGGACTTAACCCCGCAAAGCAAATCGCCACGCTCCGAATGCAACAACTCAAGTAGAATTTTTTTGTAGTTGTTACCACGAGCGACAGTCAATTTGTTGGCTTTTCAATTTAAATAAGTGTTGAACTTGTGTGAGTATATAATTACCCCCAAATTGTCACAATTTCTCTATCAATTGCTTTTTTCTCCAATGAATAAATATGGAGAGTTAATGGGCTTGCTTTTGTTCGGTTGGTGTTGTCGAGTTGTGATGTTTACCTTTTTTTTGTGTTAATTTATTTGAGGTGCACCCGTTGTGTAAAAAAATTGAAATTGTCTTATTCATAATTTTCTGCTTCTTTTTATTTAGATTTTACAATCTTGATAATAATTTTCTAAAAAAAAAATCAAATAAAATTTTAAATTGAAATGTAAAATTACAAGTATGTTATATAGAAGATCTAACAATCAAGTTTCATTCAATTTTTAAATATTACTAGAGCTCAACAGAATAAATGGTTTATATCAATTTCGTATTCCATTACAAAGTTACAGTCAACTTGAGATACTCTTAAACCATTCTGTACCAGCAATTTTTCCAGCACACACATCAACATACTCTTAAACCATTCTGTACCAGCAATTTTTCCAGGAAAAGCATGCTGATATGGGAGTACAAACTTCTTCACAAACTGTTGTTCTGTTGATTTTGCTAAAGAAGAAAAAGCTTTATTTGCCACTGGAAACTCTTTTGACTTGAGAAGCTTCCGTACAAGGTTCCTGGGGATGAGCCGCTTCTCCAAGCTCAGACCAAACAAAACTGGATTTCGGACCACATCAATCTTACCACAACCCGCTTCCTTCATCAGGAACTCCATTTTGCGGCCCAACGACTCCTCTGAATTGTTCAACACCGTAGGAGCTTTACCAATCACGGAGGTGACCTCCTCCTTTAAATTTCACGACGAATATGTTGGGATAAATTTTCAAAATATTCGGATAGTTATAAATGAATTAAAATAAATCCAATTGAAATAGATTTACCCGGATTGTGCGAAGCACTATCCTTAAGCGTATTCCGTCTCATCGTGCAAGATGGAACCACAACCAAGATAATCCAGGATTGTTGCTTCTTAGGCACGTCATGGAAGTAACTGACGATAACTCCATAATATCCATTAAGGATTAGAATTTGATAATTGAAATAAAATAGAAATGGAGAAATAATGGAAGGGTCTTTCTGTGGGAGTAAATCAAAGAAAAGTTTTTTATTCCTTTTCATTTATTTCTCTGATTCAAACGAACATATGAAATAGAAAGAGGAATTTGTATTAATATTGAGGGTTGTATTCAAATAAGAAAAGGATGAGTATACTGCCGTTTCTAACCGAAGGAGACCTATATAGTTATATAGATCCAGTCAAGTGATTTAGTATTGATTAATGATAATTATAATTGAAAAAAAAAAACGTACCATAAAGGTGCCATGAAGAGGTGTAACAGTAAAAGATATTAACAAAATAATAAGTGGTCATTAGAAAAATAACTCACCATTAAAGAAATATATATTCAATTTAACCCTCTAAATTTCAAATATCACAAATGGAGATTTTAAGCAAATTTATTGAATAGAGAATTTTGAGTTTTTAGAACTCAAGTTCCAACAGAATGGTCAATTTATGACATGTCATGTCTACTTCTGACAATCAAGAAAAACTAAATACTCTCCTTAATCACATCCACTTGCTAACAAAGCACCGTTCTAAGTCCCAATAAGAACCTAACTGCCTTAATGGGCCTTATTCTTGGGCACATGCATTGAAATTATGAGATATGTTTTGACATGGATTCTTTTTTTGTTTCTAAGAGTATGAATAGTCTAAAAAAATAGGTCCTTAAATAGTATCTTGGCATATTAATGATACTTGTGCAACTAAAACTTAACATGCATCGAAAAGAAAATTTATATTTCACTCTAAATTACAACCCACTACGAAACAAGTACAGGCTGCAAACAAAGTCCTTTAAACCATATAACATTAAGACCTCGGAAAAATTAAGCTTTATTTAAGAACAAAAGGCATATTTCGTAACTTAACATACTAGTTTCAAGCAAACTATCCATCTCAAGTTCAAATTAAGCTTCCACCAACAAAATCCTAAGACAAAAGTGAACTAATAAAAAAATAATAGCATTTCTAAACCTCAAAAGAATGATATTTTGCAGCTAAAGCCACCTTAAATTAAAACTGACTTTCATCAATGACACCACATTATGTAATAATATAATAACAATATTACAGAGAGGAGATGCTACAAGCACCTACAAGCAAACACATCCCAGCCCCACAAGAATTAGTCAAAACTGAATCTAACAGATTCTGCATGTTTCTGAAAATTAATCAGAACAACGCCAGACTGAAAAAATAAATGGAGAATAGAAGCTTGGATCAGTTTCTGAAAACTTGCACCATCTATTGAAACAGCATATATAGCACTAACGCACGTTTCACTATTAGACGTCATACTTCTTAGGTTTATACCATTGCGCCAACGTTCTGCACAAAGAACTAAGAAATGATTTTGTAGGAGGGCCCATCCTTTTGCCGTAAAGATGCTTCCCTCCAAGGTCAGTATAGTTTGAACCACTCTCCTTTAGTCTTTCGATCTGCCAAATAAGCCCAAAATATTTGTTTATATCAAGATTTAAACATGCCTCTTTATGCTCTATTTGTAGAATTCAATTAAGCAAACAAATTATAGAAAAATAAAAAGGGAAAATATTAGTGGGTGGCGAATGGATGGTTCGGTTTGGATTCAGATTTCAGGCATCAGAAAAATCATAGTAGAGACTTAGGTTATCGCTTAATAAAAAGTGATTGAATGGTTCATTTTATTCATGTCAAATCAGTTGAGCAGGTTGGGGTGTCATGTCAAACATGTTTGTTTAGGTTTTGATATCTAGTCAGGTATGTGTCAGCAAGTATTCCAAGTCTGCTCTGGGCCACCTCAGATTCAGTCAAGTTGAATTGCAGTGCATGTTGATCGGGTCAGATCAGAATTAGGTTTAACACGGGTTGGGCAGGAATGAAGGTCAGATTTTGCCACATCTAGAAGTAGTGGGATGACACTGTACCTGACCAGGAACAATAGTAGATAAAATGTAAATAGATTTTTGCTAACAGCTACATAAAGGAACTGACTCAATATACCTTTCTTATTTTTCCATCCTTCAAATGGTACCGTGTGCCAGACCAATTTATACACTGTGAAAAGTGGGAACGAAATGCAGAAACCGGGTATAGGAAATTGTCGACTAACAAAGCAAGGAACACCTACAAGCAATGTTTAAACTCAAGGTCACATCCTGAATAAATTGTAAACAGTAATGATGCATGAAAAAAAAAAATAATGCCAATTCTCGGACCCATAAAGAAGGTAAACCGACTAAAATAAATTGAAATATAATAAATCAGTATAAATAATTAGAAATAAAGGCTCTGACTAGTAAGCCCGCTCATTAGTAAATCTTTAGTTCTAGGGTTAATTCAAATTAGCACTAAAAAAATGTTTGGAAAGGGAAAGTAAGAAAATGCTTACGAGCCCCCAATTAAATGACTCGAGGGAGAGCTGTGGCCCTTCTGGAGATAACAAATTGCATAGTTGAACTTCCACTTTTGTCAAGTTCCACATTGATATGAGCTCCACAAGTGTGCAAATTAACAAACAGCTAGCCAGCAATGGACCTGATCACCAATTAATGCAACAATAAATACTTTTCTAGAAGAAGTCAAATTACCTAAGATCTAGGTCTAACCATTCAATGATATTGTACAGACCACAGGATGAGGCAGCAGCTTCCTTTAGTGAACTTTCACTAGTGGATGGTGCTCGAAGGGCAACTGCAATATGTACTGCTGCCATTAAATAAGGCAAACAGAATCCCCAGGAGAGGTAGCAGTGTGATGTGAACAGTGCACGGTTCATCCACCAATTGACTTTTGACACATATGATTCAAGAACAAATGTCTGCTTCATTAAGTAATTCCAGTATCTGTATCAAGACATTGAACAGAGATGAAAATAAAAATAAGGGAAATGTGTATGGAGACTACTTTGAGCAATCTCTGTGGAAGATGAAATACTGGCATACCGTGAGAAACTTAGATCACTAGCAAGAGGGTGCGGGAAGACTGCAACGGATGGAGAACTGATAAGCCTTTTATGTTGCCCTAAGAAAATAATTATAATATCTCAAGAGATCAGAGCTACTTAAGTATATATTGATTACCGAAATAAATAGTAAGCGAAAAGGAACATATTCCAAAGAACAATCTAGGACCAAATATTTTCAAGCAGCAGTACAGGAAGCAAGTTTCATAAATCATTCCCAGTGTCTGAAGGTACTAACAAAGAAACACAAAAATAGTACTTTTCTCGTATAAAATTAGAAATTAAATTTTTGGGTTATAATGACGAAATGTTGAGCAGCAAAAGATGACAGAATATCCCCCAATATTAATAAAGTATTCATGAACATACCAGCTATAGCTGCTAAGGTCATGTCATCCGAGTAACCACCATCTCTTAATCCACTCACGATACCATACAGATCCTTTCTAAAATCATCAGCATGCATCTATATAAAAAACTAGTGTTAGAAAATAATTAGTACAAAAGAACCAGGGAAATTAGATTATTATGATAATAGAGTATGAACGAAAACATTCTAAGAGATAAGAGATATACCATCATGCAACCACCCCATAAAAAGAATGTCTTTCCTCCAGTTGCAAATCCCATCGAACAAGGCTGTAGTCACAACAGATTACAGATAAAATAATAAATATTTAGATATGGTTGTGCTGTTTAATAAGCAAGCATCAACATCTCGAAAAAAGATAGGATATTTTGTGCCATCATTTAAGCAATGCATGACCAAAATATTTTGACAAGCAGACATGCTTTCTCATAAACTACAGTATATATTATTTGAAGTATACAAAATGCTATTCGAAGGACAGAGAATGGAAGTCTCAAGATTTTCATACCATGTGATATTCATATATGCAGTAACTGCCCAAACTTCCAGAAGGCAAATCAAGTGGATAGCCAGTTTGAATAAATATCTGCGACATATGAAGAGAAGTATGCTACTGAATTACCAATTAAACTAATAAATCTAAATAGTATACTCTGTACAAGAAATAAATAAATGAGAACAGAAAGTAGTCGCTCATTGGCCTGTTGCTCATATTTCATGAGAAATATTGGTGTGTACCTCAGGTTTCTTCACCATTTCAGCAGTCAGGGCTCCAATTGTACCAGGATGAAGCCTGACATCATCATCTAAAAAAAGCACATACTTGGTATCTTTGTTCATTCTCTCAACTCCAACCTGTCAGAAAAAGAAAAGCTGTTCAGATACCAGAAAAGGCGATGTCTTGCTAGAACAATACCTTTCAATCTAATGATAACAAAATTGTTAAAGTAAAGGTAATCCAGCAACTGTTAAACCCAGCTAAGCAGCACTAGCATAAACGGTACAATCATTTTTAAACATTTATTTAGGCAAGCATGTCATTCATAATCATGCATACACATAGTTCTTTTCCCTTTTTTCTAAAAACACTACTATATGGATTTAAATTATGCGATCTGAAATTGTCTAATAATCCAGATATTAAAATGAGGTGGATCAAGCACTCCAACAAACAGTAAAATATGCTAGGTCTAGAAAGGATGAGTCGTTTACATACTAACTGATTGTGAATTTTTTGACTGCATGTCGTTGACAAGCCAGCTACAACAATCTTCGCATTGACATTGTCCTGAAATAAATACAATGCAATATACCATGAAGAATCAAAATTACACAAGTGAATAAAAAAATATTATATACCACAAGAGGAGGGGCACAAAGAATCTTACCTGAAAATCTGAGATCAGCTTAGAAATGGCATGATACGCTGGATCTTTAGTGCTTTCCACTACAAAGAGAAACTCAAGAGGACCTCCATAAAGAGAAGTTATCTGAATTAAGATTTATCACCAGATTAGAACAGGAGAAATATGAAATGCTGCTACAATTAGTACAATATTTATCAAGTTTGACATATGCATCAAGGGGTTAGGAGTGCATTTTCATCCATTACCAGCATGGATTTACTCATCTCGAGTCCTAGTACCAATCTATTGTTGGTCAATTCCAGGGTTCTTTTTTGAAACCTATTCTACTCCTTAGTGGACTATATATTTATATGAGTCTTTTAGTGAAAATATGGAAAGTAAAACATTACGCACTTGACTTCTCCAGTTTTGCATATTGTGTTCACCAAATCCCTTTAAAGGCATGACAACTGATACCGCAGGCAAGTTCAATTGAGCAGAATGCTCCAGGTCACTTATGTCGTCGCATAGGAATGCAAAACTATTACCATTATTTATACTTTGTTTTATACGTCTTCTAGCCTTGTTCCTGCCAGAAAAGAATTATTTTATATCATACAAATAATTACCACAATATGGTAAATACTCAATAGATTCTGCCACCGGTTCTTGGCTGAGGTTCAATGTTTAAGCACAAACGAGCGCCATGAGTCTTCATTGAGCCTCAATTTACATTATTAAACAACAAACTAGAACATAAATGTTCTGATGAAAGTGGGATCAACAGTATGCAACTAGCTGATTCAGATCCTTACATGCTGGTACAGGATCCGTTGATTCCGTTTATGCTACCAGATGAAGTAGAGAAACTACCAATTTAGCAGTCTTATAACAAATACCTGACGGAGGCAGCAAAAGCCCACCCAATAGCAAGGGTTAAACAAATCATACATCCCTGAAATTTAATAGTGAATGAATATTAGAAACAGAAAGTATGCGAGTTCAAAATTAAAGAAGTGATAAAATAACATTGAAAATTCATCATCAATAACTCATCTAACTTAATAAAATAATATTGGATTGGAAGAATTTATCAGTTGTACTGGTACGATCATATGTACTGCTGGTACTGTCAGACCAGCCCTCATCCTGGGGTGACCACCTTTCACTGGTACCATAGCAGAACCAAATAATGAGTAGCATATATGGGTACTGCTAATACACTCCATAAAACTGATACAAAGCTTAATAACAAAATCATTTTCAACTTTAAGCGCCGACTAATCAAGAAAAACACCACAAGTTGAAGCAAAATAAGCAAACAGAGTATGTTCCTCTAGAATTGAGGAATACTTATGCATAGAATTCCTTGAAAACATAATTTCACTTAGAAAACTATTGTTTGATCTGATCCCAGATGATAGTAACCACACAGACGAGCAAAAAATACAAATTAGAATTCATAAACTTAGCAGGGTGTACGTGCAAATATTGAGAAAAACAAAAAAAATCAACAGAAAATTTTCGAACCTGGATCTGAACAAAACGGGCGAGAGGAGAGCAGAAAGCTCTACTTAAAGAGGCCAATGCCACATCAATTACTTCCAGCCCCGCCATTTCTCCTTCTCGCTCGCTAGAAAGCTACTTCCCTTTTGAAAAATGGAAGAAGACCAAGCCCTTCCCTCCTCAAATTTCCATGGAAACTGAGAAACGAGGAAAGAAGAGGCTACAGGAATGTGCTAGGCTGTCTTATGCTTCTGTTCAGATCTTAGCGGTAAGGCGAAAAAATAGAAGAAAGCGAGAGAAAATTATGAATTACACTAATGAATTAATTATTAAAGTTCCTTTTCGTCAAAAATATTTATTAAATTTCCTGATTAATGTTACCTTTTTAAAAAAAAATGAGGCGCTGTATCTGTACTCTGTAGGTAATCCTAACACGACGGCGTAATACGAATATTTGACAGTGATTTTGTTTGGAACTTCCACGAAAAATCTGGGCCGTATGATTTAGGTAGAACGGTCTCTCACTGGGCGCGCTAATATCTGCCAGAAAATAAGGAGCTGAGAATCAGATTTAATATACCGTCCGATCTAGATCAGACGGTGTCACTACATTTAATACCATCCAATACGACCCGTACAATTGGAGAGGAGTTTAACTGTCTCACCAGCCGATCCCGAGCTGGTTTGTTCCGACGGACCTGGCGAAGGCCTGAGAGGTAGGGGTGTCAATGGTACCTTTTTAGCCGTTTATTCAATCCGTATCGTATTCAATAAGGTGGATATGGGTAAGATTATTTTTTTCGTTAGCTTATTGGGTATGAGTATGGATAAGAATTTTTTTTCGTTAATCAAATGGATAAGGGTATGGGTAATGACTATTTCGTATCCGTTATCCTATAGGATAATTATAAAATCTAAATATATATTCAATTCAATTTCCAACCCACCTAAATATGTATTTGTGTTTTTGAATTTTCTTCTTTTATAAAAACCAATTTAATTGGAATTGATTGCACATCTTTTTTATTTTTTATTAGAAATATAATTACATATTTGTGAAATGAATGAGTTTTTTTATATTTAATTTGTAAAATATTAAAACTAATTATTATATTAGTAATATCCGTTATTCATCCGCTACCGTTTCGTTACCCGATAATATTAACGGGTAGGGATAGGGTAGGGTAAGATCAATTTTTAATGGGTATGAATAGAGTATGGATAAAGTCAATTTTAATGGGTATGAATATGAAAATGCCTCCACCTGACCCGTACCGTACCCATTGACACCCTACTGAGGGGTTTGGCGGCACGTTCTCTGACTGGTGGTGGAGAGTGGAGACAAGTTGGTGGGGCCCATTTCTGACGCATGGCATGCACATGACATAAATGGCTACGGACGGGGTCTGGCAGTTTGGCATGAATTCATATCACCCAAGTCACTAGAATTCGTATTCTCTGCCTTAACTCAACTTTTGAGTTAATACATAATGAATCCGGACCATCTGATCTGTGTTGGCACAAATATTAAAGTTATTGTAAAAATTTGTGGTTATCAATCAATATAATCTAATTATTCGATCTGAATTCATATGTAATCCGAATTCAATCCATTGACAGCACAGCCCTATAAAAAGTTATATCATTTATTACTGCCCATCTCCCACGTTATGTCGTTATCTAATTGGAAAAAGAATCAAGATATTTCCATTGAATTTACGTCTAATAATATACTGAGGTTCATCTTGCATGACTTCTTTTAAAAATTTACACCTCTGACTTGGGACAAATATTCACATGATGTTCTTATTTAAAACAAAGAAGAAGAATAAATATGGTCCTTTATCTGCATCGCTAGTTGGATGTTCCGTGGAGTAGATTAAGTCTCTTTAGAGTGTCGAATTGTGCTATAATTTACTTATCTGTTTGACTAAATTTGTAAAACATATATTTGTTAAATTACAGTTTCGTGTCTTGAGATATTGTGCAAGTTCATAACGATATGAATTGCTAAAGTACACATCAATGATACATGATGAATTGCTATACTAATCAAGGATGAGTCATGAAGAATCAAGCATTTGATGTAGAAGCATAACCTCAATATTAGGTTTAGAAATCTGTAAAATTGATAAAGCATGCTTGAGATTGAAGTAATTTACTTTAACCGTTACATCGGTTAATTAGTCGTTACAACGGAATAAATTATACACAGACAAATCAATTTATTCCATTGTCACAGCCGGTGCAACGGTTCCGTGAAATTTTCAGAGAGCTAACCGTTGTAGCAACCATTATAACGGCTAATAAGCGTTAGGGTTCCCAGCGCAGCCAAACCTGCTATCTGGGGTTAACAATTGTAACGGCTAATCTACCGTTACAACGGTTAAGGCCAGATACCTTATTTTGCTCATCTCTCTATAAATAGAAGCAAAATCTATGATGGATTATCACTCTAGCCGCCCACAATTGCAATATTTCGAATTCTTTTCAAATCTAGAAAAAGTCATTATTGCTTGTGCACACAACTTCAATATTAATACTACAATCTCAAGCATACTCAATCACAATCAATCTTGTGTAAGATGTAGAGTGGTCATTTAGTGATCATCTTGTTTGTTTCATACATTTGAGCCTTTAGTACTCGTGAGCCATTTTCGTGCTCGGGCCGTGTGACTCCCCAAGCTTTGTAAGGGCTCATTGATTCCACCTTGTACTCCTTTCTTATTGGGTATAGAAAGGCGCGCCATCTCGAAGGTCGCGAGCCCTGGAGACGTAGACGTTAGTGCCGAACTCCGTAACAACTCTCGTGTCAAGTATCTCTTAACTCTTCTATATATTTTACGCACACTTGTTTTAGTTTAGAGTTATTTTTGTTTCCGCCAAGAATAACACATACACATGTGAGTTAAAAGTATTTAGCTCTAAATTTTAAAAGGCCCCGTATTCACCCTCTCTAAGTGCCTTAGGGACCAACATAGAGTTCCTTGGTATTCTAAGGAGTTTTAAACTTGTCGAACAAGTGCTCATTTACAAACCTTATAATAATTTTTTTAATTCTTCTTTTGTTCATTTTTTTAAGCTTGTCTGAAATTTTAAGTCTTGATTCTACATGACTTAAGTATTTTTTTTCTAGCTTAAAGCCTCCTTAAGAAAATGACTCTTCAACTTTATTATCGAACGAGCTAACTTTAGTGCAGCTTAAAGTTTAATCTTGTGACCCTTGCCGAACACCCTCTTACTGATATAAGTCTAACCCAACCGACCGAACCGACTCTATCAACATGACTGGTCTGACTCTTATAAAAAAAATTGTGGATTTATAATTCATTGGTTAAGTATGGATTGAATTTTGATTAATTTGATAAATAATTGGATACGAATGTTGTAAAAGCAGGGGCGGATCGACCTTCAAAGAATGCGGGTCAATTGCCCCTATTTATTTTCAATTTTTGTATATTTATACTTTATTTTATATATAGTTTAGAATAGTTTAGAGTAAAATATTATAGATAGTGTAAAATTGATGCTCATTCGCATTCGCAGTAGAAAAAATTTACATATTTGATCTTCATTCAAGTTTTTGTACTATTTATTAAGTATTTTACAAAAACTAGTCAAATTCGGACCATTGAATTTTGTACCCATCTTAATAAATAGTAAAAAAATTCAAAAAAATGTAAAATTTGATCTGCAAGTACATTTTATTTAGATAATCATGTTGAACGGTTTGGATCGACGATTTGGACTTTGAAAATGTAGAAAATGAAAATGATAACTTTGTGGTAACTCAAAAGTAGTGTACTCGGATCTCTCCTCTACATAATAATATATATACGACATCTTAGCGAATTTAAATTTTTGATATAAATTTCTTTCATTTTTGTTTGTTCGAGTATATATTTTTTTCCCTTCATACTTTTTTAATTAGATCCTAATTATTACTTATATTTTCATAACAATTTTTTTAAATAAATAAAATTTCCCAAAACCCGACATAACATAAAATCCAGATTAAATGATTCTTATTCGTAATTAGTTAGATTGATGCAACCCGCTTACACTCTTAGCATCCCCTATTGGCTTATTGCACCCGAAATATGTTGATATTGTATTACGACAATATTTATACCTTATTAGTGCTAGAATAAAAATAATCAAAAAATTATATTTGTATTTCTCTAATAAAATATTTAACATAAAATTTCTTACTATTACTTGGAAAAAAAAGTTAGTGAAAACTATTTAATATCCACAAATAATTTATATCCAGATTTCGAACCTACAATCTTTCAGGTGGGAGAACATTACATTTACCACTAGACCACAAACTAATTCTCAACACTTTACATACTAAATATAAACAACTTAGCATATTAAACAAGCATGCTATTTTTTAACATGTCTATAATTTCTTTCTATAACAAAATCCTTACAACCAATCTGCAAACATTAAAATTTAGGAAAAAAAATTATTTCCCCCGGTGTCTTTCCTCCATTTATCCTCAAATCATTAATTATCTGGGGGACCACAACTTCGAGCACAAAAAGACAAAAGAAAACGCGTATCAATCATTAATTACATGGGGGACCACTAATTAACTGGAGGCGCTTATATTTGAAATTTTTTATAACTGACCCGCGCAAGTATTCATATATAATACACCAAGTATTCATACCTAAGATATCAAATATTTAAAAAAAACTAGACACATCACTTACCCATCTTTTACATATTTTTAGAGGTGGTTTTTTTTTCTCTGTTCACTCTAACTAATATTTCTGACAATCTGTGAAGAATTTTGCGAATCTAAAATCACAAATGTCTTCTACGCAATTTTCTCTTTCAAATGAGATCCATGATGAAGTACTTTTGAGTTATCCGTCGCACAAGTATTCATACCTCGTAATGCAAGTATTCATATCTCGTCGTGCAAGTATTCATACCACGTCGAGTAAGTATTCATACCTTATCGAACAAGTATTCATACCTAAGATATCAAGTATTTCGGAAAATGAAACTGGATACATCACACGCCCATCTTTTACATGTGTCCAGTTTTTTTTCCAGTGATTGAGTGTACTGGACACTTCTAGTGATTGAGTGGGCTGGATCGGACAAGGAAACCGAAGAGTGTACTGGACACTTCCAGTGATTGAGTGGTAATGAAAGTTCAATCGGTAAAAAATGAGTGAATGATGTGTCTAGTGTTTTATTTGTGAAATACTGATGAGGTATGAATACTTGAATGACGAGATATGAATATTTGTGCAATGGACAACTCGAAAGTATGTCATCATAAATCTCATTTGAAAGAGAAAATTATGTATAAGACGTTCGTGATTTTAGATTTGCAAAATTCCTCATAGATTATCAGAAATATTGATTAGAGTGAACGGAGAAAAAAAACCACCTCTAAAAACGTGTAAAAGATGGGTGAGTGATGTGTCCAGTTTTTTTTTAAATACTTGATATCTTAGGTATGAATACTTGGTGTATTATATATGAATACTTGCACTCGTCGATAATGATGTGTTTTGTTTTGTCTTTAGCTCTAAAATTTGTGGTTCTCTCTTAATTAGCGGTCAACAAAGACAGTTATTGATCAGAAAATGAACGGGGAAATGACTTGGTGGTAGTCGATCCCTAAAATTTATTAATTCAAAGCGAGGCAACTCTAGTAATTTACTATTTTAATTTTAGTTTTCCAATCACTTTGATTGAGTCAAAGTTGTTGACGCGGTTACAATTTGACGATTAAAAGGGAAAGCAATTATCACATTAGTCTCTTTCTCTCTTTATTCTTCCTCAAACAAATCATTTGGTGAGAACTAATATTTTGACTAATAAATTTCATAAAGACCCAGATGGCTCCATACGGCGAACTAATATGAAAGTCATTGGTCAGACGTATCCCTCCGGTTAAGATTGAATTCGTATTATATGAGTTAACTCAAATTTTAAGTTAAGATTTGAACCGTCCAATTTAGATCCACATTAATATTAAAGGATTTCGTGCGTTATAGACATAGACTAAATTGGTTCGAATTCTGATCGTACGGTTTGAAAATTAACTTAAGCAATATGTTAATGCAAAGGATATGGATTCAATTATCTAAGGCGGTGTAATTAACAATGCACGAATATCAAAATGAACCTCCTATATCTACAATAGGTACCGAATTTTTTTGTCCGGCAGATATTAAATTCAAACTATTCTTTTCTAACACTATATTTGGTTCACACGAGATGAAAAGAAAGAGAGGTACAGAACAGAAGGGGAGAGAAAGGAACAGAAAGGAAGATTACCATATTTTTACATTCTTGTGTTTACCTATGTTACACTCAAATTTGAATATTAACAAAATAGAAGTTTTATGATTATAGGAGGTTAAAAGAATAACACACATTAATCTTACTCTTTTATTATTAAACATCTAACCAAATAAGAATTAGTCATGAAATTTTCTCTCCCCTTTCTCCTCCTACTCTCCATCCAAACAAAATATAAGTGTACCTCAGATATATGAGGGGATACAAATTCTCGGTGAGAGCTCTCCTTTCACCTCGCAACTGCAGAAATAAATAAACAATAAATAATGAATGTTTTATTTCTTTTAAAGAAAATAAGCAAGAGAGAAAATGTTAAAAAGATAGTATTTTTTTTATTGATAATTAAAAATATAGTTAAAAAGATGGATATGAACGATGAGAGAGAAGAAGAATATTTCTTCTTCTTTTATTGATAATTACTTGTATAAGAACATTCATTATCTTTATAAAGATAAAAATCAACATAATAGAACCACACAGCATTAAAAAGAGGTGAAAATAGATCTGAATATGGAACCAAGGCCGTTCTTACACCTTGCTATTAATCACATTCCTGATCTTTGTAAATCAATTTTTGACCATAAAAAAGTAAATTTTTCTATCTTTTTTCTTTCTTTTTCATGGATGATTTTTGCAATCAGAAAAATCAGAATTATGCCAGTTATTTGAATCTAGTATACACAAAGACTTGGATTTTTTTTCAAATGTTTCCAATAAATGCTTAGCTACAAATCTTTTCTTAATTTACTAATAATTTTATTTAGAAGAAATTCTCACGAATTGTTATTTAATTATATATTTGACAATTGAGATATTAGACGTTACAGTTCTAGTTATCCAATAATTTGGATGTCAACATATCTCATCCATCGAATCGAAATAATAAAATAATATTAATTCGACCTAAATTCGATCAGTCTTACTGGCAGTCATTGGCACTCTTCTGAGTATAACGGCTTGCTTTTATTTATTTTTCTTTTGAGCAAAGGTTGAAGGCCAACTATTTAATACTTTTGTTATTACAATAAATTAATAATTAATTCTCTTTATCCGAATTTCGAATTCATAATCTCCTACATTAGGGTACGTTTGGATGAGAGTTAGAATAGCTAGAATAGCGAAATTTTAGAATAGTAAATGAGAATAGAGAAAAAATAATGATTTTCATATTAGCGTGAAAATGGTGCTATTCGGATTAGTAAAAATGTTGTTTGGATTGTATTTGTGGAATAGTAAATAGTTGTAGCCAATAAAGAATAGTGTTAACAATGTGCTAATTAAGAAGAAAAATAAGCAAGTGGGATCTCAAATGAATTGTCACGACGTAGAGATAGCGGAAAGTGGTATCAAATTTGTCATTTCAGAATTGTGTTGGCAGAAATCCAAAAAAGAAACATTTTTTTTCTCTCATTTCACATTTCCGAATAGTAGTTATTCCAACATTTACAAGGAATAGAGAATAGCAGTTATTCTAGCTATTCCGAATAGCAAAAATGTTGTTTGGATGCACATTGCTATTCCGAATAGCTTCTATTCTAAAATAACCTCTATTCTTGCTATTCTTGTGTCATCCAAACATAGCCCAGAGACTATATATCTTGCCACTAGAACAAATTTGCTCTTATTTGATCACGAAATTTAACACAAATTAATTATACTCTTGTCAATCCGGAGAAACTTTTTTTTTTTTAAATTTCAATAGATATATCATATATGACATACGCTGCTCTGTACTCTACTAGTCTCCAGTGGTCAGTGTGGCAACTGGCGAGATGCTATTCTGCTTTATAAATTATTCCAAATCTAAGCACATGGCGTAGAATATCCAGTGTTGATTCTATTCCCATTTCCCACGTAGGGTCCAATTAAATTTTGTGGTGATCATTATAACAATTTTATATTGGAATTGAAAGATCATAGGATGGTGTTAGTAGGTTGCACATCAGAATTTTTTATTTATGGAAATTAAAATAAAATAATATAGGTCATATTTGATTGTGATATAAAAAATTACCTATGCCGTTATAAATTAATCCATTTATTTAATTAAGTTGCATAACTTATGCTGCGTTTCTCCTCTTTTGAAATTACGTAATATGTGATGAACAACTTATTTGTATGAGCATTTGTATGTGATGGACAATTTATTTGTCATTTAACTTTCTAAATTAAGTATCGTTGCAATTTAATTTTATTTCAGTTTTAATTTTATTTCGAAGTTATATAATAAAAAAAATTTAAACCTTCGGATATAAATTCTTGTATTCTAAATTTCTTTTGTAATTTCTTAATTCAACAATAAAATATAACAACACAACTCAACAATTAATTTAACTCATAACTTAACTTTAACCCAAAATCAAACAAGAATATCTTATACCGTCATAATTTGAAATAAATAATTTATTCTATCATAACTTTAACTCACAACCAAACATAACATTAGAATAATTAATGTGGGATTTAAATGGTACAGGAGCTGTAAAAAAAAATAGAATGAAGCCGATTTTTTTTTTATTGAAAGTACGTAGGCAAGAATGAAACCGATTTTTTTGGGATCCTTTGTGGCCTAGACGTTACAACAAATGTGTTGTAAAGTTGATTCAATGGATTTCCGAAATTTTTAAATATATTCTCAATAAAAAAAAATAAACCAAAAGACTACTATTTATGTGTAGAATTCCAGAATTATCCAGATCGCAACGACAAATGGCGGACCCATTCTTTGGAGTTGCTATTTGTCATTGTGGCCCTGCAAAAATCCATAAATTCAAATGTTATGGTGATATTTTATGATTTGTTTAATAATTTTCAAAAATAGAAAGAACAACTAATAATTTGAATATGTGTTACGGGCAATTATCAGGCTCCTAAACAAAATATGTCCATTCATTATAATTCATAATTTTCAAGATAATAACGCATATTTGTTTTATTAAAGAGCCCCGTACACTCCATCATCAAGAATTGAACATGCGAAGAGAGAATTGAATATGCGTTCTTCGAAGATATATATCGTACTAAGTTTGCAGTTCATAATAAGACACATTTAACTCAGTTAATTGTGCAATTTTGATTGAGTCAATACAAATTTATTTTTATATTTGGCTTTATTTTGAGGAGATATATGTTCCCCTAATCAATTTAATTGCTTGAAATATTTAACACAATTGACAGGGCAATGGTTCAATGGACTTGTATTGCCTTTACATTTGAAGGACCTAAATGTCTAGAATCGAAAACTCTAGAGACTGTTCGACAACTAAACATTAATTCCTTAGTGTTTTTTAAGTTCTTAATCTTTTACTCTTACTCCATTGTTGCCGAACAACCTCTAAAGTTCATACTGGTGAATCTAGATTGATGATTAACTCTGTGGACAGTTGATACATCATCTGTCTATATTTCTTGGCGCAACAACAATCGAAAGTCTCAGCGCAAACAAGCCAGCTGAAAGAACAATGAATCATGTTTAATATTTATGAGTGAGTCTATGGTACTATGCATAGCACGGATTGGTCCGTACTACGGATCAATATTTTCGTTTTCAAAATTCTAACGGTCGATCCGAACCGTTCAACATGATTTCCATATGATAATATACTTGTGGGCTAAATTTTCTATTTTTTAGAATTTTTTTACTATTTTTTTAGATAGGTAGAAAATCACTGTTTTTGGATGGTCCAGAATTTTCAGATCAAGTGATATTCTACCTATCTTAAAATATAGTAAAAAAATTCAAAAAAAAAATAAAATTTAGTTTGCAAGTACATATTCATGTGGGGATCACGTTGAACGGTTCGGATCAACCATTAGAATTTTCAAAAGAAAAATATGACTCTGTATTACGGACTAATCGTGCTATGCATAGTACCATAGACTCACTCAATATTTATTATGTTTTGTTGGAGATGGGAGTTGATTTTAATTATGGGCTTTCGGGCTTGATAAAATAAATAATGGGCCTTTAAGTTTATTGGGCTCTTGAATATGTTTCAATTATTGGAATAAGTAATTAATAGAAGAATGTGTTTTATATTCTTACAAATAACAAAAGCCATTCACAAGCTTTTGGTCAAAATAAATAACTTAGCCATGATATGTCATAAAAGTATCATTTTTTCAACCTATATTTAAGTTTGCATTTTTTTTCTTCTAATTTTACAGAAAAAAAAAGATATAATAATTAAAAATTATGATTATAACTTTTAACAACTTTTCTAACATTAAGATATGGAAGAAAACTAATTTGATTAGAAAAAAAAAAAAAAAACATAGCTCCAAGGCAAATATAACAAGTTGGAGGAGAGTGTTAATATGAGCAAAGGTCAACTTGCTGCTGTCAGAGAGTAGACATAGTTAGAGCTTCAGAAAAATAGGCGATGTTTCAAATATAGGGCCATCTAATTTAGGGTTTATATATTATTGACAAAAATGCAAGTGGTGATAAGAATTCTAGGTACCATACAAAAAATTGTGTATCTTGAAATGCGGTTTTGTTCATGCATACGGGCTTGTTCATACCAATTGTTGCTTGCATAATAATAACATATCGGAAAGTTAATTGGCTGCTTGTAGCATATGTGCATGTCAATACTTTATAGATATACATGTCATTAAGTTACAATGTTGAATCGTAATTTTTTTTAATTTTTTATTTGTCTTTTTCATAAGGAGTTTCGTTTCTTTTTATATATTTTTTTGGTCTTGAGAGTGAGCTAAAAGTGAAAGAAGAATCTATATTTTGTCTTTATTTGTTGAATCTTTTATTTCTTTCTTGATTTAAAGATTAATAAACAATAGTTGATATATATTCGTGAATTCTTCTCTCATAAAGATAGATATTAACTATAAACAATCTAGTAATAAATGTAACAGACAAGACTTGTAAATGAAAGCTTAAATTTTATTTATTAAATATTTTTTCCTTACAATTTTTGGAAATTATAGCCTTTCTTACAAATTCTATGAAATTCGTTCAAAATTGATTGAATTATGATTGTTGTAACCTTGGGAATACAAAAAAGGTTCATCTCTAAATTTAGAAGGAGAGAACAAAAATAAGTGGACTACTTAGAAATTTTATGTGATAAAATTAAGAAATACATTTGAAGAGTGCACTAATAATTTCTATGTTTTTTATTAAAGAAAACATAACAAAAATAAGATGGCAATAGTTTCTTTCCTTGAAATGAAATAGACTTTAATTAAAGGGAGGATTTCATGTATACCATTCAAAAACTTTGAAATTACGTATTTCCTCTTCCAAATTCTATAATTACGCACTTACCATTTAAATTTCTAATAACTCACATATTTATCCAATTATACATACGTGAATTATTGGAATTTTAAATAGTAAATACGTAATTATAGAATTTTAAAAAAAAAATACGTAATTTCATAATTATTGGTTGAGTTGGAGGCACTCAAGAAACGTCTGTCACGGAACCGTCTCAATAGGGACTGACTGCCACGGAGCCGTCCCAAAGTCTGGAGTATTTTAATTTTAGAACATTCTATTCTGTTATTAAGAATAATTTTTGGCATCAGACTTCTGGAAAAAAAAGTGGTGTGGTGAACTCAATTTATTATGTAATAATTTTAAGAGTATTCGTTCAGCTTCATATATTCTTGCATGTGTTTTATGTAGAGGTGCTACTTTTATCCGATTACCCGGATCCGATCTGGAACTGAACCGGATCCGACCCGGAACCGACCCAGATCCGATTAATTTGGGTAGGGTATAGTTTAAAAAATATAACCGGTTAAATTATGGGTACGGTTACAAAATTAATAATTTAATATCCGATCCGGATCCGAACCGGAACCGATATTGTAATGGATAGGATATGGGTTTGATTTAGTTATCCGACTCATAACCGAACCCGACCCGATACCCATATAAATACCTGATAAAACATATATGAATAACTATAAAAATACAATTTTACATATAATCAAATCAACAAATGTCACGCCAGTAATCACATTTTGCATATTAATTTTTTGAATAAAATTTATTGCTTTGAATATATCATTCAATATCTGCCTTATATATCCTCCTCATTATCATGAAAATTTATTGCTCTCATTGATATGCCATTCGCAATAAATCTCATTGAAATCAAATATTTGTCATAAATTTATTTTTCTATTCAAACAAATTAGTATTAATATTCCATTCATGGATTTTTTGAATCATAGAAAAGGAAATCACCATCTCCAATATTTTACTTTCTAAAAATTATATCTATTCTTCAATATTTTGATTTTCAAAAGTTATTTATCTCAAGCCTCCTGAATTCAAAAGCTATTAACAAAAAATAAAAAACTTTCGAATACTTTTTGTTACACCATGAGTACTCCAAACAATCAACAATCAAATTCTAAAAATACTACCCAAGTTTCACAAAATATTATTGAAGGCACTTAATGAGAAAAAAAGAAAAACATCTGTAGTATGGGAGTTGTGACATATACCCGCTTCGGATCCGGAACCGCCCCATATCCGAACCGGATCCGATAATCCACAAACAAGTTATGGGTATCTATCTACCTGGAACCGAAAGACTGGATCCGAAATATCTACGGGTAGATAGGTATCCGGATCCGGACCCGACCCGATTTGAAACAAATAAGTGTATGGATCGAAATTTGGACCCGAACACTTTTAGGGTACGGGTCCAAATATAATAGTATCCGGACCCGACCCGACCCGATAGCACCTCTAGTTTTATATTCCAATAGCAGCATTTATGCATTTGCAGCTGAAGGTAGATCTCATCCATCAGTTTTTTTTTTTTTTTAATTTCTCATAAATATTTGAATTTGTAGAACTAGTATATATGTTGATTCATGCATAATTAATCATTTACAATAGGTATATAGAGAACCAATCTTTATAATGTTTTGTCTTATCTTTGTACTAAACGAAACAATTTACTCTGCCCATAACAGTATACTAATTAAGGGGTATACATAGAAACCTATAATTTTGGAGCTGCATCAGAAAATTTACCAGTATTATCTTGCATTATTTCATTATAGCAAAATCAACAGGCGCATCAGTTTGCCAATTTTGTAGCAGTTTTCTCAAAAGGTCAATGAAGAATTACTTAAGACTAAGTTTTGAATGTAACAGGTAGTTTGGCCAGTACCAGTACTTGGTACCAATTCTTCAACAAAGGATAGGGTTCTTTTATTTGAGGCTCAATATTACTTGGTACCAGTACTTGTTATTTGATGTGTTAGCTGATTTTTTTTTTATTTTCCTTGCTTACCTAGTTAATATATCTAATCATTTCAGTAATGAAATGACCAAATGGCCATATGTTTTTTTTCCAAAAAAAATAAATTAATAAGTAGTAAACTTGTCCTGCAAACATGCCTTTGAAAATAATAATTAGAAATACAACCCGCCTGACGATTTTACGAAGTCCAATCTAACCACATATATAATTAACCAGATAGACCAGAGATACATGTTAACAAAGTTCAATGCGTTTTAAAGTTAATTAACAACTTATTAGAATGAATAATTAAGAATAAAAAAATTTAAATAACTGAAATGACATGTACTAAATATCAATAATAAAAATCAATGGATGTAACAAATTAAGTTCATATGAAGAATGAAAATCACTAATGAAGAGGATATATTTTATTTAGGATTCTGGTTTTCAAGAAGCATAATCAATTAATCAAAATAACGCAGTGTACTGTATTCAAATATCTATGGACATGATCCTTCATAATTAAATATATTCCAAGAAAATTCCCACAATTATCAAACGCCTGTTTCTCTTTTCCATTACTCTGTACTAATGCACATACACTTTTGTATATGTTTATATCTTTGGTGACCTCACTGTGTCATAGTACCAATCTGTAATTATACTCTGAATAGCTTTTACTAAATTATTGTTAATTATAGGGTACATCTGCAAGGTTTCAAAAGAATAAAAGAAAAGGGAAAAAATCTATTATAAGAAAACACCTTGTAAGATTTTTCTGTATATATATAAAAGAAACATCTGACAAATTTCATGAAAGATTAACGAATCAAAAAAAGAAATATACAATTTTGCTGTGTATATATATATATATACAGAGACTACACACTACAAGCACTATGAAGTAAATGCAATTGCAGCCCCTCGATAATTAATCAGACTAAATCTACAACCTATATGTTTATGAATAAACCAATGTAAACGACAGATAATATACAAAATGCTTCATAAAAGAATGGAGATAGAAGCCTTGCTTCAAAATTTATATTTTCCCAAATCCCATCTATAAGATATCATTCTTCTTAGGCTGGTGCCATTGTGCCAAAGCTCTACACAAAGAGCTAAAAAATGAATTTCTAGGAGGGCGTATAATTTTCCCATGAAGACGCTTCCCTGCAAGGTAGGTATAATTTGAACCAGTCTTCTTTAGTCTTTCAATCTGCAATGTAAAGCAAAAGTATCAGTATACAAGATTATATTATGCCTCAATTATGCTATGACTGGGTTATGGATCAAACAAACAAGGTAAGAGCGCCTAACTGACAGCAGTTTTAGAGGCAACAGAAATAAGTTCTGGTTTTAATATGCATATAAAGAACACATTTTGAAACTATTTCATGAGAGCGTACCTTGCTTACTTTTCCGTCTTTCAAATAGTACCGTATACCCGACCAGTTTACTGACTGTGTAATGTAAGAGCGAAAAGCGGATACCGGGAACATGAAATTGTCAATTAATACAGCAAGGAACACCTACACATGCATAGTTTAATATCAGACAGTTAAGAAATATTGCAGACAGTGAATATTTTATGTAAGAACAGATATGAGATGTCCCTTGAAAAACCACTATTCCACTAGATAATATTTTAGTTTGGGCTTGAATCAAACTCGAAGCATTCATAAGAAGACACAGAAATCAAGTTATACCAAATCAATTAAATAGTTAATAGAATAGGCTTGATACCGACCAATACTTGAGTCTGACATGTATTACCAAATCTTTAGTTCTAGGCTCAGAGCACATTGCCACTTTATATACTTGAGAAGAGAATGTAGCATATAAAAGTGCTTACAAGTCCCCAGTTAAATGAATTCAGGCAGACTCGTGGACCTTCAGGAGTTAACAAATTGCACAGTTGAATTTCCACTTTTGTTAAATTCCACATTGATATGAGCTCCAAAAGTGTGCAGATTAACAGAAGACTAGCCTGAAACAGACCTGATCAACAATGCAGCAACATAAATATCAAATGAAGTTTGTAACACCCATGATTTAGCTCTATTCATATAATTATAGTACACTAACCACATGAGGAGGCAGAGGCTTCCTTTAATGAGCTTTCACTAGTGTGCGGTGCTCGGAGTAACACCACCACATGTACCGCTGCCATAAAATAAGGGAAAACAAAAGCCCAAGAGAGGTAACAGTGTACCAAAAACAGTGCACGGTTCATAAACCAATTGACCTTTGTTGCATATGATTCAAGAACAAATGTCTGCTTCCTCAGGTAATTCCAGTATCTGTATTAAAATTCGAAAAGAGACAGAAACAAAAATATATGTATGAGAATTAATAGTTCAAACATTTTTCCAAAAAAAAAACTTTTGAAAAAAGTTGCAAGTTAGTGGTCCTAATTTTTTTTAAAAGTGAAATTTAGGCATGCCTTGAGAAACTTAGATCACTTGCAAGAGGGTGCGGAAAGATTGCAACTGGTGGTGAGCTTATAAGTCTTTTATGTTGCCCTATAAAGCGCAATGATACCTCAATAGATTAGAGCTACTTAATCATAATAGTTCATAAATAAAGTAAAATAAAAGACGCACATCAAAGCTATAGGATGGCTTGATTTTACCTGGAGCATGGACAAACACAGTAAAATACAGATTTGTCAATACAAAATAATGCAGTCGGTTAGGATTCATTCACAGTGACTTAATGTCAATCTTTGTATCCATCAAAGTAGATTTTAGAATTAAAATCTACACATTTTAATCCCACTATCATAAAAGATGGGTTTTGCTTTAAATTATGTAGCATTAAAGAAATGTTTGCCACTTGCATTCTGCAAAGACAAGAAGGGTTCCATTTTATAAAATACTATCTCAGAATTATGTTTGCCAAAAGCCCACAAAAGATATTCATAAGCTTTAGAAAGGATCGATACCAGCAATAGCTGCTAGGGTCATGTCATCTGAGTAACCACCATCTCTCAGCGCACTAACAACACCATATCGGTTCTTTCTAAAATCATCAGCATGCATCTAAATAAAGAAATAATTTTAGAAATGTCAACATATATTTACATATAATTACTATTTATAAAGTATGAACATAGCCAGACATAAAGATAAAAGATTATACCATCATGCAACCACCCCACAAAAAGAAGGTCTTTCCGCCAGTTGCAAATCCCAAAGAACAAGGCTGAAATCAGATTGATAAAGAAAAAGATATTAACACATGTATATCAACGAATCTCTGTAAAACCAATCACAAACAAATTGGATGAGCAAGTTTTTCAATGGTTCAGCATAAAGTTCTCAAGACAGAGTAGTACATTAAATGGGCTAAAATAAGACGTGTGTTTTTAGCTGTGCATCCCTTGTATCATTCAAAATGATATTCCAAGGACTAAGAACTAAATACTGAAGATTATCATACCATGTGATATTCATATATGCAATAGCTCCAAAAGCTTGACGAAGGCAAATCAAGTGGAAAACCAGTTTGAATAAATATCTGCAATGTATAAAACATTAAGTTACCTTAATTATCAACAAGCTAAATAGGACTTAAAAGATTGCTTTGAACGATAAACAAACAAGCACAGCAGTCTTTGAAAAAACAAATCAGAAGTTGCCTATTGCCTTGCTGGCCCTTAAAATAGTTAACTAATTTCTAAGAATACAAATCAGATTACAATCTGCATGAATCACAAATAATTTTGCAGTATACCTCAGGATTCTTCTCCATTTCAGTTGTCAGAGCTCCAATTGAACCAGGATGGAGCCTGACATCATCATCAAGAAACAGAACATACTTGCTATCTCTGTGCATTTTCTCTACTCCAACCTATTAGATGAGAAGAACTTTTCCAATGAGGCTTCTACCAATATGAAAACTCCATATGCTATAGAGACTTGTATTTTAAGAATTAAGAAAGAAAGGTAAATAGTTTGAAATTTTAAAAAATATATTCCTAAAAAAGAAATGATTGACTTAGAAAACATTAAAATTAGAAAGATCAAGGAGGGATAATTCATTCACATACTAACTGATTGTGAATCTTTTGGCTGCATGTGGTTGACAAACCAGCCACAAGGATTTTCGCATTGACATTGTCCTGATAAAAATAAAAGGTGAAAAAACATGAGAAATCAAATTTTAACTAACTGAACTAAGAATATGCCACAATATCACAGGTAAGAGGGTTTGAACCTGAAAGTCTGAGATCAGCTTACGGATGGCATGATACGCTGGATCTTCAGTGCTCTCCACTACGAAAATAAACTCAAGAGGGCCTCCATAGAGAGAAGTTATCTGAAATAAAGTTTTGTAGAAATCTGTTAAGAATAGTTTTGCATTGATAACCAATCAATTAAGAACAAAAAAGAAGTAAAAAAGTTAAATGAACTTGTTTAAGAATTTTTTGTCAGGATGGGAGTTTATATCACTCAAGTCAGACACATGCATGACGGTTGCTGTTAATGCATCAGGGAATTAGCCCTCCATTATGATCCTTCAGCAATGTTCTTGTGTTGATAAGTTGTAATAGTTAATTGTTTGGTGATTAAATTTTGTTTCTAATTTATAAAACATTTCGCTTTACTAATTGTATATGATATGGGCATTTTAGTTGGTATGGCTAATGAGATTTTATATGTTTTTTTATACCAAACTTCAATTGATCCAAAAGCTGCACAGACACTTACAAAGTTACAGCTATTCGTAAAAATTAAGTACACATGTACTATCTTTTTCCGTATCATTTATGTTTGGATTGATGGCTTATCGACACATTGCATGAAGGATAAGAAATTGTATCAGTTTGAAATTATACTCACTTGACTTCTCCAGTTCCTTAAATTGTGCTCGCCAAAGCCCTTCAGAGGCATAACCACTGACACCATAGGTAAATTCGATTGAGCAGAGTGTTCCAGGTCATTTATGTTGTCACACAAAAATGCAAAACTATGACCATCTTCTTTTCTTCGTTTCATTTGCCTTATAACCTTGTTCCTGTGGGGGAAAAAACCATCAATTCTATATGAGACGAACATTAATCGCACTACGGCACTAGCCAGTATATCATGAATATCTACTCAACCCCATGTATGTCAATGTGGTTTATGTTGCTGCAGTGTATAAGCTCCGTTGAAACCCATAAGTCTTACTTGAGCCTCGGTTTAAATAACTAAACATCAAGGGGCCCAAAAAGTTAGTTTCTGATGACATTGGTACAATTTAAGAGTGAAATTATTTAAGTACCTGACAAAGGCAGCAAAAGCCCATCCTGTAGCAAGAAATATGCAAATTATGCATCCCTGCGGTTTAGCCAACAAAATTGTTCATAAAAGGCAACAACTCATCATATCAAGTGAACAATAACTTAATGATGAACAAACCATTGGACTAGAAGAACAGCTGCCAAATAATATGCTATAATTTCACTTGCCGATCCCATTTCAATTTGGACTTTTTTTTATTATGAAAACTCCTTAAGAATATAGATAACCAAAGCTGAAATAAAGAGAGGAAAAATTTGTATCCGTCTGAAAATTTTCGGTTCGGTTTGTTCGGTTTTCAACCAAACTGAAAATTTTTGGTTTAAATGGATCGGTCTTTCGGTTTAAATGGATCGGTTCGGTTGAATGTTTGAATTATTTCAGTTTAAATGGATCAGTTCGGTTTAGACTTTTCGAAACCGACTTAACCGAACCGACCGAATTATAATGGTTCAAGTATGGTTTATATTTTGTTTAGTTCAATCATCGTTTTTTTACTTTCATTTTGGTTTAAATAATTTAGAATATCTATATATTTTGTAGGAGCTGAACAACTTGTGTATGAAAATGTATATTTTTCATTAATAATGCTACCAATATGTTTACTTCGGTTTGAACTGAACAAACTGAAATTTACTTCAGTTTGTTCGGTTTAAAACCAAAAAAATATTTGGTTTGGCTATTTTACTTCGGTTTCAACCGAACCGACCATTTGAACACCCCTACACGACTACGTCTGATCCCTTAATTAATACAGCTTTTTAGGGATGTATTTCCCAGGAAACATGAATTAGCATTGAGGAATAAAGCACGCATACAGCAAAAACAAAAACCACATTCAAATTGCAGAACTCATGAGGGTGCACAAGCAACTCTTTAGATTGAACAAGTCAGAGAAAAGAAATTCGAACCTGGATCAGAGCTACAATGGCGAGAGGAGAGGAGAAAGCGTTGCTTAACGAGGCCAATACGACATCCATCGCTTCCAGCCCAGCCATTCCCCCTTCTCTCTCTCTCGCTCTCTGTCTCTCTCCCTCTCTCCTTTAGAAATTCTTGGCAGCGGCTGCCAAGATTCCCTTCTCTCTCTCTCTCTAGCTCTCTCTATCTCTCTCTTTCTCTCTCTGATCAAATTTTTTAAAAAAAATGGGTGAAGGGGGAACTCGAAGCACTGTCCCCTTAGCTATGCTAGGCTGTCTAATGTATTTATTTGTACAGATCCTGGCGGTAAGACGAAAGATAAATGCGAGGGAGAGAGAAGGGACCAGCCCGAATGATTGGAATTCGGTGCCTATTTAGATATAGTGTCCGTTTTGAGATTCGTGCCGGATTAAAACTGGCGACTCAGATTTCATTGTATTCAGTCAGATATTGCACTGGATCTGAAACCGAGGCGTAACCCGAGCTGGTTCGCGCTCCCACTGACCCGGTAACAGGCTAGAGGCGACTAGCGGGCTGGGCGGCACGATCTCTCTCATTGGCAATCAATGTAGATTTTAAATGAATAAATAAAAGAAACCAATGCAGATTGGTGGAGCCCACTTCCTGGCCCGTGGCATATAAGCATTTTGCAATGTGGCACCCGGATAGGTATGCGTCTGATCGTTTCTGACCAGGAATATACTTGTTAATGTAAGTCAGTACTAAATACAGCGACAGAAATCCTGTCAGGAACAGACCACACATTGTACATATGCCAGTAATAGCATCAGCGTCTCTCAACCCTCAACTGGATTTATCGATTAGTATTGACAATTGACTAATCAGGAGTTTAAAGTTTCAAATCATTTGAGATTGGAAATATTCCTCCAAGAGATCCGAATCTGTGGGTCCTTTGTGATCCAAAATTTTAGAGCTGCTAATGTCATTACAGGCTGGATTTGGGTTTGCGTCTCTAATTCTCTCAATTATGCTTGGTACCAGATCAGCTTCAATAATTTTAATGTTGCACAACGGTTACTTGCCCAATACGAAAGGATTTCCTGATTTGGTCGCTCTCGTTGCTTATTTCACAATTGATTACACAATTTTGACAATGGAGTTCTCAATAAATTAAAAATTAAAAATTAAAAAAAATATGTATATGTTATCAGACACATAGATAGCCTACCAATCAAATTTAATGCAATTAAATATTGATTAATAATGTATCAAGAAGCAATATGGTATTTTGTGAGCATTTTGTGATGGTCCTACTCGAGCTCTAACTTTAGCGAGTACTAGTCGGTCTCTATCTGTAGGGGGTGGTCCTAGTCAGGTCCAATCTGGCCGGGGCTGATCCCGGATTCCATCCTCTACCTCTAGCCGGGTCCAATCTGATCGAGACCGATCTGAAATCCCGGAACCGCTTTATTATGCTGACAATACAGACGAGGATCCCGAAGAACGGGAGACATGAGAAAATTGGGATGCTAGTGACGACGGTGGGGCACCTGATCACAGTGTGAGGATTCTGGTCATCCTGTGCTTGGTAGACGGAAGTTGCTGATATCGGGTTGTGGGGAAAGACACCCGTTCAAACAATTTCATAAAACATCGGGGTTTGAAGAGGTTAACAGCTCTATTTTTGCGGATTCTGAGGTTCGTTTGTTAATTTATATTTTAATTTTAATTTAATTTTTTAAATTTAAAATTAGATTGAAGAAAGACATGAATTGTTTGAGAGTATGACGTATTGCAACAAGGATCAAATGAAAGATACAACTTACTACTGGCACATAAAGCAAAATATCGAGATCAAACAGACACACAGCGACACAGGAAGGATGAGGTATAAGTGCAAGAGCGACCGGTGCAAGTGGGGTTGGTTGCAAAGGCTATAGGCTTTAGTAATGCTTGGGCCACCACGAAAACTAAGGGAATGCACACATGCCACGCTGAGGCATCCAGGTTAGATCATGCGCAGTTGACGTCCGCTATGGTCGCCAACTGCATAAAAATGTCATTGGAAAAAATACTGATATTAATTTCAGAGCTATCAGTGACCTGGTTGCTGAAAGGTATCAGGGCATCGTCCCAAATACAACAAACTGTGGCGTGGTAGAGAGTTAGCAATTGCTCGGGCATTTGGTAGTTCGGAGGGGTCTTACGGTCTTATTGTCCCTTTGTTGAAGGCAATAAAAAGGGTAAATCCGGGAACCCAATATAAAATTGTTTCAAAGCCAACCATTAAACCAGGGTACCGGTATTTCATAAGGGCGGCATGGGCATGTGGACCATATATAGAAGCAGTAGGTTACCTCAGACCCGTCATCAGCATCAATACTTGTCTCTTGTCAGGTAGATACAATGGTAAGTTGTTGATTGTAACAGGATATGATGCGGAGAACCAATTAATCCCGCTAGCATTTGGACTGGTAGAGAGTGAGAATTTTGAGAATTGGATGTGGTTCATGAAGTGGGTGCGGGAGTTTGTAATTGGTCCAAATAGATTCATGTGTGTGGTATCTGATCGGCATAAGGGCATAAAAAAGGTGTTCATACAAGATCTGGGTTGGTTCGAGAAGAACAGGGAGTGTGCTTACCGCTACTGCTCTCAATATGTGTTTGAGAATTTCGGAAAGAGCACTCAGGATAAAATTGCTTCCAAATTTTTCAAGATCATGGTTAAAAAGAAGAAAACGAGAAGATTACAAGAAAGCATTGATGCAATCGAAAAGTGAAATTCTGATTGGTTGACATACTTGAATACATGTGGCAAGTATAATGAAAATGACGAGGGAGAACCGTCTAAGCCATGAAAGGTGTATCAAGCTATGGACAACGGGGCTCGTTGGGCCATAATAACTAGCAACGGTTCTGAATCACTCAACAATGTCTTCAAAACTTCTCGCAGGTTTGTAATTCTCGTAGGTTATATTTATTCTTGTTTTTAGGTTCTCTTTATTTAATTGTAATTTGTAATTCTCGTAGGTTACTAGTTGTCGCAATTATTGAGGAGACGTTCTACAAGTGTGTCAACTGGTTCGTTGAAAGAAGAGAGAAGGCCATGCAATGTCAATTAGAGGGCCAACTTCATTCCACTCGTGTGCATGAAAAGCTGACGAAGCACATCAAGAAGACTAGTAAAATGACCGCGATTGCATTCGGCCATCATGGAGAATTTACGGTGACCTCACATGGTGAGAAAATTCCATTTAACATAGAGAGAGGCAAATGGGTGCACACGTCTCAAGACTGCACGTACAAGGTCATTTTGAAGAACGACAATGAGGTGGAATGCGCGTGCTAGAAGCCTCAGCTCACCGGAATACCATGTGTTCATGTGATGGCGGTGTGTCGTCTAAGGTACAAGTCTCTACTAATAATTTCATAATCATTACTATAATTGAGGATGACGTTACTTACAAATGTGTGAAAAATATAGGAACTTGGATCCAAATGTCTTCGTAAATTACTACTACAACATTCAAACACTCATCGACACATGGAGTGGTGAATTCCACGTGTATGACCAATGAGTTAGGTAGAAGACGACACAACCGGATCCAAATGTGGATGGACATACTAGAAGGAAGACAAAAGAGTAACCAGACCAACATAGCAACCCTCAAAAAGTATGCGAGAAGGAGAAGGGATGTTAGAAACCGTACTCAATGAGGTAAATTTTTTTTTAAATTATATGTCACAAAATTAACAACTATTATAATAATAGATTTTTTTTCTGCAGTTTCATCGTTCAAGAGGTGATTATATTGTGCTTCATATTTTTTCTGTAACAATATTTCAATTTGTTTTTTTTAGATGGAATGTGTGTTATGTTGTAGTAGACTTCATGTTGTGTTGTAGTAGGATTTATTGGCTATGTTGTAGTAGACTTTATATTGTGTTGTAGTATAATTTATTTGTTGTGATTTTATTTGTACTATTTTTTAGTTAAAACTAACTAATTTTTAGTTTTAATGTATTTTAAGGAAAATAAAATTATAAAGTAAATAAAATTTAGCATCCAAAACAAAATTCATAATTTTAAAATTGCAAAATAAAAACAGAACAAAACCAAAAAAAAAAAAGTTGGTGCACACTCAGGGGAAGGGTTCCACTTGGTGCGCCCCCAATTAGAGCATCAAATTGTACCATTCCCCAGAGTGCGCACCATTCTAATTTGGTGCGCTCTCCGTATTTGTTAAAATAATTGATTGGGGTGATATTTATTTAATTATAATTTTATGGGTAGTAACTAAAATAATTTCGGCTTACTTTTCTGAGTAGAACTAGGGTGTTCCTAAGCTCACCAAGCCCTTCCGTGAGCTCGACTCTAAAACCTATCGAATTGGTTTCAAACGACATTTCCAAACCGTTAGATGTTCAATCTATTTTAAAATGTGCTGGGAGACCAAATTTTACATTTTTTGGAATTTTTTTACTATTTATTAAGATGGTTTGAAAATCGTTGTTTTCTAATGGTGCAGAATTTTAATAAAAACAACAATTTTCAAACCATCTTAATAAATAGTAAAAAAATTTCAAAAAATATAAAATTTGGTCTCCAAGCACATTTTAATATAGATTGAACATCTAACGGTTTGAAAATGTCGTTTGAAGTCAATTTGATAAGTTTTAGAGTCAAACTCACGGAGGGCTTGGTGAGCTTAGGAACACCCTAGTTCTACTCTACTTTTCTACCTATTGATTGGCTTACGTTTCATCCTACTGATTTGAACTAAAAAAAAAAAAGAATCTTAGGTTTCTGCTCCTGAGTCCGACTCTGCTGCTTTTCTGAGAGAAAAGCAGAAACCTGTTTTTTCAGATCCAACTATTCAAATTCGTCAAAATTTGTGCATAAAAAAATTTCTTTATCGAAATACACGAATTAAAAAATTTGAATAATTGAATCTGAAAAAACAGATTCCTACTTTTTTTTGAAAAAAGCACCTGAGTTCGAGTCTCATGCTCCTTCCGGTTTTCGCGATCTCTTCTCCAAATGATCTCCAGATTACTATTGAATTTCACTTGATTTATGATATTCAACAACGATCTCTATGTTCGAAGTGTGCAGCGGGTTAGTTTCTGACTTCTCTCGGGTGAAATTAGTGTAAAAATGGGCTGCAGACCTGCAGTGTATTAAAATTTAAAAAATTAAAAAAAAAAAAGATGCTGACAAAGGTGAAAATCGGTGAAAAAGGCACTGGACCCACGTCGGAAATCCACAACCGATGCACCAAACCATTGCGCATACGACACGCCGTGTCCACAAACTTTTTACGGCAAGATTACTGCTGACGAAGTATTAAAAGCTTATATCTTGTTCAGTGTTGTAAAAAACAGTCTTAATGGCTGATTAACCGGCCGTTTAATCGTTAACAGCTGTCAAACCGTTACGAATACACTTAACGGATGCATATTTGCGGATGAAAACGATTAATCGGCCATTTTTTTCCGATTAATCGGCCGTTTTACCGTTTAATCGTCCGTTTATTTCCGGTTATTTCCATTTATTCCCGTTTATTATTCTTTTATTCCTGTTTATTTCCATTTATTCCCGTTTATTTTAGTGAATATTTATTTTTAAATTATTTTTTTCTGTGATAGCGTGTGATAATAAGATTTATAAATTATGCATTGTAGTTTTATTTGTGCTTAGATATATATCTAATATTTTTTATATTTTTTTTTTCTTCTTACTTACTTTGAAATTGATTAATTTTTTTTATTATATATATATATATATATATATATATCATATATTTTTCTTACTTACTGATGTAATTGTTTCAATTAGTACGACGTGTTCATTTATGAAATTAAGTTGTTGTCATAAACTAAATTTAGTGATTTTATGTTAAAATGTTTCATTTCTTTCAAATAATATATTATTAGTATTTGAAAAAGCTTAATTCTCAAATTTATTTTTTCATTAAATAAATGTGTTACTTACACATGTAAAATGCTTATGTGTTAAGAAGAAATAAGCGTAGTGTCGTGTTATAATAATAAAACTAAGTTAAATTAAGTTTATTTGATAAGTTTATTGAGTTAAATAAATTATTTTAATAAATTATGATATATATACATAAATTTAATAAAAACGTTAAATTGTCCGCATAATTCCAATTAATCAGCCGCATACCGATTAATCACTTGACGGTACCCCGTCCGTCCAATGACCGCATACCGTTATTTACAACACAGATCTTGTTCAACATCTACCCACCACACTAGATATTACAAATTCAGATGTAGAATCTTTACTCGTCGGTGCAAATTCAGACGTAGAAAGTAGAATCTTTTTGTTAAGGAATGAAATGGAGATCTCCTTTCAGCCTCGAATGGAGTATACATTACTCTTCTTCAACCTCCACAGATGGCGAATACATTGCCTTGGTCATTTAATATTATTTGATAATTTCAATAAAAGAAGTTGTGAAATAAACGTTTTCTTGCAGATTGCATATTCTTTTTTATTAAATTAAAAATCTACGTAGGATGCAATTGATATAGTTCTCAAAATAATATATTTATAAACTTATTTTATTTATCATTTTGGCAAAAAAAAAAAAAGATAACGCCTTCATGGTTGTGTGCGTCATTATATTCTATAAATTTTCAGATTGTAAAATACAAAAAGTATAAAATATAGTTTTTTTTTATTGGCTCTTGCAGAGCATCACGTAGAAACCTTTTAATTTGGAAATTCTGATACAGAACAAGTTTTGTCCTTGCTATTTGATGTTAACGAAATAGTCCAAAAAAGAGGCATGTAAAACTAACGTTTTCTTTTGCTTTTTATTTTTATATTTTTAGATTGCTGGTTCCATCTTTTTTTATTAAATTAAAATCTCAGAAGGATGAGATTATGATATTTTGAACATAGTTCATTAAAAATTGTTCCCGGTCATATTGGCGAAGAGAAAAAACATATAAGCTCTTTTGGGTTTTAAATAGAAAAAAAAATGTTGCTAGTTACTGAGACTGGTTTTATAATAAGGGTATGTAAAACAAAAATAGTTATAATAACCAAATCAAGAATAGTTACTATTTGTCTTATTAGAATAGCCAAATCTTAAAATTCTTAGGAATAGCCTATTCTAATAAGACAAAAAATTTGGATTCACTATTCTAGCTATTCTAACACAATCAAACACCGAATAGGTTATTCCGAATAGTCTAACCCTAAAAATAGCCTATTCTCAATCCAACCAAACATAGCCTAAAAGAACAAAGTTTAGTGTGCGTCGTATTTTTTATATTTGCATAGTGTAAAATACAAAAAACATATATCTGCTGCTTAATATTGATTGGATTGTTAAGATGGCAACAAAAATTAATATTGATCTGGTAAACAGTAAATGAAATACTTAAAAAACATTTGTTACCGCCTTTTCCATATTGATTAAGCGCAGGGGTTGAACCAGAAAATTATAATTGGGATATCTGAACAAGTATCATGTAATTTTATTTTATGAGAGGGACTAATATTGATTTCCCCGAATTTGCAAAAAATTCATTCCATTAGTTTGGATATATGATTCTAAAATAATTCGTCTCAGGGTTGATTCAATGACCTAAAAAATGGAATATTTATAAAAAAAAATTGTTTCCTTAATCCAGAGCACAAAAAAATGTTGTTGTAATTAAGATAAAACTAATTTTATTTTCTACTATAATCATATCCTAAGTGTTAAGTGCGTTTGATCATAAAATAGGTGATGAAATACAAAACAATAGAAAGGGGGCTGATGCCAACATATTTATAACACTGGGAACGAGTTTAAAATGAATTGTTTGATTATCTTAATTTATTGTTAAAAAAATAATTACAGGAAATTTGTACTAAATAATTACATTTTTAGAAATATCTTTCGGTAAATAACCATGGACCGGGCTAGAGCCTTTTTATATCGAATCCATTCGGCCCGGCTCACTACAACTCTCGAGACCAAGAGCCTTTTTGTCCTGTTCACTTTTTCTGATGGCAACCGAGAAAAGCCTGTTTTTGCGTGAAGAAACGTGGTATCAGTGACTGTACCCTTTCTTGATATTATATCCGTCTGATTGAGATCGGACGGGCACACTTAATCCATGCCAAAAGTGCTCGTTTTTGTCCTTTTTTTTAGGGGGAATTTCATATATACCCCTCAAAAACTTCAAATTACGTATTGCCTCCTCTAAAGTTTGAAATTACGTATTTCCCCCTCTAAACTTCAAATACTCACAAATTTACCCATTTTATTGTCTTTTATATTAAAACTCATTCTAAATGTATAAAATACCCATTTTACCCTTTATTAAAAACATATAAAACTCATCAAACTCAAATTTGAATATGAACGATTCATCTACCGTCCGATCCGCACGCATCGCATTAAGATCTGTGTGCATCGCTTCAATATTTGCGCTGATCTAGCATGCACGGATCTTAAAGCAATTTTGATCCATGCGCATCACATTAAGATATGTGCATGTGACTTCAATATGTGTGTGTTCGCATCAAGATTTGTGTCGATTTTGCGTGCACAGATCTAAAAGCAGTTCGGACGGTAGATGAATCGTTCAGATTCAAATTTGAGTCTGATGAGCTTTATATGTTTTTAATAAAGGGTAAAATGGGTATTTTATAAATTTAGAATGAGTTTTAATATAAAAGACAATAAAATGGATAAATTTGTGAGTATTTGAAGTTTAGAGGGGGGAATACGTAATTTCAAACTTTAGAGGGGGGAATACGTAATTTTGAAGTTTTTGAGGGGTATACATGAAATTGCCCCTTTTTTTTATCTCGGGGAGATTTCGTGTGATACGTGGATATATTTTGACTGTTGGATCATAATAGAACGAGCCTAGAAAGCTCCATGACTGCATCTTTCCGTTTTACGCTCAAGGACAAATTCCCATTGTCGTTTAAGGTGGCGGGAAAAAGTGTGCAAGAATGCTAGGAGAAGACGATCCTTCTCGAACTCCGCACGATTTAGGGTTAGCACGATCGCCTCCTCCCATCGACTCCGGTGCCATCGATGAAGCACCGTACAGTCTAAAGTTGCAAGAAGTACGAACAGTAGAGATTGTCGTAGGAGAAATGACGTCAGAGAGAAAGGAAGGAAGCGATGGGGAGCGAGAAGAAGCGTGGGATGGCGATGTTGAGAAGAAAGAAATCGAAGAGGGAGAAGAGGGGATAGATTCAGATATTGAAAAGACAGAAAACGAAGAGCTAGTAGAGAGTAGAGATAACGACAGTAAAAAAATAGGAATTCAAAAGAGAGAAGAGGGGATAGATGGTGACAATGGTATTATAGAAACCAAAAAGAGGGAAGAAGGGATAGATGGTGACAATGGTATAGAAACTGAAAAGAGAGTAGAGGGGGTAGTTGGTGACAGCGAGAATGCAGAAAGCAAAAAAAGAGTAGAGAGGATCGATGGCGAGAATATAAAAATCGAAAGCCATAGTAACACTGAGAAGAAAAAAAGCGAAGATAAAGAACAGGTGAAAAATGTGGACAGTGAGAAAGAAATTGGAGATATAGAGCAGAGGATCGATTGTGGCAGTGAGCATGAAAAAATCGAAGAGAAGGGAGAGGTTAGAAATGTTGGTAGTAAGAATAAGGAAGTTGATAGTGATGATTATAGCGAGGATAGAGTAGAAGAAAACGAAGAGGAGAGAGATTGGGGAAATGAGAAGAAAGAAGGAGAAAAATTGCTGAAAGAGCGGGTGAAATTCCCAATTCCTTACCCACAGAGACCATTTACCAAAGATTGCCCCTCTTATCTAAAAACAGGTCATTGCTCTTTTGGCTTGATTTGTTGCTTTAATCACCCGCTGAGGAAATCAGGCAAGATTTCTCCTAATAGAGATTGCAAAGACAGAGAAAGGGATGGTGATCAGGCGAAGAAAGAATTGGTTGAGAGAGTTAAGGTGACGTGTGCGCAACCTTACCCTCAGAGAGAAGGAAAGGAGGATTGTCTTTATTATATGAAAACGGGCCGTTGTTCTTATGGGGCAAATTGCTACTTTAACCATCCTCCGAGGAATCCCAATCAGGTATATATATTATATTTGGTTTTTGAAGATTTCAATAGTATGACTATGAATCCGGTGTAGAGAGGTGCCTTTTGCACAATGGGTTGCGCCTGAGTGCAATCTGCATTAGATTATTTAGGTTGCTTAGACTCTAGATTCTTGCAGATGCATTTGCAGGCAAGATTGATTTTATGAACTTTAGGGAGTGATTTTGGCTATTTTGTAGCAAGGCATGTTTTGTAATAGATAGCTTTCATCTTCCTATTCCGCAAAAAGAAAAAAAGGAAAATAAAAAATAAAAAGACATTTCACGCAAGCTAAGTTGTCTCTTATGCACTGTTTTGAATTCTAAACATATCTTATTTAGAGTATTATCAAACTTTTTAAAGGCAGCCATACAGATTGAAAATTGAAGCTTGCAGTTATAAAATATACCTTACCTCTTTCATCATTTATTATTAGCTTGCATGTGGACAGTCATTACTATTTTTGGTTTGCATGCAAAAACTCATCTTCTAGTTGGTTAAAATTGTATTCATTGTACGTAAAAAGTGCAAAATTGGTAAGTTGAGAGAATTTTGTAAGACAAATTTCTCACTTAATAACATTTTAACAGGTGACAGAGGGTAGAAAAGACCAAATTGCCCCAGATGATAAGAATAGTCCTAGAGAAGCTGAGAGGAACTGGGCGGTGGGTCCCACTCCATCTCATATAAGGAGGCGTCCTGATTGTGTTCGCTATGTAAAGGAAGGTCGCTGTGATTTTGGAGCGGAGTGCAGATTTTTTCACCATAGAAGTACACGTTTTTACGAGGTTCTCTGCTTTTCTATTATTTGTTACTTTCTGCAGGTCCTGCTAAAGTTACTAAACTCTGCTTTTCCTTTCTTTTCACAGTTTAACTTGAATCCAAGGAGTGACGGGCAAGAGAACTTTGAATTAGAAACTAACTTTCTAGGCCTTCCTCTTCGACCTGTATGTTACTTACAGTTCTTATCGTATTATATTTGCATGATCAATTTATTTTAAAATTTTGTATAATTTATGAGAATTCATAAATTATAAGGAAGATGTAATGCATACTATTTGTTTTGATAGTTTCTCCATAATATTCTTAAGTTGCCTTTTGGTTTTTGTTGTTTGGATTCTCATCATAACTTCAGGGAAGCGATGATTGCCCAGAATACATGATACATGGTGTATGCGAATTGTCAACTGATTGTCAGTACAACCACCCAAATCCTGGCCCTGTTATAGCCAAACAAGATACCCATAAGGAGTTGTATAAAGGTGATTCCCTGCCATCTTTAAAAGAGCATGCAGCTCATGTTCCTAGTCCTACCAGTATATTGCCTCCAAGTATTAAACCAATGTTTATACCAACTCCCAATACATCGCTTGCTTGTATAAAACGGATGCTTTTACCGCCAGAAAGACCGGACATTGGTGATGGAAACAAGAAATTACAGGTATATTGAGCATAGCACTACAGTCTTGAATTTTTTATATTGTATATCATTTTTCCTGTTATGCGCTAAAGTTTAGCAGGATATCTAGAAGATTCAAACAAAACTTAGCATTTGAAATCTGACTTAATCTGTTATCACTGACAACGTGTAAAGGCCCAGCAATCTTCTTCTTCTACTACTACTAGATCGAATAGCTCTGGAAGTGGAGGTGAACTGTTAGAGTATCCTGAGAGACCTGGTGAACCGCTATGCCCTGCATATATGAAATCTGGAGGCTGCAAATTGAAATCAGAATGTTGGTATGATCATCCAAGAGATCGACATCCAAAAGTATGTTTTGCTTTCGTGTTTTTCTTTTTTCCCTTATAATTTATTTTTGTTTGCTTGGGATTAGTGGTTGAAGTAGATCAATATTCATGCTGAACAGTAAGCTTCAGTCAAAGCAGTTAGTTCAACACATGAAACAACAGATGGTATTGCTGTCTACCAATGTTGATGAATGGTTAATTGTTGTAGTTTATAATGTATCGTGGATCTGAATCAGATCCAATCGTGAAGATACACTTAATCAGTCTTTAAATGAGGAAAATAATTGGTTACGGCATACGGTAAATTAAATTTCATTTGAAAATTGTTATACTGCAATATTATATCATAGGGTTTCAATGCTCGTTATACGTACTTTTTAACATGCCAAATCTTACAAATTAGTAATTAACAATGTAAAATACTAACGAAATATACAATTGGATTGCCAAATTCCTCAAAATGTTAACTTCTGTGATTTTAGGCGGAAATATAAGCTTTCCTATGCCCTTGTGGTAAGTCAACGGAATTAGTAATTAACAATGTAAACCACATGGTTGGCAGTGTAGTGTTTAACACTGAATCCGAAGTAATAAATATACAATTATTATTATTATTATAGCAAATCTGTTTTCAGAACATCACATCATTCAGAAAAAGGCAACTTATAATCCCTACCAACTTTATCCCTAGCCCACCCAACAAACCAAGTGTTTGACATGGTAATTCATGGTCAATGCTATTCATGGATACTATAAGGTTTTTGGTTCTTTGAGACCCTAGAATGGGCAGAGGCAAGAAATTTTTCTTTAGGGGTTGATATGGGGAGTCTATATGTTACATGCCATAATCACAGCTTAAATTAATATTTTTATGAGTATGGGGATCAATCGTGAATATGAATAGTTTGAGTGTCCATGTATACATCTAATTTGTCTGAAAGAGAAATAAGAAACAGTTAACTACCCACATGGCCATGTGTATTTTAGAAACAACTGGGGTCAATACCCCCATTCTTTCCACTTCCATCCACACCCCGCTTGCAAGTATTAGGTCATTGTGCATGCAGGATTGCTGTAGACTACAGAGCCTTGTGTTCTCTCTAACAAATATTGAGCTTCATTGTTTGTTACTTAGGATCCAGTAAAACCTTTTGAACAATCAGACCATTATAATAGAGAGTCTTCAGTAAAGGATGCCAAGAAGAAAATGGTTCCACGTGCTTCCGTTGTATCAGAAAATAAATTCATCTATCCGGAGAGACCTGGTGAGCCTGAATGTGCGTATTATATGAAGCACGGGGATTGTAAATTTGGATCAACATGTAAATTTCATCATCCAAAACATCTACACAAGGTTTGCTCCAAAGCCTAACAAAATTTGCAATTCAAGTTTTTTCAAACAATATGCATTACTGTGTATTTTGTGTTGAATTCGCTAATTTATGCTTTTTATAGGCTCCAAAGTATTCATCGTTCTCACAAGATTCTAGAGTGATGTCAGGAAATGGCTCTGAAGAAATGGAATATCCTGAAAGACCTGGAGAGCCTGAATGTGCATACTACATGATGCATGGCAATTGCAAATTTGGATTAAACTGTAGATTTCATCACCCCAAAGGTCAAAATGAGAAGGTATTGGCATTAAATTTTTATTTTCAACTCGTATATACATCAATCTATTTAATTTAGGGAATGTTAGGTTTGACCCATGAATTATTGTGCTTGGTCCAATTAGGTACCTGGACATTTTTTTTCTTCTTTTAGTTTGAAGTGTTCAACTGACCTTAATTATTGAACTTGCTCAATTTGGACCCTGAATTTCTTTTGGCTTCAACATTCAAAACTAGAAAGGTTCTTCTATTTCCGTTGGGAGGTTATTTGCAATCTAATTTCCATTTTTCTGTTCATTCTTTCTATGCAGAAGAGTTCTCAATGGGGTTATAGAAAGTTAGTGCACTGAGGCCAAATGTCTGCTATTGATTTGTAAGTGACGGGTTTGAGTTTGTTTTAATCATTGCCTTTTGGATTCTTCTTGCTTGGTGTCAACCATCTAATATTACTATATTAAATGTGCTCTTTCCATGTGATTTGCCTTAATGATTTAAGGACCATCTAAGATATTACTTGGATATTTTCATCACTGTTAACATTTCAGTACATTTTGCTGTTGTTTCAGTGCATACCAGACACATACAGGTGCATACCAGTTGCATGTTCAAATAATGTTTTCTCATCTGATTGAATATTCAATTGCAGGGGTGTTTACAATCAAAGAATAGAGCAATTAGTGTGTCTTATACAAGTTTTGAAGAAGTTTACGACCTTTACCCTTCTAATTGCTGTTAGTAAAATTTAGGTTCCCTATTTTTTGTGGAAAAAAAAAAGTATGTTTACATTTTTTATAGAATAAGTCATCAAAGCATTGTGGACTTGGTGGTGTTTGATATTTTGTTTTTGAGAAAGAAAGAGTAAGGATCAAGAGGAAGCCAGTTGTGGAAAATGGTTACTCGCAATTTTTGTTCATACTTACGTACCTGTGTTGGCTATAAATTGCGCTATTTTTGGTATTTTCTAAATTGTATAACTCATTTGTTCTTAATTTTTTTTATTGCATTGGAGTAATGCTTTTGTAGGTCAGGAGTTCCCTATCTCAGCTCGTCCACCTACACACTTGCGCAATGTGGCTTGCAAGTGCTAATCGTGTTTGTAACAAGTGTCAATTATATACAATTTCACACTTATAGATAAACTTTAAAGTTATACACGATTCATACATATTTTAGAAAGAGTTTGCACTTGTAGGCTAAATAAGACCTGCCCACGTGGTTTAGCAATGCCATGGTTATTTAAATGTTCTCTCTACTAAACGTACTTGAGAGGGATTTTTTTTGAGAAAATACTTGAGAAGGATTTTTGTAAACCAATGCTTTGCGGGTATTAGTGAGCGTGATATATTCTGATGTTTCGTTCATTAATCATTATCAATCACCTTAGGTCGATCTTATCAGCGTGTTTTTGTGTCAGAATATGCTAGTAAATTTGGTATGTGTTGGAATTGAAGACATGCCAATATATTGCCATGAATCGTCTTTAGGCATTTTGGTGAATAGTCTAGAGATTAGATGAAATATGGCATGAAACAAGAGTTAATTTAGTGCTTCTGGACTAGACATCCAGGAGTCCATATCCTCTGAGGTAACATAATATTTGAGTTTTAGATCCGACTGTCCAATTAGAATCCAGTCCGAAGTGGAATGCACTGGTTCCTTTAATATTCGTGCCAAAGCAGATTACCTCAGGTGATAAGAATTCGACATCCAGACCAGAGCCATTGCATTTCAGACGCACTGCAATCAGAGCAGTGTTGTTGCAACACACAGAAAAGTGTAATCACGTTTGTTCTGATATGATTCTTATCCTTAGAATATATATTTCGCTTCTAAATTTTGAAACTCCAAGCATATAATTCAGGGTCTTTCACCATATTTCAATTTCATGCCAGTAGCTCTGAGATGAATTCAGTGAAAGTAGTACTGAGCTGTACTGATCTAACACTATCTATTTGCCTTCCCAATTATGCCAACTATTTCAAATAAAAATTAAGGATTTCTATTACTTTGAATAACGATTATTTCTTTTATTCAAGGTGTTCAACAGCTGAGAGACATGGATGAGATGCTGACTGAGAAGAATGAAAAGAATGTAAACTAGAAATGGTGTTCGGGTTGAGATGTTCCATCCCAGGAAGATGTCACTGCTCTCATTGAAACCTAGCTTACAGAGAACACATTTCAGTACTAATAGTTTGAATTAGTTTGACATAATGTGATTAACCTTTAATTAAGAAAATTGAAATCCCGTTGATTTGTGCAAAAGGGAAAATCAAGGATATGGACAACCAAGAAGAACAAAAGGAAAGTTAGAGAGACACTCTACGAGGTAGAGAGCTTGGTGAGTGGCTTGGCTTTAAAAATTATGTTGGTTAGAGCCTTAAAAACTTAGAACAAACTAGAGAGAAGAGAGGCAGGGGTGGAGACAATGAAGGAGAGGAATTAAAAATAATAATACAAGCTTGAGGCGAGCAAGAAAGGAAGAAAAGAAACAGACTGGAATATTAAGGATGTCAAAATTTCTCTTAAAAAATATATATACACTTGCTTAAGAGGTCAAATGCTGGCATAGACCAACACTGCATAGAAATTTAATCAATTGCACCAATAAAGGAAAAAAAAAAAAAGGTAACGTCACATAAATTTCTCTCTAGCATATAAATACCCCCTTGCTTTTTGCTGTCTCTAATACTTAATTTTCCAAAACATCGACGAATGAGAGGCATCGACAGCATACTGTAGGTGATATGAGGTGCGAGACCATATGTTATACTTGTCAATATTTTCCTTCAATAGAAGCAGCAAATTTTTGTGCCGTGACTGTTTCCTTTTCAATATGCAGTAAAAAGCGGATAAACCCAGCCAGATTATTTCCTTCATCTTCAATCGAAGTACTGCACAAATGCCGAAGCATGTCTCAGCATCTCTTAACCTTTTGAATATCAGATTGTACATGTACCTTTCCAATAAAAACAAAAACTATCAGAAAATCAATTACTGACTACTGTGCAGGATTTCAGTAGATTTGGAAGATCAAATAATTAACACGACTAAATTTACCTCGGGCATGTTTTAACAAATCTTGAAAACTATCTTTCTTTTACAAAGTTTGACGATCTATAGTAAATCAAATGCATTATTGAACAGATGATGATTACTGAGCCAAACTGGATTAAAACTGAGGCTAAACAGGAAAAATTAATGATTTTTTTTTTTTGACTATGAGGAAAAATGAAGGTTAATGGTGGCTAAATCAATATGTTCTGAGACAGCCAGTGAAGTTACTGGTACCACAACCAAATATCAGTAATCTTTTTAATCATGCTGACCTATTTTAGACACTCATACCTGCACACGTGCACACAAAAACAAAAACAGAAGATTGTACCTGCATGTTTTTTTAATTATCTTCAGTAATTGGTCTGGGCTTGGTACTGAAAGATGCATTTCACAAATGTAACAGTGGAATTTCATAGCACACAGTAGAAAGGCCTGGTACGCATTTAACCTAACTGTCGCAGGGGAGTTGATGGTGGAGTCGTATAGTATAACATAGCTCTTTGGAAGCATGTAGCTAAAGAGTTTGCTTTGGAGAAGATCACCTGGCTTATTGCCTCTGTGCACTGTGATTGTAGATCTGATATCAATATCCCAATACCTACCCAGAAAAAGAAGAAAGAGAATCATGTTGAATGGGGGAAATTACAGCACCAGTATACACAACCTAACAATCTCATTGGAAAGGTTTTGACCAATATCACCTCAATACCGTGGTACACTGGTACTAGACTGGTTGGTATGAGCCTAAATTGATGCTCAAATTTTTTAATTTAGTTTTAGTTTCATTTTGCTTCTGTCCTTCATTGAAATCTGAAATTTCTGCAAACAATTAGAACTAACATTTACCGAGTATAATCAGCTTGAATTTCCAGAGTAACACAATTCACCAACAATCCGCTCCAAGGTAGAAATGGGATGCCATCCTCCCCTACGTATCTTTTATTAGTGAAACTACCCATCTCGACTTCAAAATTAAGCCCGAATTTCTTGCAATTCATATAACAATTGTATTCTCTAAAGCCCCTTCTCAGCCTCTCTAAAAACCCAAGGGCCTGCTGCTTAGATGTAGAAACAAAGATGAAATCATCCAAATACCGCATCAACAAGCTTTGTTGAGCCTGCCCATTTCCAGTAGTTTCTTCTAATTTTCCAAGATAAGGCTGTAACAGGGTTTCCTCTAAATGACCTAGATAAAAAGAGCAGAGGAGGGAAGATATGATGCTTCCTTGAGCAATACCCACCTTCTGCAGATATAAATCATGGCCAATTTTTACAATGTTCTGTTTTACGTGTTCAGTCAGAAGGCGGTGAAGATCGTATTTCTTTCTTTTCTTGTGTGCAGCCTGGATTGAGGTCACAAAAAAAGAAAATCAACCTAGTATTATTCAAAATGACTTTAATTTATATTTAGGGTATAGAATTTATCCACATTTATACTTTTGTTAATTGTAAACCACGGACACTAAACCTTTGCAATATCCATTTGTTAATCCTTGGTTTCAATTACGTACCATCTAGTGTGCACTGGAATACTACAATATTTCATGCTTAAATCACGTAAGCTTGTCCTCAAAAGCAATTTCACTCTTACAAAAGGTAGACAATTAATCACTTTATATTTAATTTTAGTTAGGTCAATGAATCATTTATGCTTCAGTTTATATACAGCCACACGTTCTTAGGGGTAATTGATACAAGGAGAAATTTGAGATGTATTGCAGTACAAGTTGTACAACACTGTTCTCACTGGTACTATTCCAATGTTTGTATCAGCTCATAACCACACAAGAAATGTATGAATGGAAATTCTTCAGCTTTGGCCTTACCCTGAGTTTGTAATAAAAATTGAATAAGCACAGACTTTACCTAATACAAATGAAAACTATGAACTTGACTCAAAACCAGGCCAGTGGACCTTATTGCTCGTGCCAATGTAGGAGTGATCTTATGCAAATAAATAAAACACATACCTGAGCAACAAACAGACCAGAGCTTGACGAAAATTGCACCAATGTATTTGATGCATAACTCCCTTCATTATGCAAGCTAATAGAACCAAGTGATGCATTGTAAACAGGGCAAATAAATTTTTTTCTACTCAGAACTTGCCTGTAGTTGCCTACAATATATTCATCATTTTGCATTATACTACCTTCCATGATTTTTAATAACTTGTCTTGGTCAATGGAGTCAAATGCTTTTGACACATCAGCAACTACAATGAATACCTCAGGCATAGAGACTGTACCATCCTTCACCTTGGAAATAAAACCATGGAGCTTCTGATACACATCGTTATAGTCAAAAACTGTTGAACCTAACAAATTTGGGTTTTGAACCTTGATTGTTTTCAAAATTACATGCAATTCATTCAGTGAAGCATTCACTGATTGGTACCACTTGTTGAGAGATGGCAATATTGATGGCTTATTGAGGTTTGCTAAAGGTCTTAAGCAATCCTCCTTGGGGAGAAACCTAAACCTAGAAAAACCAAAGGATCTACTATCATTGAAAATATTTCTCAAAGAATCAGAATCCACAGGACAAAAACTCTGTATTTTCAACTTTTCTATACAACCCTTAACTACACTCCCCCAAATCGGCTTCATGTAATAAAAAACCTCATATCTCTTCGACTCTTTCTCAGTTGCATAAAAGTTGGAGCTGATTATTGGCACAATTACATGCATAAACAACCAATGAACCCAAGTAGACAATAACTTCTGTGCCAGAACTATCTGCTTTCCACCACCATCACAAGAGCATGATTTTTCAAGATTTGAGAAAAATTCAAAATTTGAAACTTCCAACCCCTCCAGACAATCTTTTAGGTAAAACTTCTCATGCCTCCGCAATTGCACAAATTTGTAGATATTCTTTCTCAGCACTCTCCAACTCTTTTTATTTCCCAAAAGTGGAAGAGGCACTATTCTTCTAAGTGTGGCGAAAATAAAGGATACAACTTGTTGGTGTTTGGAAAAAGATTGCGGTGAGAAGGGACTTGCATTTGACTTGGAATTTTCAAATGATGCTTTGAAAGTTGGGTCCTTGTTTCCTATACAGAATTTGATTTCGTTCTTATTTTGGTGCATCCTAAATGTAGACAAGCTTCGCTTTGCTACCTGTGATCAACACAATGAGTTTCCAGCAACATTAAAAACAGTCAATAATTGGCTTATACCAGCCTAATTGTTAAGTAAATTCAGTTAGGTAGATATCCAAGTACAAGCTTGAAAAATTTAGTTAGGCAATATGTTTAGCACATTTTTTTGGTTGTTTCCAACTTCATCAATTGTGTTTAGAAGACGGAGGAAATTCTGAGCCAGTATATAGATTAAATTGCATTAAGGCTCCATTTCAGTGTTGGGGGATAATTCAATCTAAATTTCGGTATACTGAGGCTTAATTACAAAAAATAAGGGTGAATGAGCTAAGTTGGATATAATTTGGGCTTATTTGGGATCAACTGCATTTATTAATGTTAGGACTGGACCATCTTGTGCTGTTCAAAGGACAGTGTACAAACCTTGGGACCCAATTGACCATCTTTACTGAGAAAATTCACATAGCAATGCTTGTGCAGTAACATTCTGTGCCTGCATCTTTGGGCGTCTCTTATGAGGGATTTGAACAAGGCCAGAGATGAATGGTACCTTCACAAATAATATAAAAAATAATAGTAAGAGCTCAAAATAAGTCAAATCTTGGTCACATCAGTGCCACAATTTCAATATAGCAATCCACAATTGTGAAGAAGTAATAACACCTGTAACACTATGTACAACAAAGGACAATACCTTCAAATAGACCTTGTATACCCATAAGATTTTAAAGAAAGAAGAAACTAGCACCCTAAACTAAGCCTCCTTTCAATATGAGTTAGTACTCAATTTATTCAGAAACATAAGGGCGTCGATGTCTCATAAAAAGACGAAGAAAATGTAACTTACAAGCACTTTGATCTAGATTGGGCATAATGACCACAATGAGTACACTGCACAAAGTTGTAATCCTTGGCATTTCCAAAGATTTTCTTAATTAAAGAAAAAGCACCGCTGTCATTGGGTTTCAACAGATTTAGCATATCTAAGCGTCAATGGAGTAATGGAAGAAGAAACTGGACGGTAAAATTTATTTAACAGTAATTATAAACTAAACAACTGAACTTGGACGTACTTTATATTACATTGAGGCATTTTACACAACAAAGGGTTATATCGGGTTCAATTGTACTATTGTGGCTGATAGAAATGAAACTGTGCTACATCCAGGCTTAAGTAATACAGCAACAATTGAAAAATTGGATTAATTTGAGTCTGAATTGCAAAATCAGGTGCTAATTGATGCAAATTGGGTAAACTGGGGGTTATATGCTTCACTGAAAGTTGAATGCCGTATTAGGTCAAATTGAGTATTAGTTGCTAATCAAGGGAAATTAAGGTGAACTGTTTAAATTAACAATTAGTTAAAAATTGAGAATCAAGGCAAGCCCAGTGATTAATGAGTCTTTGTTGTGTCTTTCTTTGTGCTAATTGAGGCCAAATTGGGTACATCAAGCCTTAATGATGAACTGAGGGTCAACAAAGGGATGATTGAAGCTAAATGGGCAAAATTCTAATCCGGTACTCTGTACCAATTACTCTTAAAGTAGAAAACAGAGTCAGTAGTTTGTTCTAAAATGACCAGAAATGAGATACCAAAAGGATACGTTTCTTGGGGAAGAGAGATAGAGATGACCATCTGTTATAGAACACGTATTCTCTCTTTATCAGTACATCAGCTGGTTGATTTTTCACAGAGTGTGACATAAAGCAGCAGAAGCAAGCTCTACAGTCCTGTTATTCGGTGAGCTTGGTATTAGTAATCTACTAGCCTGTTCTGCGTACAGAAAAATATTGATTTGATTTTTGATTCATTGGTCAAACAGAAACATATTTGGATTTTTTATAATTGTCCTGGTTACGCAACTTCAAGTACCCGTAACCATTCTAACAGTGCCTCACTAACCCTTCAATGTATAGCATTGGATTGGTACTTAAAAATATTTAGTTTTTTAAATTTTCCATGCTTATTGAAAATTGAGATTCAGATCAGGCTGGTATTGAAAATTGTCAATACTGATGCATAACAGTCAGGAGTAAGTGTACCTTTCCTTTTACATATTGACTGCATGCTTTATTTTGATTATTCAACTTGTGCTGCTTCCTGCGCTGCCAGCTGTGCAATCTTTTTCTCTCGTGTGGCTGGCAAACACTAGGTTGTGAGCTTACATCTTTTGTGACTTCATCCCTTTTCCTTTTCAATTTTGCTTCGGAAATAACCTGCCCTATCCGTCGACATTTCTAAAAATGGAGGATGAGACTGAAGTTAAGGGAAAGAAAAATCTACCGAAATACATATTAGTACTGCCTCTGACCAGCTCCATAAGCTTGGTAAAGAATCAGCTCATTGCAAATTTGCAATGATTAATTTAAACTCATCTCCTGTTGGGTTTCATTTCAAGCCTACCCCAACTTGCTTGGGACTAAAGGCTTGGTTGTTGTTGTTGCAATTTAAACTCATGTTTAACCATATAGGCCGCAAATAAGTTGTTTATATGAAACCTTATAATGCAAACCACTTTAAATCAATTAATCTCGTTTGTGCAATGAAAAACCTAAAAGCCAAAAGTAGCCAAAATAGAAAAGAAAAAGAATAGGATTTAAATACAAGAACTGCCTCAAACAGTAATATTGGAAAAGAAAAATTATATACTTGAGATAGGATTTGGGTGCATCCTGATTGCGGATGTGTGAATACACGTGGCGGTGCTGAAAGATGATATGAAGGTTTTGACATGTTGAGAGATGTCAGTGGAGTTCCAGTAACTTGAATAAATCCAGTGATGCTCCTTCCATTTGGTACAAATATCGAACAGTGCTTCAAAAGATACTCCATCAACAAATCTCCAATCTAAAAAACATTGAAAGATGTAGTACAAGAACATCCGTACAAATACTTCACAAAATTAACTTTTTAATGCAGAACACGTAGGAGCATTGCTTACCCTGTCCAAGAGGAGTGACCAATCTGATGAAGAGAGCAGCTCAATTGAGAGACTAGTACGGGGATCCTGAGATCGGATATATGAGTATCAAAAATGTTACATATAAGTAAAGTTTGAACCTAAAGTCAACAAGGTATGAGGTTTCTGAATGAAGCGGTCGCTTTGCATCTGTTAATAAATAGTATCATCTGACAACATAAGTGGGTTTAAAGCAGTTTATTCATGTGTTTTCTGGCCTTCCGTGAAACTATAATTACTCAAATGAAATTGTTGAAAAAACTGGAAATAAGCTTTTTTTTTAAGTACAATATTTGTAATTGTATGTTGTGAGCTCTCAACTGAGTTTACTCAAATCCTAAACTTATGTTACAGTAGATAGAATCACATTAAGGAAAGGACTGGGAAGTGAAGGTAAACAAAGTATCCCAGTATTCTACTTTGGTGAAATAAAAGATGAGGAATAACAATTAGATTTAGTGAGATGATCTGTGTAGATAGAAGTTTAAGTAAATAAAGGCGTTGATTTTGTGAATTCAAAATTGAGATCATCAATCATATTACCCCAGTGCCTTGTAATGATCAAGATTGTAGTAAAGCAAAGGTGCAAGGAAAAAAAAAATACTGTTCAAATAACAAGATTATAGATCAGGATGTCATCCTAATTCAAAAATTTAAACAAGAGATTGTAGAATACAGGATTCTATCCAATTTTATCCTTTCAAAACTGGTTATGAACTCATGAGAACAAATTGAGCATGCTGGTTAGTATCTCTCTTGAGCAAACTATTAAATTTATAAGTTAATCTTGATTTTTCATTCAAGTCTATTGCACCTCCAATGCAATCACTTTTTGTTCTGCTATGCTAATAAGAAAACTATATAAGAATAGTTGATACCTCCAATGCAATCACCTCCATGTGCCATTATAGTACTATATTATGATCATCTTTTGTTCTAGACCCTCATGTCCCCTAAAGTTTGCTACTCAAAAGTAAGTATTTGTAAAATCCATAATTTCAGCTTCAAATTTGAACATCCCTATAGACAGCTTTCACTCATACTGGCTTCTACGAATAAAATTGGTGGTTTGCAGAGAACAATTAATTCAGGAGATATGTGTGTTGTGACACATAACTTATCATACCATATCATAACTCTTGCACAGCAAATTACTGTTAGAAGACCTGTTTCTTTTCATCAGCTCCATTGTATTCCTTACAATCTGAAAATTGGATGCATTTTCTTATTAGATAAGTACCATTATATTGTAGTCAAATAGGTACATAAGCACACGGCACCAAAATTGAGCTCGGAAGTGATAATTGTAAACAGTGCACTGAAATTTGACAGAGGTACACAGTCCTGGATGTTCTCGTCATCTATGGGCCCATATCATGCAACTAAATCTTAAATTTTCATGTGGCACAAATTTAAAAACATTCAAATTAAAAAGAAGAAATACAAGAGGAAATACAAGAGGAAACCGCGATCCTTACCTGGCGTTGCGACCGCTGTGGAACTGAGTAAACGGCAGGCGGGGCTTGGGCATCAGAGGAGAGAGCACACTGTGCATAGCTGATGAGGTGGCGGTAGGTGGTGGAGTCGCCTTGGCAGAGGAGATGGTCTGCGCCACGGCAACACAAGCAGCCAGTGGAGTCACAGCGACAGCTGTGAGGTGGCGGAGGGAGGAGAGAGAGTATGGTGTCCTTGAGGTTCCGAGCACGGTTCCCGTACGCACTGCGCAGTATCGGGTGTACGGAGCCTTTGTTTGGCCTCTTTCGTCTCGCCATCTGTGCTTTTCTTCTTTCCGCCTTTGTTTGATTCAAAAGTTTTTCTTCTTGCCGCCTTATGGAAATGGAAACCGTACTAGGAGTCTAGGACACAATTCGAATTGTACCGAACGAACATCGGGACCCGCTTTCTTGGGAGAGAGAGTCATGAAAAGAAGCACATCAACATTTATTAGTTACACTTGGAGTTTTCGGAACTACCAACTCGTATTCACTGAAAGTGGGTCCGAAGTCGATTTCCGTTTCCAATGGAGACGTCCTGTATTACGATCTATGGACCAGGTGGAACTTGAATTTTTTTATAAACCATAATTATAAAAAATATTTTTACGAAACTAATATGATTATTTTTTTTTTACAAAAACCATAACAACCGAAATATCATTTCAGTCCGTTAACTTTTTTTATTCCGGAACAAAATGTGTGGCGGCTCATATGAAAACTTGTGAAACTAGTACCACAAAAAATTTAAAAAGGGGACCGGACCGAAATAATATTAGTTCTTATGATTTTTGTAAAAAAAAATAATTGTGTTGTTGGTTTCGTAAAAAACAAATTTTAATTATGGTTTATAAAAAAAATTCGTGGAACTTGGAGTTCCACTAGTTTGATTTGGGAAGGCGCGTTATAAATTTTTGCCTTCTCGAGATGGCGCTAAGCACTGACAATACTTGGAAACCTAAACAAAATGGGAAGTATTAATTTCGCAAAAAACAATTTGGTAAAGAACATTAAATTCGAGTATAACTAGGATTGCGTTTAAGACTTATGGAACAAGATTTTTTAATATGAAAATGAGAATATTGATTTGTCAAATTTCAACTTGAAAAAATTCGAGGAAAATTTTTAATACATAGATGTTCAGTAAAGTACATAAAAATATTTTGGGAAGTTGGTTTTTATCTCTTTACAATATAATTTTTTATAGAATATATTATGTTAACAACAAACTTTGTTAAGTGTATTGATACTAAGTATTGATTCAGATAATATCATTTTTTATAGAATATATTATGCTTAACGCCGTCTTGAGAAGGCAAAAATTTATAACACCCTAGTGTCAAATTTAATTCTATTTATTAGTTCTACGGTTAAATTTTCCTTGGCGAACTTAATAACACTCTAGTTCTACCATTAAATTCTAATGCAGACAAGCCGTGCATGAGAAGCAGCTGGGAGCTGAAAACAGCCAAGTATTTGTCCAGTGTCATGTTTTCGTTTGGTTATCCCGTATCGCTTTGTCCGATACAAATTCGTTCATTTTATTTTCTTTTTTTTGTTGCTTAAAGCCCCGATCTTTTTTCTGTAACATTTAAAAAAAATGTGACATTAAAATCGCAAAAAATTTAAAAATTAAGAAAAAAAAACTAGGGTGTTCTTGAGCTCACCAAGTCTTTTGGTGAACTTAATTCCAAAATAACGGATTGATTTTAAATGACAAATTCAAACAGTTGAAATCGATCTACTTTACAAGCGATGTATTTACATGAAAAATTTATTAATTTTGTAATTAGTTTATTATGAAGTCAAGTGGTCATGAAAAATGAATGTATTAATTTATAATTTTTTTATGATTTGACTTTATACTAAATTAATTTATAAAGTTATAAATTTTGTATGTAAAAACATCACTCATGATGTAGATCGGTTTCAGCTATTTAAATTTGTCGTTTGAAATCAATACGATAAGTTTTGAAATCTTTAACGTACTATCATTGTAGCAGTGTACAACTACTCTTAAAAAACTACACACTGGAGCTGCTCAGTAGTTTCTTTAGAGGAAATTTAGATACGAGTGAGCTTAGATGGTATGCATATTCACATAGCGGTCCGTGTTATAGTTCTATATTATTGTTTTCAAAGTTCAAATAGTTGATATGAATATCATAACATGATCTTCATATAAAATACATTTAGATATCAAATTGTGTATGTTTAAAAAACGATTAATTTACTTTTTAAATAGATTGAAAATCATTACTCTATAATGGTCCATAATTTCCAACCTGTCTAATATAATAGTACAAAATTTTAAAAAATATAAAATTTGATCCTCAAATAATAAAAATGGAGATCGTATTAACTTTTAAAATGTTGATATAGATTCATAACACAGATCGCTCTGTAATACATATCATCATAGTTTCACTTTTATCGTTCCTATTTAAATATAATTTTAATCAAGATCATACCAATTCTTAAAAATCGGATTTCGTTACTTGCGAAATAAAAAAAATACAAACTTCACCGCAGTGTACTTTTGCATTATACACGTTAATGCTTTTGCAAAAGGGGAGCGTATCCTGAGTATTCTCTGCGGAGTCATGCGGAGCTTTTAATCTGGTCTGTTTGTTTTGATCGGACAGACCAGATCAGATCCTGCCCGTTAAAATACTCTCTTCCTACCAATTTTTTTTTTTTCAATTCGGACAAGATCTGATCTGGTCCGTCCGATCAAAACGAACAGACCAGATTAAAAACTCCGCAGGACTCCGCAGAGGATACGATTTCTTTGCAAAAGACCCCTTTCATCTTTGGGTCCGGATCCCCTAAAGTAACCCAATCTTTAGGTTTTGGATCGAGACCGTCCGATTTGAATTCGTCATTCGAGATCGTCTCGGAATTCGAATTCGTCGTCGGAATGTGTGCGCTCACTTCGGGAATGGATTTTCGAGGATTCGAATCGGACGGTCCCGATCTAAAACCCAAAAGTTGGGTAACTTCACTTGATCCGAATTCTTCATCTTTGCCGCAGCTTCTAATTAAAGTAACATAATTTAATACTTGCATCAATAATATTACTTTCTTTTAAGTCCGGCAATGTTTTTTTTTTTTAAATGCTCGGTAAAGTCCGACAATGTTACTTATGCCATTTATGCTTAGGTGTCACCAACTTTTAACCTATCAAATAGACTTCAAACATCAAATTTAAACTGATATATTTCACGAGTGATACGTTTATATATATAATTTACAAATTTTCGATGATATTTAGTATCAATTCAAGCGATCAAAAGTGATGAAAAATGAATGAATGAAATTTAAGTTAAAAACTATTATTTTACAGCTCAACTTCATACTGAATGAATTTGAAAATTTATAATTTTTGTATGTAAATACACTCATGAAGTAAATTAGTTTGAATTGTTTAGATTCATCGTGAAGTAAATTAGTATGATAAGTTTTGAAGTCGATAAAAATTTAACTGGAATGTCACTAATGACACAATAGTCAGACTCTTACTAATTTTTTTGAAAACCTTCGTAGTTTCTGTGAAAGTCGTGAAGGGAATTAAATTCTCGACTCTTACCAACTTACTGAGTGATTTCTGTCGAGTGTTTTTTTATTTATTTATTTTGAGGACCGTTCTCTTATCACGGAATTAGTAGAATTCAGATTAAAATTGAGATTTATGTTCGAATCGTCACTTACAAGTTAGCATGAATTTTAAAATTGTTCCGTAAATTGTAATCCGTCTCGTTTTTTCTATCCGACCCGATTATGGACAAACTCAAAACTTAGGGCATGTTCGGCTGCCAAGCGGGAACGGGAATGGGCTTGCATTCGGGTCCAATTTGAATGGCCGAAACACTGTGCGCGTGAGAAAAGAAAATTCACTCTGAGTGAATTTTTTTTTCCACGGGCACAGTGACAGCCGAACAGGCCCTTATTATTTTAAAGGATTCGGTTCCAGTTTTATGCTGCCACAAAGTGCCACAGAAATCTTATTCTTAACCTTTTTTAATAGAGTATTTTAGGAACTTAGCTTCAGTAGATTTAAATGGATAGCTAAAAAATAAGTAGAGGTGATTTAAATAGAGAAGGAAAAAAAGATGAAAACTATTGAGTGAGAAATAGATCATATTTCTAAAATAAATTACACAATTTAACAAATATAACGAGTTGCGAGCTACGTAATATTTCATTAATATTTTAGAAAAAATAATAACGAGGTGATTTGATCAGAATTTAATGATAAATTTAATTTGAATGACTAATTCGAAACCAACTTTAAAATTTGGTAACCTCAATTAGTCAATTCATCCAACTTTCAATAATCCGACATATCTATTGTCTTACTGTTACAGAGAATCTGCAATGCAGCACTGTATTACTGTATACGAGTTTTCCTCCAAATTGTCAGGTCATGAACCCCGTGATAGGTCATGCACCCCGTGATGACCCGACTCTTTTCTGATTAGCCGTTACATCTCACTTAACCAAAATAATAAAAGCGCCGACGTATCACGTTAACCCCGGAAAACTCGTACTGGTTCAAATACATCCACCCAAATTGATGTGCAGATTTTGACACAATATCAAGAGCGGTCGAACATTTCATTTCAATTTGTTATATGGACCATGGGCTTCTACTTCTAGTCATTTTCAATTAGGTTATATGTTCGTCTTACTTCAAAAAATTGCATTACTTCAACATAGTATCCTTTCCTTCACATGAACCCTTCACATGAACTCTTTCAAATGAATCCTGAGCCCCTGAATATCCATGAACATTACACTGTGATCGGAATGAGAACATAATAAAAGTTCAATTCATTTTAATAGAATAGAGATGAAAAAAGATGATTTGGAATTGAATTTTAGTGATTGGAATGGTTAATTTAGAAAGAAGAATTGATTTTAAGATTAATTAAAATAGTCATAAAATTTATCTTATTTTATTTATAGTGATACCATTAAATTTTTTTTCCGTCTCCTTCACATTTAACTCCTTTCTCTCCGCTCTCTCCCTCTTTTCCTCTCCACTGCTCCCCTCCTTCGTATCAGAGAAAGAGAGGGATAAGTCAGCAAGCAGACGTTTCTCTCTTTCTCGAGTACTTTCTCACCCGGTCCATTGCTCTCCAGTCCACGGGAGGAAGGACAGTAACGTACTTTTGCTCAACCAATTCGATTCTCGTCAAATCTCTACTATTTTCGCGAGATTTCAGCGAGCGCTTATTTCCCGTCAAATCCTGTCAATCGAAATCGTCTCCTCTTTTTTTCTTCTTTCCGATCAGCAAAGTTCAAAACCTTTTCCAATTCTATTTCGCGTTTGAGGTTCTCGGAACTTTCCGATCACAGTATTACTGTTGTTTCAGTATGAACTAAATTTACCAGTTTAGTAAAAATAAATACTTTGACAGCAAAACCGTCTCAGAAAAGGAAGTCATCGCATTAGACACTGTCCAACTTATTAAATACCATGCACCATCTCACAAACAAAAAAAAAACATCACACATACTAAGCATAAGATTACTCCGCAGTTCCGCCCGGAGACTAACCAAAAAAAGACAGATTACACTCAGTACTTGTAGTCCTTGACATGGAGGCTCTCAGACACACCCTCGCCACCAGCTGCATCTCCCTTGTATGTCCCAAGTGTCGCCTCAGAGTTGGCCTTGCACCTGGTGAGGAAGGCAGCCCTTGCCTTCTGCAAGTTCTCAGGCTTGCCGCCCCATGCTTTGAGTGTGCTCTGCTGGAGAGCACGGCCAAATGAGAAGGAGAGGTTCCATGGCTTCTTGGTCTGGAGCTTGTTCATTGCGTTGAGGTTCAGTGTCGCCTCCTCCTCAGATTGTCCACCTGAGAGGAAAACAATGGCAGGGACAGCAGGCGGCACGGTCCTCTGGAGAGTACGCACAGTGTACTCGGCAATGACCTGTGGGGTCACCTTGGCAGAGTCAGACCCAGGGGTGACCATGTTGGGCTTAAGGAGAGATCCCTCAAGGAGCACGTGTTGCTCGTTCAGGGCCTTGTAGCAGGCAGCGAGGACCTTCTCAGTGACATAAGCACAGCGCTCAATATCATGGGGCCCATCGACCAGGATCTCAGGCTCCACAATTGGGACAAGACCATTCTCCTGGCAGATGATGGCGTAGCGGGCCAGACCCTGAGCGTTGAGACTAATGGAAAGCTCCGAGGGCTCATTCGGGCCAATCTTGAGTACTGCACGCCACTTGGCAAAACGGGCACCGGCCTCGTAGTACTTAGCGCAGCGCTTGCCCAGGTCATCATGGCCCTGCATGTAGAATCGAGGGAATCATTAACAGCTGGTTTGTTAGGTTTATTGATAAAATATTAATAAGTATCGCATAGGTACTTCACTTTATTGACAATTATGGTATACAGGATCTTCTTATCTTTGAACACATACAAGGATTGTGTAATAATTAACATGCCAGTACCCCATACATAGTTCAAGCACACATTAGCTTTTTTTCTGCATGATTTGTTGCATTGTCCCCAAAAAGATTTCAGGACAAAGTGCCGACAAATGAAAGCATAACGGAACTTTTTGCTGTATCAAACAGAACAACATCTTTACACACTGATGAACTAAAAGTGCACACTTTCTTAACATAAAGGTTCCCAAAACTACCGTTACTAAATCTATATCTTGGAAAACAAGAATAACCAATACAGCTATAAATCCTACTAACCAAATAAATCTGTCTATCCAATCACGCCAAATAATTGTATGATTTAAATAGGACTGCCTATTAATAGGAATTCTCAAAACTTACAGCTAAATTATCACCAAATCTTACCGAACAGTAATAACTAATTTGGCTAAAGGACCCTAATAATCATACCAAGAACTACCACCACCAATTAATGCACACTAAGAAACTCATATTGCATCAGTTCCTATTCCAACTACAATATAGAATTAAAAAAAAAAGTAGCATAAAGAATATATTTTCACCATACCTGTGTGGTGGTCTCGCCGTCGGTTCCAGCAATATCAATGGTACCCTTGTCAACCTTAATACCAGGCAGGACACCTGCCTCCTTCATCACATCGACAAAGGGCTTCCCATCCTTGGTCTTCTGGTATAGGGTCTCCTCAAAAAGGATGATGCCGCTGATGTGCTGGAGGGCTCCAGGGGTGCAGAAAAGGAGCTCACGCAGGTCACGGCGGTTCTCCTCCACATTCTCCACGTTGATGCTTGCAAGACGCTTGCCAATGGTTCCGGTCGACTCATCAGCTGCGAGAATTCCCTTACCGGGTGTGCCAATGTAGGCAGCGTTCTTGATCAGCTCATCTGTGGTAAAAGGAAGTGATTAGTGTTATTGGGTTGAAATAAACATGTTTGATTAAAAAAGTAAGCAAGTTGCAATCATGGATAACGAATCTAAAGTTATGCTTAGGATAGGTCGATAGGTAGCAAGTTGCAAACTGCCCAAGGAAATTGGATCCTTCAGTCTAGTTCAATCAAGTCAATATCGAGTTGAAATATATCTGCATAGAATAAGTATTTCAATAAAATAATGATTTCCTAACAAAGCCTTTCATTTCTTTTACTCCTTAGAACCAGCTTACTCATTAGTATTGCTGCCACTTTCTAGCATAGGAAATTACGAAAAAATTGGAAGGATTTTGATGAGAAATAAATCCAGAACCTGAATTTGTATTCGATCTGTATAGCTTGGACCAGTTAAAAAAATAAAGTATGACAACTGACAAAAGTAGGTTTCCAAAACATTTTTCAGTAAATTAGAAGCTAAAACCTTATAGAATTCTTTGATCAGCCTCGGATCTGTAAAATTCAACTTCATCTAACAAAGTAACAGAAACAAACCACAACATATCGCACAACTACCTCGTAATTTCACTAAATCAGCCACCTAACCACTCAAAAGAGTAGGTAGCCACATGATTTTAGGAATAATAAATAAAAATAACAAGGCAGAGATAAAACAACTAAATCTTACCAACAAGTTACCGTATCAAAGTCCCTTCTACAATAATACAACTCAGATCTAAATCACCAGTGTAAAAAACCCAGAGAAAACCTTGAAAACCGCTTAAAGAGCTAAGATAAAAGCATATTGATTAAAACAAAAGATCTAGGAGCCATACCCTTGTATTTTCCACAGTAGGCAGACATTTTCGACTCTAGAAATTATAAACGAGAGATATCTAGAGATATCTAGTAAGTAGTAAGAGATGGAAAAGAGAGAGAGACTGTGCTTGGACAAGGGGAAAGGGATGGGATGGGATCGATTTTTTATACAGTGGGAGTGGATCAAATTCCTCCGTTGCCTGGATGCGGTCTTCGTGAACCAATGTGAACAAAATAGTAGTTCCCTTGGAGGCTCGGAATTGGTAATTCACCGTACGTTAATCACTTATTAATTCATATTTATTATAGAGTGAGGCTATGGTGCTATGCATAGCACCAATGGCTAGTGTACTACGGCTCAATATGGTACTTTTTAAAATCGTAACGGTCGATCCGACCGTTCAATGTGATATCCATATGAATATGTACTTGCAAACTAAATTTTATATTTTTTCGAATTTTTTTACTATTTTTTCAGATAGGTGGAAAAATCAGTGTTTTTTGAAAATTCTGGACCATCAAAATTCTACCTATCTGAAAAAATAGTAAAAAAATTCGGAAAAATATAAAATTTAGTTTGCAAGTACATATTCATATGGTTATCACATTGAACGGTCGGATCGACCGTTAGGATTTTAAAAAGTACCGTATTGAGCCGTAGTACACTAGCCATCCGTGCTATGCATAGCACCATAGCCTCACTCTTTATTATATGTATGAATATGCTCAGATGATAATTATAATATTTAAACAAGTTGTAGTTGAAATATATAATAAATAATATATTAATATTTTTCCTCTCTCTGTTTAGTGTTTGGTCATAATAAGAATTATAAACATTATCAATTATGCTAATTATTCCAATAAATTTTTTTTATAAAATATTAAGATAGTAACGCCCTTTTCATTAAAAAAAAGTGCATTACAACTAATAACGATAACTATAAAACATTCAATAACAACGTATGTACACGTGTTTGATGATATGCATTTACTATATGCTAAAAAAATAAGCACGGTAGATAAATATTTGTTTCATAATTGACTAATAATAATTGAAACATTGTTTTTTATTACAAATAATGTTTTTTGAAAGAAGATTACAAATATTGTTATTGTCAAATATATCTTACCTCTCGTGTATGGATCCGACTCTGTTGCTTTTTTTAGAGAAAAACAACATTCTGCTTTTCCGATTCCAACTATTCAAAAATTTTCATTCGCGTATCTCGATAAAAAAAAAATTATGCACAAATCTCAACGAACTTGAATAGTTGAGATCGGAAAAACAGAACCTTGTTTTTCTCTAATCCGTTCCGTCGTGTATAAGATGAAGAATATGTATATAGCATACGTAATCATTGACTTTAATTTAGTTTTATCAACTATTCCTCATTTAAGTCAGCTTTTTATTCAAATTATAGAATAAGTCTATGCAACACAGAATAAGTCTATGCAACACAGAATAAGCAACTTTTTTGACAGATTTGTTTATTCAAATAATGTGAAAATTATTTTAAAATACACACTGTAGAACAGGTCTATGCAATAATGCAACACAGAATAAGCAACCTTTTATTTTCAATCATTACTATTTCAAATAAATAATACATTTAGGGCCTACTCGCAGCTTGCTGCCTTTCTAAAACCAAAGGAACTGGAAAGAAAATATTAAAAAAAAGGTTCGGTACGAAACTACGAATGCTGTAGTTTTAATATCCTAGGTGCTGTATTGTGCGCCAACTGGATTGATTGGGAATTTGGATCTCGATCCAGTCTAAACTCCGCGTCTCACTGTACTCCACATCCGAATCCAGTGGGCGTTAATCGCACGAGTTACGAGCCGTTATGGCGTTACCTACTTATACCTGTTGTTTTGCGGCTAGGGTTTCCAGGTGCCGAATATCCGTTAACCAGATCCGGATGCGGTTTAGTCGAGGCGGTAGGAATTAACATCCTCCCCGGTACTGTAAAAGGGAATCTTTTAGAATTAGTGGATCCGTTCTTTTTTAACTTTGCACGAATCTTAAAGTCCAATAATACTTGATCAGGCGGTAGTCCTGTTCTGAAAATTTACTTCAAGTTTATCTTATCTGTGAGCCGCTTCATCCGTGACAAACAGCGTATTGTTCACAGAAACAACGATCTCATTGGAGAAAGAGACATTGGATCGGTCCGGGTTACCCGTTACCGCTAAGAATTCTGATTTAACCCAAATTATTTGATGTTTTAATTTATTTATTTGTCAAATAAGGGGCCGCGGTCCACCTTGTTATAAATCACAAAGTTTTCAAACATATTAATCAAGTAAATTTATCAAATAATACACATCTAATTAGAGGTGCAAACGGATTGAATACTATATGTTCGGATACGTATTTAAAAATTAAATACGAATATCTGATATTTGAATATCCGTGCAGTGCAGATACGGATATAATTTTAAATTTTAATTATTTGTATTCGAATGATAGATATATACCATATAGCTTAATATATATTACGAAAAATTTATGTTATTCAAATATATAAAAAACAAACATTTGAATCTATCTAATATCCGATCCATATTTGTATCTATCTAATATCTGATCTAACAATATGTATCTAAAACATAAAAACATATCACGGATTGGTATTACAACTATCCGATACGATCTGTTTGCACCCCTACATCTAAGGGTACGTTTGGATGAACTCTAGAATAGCTAGAATAGCTACTGTTTAGAATAGTAAATAAGAATAGCTACTGTTTAAGAACAGTGCTAACTCAAGCTATTCGGAATAGTGAAAAAGTTGTTTGGATTGCATATTTGGAATAGAGTTTGGAGGAAATGAATAAAGTAATAATTTATGTGTTAGATTAAATATAATACAATATGATATTAATTTAAATATTAAATGTTATATAATCTTATTTTAAATATTAATTAGTATTAAATAAAATATTATATTAAATATAATATAATATTATTTTAGATATTAAATATAATATAATATTAGGTTACATGTTAAATGTAATATAATATTAATTTAAATATTAGATTTGTATTAAATAAAATATTAGATTAAATGTAATATAATATTAGTTTAAATATTAAATGTAATATAATATTAGTTTAAATATTAAATGTAATATAATATTAGTTTAAATATTAAATGTAATATAATATTAGTTTAAATATTAAAGTAATATAATATTAGTTTAAATATTAAATGTAATATAATATTATTTTAAAAATTAGATTAATATTAAATAAAATATTAGATTAAATGTAATATAATATTAGTTTAAATATTAAATGTAATATAATATTATTTTAAAAATTAGATTAGTATTAAATAAAATATTAGATTAAATATAATATAATATTAGTTTAAATATTAAATGTAATATAATATTATTTTAAATATTAAATGTAATATAATATTAATTTAAATATTAAATGTAATATAATATTAGTTTAAATATTAAATGTAATATAATATTATTTTAAAATTAGATTAGTATTAAATAAAATATTAGATTAAATGTAATATAATATTAGTTTAATATTAAATGTAATATAATATTATTTTAAATATTAGATTAGTATTAAATAAAATATTAGATTAAATGTAATATAATATTAGTTTAAATATAATACAATATAATATTAATTTAATTATTAAATGTAATATAATAATATTTTAAATATTAGATTAGTATTAAATAAAATATTAGATTAAATGTAATATAATATTAGATTAAATATAATATAATATAATATAATATTAGATTAAATATAATATAATATTAATTTAAATATTAAATGTAATACAATATTATTTTAAATATTAGATTAGTATTAAATAAAATATTAGATTAAATATAATATAATATATAATATTAATTTAAATATTAAATGTAATATAATATTAGTTTAAATATTAGATTAGTATTAATATTGAAACTAACAAATGCTATTCCATGTTTTTGTAAGAATAGAGAATAGCCCTATTCTCCCTATTCCGAATAGCTCTATTTCTCGTTTGGATTGTTCTTGTTCCGAATAGCAATGCTATTCTAAGAATAGTGCTATTCTTAGTGCAACCAAACATACCCTAATTATACAACAATTTATTGTATTTACAACGAATTTGTGCATGTGTTTTTGCCACCTGTTTTGAATACAACTTAGTACAGAATATCTATGTATCAATTTAGAGCATCTACATCTCTGGTATTATTAGAGTTTTTAATCTGATGCAGCAGTTTTTAATCCAGTTTCAGGTATGTGGGGGAGTTTCTTATTTAGAAATTATGCAGTAAAGTTTCTTATTAAGAAACTGTTTATAAACTCCATGTTGACCAAATGATTAGCTCAAATTATTTCTCCTTTTTTAATTTGTTGTAAATGTGGCTTAATAGAAACTTTAAAATTAATTTTAGGAATATGAGAGTTAGAAACTTTAGAGAGCTTAATTTTTGAAAAGTAGCTACCAGTTATTTAGAAACTCATTTGAATTGCTGGGATGTAGATGCTCTTAGCCTCTCAAACTATTTGATGTCCAATTATGTAGAATTTATGTTATAGAAAATTTTAATAAAATTTTCGAATAAAAATTTGGAAAGACAGGAGAGAATTCAAAAGAAAGGGAACTATTTGTTGGAGACGTCAAAATTAGAAAGTAATTACAAAATCAATACATTTTAAAGTCAGTGTTCTTTTTGGAATGTAAAAAAAATATCCAAATGCATCATGATCAAAAATTGTGTCGTGACTAGTTTGTTTGATGACGTGATCATCTAAAAGATACTAGATGCGATACTATTGTACAATAAAATTTGATCAAACGTGATTAGTTGCATGCAAGGTTCTAAATAACAATTATCGCGTCATCGCGGAAAGACTAAATAAAAAGTTATCGCGACTAGCGTAGTTATAGCGAAAGCTATCCTACATATTGTTTTTTGTTTAAAAAATTATGTTTTATATTTCCACTAATTATCAACATTATCAAAAGTCTCATAGAGTGATAAGTAACGCAAAATTAATTAAGAAATTAGAATATTCATATTGAACCAGTACAAAGTCTAAATTGCTATTCAAAATATCCCTAATAATATCATAAACTATCTATCTTTTTCCATTCAAAATAACTCATATATTTTTTTTATTAAAAAAAAACTAAGCATCATGGCATAAACTATTTATCTTTTTTTTTTCTATTTAAAAGCAAAAGCAATCTGGACCTTGAAAAAAATTGATCCTTAAAAAGAGTTTCAATTTGAACCTTTAAATAAAAACCTATGTGGCATAGCATGTGCTATAGCGCGTAACGTGTAGCGTAAATAGCGGACTGCTATTACTGTTATAGCGGTCGTAGCTGAAATAGCGCACTTCTATCTCATAGTTTAGCGTTTAAAGTCAAAAAACGCTATAGCGCCACTATTGCGTTGCTATAGTGTGCTTTTTAGAGCACTGGTTGCATGTGATCACAACATGGTGTTCACAACTTGACTAAGATGTCATCACTATTCCTGTTTCATTATTACTTTTCACGATTTAATTTGATCACAACACGACGTGTGAAGATTAACTTAATCATTCCACGATACAACACATTAACCAAATCACAAATTCACAATACGACGTATCCCTAACAGAATTACATGTCTAGTTATACTTGAAATTGTTCAAATACAAACGCACATCAATTTTTCCAAATGAGCTAAGCAAGCAACATCCAATTGTTGACACTCCTATGATGTTGTAAAAAATTGAGACATTTTTTTTTTCTGGATAAAAGGCCTAAATTTGTTTCATTTCAGAAACAACGGTAAGTCACGGGATATTGTCTTTAACAGAGATATCTCACATTATCAAAAAAATACCCTTAATCACTTGTTGTCTGGTGCCTCATAAGGACACAAACAAAATTATAAGTCCATATTAGCTCCATACTCCTGTTGGAAAAATATTAACTAAATAACTAGTTTTAAATATGAATTTTGATAAATTAAAAAATAAAAAAAATATTAAAAATATAATTAAAACTTTATTATCCAGAGCTGCAAAATGCGGATCTAAGGCAACTTTCCGCCCTAAACGCAGGAATAATCGGTTAAGTTTGTCTAAAGTTACGCCGGTATTCCTCCACATGCGGGTGCAACCGTGGTAGAGATTGATGTAGCTTCTTTCAACAATGATAGCAAAATAATATTTTTACTATAAAGAAAATATTTATTTGTGGGAGAATAGAAATTGAATTTTATAAATTATAGTACTCAGAAAAAGAACAAGAGAATATGTGAATTATTAAATGAATTATTTGATGATTTCCTCTTCAAATATCATGTATTATTTATAAGCAAATATGTACATTCGTGATATTTAAATTCCTATACAATATGTGTTACCGTTTCAATATATTAAAGAAATCGAATGGTTGAATTTGAGGAATAAATGGTCATCATGCATAGCTCAAACGGAAATTGATTTAATTTCCTGCGCAAGATGCTGGTATTATTCTTCGATTGATTAAAATGAATAACAGAGAGCATTGATGCCACGCACAGCTCATATCCAATATATATTTGATTTTATTTTCTGTGGCAGTGGATAATGAGCTTCTATGTAAAAACTAGATCAAAAGTATTAATTCACAAGTAGCTCTATAATTCATAAAGTTAAAAAACGTTAATATTAAAATATTTATTTATTTTCATAAATTTTGAGTTTTTAATATAAATTTTTAACAATTTCTAGAATTAAACCACATACAAGGGCTAATATAACTAAGCCACCAACAAGAACTAAGGTAATGTTTAACATAACTTTTTTTTTTTTAGAAAAAGCCCGTGGGCAATGTTTAACATAACTAAAAGAAAAGGAGTTGCAAATCCATCTCCTAGACATTGGCAAGAGTGTAGTCCCCTTCACAAAACCACTATTTGGTAGTCCAAGTGATAAACAAAATGAATAATGTTTGAAAAAGTATTCCAAGTGATACTGATAACTTGGCAAGTCCCCATTCAGAACCAAATATGTTTTGCAAGCTGCGTCATCTGAATACCAAATCTGCGTCATCTGAATGCCAACTGCTGATTGGAATCTCATCAGTATCTCTAAGAAGCTAGATAGTTGTCTCCTTTTGAATTTTGTTCTTCACATGCCCTGATCAATAATGAATTAAAGATAATATTAGAAATATTATTTGTCTTGGTGTTTTAGTTGTACTTGTATTAAATCAAAGCTCAATTCTGTGTTTACAAATAGTCTAGCACACTGCACTAACAACTAAAAGAAAAGCCGTTTTAGATTTTGAGGAAAGTTGATAAGCAAAAGGAATAATGTCTGAAAAAGTGTTCAAAGTGATACTGATAACTTGGCAAGCTCCCATTCAGAACCAAATATGTTTTGCAAATGAACAGTGAACAAATAAATGATCAATTGTTTATGTTTTATCACAAAATTGACAAGTGGTAATACCATTCCAACCTTTCTTAGTAAGTTTAACTTTTGTTAGAATTCTTTTTTTATGTGTGAGCCACATTAAAATTTTAATTTTTAATGGTACAGGGATGTACCACTACAACAATAGTTGATGAGACAATATTTCTCTATAATTAAGAAATTTATAGAAAGACCTGACCGTAAATTTTCCTGTTTGTTCCCATCTCCAACTCACTTTGATCAAATGTATGTGTATATGATATTTGACAAACTATATCTAAGAATATCTATAATGGGGATTTCTTTTAAATTGCTAATTTAATGTGTTAATTGCTAATATAATTGTTGGGTTGTAGGCCGATTTCTGAAAAAACAAATTTGCTTATAAAACAAACGATTTCTTTTAGACATGCTGGTACTCTCTCTCTCTTTCCTATTTGCTCTGATCCAATTTATGAGATGGAGGGGTTAAGAAATTAAAAGGAATTTAATTTTTAAACAATGTTTTACAATTGTTTTTTATTTTTTACGGATTGCTGGGTTGAAGATGCTCTAACAGTGCAACCATTCATTGTACTGTATATCTGTAAGGTTTTTTTTATAAACTTGACAGCCTCCTTGTGAATTGATTACTTCCTCCAATTGAAAATGGAGACAAAATAGTAAAATAAAGAGATCCATCAACACTAGTTATGAAAAAGGAAAAAAAAGTATCACTCCAGTGTGATTTGTTCTCACGTTTGACATCTCTTGATAAAATTAAAGATGTGAAAAAAAAATAATGACAAAAGAAGACACCTGATTTCAGACTTCTTTCAGAATTATTACTTGCAAACTCGTGGCAACGTTTATGTGATCATATAAATATTTATGATATCTTATGTGAGGAGGGATCGGATTACACCGTTTTTTTTACACATCTTGACACTGATTTTTTATAAGTCAATTTTGCGATTTCAAAATTCAAATAGTCGATCCGAACCGTTCAACATGATCACCATATTAAAATGTGCTTGGAGATCAAATTTTACATTTTTTTGAATTTTTTTACTATTTATTAAGATGGTTACAAAATCGCTGTTTTTCAATGGTCTGAAAACAACGATTTTGTAACCATCTTAATAAATAGTAAAAAAATTCAAACAAAATGTAAAATTTGATCTCCAAGCACATTTTAATATATCCATCATATTGAACGGTTTGGATCGACTATTTGGACTTTGAAAATGATAAGTATCAAAATGTGTCAAATAAAACGGTATAATCTGATCCCTCCTCATCTTATATTTGTCTTCTAAAATTAATAATGTTCAACCTTTTAATATCTTTAGATTTTAGTATAGATGTTCCTGCAAAATATTAGCTCGCCTATATTAATAATAAAGTAGTTTTTGTTATTTAGTGCAAGTATTATAAATTTCTAATATAGATTAGATCTGTAGATGCTTATAGTAAATAATTTTGTAGTTCAGAACTGCTCTTAATACTATAGAATATTTTTCTATACTTAATTATATTTAAATTGGCATTTCAATAAATTTGATTGAACAGGTAAAATTTTAAGGTCAATAGTTATACACTTAAAATTCTTGTGTTAACTTTGTGTAAAAGTCAAGCTCATAGTTTCTAAGTATATATGATGTGTAAATAATTTTTTATGTTGTTGTTAGTTCCTGTTTTTAACCATTATCATAGAAAACGCGAACTCAATAACATTTATTTACTTTTAGTACAAATATTTTAGGGAGGGCCTAACCTTCCCCCGCCATCCATCCCCCACTTTTCTCCCAACTGAAAATAAGTAGGGGACCACAGTAAACCGTTAATTATTGGGAAATAGAAGGGGACCAAAAATGCCTCCACAGCTATCCGCACAAGTATTCACCCTTGTAAACTCAAGTATTCATCCATGTAAAGAAAAATACTCATCTTTGAGAAATAACTATATAAGGAAACATTACCACCCATCTTTGACACGTTTTTAGAGGTGGTTTTTTTTTTTTACGTTCACTCTAACTAATTTTTCCGACGATCTGTGAGGAATTTTTCAAATCTAAAACCACGAAAGTCTTCTACACAATTTTCTCTTTCAAATGAGATCCATGATGACATACTTTCGAGGTGTCCGTTACGCAAGTATTCACACCTCGTACGCAAGTATTCATCTCTCATTGAATAAGTATTCATTCTCGTCGTGTAAGTGTAAAGAGTACATGAAGGTATGGTGGGACCGCACAACCGCGACTTCAGATAAGTAGGGGACCACAGTAATATGTGGAGATAAGTGGTGAAATTAGTAGGGGACGATTTGCGAAAAAGTATTGACACTTAACACGAGTTGTATTCATCCATATAAATAAAAGTACTCATCTTTGAGAAAGAATTATATATGGAAATATTACGACATTAAGAGCATTAATTACGCGGAGATAGTAGGGTACCACAACTGCCGTCCGCTAAAAACAAAAGAAAATGCGTAATTAAGTGGGGGGACCGCACAACCGTCACCGCAAGTGGAAACAACATCAAGTATTCATCTATAATACATGAAGTATTCACATGTAATACATCAAGTATTCACCCTGATATATCAAGTATTTTTAAAAAAAACTGGACATATCACACCCATCTTTTACATGTTTTTAGAGGTGGTTTTTTTTTCTCCGTTCAATCTAACTAATATTTCTAACAATCTGTGAGAAATTTTACAAATCTAAAACCACGAACATCTTCTACATAATTTTCTCTTTAAAATGAGATCCATGATGACATACTTTCGAGTTATTCGTTGCACAAGTATTCACCCTCGTCATGCAAGTATTCATCTATCATTGAACAAGTATTCACATGTAATACATCAAGTATTCACCCTGATATATCAAGTATTTTTAAAAAAAACTGGACATATCACACCCATCTTTTACACGTTTTTAGAGGTGATTTTTTTTTCTCCGTTCAATCTAACTAATATTTCTAACGATCTGTGAGGAATTTTGCAAATCTAAAACCACGAACGTCTTCTACATAATTTTCTCTTTAAAATGAGATCCATGATGACATACTTTCGAGTTATTCGTTGCACAAGTATTCACCCTCGTCATGCAAGTATTCATCTAGAGGGAGGGAGAGAGGAAAGAAATAGAATGAGAAAATCTACTAATTAATTTGTAGGGACCACTAGTTAGTTAAAATTGATTATTATAGTTAGAAAAGGAAGTTAGTTAGTTGGAGGAAAAATGGGGGAATGAATCAAGGGGTAACATATAATTACCCAATATTTTATTTATAAAAAAAACTGGTGATGGGCACTCGGACCATGTTCCAGTTCCACCCATGTAAAAACTGAATGCGTATCCTCTGCATTAACTCAAAAGTGAATTTTTTGAGTTAATGAATTTCAACCGTCTGATATTAAACGGAACCAATCCGATTCCTGTCTATAACACAGGGAACCTTTAATAATAGTGCAGATCTAGTCTGCACAAATCTTAATACAGATTGGATGGTCCACATGCATTAGCTCTAAAGATTCCCTTTTGAGTTAATGCAGAGGATACGAATTCGTAAAAACTTGACTTCACTGAAATCAATGGGTCCGACTCTGCTGCTTTTCTAGTAGAAAAGGAGGACCCTCCTCTTCCAAATCCAACGATTCAAAATTTTCATTCACGTATCTCGATAAAAAACTCGTTTCATGCACAAATCTCAACGAATTTTGAATTGTTGGATTTAGAAAAGGAGGGTCCTGCTTTTCTTCTGGAAAAGCAGCGGAGTCCGTTCCGAAATCAATCGTGCGACGTGTCCCGACTTAAAACAAAACCCAAAAACCCAAAAACCCAAAAACAGATTTATTCTAAAACCCTCTCGGCGTTCGTGCTTCCCCCTCAAAACCTCTCGGTGTTTCTCCAGGCGACTGCCATGGCGAACCCTTCAGCAGATTCCAACCCAATTGATCGTCTCTCCAATCTTCCCGACGAGCTGCTCGTGACAATCCTCTCATTCCTCCCCACTCGCATTGCCGCTCGCACCTCCGTCTTCTGCCGTCGCTTCCGCCACCTCTGGGAGGCTTCTCCTTCCCTTGATTTCGACATCCGATACATTTCTTTCCCCAAAACTGACAATTTCTGTGCCATGGCCAAACGTGCGCTCCTTGGCCGCAATCCCTCCCACCCCCTCCTCAGCTTGCGCCTAGAGGGCACCTTCTTTGATCGAAGTGCCTCACTTCTTCCTTCCTTGTTTGCCAAAGCCCGCTCGCTCAACCTGCGCCAACTTACCATCAATTGCCATTTCTCAAAGTTTTCACCTTTCCTCCCCATTATCTTCACCATTAACTCTCTCAGGTGCCTCTCGCTTGATTGCTCCCTTGATCCGGCAATTAGTTTTCCTTCTGGAATCACTCTAACCTGCCTGAGGAGCCTTTCCCTGAGATTGAGAGAAACTGACCCGACCAACCTGAACCGACTTCTCTCTGAATTGTGTTCCTTGGAAGATTTACAGCTTTATATAAATATCACACATGGGCTTAGCCTTTCCTGTCAGACAATCAGAAAACTCAAACTGATTATTGCCTTAAGTACTCAAAAACTTGATATTGTAGGGTCATGTCTTCCTTCATTGGAGTCACTTCATTTGGAAATTCAGGACAGCTTTGGATGTCTGTCTCAGTCTCACATCCATGGAGAATTTTCTTTGTTGAGAAAAGCTGTGATTAACCTTCACAGGCTTCATGAGGGAGATGTTAGTGCTGTTGCTTGGCTGCTGAATTGTATCTCACATGTGGAAGAGCTAAGCCTGCATATAAAGGAGAGGGAGGTAATAAACTTTACCCCTTCTTCTTCTGTTACTGTTACTGTTACTGTTACTACTACTACTACTATTTTGCATATGTCAGTTATGGTTTCTCTCCGCACCTATTTTGCATATGTCAGTTATGGTTTCTCTCCGCACCTCTTAATTGGTTAGGTATGTGGGTCTGAACATATCAATTGACCGCATATTTTCAAATTTAAAGTGGTGTGTTATAACATGTCAGATATGCATCTGATGCTGGTATGACAACTCTATATACTTGGTGACCTACGTTACAATTTTAGGTTGATGCTTTACTTGGATATACTTGACATGTTTATATTTCTACAGTTTGAGAAGTATCCAATTCCTACCTTGTTGGAACCAGGAAAAGATGTGCCAAAATTTCTTAAGTTGCAGCAGTTGGATGTGACCCTTTGCTTTCACGAGCATAATTTTGAAGCTGTCACAAGGATGCTCCATAATTCTCCTGTTCTGAAATCATTGAAGTTGGTTCATGAGGTGCATTACCTTTTTATTTTTATTTTTGTAACCTATATCTTTAGAATTTCATTATATGTGCTATTGTACGAATGTGTGAAGATTCTTTGATGAAAATAATATTTTTGTTGCTTGGTCTAACCTTAACCATGCTCAACAAGATGAGCCCATATTTTGATGTTATGCTGAATCGACCCTTTTCTTTCTAAGTTCCTTTTTGTTTCTACTTCCTACTCTCAATTGGGCTGTGGTTGGGATTGGACTCAATATTATTTATTTTTCGAAGAGCAACACGGATATAATTGGGAGGATGATAGTACCTAATTTAATTCAATACAACCCATATAATTCCAGCTGAAACATCCGTCAGTTGTTGTCGACCCTGTAGTTCTTTAAATTCTCAATTTATTATTTACTATTTTATGTTTCATTCTCATGTTTTTTCTTTATAGTTTCTTTAGGAGAGTTTGGAATAAACCCCGAACTTCCGCATTAGGTTAAATTAACCTCAGATATTTTTATTATTTGTTGAAATGACCCTTGATCGTTTGAGATGGGTTCAATTGTATTCCTTTGTCAGTCATTAACAGGTAGTGCTGCAACTGTGTTAATTGAGTTGGAGATGTGGCATTATGGCACCTAGAACGAAATAGATAATAACCCATATACTACTTTATATCTTATCTATACCCCCAATACTCAACTGCCCAGGTAGATTTTTTTCATTTGTACCTTTCTTATCTTAGTTTGCTACCCGTGGCTCATGAGGCTTCAGTGTAAAAGCGAGCCCACATAAATTAACTGAAGATTTTGAAATCTTTTGCAGTACCTTGCCGATGAATTGTCAGTCCTAGATCATTGTATTTGTTTTAAATTAGTCGTACATATATAGTGTCATTTCCATTCACAGAGCTGGAAATAGAAGCAAAGTTCATATTTTGTACTATAAACAGTCCAACCCAGTGGTCGAGCTACTGAGGGGTTGTGGCCAATTAAATCCTCTTTAGTTTGTAAGATTACATTGGCCTTGATATCCTTTATTTTGACTCCACCGGACAAGAATGTTAGCTTAGCTCCACTGCTGGTCAAAGTTTTGGATAACTAGGTCGAGTTGCTTTACTATGGTTGAGATTTGCAGGGGATACAGTAAATTAGTTTTATATATGTGATGCGAAGGGACTAAGTTTTTTGCCAATTGCACATTTTTTTATTTGTCTCTTCAGTTCTCTCGTTGGTTGTTGGTTGTTGGTTGTTGGTAGTTCTCTTGTATAAATATACATTTTGTTTTCTGCTTTAGATTCCCAAGTTTACTGGTTGTGCAAGAGGGAGAAAAAGGAAAGATTGGGGATCAAGGCTGCCGCGTAATGCTGATCGTAATTACCGCTATGCTTATTTCAAAAATCTTCATTTGGAAGAGAATCGTAAAGAAGTCATCAAGTTGCTGAGTAAGAAATGTTCCTCTAAGAGACAAGCTTGTAAGTAGGACTTGCATAGTCGTGCTAAATGAGTCATGTTCATTACTATGCTTGTTTTGATTATTTTTGTTGGAGCTAAATATCCTAGCTGTGTGTTCTGTTGACATGGCTTTAATCAAATCTGAAACATGTTGTGCAAAGCAATACTACGAATGCTTTTGATTTTGGCTCTCTTATGTGGAATGTGTTTATTTTTGCTTATTGTTTTGTTGGTCTTTGGTGATATTTATTTCTTTTAGACAAAATTATAAATCAACTGATTCTATTCCCGCTGATTAACTCAGTTGAAGTGTCAATTTAACAGTTTAACAAGGTATACCAACACGATGGAGAGGAAAAAAAATTGGGGGATGTAATACCTTACATTTGAGTATTGTTTCAAACTTTTAATTTAGGGTGACAAAGAAATAATTAGATTTTCAGCCATTCTGAAGATATACAATAAAACTTTTTGATATTTGGTGATAAATTGTTACCGACTGGTCCCATTTAGCTTTGGAGTGCGTAGAAGCCCTTCTAGTTTTAGACTTCAGCTTGAACGCTCGGATGGCCTGAGGCTTTAAGCCCAAAATTAAATTCCTTAGGCCCAAAATCAAATAATTAGAGAAGTCAGAACTCAGAAGTAGAGCTTTAAATTAGCTGAGTTTGAGCGAGTTACCTTCAACTCGGTAACTTGTGCTCAGCTCATTTAGTTAATGAGCGAGTCAACTTGAGTTAGGATAGCAATAACGAGCTGTAAACCTAACTCGAGTTCAGCTCATTATCAATTCGAGTTGGCTCACAACTCGTTTGACCAGTCAATTTCCTTAGTTATAGTTATATACTAGTAAGAGTTTATCTAAACACAAACAATTCAAATAGCTTAGTAAGAGTTTATATAAACACAAACAATTCAAACATAATTAACAAGACAACTAACAAAACAAACAATCCAAACATCAGCTTAGGAGTTATTTAGAATGACATGAGATTTATTGTGATGAATTTTGTGTAACTCGAGTTGTTAATGAGCGAGTTGGGGTATGCTCAAATTCAGCTCATTTATTAAACGAGTCAGCCAACTCGAGTTGTAAATGAGCGAGTTAAAGCGAATAGTTAGCGAGCGAGTTATGAGCGAGTTACGAGTTTGAGCGATTTTGTACAGCCCTACTCGGAAGTGCATGTTATAGCTGCATTATGCTCGACTTTCTACAATTTTGGCAAAAGAATCAAATTTGGGACAGTACTAGTAAAATTCAATAGTAATTGGAGAAAACTTAACCAATTTATAAAGAAAGAGCTCGATTTTTCTTGTCTTTTTTTTTTCTTCCCAAAATCTTCAACATTACTAATTTTTGAGTTTACAACTTCTCCTAAAGATCAACATGTATTTCTTTGAAACAATGGGTCTTAGTAAATAGGATAATTTATAATCGAAAACTATCTTAAGCAATTAGATTTTCAGATTTTGTTTTTCTCTAATGGTTCTGTGATAACAAGTTGGTACTGAGATCCATACTAAATTAAAGAATGTAACAATTAGGTGCAATCGGATAAGCATCACTAACAGACGAGTACGTGTATATTAATAATTTCCCGCGTGATTATGATTCATGGACAACTAATTATTAGGATTTTCTAAAGATCCAGCGAACGAATTTTTAAATGTCTTTGTTTATTAATTTATTTGATAGCACCAAAAGATACCCTGACTAAAATTATATCCACCTGTGAGTCATTATCTCATATAATTAAGCGCGTATTGAGAAATGATATTGATCTCTTCTTTTTCTTTTTGTTCCCTTAAGATTTCATTTCTAAGGAAAGACTCCAGCACCTGGGTTAACTAAAGCTGATAGAAAGGTTTCTGGGCTTAATTTCATTTCAATTGGGCAGGAAATATTATTCCCAATTGAAGAATATTATTCCCAATTTATTTATTGTATATCATGAAGAATACTTGCAAAATATACAAATTCAATTCGAGCAACGCTGGACTTTTTGTGCTGCATCTTTTTTAATGAAATGTGTTTCATAATTTAAATAGGTTGCAACTTGGCAAGTTTACTAGCTCTATATATACTTTTTTATTTCTCTATCCATGTGCTGGTAATGTGGTATGACCAAAAGCACAATAAATTTTGGTCACCTATACATGCTCAGAGCAGAGTAATGCATGAAAATAAAATTCCTAATCAACAAGAGGAGAACATCAATTTCACCCTTCTGGTGTTCTAACTGAAGCACAATTTGATTCCTTTTAAACACCAATTTTCATGTACAATTATTTCGAGAAGAATCAATCTCTCTTCCTAACCAGACTCATTCTACACTCGGATGGTCGGCTTTTGAACAATGTGTACACCACCCTCTAAATCTTTTTCCCAATATTTCCCCCCTAATTTACTGTTACACTAGGTAATCATAATATACCAAGAAGAGGTTATCGGGAATCATTAAAGGCAAGTTATCTATGTAGCTATGGAAATGCCTCACATTTTCCTTCTCCAATGACGCTGTGTCGATCACATCTCCATCACCTGTTAATACCCAAAGGTCTCTTGATCTGACCCGTTTAAGACTTCCCCTGCAAAAGGGGCACGATTTTGACCTTGTGTACCTGAAAATTTTGAAAAGAAAAGGAAATGGAATTAATATACTAGGAAAATACATATAAGATTTAGATTTACAGAATCTAAATGTCCGTACATGTAAGACATAATTATAATAACAAGGAAAATAATTTATGCAAATACGACCTTATCAACCTTGACAAAAAGGAAAGATAGGAAACCCGCATCCACATCCACAGACAGAAAAACAAAATACTTTTAACAAAAACAAAGAACCAAAATAAACAAAAAAATAAACAAAGATAATCAACCACAGTTAGAAAGAACAGAACCGGTACTTTGTCCTGTCTGTATCATTTAGTACATTATCTTATGATTGTTTATGCCTCAATCAAGCCAAATATACACGAAAAAAAAAACCAACAAAACAAAAATTATACAACTCGGTAACCATTTTGCACCCTTAAAAACCAAACCACGTGAGATGTGGTTGTTAATAATTTGTATACCATTGCTCTTAGTATATACTCGGTCAAACGACAATGAAACTCCTAAAAATATTATCAATATAACTTCCTTCAAATGAGAATTGACCAACTTTACAACCAATTAATATGGAAAGTGATAGTTGCAATTGATTTTTACAAATTCAGGGGCCCAAGTTGGAACTTTGAAACTGTATAGTCCAAAATGGAAATGCAAAATACTACAAACACACTTTATGCAATTACTAAAAAAAGAGCTAAGATTTAAGAATGGAGCATGTACCAGTCACGGTAGCAGTTGACACACATGGCATGATTGCAATTCGGCAAAACCATCTTGGTGCAAATTTCCAAGCATATGCCGCACTCATCTTCTCTCTCCATATCCTTATCAGAGAGCTGTTGGTGTTTTTTCCACTCGTCAGTTCTTTTTCTGCCAATTATGTCCTTGCTTCGTGTTTTCTCCTTCAGTTCTTTGTCCTCCAAGCTTTCCTCCAGTTGTTGTAAAGAAGGATATATTACAGCTGAAATGAAAATTTCATTTTCTCATTATTTATTATTCCATTTTTGGAAGCACCTCGTAGTGCCACAATGTTAAGTTCTCCCTGGTACCAACTTGACAGGTCTGTATCACAAACCAAAAATCATGATAAGAAAATCAAGAGAATTGAAAATTGTACCATAAAATTCCTTAATGCTTGCTCTTCTTTCACAAGTGGTAATGGAGGCATCACCGTCAATACTAACCTGCATTAGCCAGTTTGAATAATATAGTCAGAATTTTTTTACTAAAGTTTGATTTGTTTTGCCAATATTTGCTCTTCCATATTGTGGCAGCATGGCTTTGCAATTTGCAGTAATACCCTTAGCAAAGCACATTATTATTTTTTTCAATTCAAACAAATCAAAAAATAATATCAGAGAGCACCACAGACAACAAAAACAACTGAATTTAAATAAAATAAATGAAAAGCACCTTGTATACAAGTACATGAAGAAGGCCTAAGTAACTAGGTAATGAATAAGAACAGCTACTACAATCCATCCATTGCATTAGGTAGAGAAATAATGGCGCAAAGGGACTATAGGATAATCTCATTTGCACACAAGCACCTCCATATGCTCTCTGTATAGAATCAGCCCTGAAATTTTTTCATAACCACCCATTAAAATATGAAAAATTACATCATGGCCAACTCCTGTAAAAAATACCAATAAGAAAAACTGGCAGTACCAAACTGCAATTCAGATAGACGAACTGAGACTGAGGGCTCTTCCCCAAATCCAAAAAAAAAAAAAAATTGCCTTCCCTAATAAAGAAACAAAAATAACCGTAAATTAGAACTTCCGAGTGTAGCCCTGTAAAACCTTAATATCTAAACAAATTGAAGAAGCGTACATATTCCTTAACCCCTTGATCAACAGCAAGAATTACTTTTTATCATCTGATTTAAAAAAAAAAAATCCACATACCCACCTTCCTGCCCTTCTAACCTTAAGAGAGTGGCACTTCAGTTTTTTTTTTTTTGTGAAAAATATTGGGATATACAATTGATTTTGGGTTTTTCAGGGGCATAAAAGAATTTGCAGAAATATGATCATATCATACCCAAGTAATTAGAAACAGAGAGAAAGAGAGAGAGATTACAAGGTATTGGCATGGTTGATATCAGCTTCAAGAGCCTTGACAGAACCTCTTAGAGAGAAAGACCTCGTAATTTGGCCCTGGTACATGACCTCAAAGTAGAGCGCTTTCTTTGCTTCTTTTTTGTTGAAGAAAACCCAGAGAAGAGAAGAGAAGAGAGGAGACTGAAGAAGAGAAATAGAAATCGAAGAAGGAAAAGAAGGGAATTAATTTAAGAATATGTGAACTTGAAAACCCAAAAGGGGCTTTTGGAAGAAAGAGGTTCGAGAGAAACCCGGGAAAGAAAGAGTTGGGAGTCGGAATCCTTTTGGAAGGTAGCGTTTGCTTGGATTATATAACCATTAACCATCCAGAGATGGTATTGCTTCGGACAAGGCCACAACTGAATAAATTATAGAAGAAAATTGGGATAAGTGGAGAGAACGGAAAGGAGGAATATGACAAAGCAATTCAAGCTTATTGTTGCAAGAAAAAATGATGCCCCTCTGTTTGGTTTTCTTTCTCTATTGCTTTTTTTTTTTTGAATTGAATAGTATGCTTGTGTTGTGTAATAATGGATTATAGATAATAGGCATGTGGGCCCCACCTTGGTAAGGGAAAAAGAAACGAGGGAAATTTTCCTCATATGTCCTCCCTAAAGGTAGATATCACTAAAACTTAACACTCGTTATTCTTTTTTGTTTCTAGAAAAGTCCTTATTGGCAGCCTATCAACTTTACCTAAAATAGTTGAGTCTCTGTATCTAGATTTGTTTTCTAAAAAGTTACTTTACAGTTTGCTGTCTAAATATTGGGTATAAGATGGCAAAGATTCTTTGCATTATATTAAGACTCTATGCAAATTTTTCCCTCTTTCTCAAGAAATCATTCATCGCTTTGAATGGTTATGGAGTTTATTTTAGGAAAAAACGGTGTTTTAAATGCTCATGGCCTGTTCGTTTGTCACGGAATTGTGCGGGTTGAGATTTGACGGGCATGAGAATCCACTTTTGAAAAAGTGAGAACCCATCGGGACGGATACGTGCATGATTAATTATGAAAATGTGCTGAAATGGGCGTTCGGTTGTACAGTGGAATTAGTTGTGGAAAATCTTATTTTTCTTTCTAAAATACTTTATATTATACAATTATTTTTATTACTAAAATTATTAATAATGCAATTAAATAAAATAGATTAAATAATGACATAACATTACTTATAAATTATAATTATCCTTTATAAAATATAAACATTACTTATTGCTTATTATTTTATTAAATATAAATATTTGATAATCATTTAAAAAAATATTTATAACAAATAAACATTTATAATATGTGATTGAAAAAAAGATATGTCAGGATCACCGGTTGTACTTTGAGATTAATTGTGAAAAATCTCAATTTATTTTAACAATATATATTTCTGTTCAAAATTTATCACTTATTTAAAATAAGAAAAAAATTGTAAAAAAATAATTATGTAATTTGTAATTTCTTAATAAAAAGTTAATTTGTATTAAGAAAATTCACCTATTTATGTAATTTGTAATTATGTAATTTCAATTAGTCATGTGTGCTAATTAAGTACACTAGATGAGCTTTCTTGCTTGAAATTTTAGTCGACAAAACTGAAAGGTACAGTTTTTGAAATAAAATTTATTTAATTTTTATGAAATTGTAATTTATCACTAGCAAGAACTTAAGGATGCACTGTACTTTGCTTAATTCACCTCTGTTAAATTGATGGTGATATACTAACACTAGTGACTAAGGAGAGAGAAAGAGCAGCAAAGAGCACAGTTGGGAAAAAAATTGAGTCAGACTCAATAATTTTATTCTCACAATTTTAGACTGTGCATGGAAATGTCGGGAAGAGAAATGGGAAACTTTTAAGAAATCATAAGCTATCCGAACGGTGTCTTGAAATTAGAATTCAATTTAGTTAAAATCCCACTTTTCAAAAAGATGCTTCCGACCAAGTCCTCAATTTGTGCTTCTATGGGATAAAGTGAGGGGGGATCAAGTTGCTTTTATGATTTCAGTATTTGTATTTTTGTATGAACTGAGTTTTTGACAGGTTATCGAACAAAAAAGAAGTTATCCTACGGTTTAATTGTTAGTTTTGAATATATGTTTATAGCAAAAAAAAAAAAGAGGATAGGTTTGACCGTCTGAACAAGTATCAACGTCGTTGAACTAAATTCAAACTTTATGAGGGTATTTAAGAAAAAGAACCAAAGAAAATGGAGTAGGTGGCATTCCTATGATCCTATCCCCACCAAAACCATGACAACTGGGTTTTTACGGACAAGTATCCTCTTCAATACGGTAAAAGATTCCCTTTACTTTACGGTTCGAGATCAACTCTCAGACGCTTTGAGATTCGTGCCAAGTTAAAAATAACGGTCCAGATCCAGTAGTTGTAAAAGATTTCCTATTACGGTACCGGAGAGGATCTGAATTCGGTTTTTACTCCATACTCTGTTTCTCTATTTATTGTTTTGTTTTCCTGGTTGGTCCTTGACTCCTTGCTTTTTCTTTGGGGGACTAAACAGGAAATTTGTTGGTTTTGGTTTTGTAAGCGATGTGTCATGAGCGCAGAAAGACGCCACTTTCCGCCCAAATCCTTTGATATCCAGCCTTCTCACTAATTCTGTTTCTCTATGGCGCTCTCCCGTGGCCCTTTGTCATGCAAGATGAGCTACAATTTTTTTTTTTTTTTTTTGAGTAAAGTTGAACTACCCAACTAATTTAATACTTATCGAAAAAAATTATCTGAATTTCAAACCTGTGACATTTCACACAAAGAAAATTCAATAATAGAGCGGAACTAATATAATATAAGGAATTATCAAATATCAATAATGAAATTAAATTTTGTTAACATTTAAAGAACACTTCCCATATATTTTATCATATTCGTAACAATATTGTATTGACATGTAAAACAAACATATGAACAACGAACTAAATTTTACTATCAAAATAATTGTACGTTTATGGAAAAAAAATATTTATTATCTCCTGCAAATAAATCATACCTTTTTTTGGAAGTGACAAATGAAACCAGGAATCCAGACTAGCAAAATGGTCAACCTTAGTAGGAAACTACGAAGTCAACTTTGATGGTGCAACAGAAGATCTATATCATCTAGAACTTGTGGGCTTATCTTAATGGTTGCCTTTTCAAACCTAATCCCTATGGACCCCTATCCATTCAGGACCGCTGCTAGGAATCGTCCGCGTTACCCAGATCAGACGGTTCTTCCTTTTGCAAGATTCGTGCTGATCAAAATCTTGAATCCGTGCACTGTTCAGTGCTGTTGTTTGATAAGGACTTGTGCTTAGAGTGGGAAAAATGGCACGGCGGAGCCGGCTCCGTCACGGAACGGCACAGTTATGGCACGAAACAGCACGTCACGCACATCAGTTACATGCCGCGACTCGCGTGTCTCATGTCGTGACCATTCGCGTGCCGTGTTCATCTTTTGAAACATTGGCACGACACGGCACGACACGTAAAAGATTTAGTCACGACACGTAGTCACGCGAGTCACGTGTAATTAGGACCATTAGATATTGATTTAATGGTGAATCTTGAATAAACTAACCAAAACACACGAGTCACGTATGGTCACGTCACATTTAGGCACGGCGTGACTCACGTGGCGTGACTATTCGAGTGCTATGACCATTCCTTGACATTTTGATCACGGCACGGCACAGCACCTAAAAAGTTAACTTGGTGACAGCACGGCACTGTACGAGATCAAAGTCACAACGTGTTAATCACGTCACAGCACGGCACGGCACGTTTTTTCCACTCTACTTGTGCTGCTAATGGTACTTTGAACAGTGGGATAATGTCAGTAAAAAAAAAAAAAAAAAACTAACCGTTGATAAGCCGGTAAAAATCTCAAACAGATTAGTAAATTGTAAGGGTAGTTAATTGGTCATCTACTTTATTGTAATAATTTTAATAATATTTTTGTAATTGACAAACTAAATTTAGGATGTGTTTTGCATCTTTTAAATAAAATGTACATTAAATTTAGACTCGTTTGAAAGTTTAGTTCTTTTATCGATTGATTTAACTAACTTTGAATTTTCATGGTTTTCAAACAAATGACCAGACAAATTCTCAATGGGATCCTCTGCTGAAAAAAAATTCAAATTCTCAATGACCAGACAAATTATTTTATCGATTGATTTAACTAACTTTGAATTTTCATCGTTTGAAAGTTTAGTTCTTCATGATTTAACTAACCTCGAATTCGTATCCTCTGCTGCATTAACTCAACTTTGAGTTAGTGCAGAATGAATCTGAACCGTCCGATCCATGTTAGTACCAATATTAAAAATGTCCTGTGCGTTTCATCTCAGATCAGATTGGCTCGGATTTTAATCAGACGGCTAAGATGCATATGCAAAAGATGCGGACTCTCAGAAAACTGAGAGGATACAGATTCCCACTTGCGGCGGGCCCTGCAACTGGATAACTGGAGAAGATTGGGACCGTACGGCGTATGATGAGATTAAATGACAGGACCCTTTTTAAGCCGTCCGATCGATCACAAATTCACAACAACAATTTTTTTATTTTTTATTTTTTTAACGGTAACCGTGTAGCTAATTGTGGAAGGATCGTTTTCTGATAGGGCTGCTAATGAACTAAGCTCGGCTCAAAACTCGGCTCAGCTCGTCATATAACTAAAAATGTTCAATTTGGGCTCGGCTCGATCTTGAAGAAAAAAGCCCGGCTCAATTTAATGAGTTTGAGCCTTCAACTCGGCTCGTAACTCGCGAGCTCAACTCATTGGCTCATGAGCCGGCTCAGCTCATTAGTAGGCCTACTCAAAAACTTGAGAGCTTAATCTAAGGGACTAGATAGTGCTTTCGTCGCTGAGTTGAATCCTCTGTAATATTATTTTCATTTAAATTATTTTCGTCACATTATAAGTATTTAATAAATGCAACGTGTTTTCTATTCTTTCTGTAGTAGACAGAATATTTTACTGTAATTGCATTAAAATGAACTATTAAAATTTTCAAATATAAAAATTAGTATCATAAAAAAGATCAGTTAGAAGTACCACATACCATCCGATCATGATCAGATGATTAAGAATATTTATCATCAGCAACAAGCACATCTGCGTATAATTTATTGAGTTGTTCTAACATGGAATATTACCACAGCTCTCTAAAATTCATAAACCTCATATGCATATCCTCTAACTCATCGGCTCATGAGCCGGCTCGGCTTGGCTCGGCTTGGCTCGGCCTCGGCCCTGTTTGAGTGATAAAATATGAACCGAGTCGAGTTCGAGCTTTATTTAGTTTAGGACCTGGCTCGATATAATTTATTAAGCTGATCAACTCATTGGCTCATGAGCCGGCTCGGCTCATTAGCAGCCCTATTTTCTGACTGAAATAGTTCTGAGAAACAAACAACTACCTAGAGTTTTCTTGAGATGAACACACCAATTTTTTTCTTGTCCTCGTTAGATCAAAAATTTGGGGCATCTTAGGATGAGAACGGAGTAGATTTGATGTCCATCGGATCTACTTTTGAGTTCAATGAGCTTCAAAACTATCCGATTAGTTTTGAGACTGTGCACACGGAAATTGAAAAAGACACAAAAAATTTAAAGTGGAGCACACACAGCTTAGCGAATCGGACGGTAATTGAGTCCATCGAACCAAAGTAAATTCGATAGGCATCAGACCTACTCTCAATTCATCTTGAATGATCGAGAAAAATTATTGTATCTTCGCATTAATTTGGTGCTAATATTTTGCTTTAAAATGATACAAAAAATCTTGGATTTGGAGTATCTCGCTGAGATTTTGCTTTTAAAGAAAACAAATTGTGGAACTACTTAAGATAATAAGTGCATAATTATTTTTTATAAATAATGTAATTAATGATTATATAATTTATGTAATTTAATAAGAGGGATGCTTCGGTGCACACAAGGACTTATTTGTAAAATGAGTCCTATTTTCATTTTCAAAGTTCAAACAGTCTATCCGACCGTTCAACATTATCTCCATATTAAAATGTACTTGGAGGTCAAATTTTACATTTTTTTGAATTTTTTTACTATTTATTAAGTATTTTACAAATTCAATGGTCTGAATTTGACTAGTTTTTGTAAAATACTTAATAAATAGTAAAAAAATTCAAAAAAATGTAAAATTTGACCTCCAAGTACATTTTAATATGGAGATAATGTTGAACGGTCGGATCGACTGTTTGAACTTTGAAAATAAAAATAGGAATCATTTTACAAATAGGTCCTTGTGTGCACCGAAGCATTTGCCATTTAATAATTAATAAATCATTTGACTAAACATCAATTTAATGGTATTTTTTACAGTTTTACTACAATAACTTGGCACTAATTATATTGTTTTCTTCATTTATAGTAAGTTTCTTATGATCTAGGTAAATAATTCCACTAAAATTTTATACGATTTTCTACAAACGATTCATCGATAAAACGGTTCCACCATGAGCCTTTGGATTATTTCTTTGATGGAATAGTGATGTGCATATTTTGATTCAAAAAATTGATTTGTATTTTGAGTCAGTTTCGTCTCTTGGCTTTTCCTGATATAATGAAACAAATTTACCCAAGAAATTGAAAAATCAAAATTTATCTCTCATCAGTCATCTACTCATCTCTATCTTAGTTTGTTTATTACCGAAATTTTTATTAATAGAAAAAACAAAACAAAAATATCAACAATAAGGGAACAGTTTTGCTAGATTTTGAAAAATAGAAAAAACGTTATGGTTTGTAACGTCTAGGGTACTGTAGCTGGACGTTATAAACCATAACATTCAGTTAATCTGATCGCTAATGATCTCTAATTAACAAAAAAACACTGTAGCTGGACGTTATGGTCTATAACGTCCAGCTACAGTGTTATTTATTTTTTATTTCTGCTTTGCTGCTTCGTTTGTGAATTTTTTTGAAAAAGAAAAAAACATTGTAGTTGGACGTTATAGACCATAACGTTCAGCTACAGGGTTTATTTCGGTTAATTAGCGGTAACTTGATTTCGTTAAGCTGGCCGTCATGGTCTATAACGTCCCCTAGACGTTATGGACTATCACGTTTTTCCTACAAATTGAATTTTCACAAAATACTTTCTCATTATCGATATTTTTTTATTAATTTTTCTATTAATAAAAATTTCGGTGTTTATTGTCCCCATCAGAACACGAGAAAAAAAAAGTTTCACATGTACGCCGTACTTCATGAAAGCATAAACTCCATTTCCACATAATATCTCGTGTTACCTAAAAGAAAGGGATGGTGTTATTGATCAGTTCCGAGATAATTAACGGTTTATTTAATGTGGTAGTTCGAAAGTTGCTGTTTCATATATTATATGTAAAACCCTTGAAATGGTCCAATTTCCACCATTTCATATTCCTTTAGAATTAATTAATTAATTAATTAATTAGGCACCAAATAAGGAGCGTCAAATTTCTGAATGGGTTGAATGTGAAAGTTTGTTGACCAAGTTATCTCATCAATATAAATAAAAAATTGCATATTAGATTTGAGGAGGGATTCAATTACATTTTTAAAATGATGACTCATATTGATACTATATTTTTTATAAATAATTTTTGCGATTTCAAACCTAAACAGTCGATCCGAACCGTTCAACATGATCTCCATATTAAAAATGTACTTGGAGACCAAATTTTTCATTTTTTGGAGTTTTTTTTTACTATTTATTTAGAATTTTTGACTATTTTTCAATGGTCCATAACTGTCTGAAAACAACAATTTTGTACATATCTTAATAAATACTAAAAATATTCCAAAAAATGAAAAATTTGGTCTCCAAACACATTTTAATATGGAGATCGTGTTGAACGGTTCTAATCGACTATTTGGATTTTAGAATCGCAACTAAAAATATGATGTCAAGATGTGTCACCATTTTTTATGTAATTGTATTCCTCCTCCTCATATTTTAATTGCATTTAATATATTGCAGTAGTTTATAAGTTATGTTTTGGATCATCTTATTTATTAAAAAATTATACTTAGGACCAAATAATGTCAATTCGATTGGTTATTGAAGTCAGTAGTAGGATTTGCTTCCAAATTTTATCTTACAATATAATAAAGTTATAAATATATACACACACACACACCAAAGTAACCTGACTAGTATCTTCTTAAACTATATTTTATTTCAAAATTGGCCTTCTGGAGGAACAATAGTACTACTACCCATTGAGAGTTAATTGAGCTTTATTGGACAGTTTCCATTAAGATAATTAATTTTATTACATTTAGAAGAAGTCCTGTTTTTGCAATATATTAAAAAAAATACTTATTTTAAATAGTGAAGAAATGTTGTGCCTAATATATGTTCTATGCTTATTTATGGCGCCTACCTTAGGTATGTTTGGTTGTAAAACAAGAATAGCTAGAATAACCAAATTAAGAATAACTATTGTTTGTCTTATTAGAATAGTCAAATGTCAAAATATTTAGGAATAGTCTATTCTAATAAGACAAAAAAAATTGAATTTCCTATTCTATTCTAGCTATTCTAACCCAACCAAATACCGAATAGGCAATTCCGAATAGCCTAACTCCAAAAATAGCCTATTCTCAACCCAACCAAACATACCCGTATTAGCATGATAACACAAATAGTTGACCCACTAACCTATATCATATGAGACGGCATGTCAAAATCCACATCTATGAATAAATCTAAATTTTGTTTCCTAATTAATATGTAATAAAAATGCATGTAATAAGTTATTAATTCACACTAACTTATCATATGAGATGGCATGTTAAAACTCACATCTATGAATAAATCTAAATTTAGTTTCCTAAATATGTTATAAAAATGTATGTAATAAGTTACAAATTCACGCTTGTAATTTTCAGACATAGGTATCCAACAAATATGAATCAAACATGTATGTCTGAATGATTGTTTAATCTTTCTTTCCTAGTTTCATATTGCATATTTTGAATTGAATATCTGCACAAAATTGACAAATAGGATTTTACCAATAATTTATCCAGAAAAGCAACCATGATTTCTCTGTTGAAGAACTTCATTGGCCAATAAAAAAGAGGTGTACACACTTAGACAAAATGTCGCTAAAACATTTGACAAAGATGACCCAAAATGTCTACTTTCTTCTTTTCTTTTTTTCTCTTTTAGAATTAATTTCCTGATTCTAATTATTTTGGGACAGGGGAGGCTCATACTTTGCATCAAAGGATGCTTGTTCCCTGATGGAAAGAAACATCTTAGCGCTAAACCATGACACATTATCATCTAAGATATTGTATTATTTCTTTTGTTCAACTTTGCAACCCACCCTTTATGACTATTAAGGGGTCTATGGTCTCCCAATAAGACGGTGGACAAATTAAGTCGGCATGACAAGACTCATGACGCAGATGTGTATATATATCTTACAAATTCTAATCACTAATTATTTGTTTAAGAAAAACTTAAAAAGTGATGCTTCAATATTTTAGCATTGTGCAAGTCTTTTGTGGGCAGATATATTCTTGGAGTGAGGCTATGGTGCTATGCATAGCACGGATGGCTAGTGTACTACGGCTCAATATGGTACTTTTTAAAATCCTAACGGTCGATCCGACCGTTCAATGTGATAACCATATGAATATGTACTTGCAAACTAAATTTTATATTTTTTTCGAATTTTTTTACTATTTTTTCAGATAGGTAGAATTTTGATGGTCCAGAATTTTCAAAAAACACTGATTTTTCTACCTATCTGAAAAAATAGTAAAAAAAATCGAAAAAATATAAAATTTAGTTTGCAAGTACATATTCATATGGATATCACATTGAACGGTCGGATCGACCGTTAGGATTTTAAAAAGTACCATATTGAGCCGTAGTACACTAGCCATTGGTGCTATGCATAGCACCATAGCCTCACTCTATATTCTTGTGCGGCAGTTGAAACAGTATTAAATATTGGGAGGCTTAATTGAATTAAATATTGTGTGGATTGATTAACCAGCACAAGTACCTTAAGGCTGTGCTCCACAACAAGGGGTAAATTACTCATTAAGGGCGTGTTCGGCGTGCTTGGTAATTGAACTAAATTTTACTGTACTTGTGAGTAAAAAAAAAATTCACTCTGAGTGAATTTTTTTTTCCACGGCAACAGTATTCATCCGAACACGCCCTAATGGAAGGGGAAGGGAAGTGTGCGGGGTGAAACTTCTCCTCCGTACAGTAAATTTACACTCCGATTTGGAGGGGACAAATCTCAGCGAGGTTGTACACGGAGTTCCTCTTGGTTCCCTTTGCTACAGTAGATTTCTCCTTCTGTTCCACTCCGATTTCTCCTCTTCTGGAGCGGGTGAACGTCGCCGGACAAAAGCAGTCACGCGCCGTTTCACCTTCGCTCTCTTCCCCTCCCTCCGCATAACTCTTTCTAGAGCACAGCCTAAATCATACTCGTGGCAACATTTACAAAATAATTATTCACTACGTTTTTTTTTTCTCTTTTAGCCTTCAAGAGAAACAATAGTATGTTTAAAATTCTTACCGTTAGGTAAACCTAAGTTTATTCTTTCTTTTTGTTTGACGGAAGTGTTCAATACCAAATATGATTTTACCAATGACACTTCCTCAAAAAAAGAAAGAAAGAAAGAAAGAAAGAATAAACTTAATTAGGTTTACGAAATATTAGAATGAAAACAATGACGGTAAAAAGGTCCATAATATGATTTATAACAAGATAAATCATGTGCCAGAGGCTCTATTAACGTCATGAAGAATGCCCCATTTTATATTAACATATAAATAAACAATTGTTGATGTCTCATTTAATTGATGGTGTATACCTGCAAAATAAAAAAATAAAGATAAATTTGGTCTCGTAGTAAATGGTAGCACTAAGTGTGTGGTAGTGTGTGTAGGGGTGTTCAAATGGATCGGTTTATTCGGTTTTAAACAGAACTGGCAAATTTCGGTTTAATTGGATCGGTTGTTCGGTTTAAATGATTCGGTTCGGTTTAGTTTTTGAAGAAGTTCGGTTTAAATGGTTCGGTTCGGTTTTGGGATCTCCAAATCGGTTTGAACCGAACCAACCGGTTTAATAAAAAATGGATCGGTTTATAATGGATCGGTTTATCAAAAATCGGCTTGTGTGGTTATAAAAAATATTATCCAAATCGGTTTGAACCGAACCAACCGGTTTTGAAATGTTTATTTGTAACTTGAAATGTTTGTATTCGGTTCAACCGAACAAACCGAAGTTTAAATTAGTTTAATCGGTTTGGTTTTAGATCGGTTTGGAATTTTAATTCGGTCGGTTCGGTTGGGTTTTCAAAATTCGGTTCAAACCACGGTTCGGCAAAAAAAGTTCGGTTTGACCCGAACCGACCGGTTGAACACCCCTAAGTGTGTAGTAGGTAGGGGTGAAAACGGAGCGGATACGGAGTGGATAATGCTGATACCATATCCACATCCGTCGGATAATAAGCGGATACGAATACGGATACGGATAGTAAACGGATATCAAAATTCAAAACCAAATCCGCCTAAAACGGATACGGATACGAAGCGGATAATTTACGGATACGAATTCGAATATGAATACAAGACGGATAATTGAGGTATATGAACTTTTAAGATACAAATATTAATAAAAAGAATTAAATATAAATATTAATTATAATGTTGGAGAGATAGGAGATGATCTATTGATATATTATATATACAAAATAATGGAATGGTAACAAAAGACAAAGTGGTGTAGTGGTTTGATGCTAAGTCTTGGTAATAGAGGGCAAGGGTTCAAATCCCAGCAGTAGCAATTTATTTTAGCTTTGAGTTTCTACCTAACGGGTCCGCCTCAGCAAATGGGGTTCTTAGCGGGTCCGATCACGTTCCAGATGGTTCGGATATCCGCTCCGTTTAAAACTTACTATCCGTATCCGAATCCGGATATTCTTTGGATATTTGATAATTATCCGGATCCGTATCCAGAAGTATCCGGATTCGGATTATAAACAGATTCGGAGCGGATATCCTTCGGATAATCCGGCTCCGTTTACACCCCTAGTAGTAGGTCGTGGATTCAGAATTCATATGAAAAGTTATTTATATGAATATTAAATGGAAGTTAAAAGGCTAAACATTCATTTTCTATTAAAAATAAAATAAAAGTAAATTTGAGAATTATAGCCGGGTGCCTGAGCTGCAGCCCTCTTTAAAAAAAGAGACATGACATCCTCTTATGCAGAATTAACCATTTAAGAATCTAAAAAATTGCACACATGATGCAGAATTAACCGTTCAAACAAACATGATGCTGTGCACAAAATATATTTTCTATTATTTTTAAATTTTGGATTAATTGTGAAAAAATAAAACGAGGAACTTGTTAAAGTCCAGGTGATGGTTATTCAGCCTGAACCAGAAGAGCACATTCAGGGCCTATTCGGCGCATTACTGTGCTCGTGGAAAAAAAAAATCGCTCTGATTAAATTTTTTTTTCTCCACGCACACAGTAAAATTCAGTTCAATTCCTGTGCCCATGCCCATTCCTCTCTTGACGCCGAACAGGCCCTCAAGGACCACACAGTGATGCAGGGTGCAATTCATCCTAAGCAGCCCCTTGAAATTTTCTTATCCCTTGACCTTGCGAGGATTCTTATTTTACAATGTATCTCAATAAAATATTTATTTTATTTGCCTTGTAGACTTCTAGTGCTATATATTCTTAACAGAGTGAGAGAATAAAATGATCAATACCAGATTTGATATTTATTTACTAGGAACTCATCTTCTAATCATTTTCTATATATTTTTCTATATACCTTTTGTACAAATATACTTCTTGAGCTCGTGAATTTTATGAACAGATCATACTCTAAACACATTTAAGGAGACTAGAGAGTAGAAGTTTTGTATAAATGTACATGAGCTCAAGAATTCATAAATTCATGGTTTATTCATGTAGAGCGAAGTAGGTCTGATGTGCATCAGACCTACTTTAGGATTAATGAGCTTCAAGACCGTTCGATCTGTGAAAATCTGTGCGCTTCACTTTAATATTCGTGTGTCCCCGCTTCAATTTTTTAGCACACAAATTTTGAAGTGGATCGAATAATTTTGGAGCCCATCGAATCCAAAAGTAGGCCCATCAGACTAGAATAGCCAAATCAAGAATAGTTATTGTGTGTCTTATTAGAATAGCCAAATATCAAAACTCTTAAGAATAATCTATTCTAATAAAACAAAAGGTTTGAATTCACTATTCTAGCAATTCTAACCCAACCAAACACCGAATAGGCTATTCCGAATAGCCTATTCTCATTCTAACCAAACATACCCTAAATATATTTTAACGGCTATTAACTGTTGTTCTGATCATTTTAAGCAGACTAGAGAGTAGGAAGAAATAAAAATAGAGAAAAACCACAATCCGGTCTTCACCGAATTAGGTCTCAATTGTGATGTAGAGAGATAGATTTGACTTCAATCATAGTTTATATATCTCTATCCAGTGATTCTAAAACGATTTGTTACAACTTACAAGACTTGGACTATGACGAATTATGAAAGGAATCGCTCTGAGCAAGAAGAAACTTGTGCTGTGGTGTTTTTAATTCCCTACCTAACTGGTTTTCTTATACTCCAAAAAAATGCATCATTATATTTACGGGTGTAAACAGATCAGATATTATTTGATTTCTTCCGGATCCGAATTCGGAAAATTACTTAAATTATCCGATCTGTATCTGTATCTGAAAAATTATAACAGATAAAGATACAGTAATATATTTAACTATCCGTATCCGACTGTTTACACCCCTGTTACCACAACAAATGTACTTTATGTTCTTAAATTGATTTATTAAATTGCATTAACAAACCAATGATTTATTAAACAATGTATACATATATATTCTGATGAACATATAACACTAGCATGATTAGTGACTAATATTTTGATAATATGATATATGTTTTGTAACCAACAAACTTATGATGAAAAATATTAGATCTATTTATGAATGAAAAGATTATGTTTAGATGTTATTTTTTACTAGAATGTACATTAGTAATTATTTTTAATTATCCGAATTATACTCATATCCGTATTCGTATCCATCCGGTATTCGATCCGTATCCATATCGGTTTAATATCTGACCTGTATCTGTATCCGAGACTATTCGTATTTGTATCCGTATCCAAAAAATTATAACAAATAATGATACGGTTTGACCACACTATCTGATCTGTATCCGATCGTTTACACTCCTAATTATATTAGATCTACTCTCTCCCTTTTTCTAGAAACTAATAATGTATTTCAAAACTTCGTAAGAAAAATCCCTCTAATCTCCTGTTAAAGTTCAGCTTGCTCTTGCTTATATTTTCTGCAAGTGACTAAATCTTTTTTGAAATTCTTGGCAGGTGCTGTCAAGTTGTACAGAAAATTAAAAATTAGAGCATCTACATCTCAGCAACTCAAATGAGTTTCTAAATAACTGTTAACCACTTTTTAGAAATAAGGTCTCTAAAGTTTCTAACTCTCACATTCCGGAAATTAATTTAGAGTTTCTATTAAGTCACGTCAGCAACAAATTAAAAAAGGAAAAATAATTTGAGCCAATCATTTAGCCAACATGGAGTTTATAAACAATTTTTTAATAAGAAACTTTACTGCATAGTGCATAGTTTCTAAATAAGAAACTCTCTCATATTTCTGAAACTGGATTAAAAACTGCCACATCAGATTAGAAACTCTAATAATAGCAGAGATGTAGATGCTCTTACAGATACCACAAAATACACACGTTTGGTACTGTCTCCCAGACACCCCACCAGCAGATACAAGCAATACTCATTCCTTCATACCTCAAAATAAATAACCTACACTAATTATCAAATTGCATGCTCTTCAGTCTTTCCCCATTATGTAAGTGACCAAATCATAACAGGACTTAGAGAGTTTCACAGGAATACAAACATATGAATTGATATCTGTGTTTTGTAATTCTTCAGTCCCTTTTATATTCACAAGTGTGCTTTAAAATTAATTTCATCCAGATTCATCCTCTAATATGTCTACAAAGGACTTCTCATCGGGTTTCGAACCCACGACCTCTCACATAGATGATGTTGTCCTTTGCCACTAGACCAAAGGCAGGTTCTTGATCTTAGCAATCTTGATTGTTCTCTCTTCGATTTCTCTCCTTCGGTTCTTCTTTTCATGTGCTCAATCCCATCATTGATCTCGTCGATTATCACTCCAACGATCTTTCTTTGACAACCTCTTTCCGACCTGTAACCGACAAACTTGCTCTGATCTTCCGGTCTCCATATGTAATTCTCAGTTATTTTAGTAAGAAATAGGAGTCAAGCTCCTACTTTATTAAACACAATGTAATTCTCAGCTTTTATTATCTACAAAATTAATTATGAATATTTTGCATATTTTGTGTAAACATTTTTTAATGTAATGTATGCATGTTTTGAGTTAGTTACATGCAAATTGATTTTTGAATGAAATTCTGATTATTTAGATGTTTAAATTTTCCTTAGAAAATTCCATTAAAATTTCTAAAATTTAAATGAATATTGTCAGTAAATTTCTTATTAAGTTTTTTTTTTTTTTTTTCCATTTTTTAGTTAATTTCACACATATTCTTTGCAAAAGTACGTTTAGCTGGTTGTAGGGCTGCTCATGAGCCGAGCCGAGTTGAGTCCGAGTTGGATTCAACTCGTGAACTCATGAGTCGAGTTGAGTCCGAGTTGCTAATCTAGTTTCGAGTTAGAAACCCCAACTTGGATTCAACTCGTGAAGAACTCGAGTCAACTCATGACTCATAGATAGTACATAGTTTATCAAATTAAAAACTACCAAAACAAAGTATAACAAAATAAATAGTATATAGTTTATCAAAATAGTACACAATTTAAAACTTTACATAATAAAATAGTGGCAAATACATAATTAAATAGTACAAAGTTTACCAAATTACTAAATAGTACAAAGTCTAACAAAACATTACACAGTTTATCAAGTCAATGAGTCAACCGAGTTGATTCCGAATTGAGTTGGGGGCAATTTGGATTCAACTCGTGAGACAATCGAGTCAATGAACTCGAGTCATTTTTGACTCGAGTCAGTTTCAACTCAAATTGTTGACAAGTTGAACCCGAATTGATTCCGAATGCACCCCTAGCTAGTTGTATTCATGTTTAACTTAATGTCAAGATTGTAAGTAATATTTAAGCATGAACAAAGTCAAGTGCATATTTTTGTTGAGATTTTATCTACCTTTAGTTGGTGTGAAGAAACACTTTGTGGAGCAAGTATATATTACAAATCTTAAGGTTTTTTTTTTTTTTTTCTCAAATAACGAAAGATGTGAGAACGTCTTTCATCAAATATATTAAAGCTTTTTAAAGAAAGTATAAACACTTTTCCCTATTGTGATTGTATTTTAATTTTACATAGTCTTAATATACTAAGTGTGAATAAATTTTATATCTAGTGTAAATACTTTCGTAAGTGACTGTATATGTCCTCAATTTTGTTGTCTAGGTCACTAGTGAAATTCAAGCATAACAAGATATATATATATATATATATTTTTAGAGGAGGGATCTAATTACCACAATTTTGAGTTACAACAAAGTTACCACAACCATTTTCTACATTTTCAAAGTCGAAATCGTCGATCCAAACCGTTCAACATGATCTCCACAATAAAATGTGCTTGCAGATCAAATTTTACATTTTTTTGAATTTTTTTACTATTTATTAAGATGGGTATAAAATTCAATGGTCTGAATTTGACTAGTTTTTGTACCCATCTTAATAAATAGTAAAAAAATTCAAAAAAATGTAAAATTTGATTTGGAAGCACATTTTATTGTGGAGATCATGTTGAACGGTTTGGATCGACGATTTGGACTTTGAAAATGTAAAAAATGGTTGTAGTAATTTTGTTGTAATTCAAAATTATCGTAACTAGATCCCTCCTCTTTTTATTAATACTTTATCTAACTTTGTTCAGTAGATTTAAATAAATTATGGAGCGAGTATAAACAATAGTTTTCAAAAAAAAAAAAAATTCTACAATACAAAAGTATAAATACTATTGTCACACCGTACGGAAAAAATCTGAACGCAAATGTTTCCAAAATTTTTATTAACCGAAAAAAATTTAAAAAAATATCGAAAAAGAGCTAGATTGCTGCCAGATTTTTAAAAATAGATAGGACGGGTTGAAAATTCCCGTCCCATGGGACGGGATGGACCTTCCTGGCCCGATTAAGATTTCGCTAAACCCAATCTCCGTCCGCGAAAAAAAAAAAAATTGACAGACCCAGGGACGGGACGGATCACCCCGTCCGAGGAGAGAAAAAATAAAAAATCAAAATCGGGGGCCGGGATGGACCACCCTGTCCAAGGACAAATATGTAATTTTTTTCCGCAAGAAATTTATTTGTATATTCACATACTAGATGCTGATCTCTTCTTTTGTATGCCAGTATCAAATGTTACTCGGTCTGTTGCTTCAAAGATGAGAAGATACATCTGAAAATACCGAGGTTCAAATTATGAATTGTGTGAAATCAAAAGAATTAATAGAAGTTCGCTGACAGGTTTTTGGTTGTCAAGGTATTTATTTGTCTATTCAAATACAAATGCTGGCATCTTCTTTTGGACACCAGTATTAAACAAGCCAGCTGTTAGGTAGTAAAATTTGTCATGTACCAATTTTATCGCAACTCGTGCAGTAAGTATAAAAAAAAATACATATTAATACACATTACGGCCTAGGACGGGGAGGTCCATCACGGCCCCAGTTTTTCTTTTTTCTTTTTTTTTTTCGTCTGGCTAGGACGGGGAGGTCCATCCCGGCTCTCAATTTTTATAATTTTTTTTTCCTATCCTTGGACGGGGAGGTCCATTCCGTCCCTGGGCCTGGGAATTTTTTTTTTAATTCTGACGGAGATTAGCGCTGGGGGATTTAGCGGATTCTTAATCGGGCCGGAGAGGTCCGTCCCGTCCCATAGGACGTGAATATTCAACCCGGCCTATCTATTTTTAAAAATCTGCCTACAGTTCAGCTCTTTTTCGATATTTTTTTAATTTTTTTCCGATTAATAAAAATTTCGGCAAATGTTTTAATAAAACGCAGATAAAAGATGTAAGAATTAAGATGCAGTTATTTTTTAAGACTCTAAAAAAATATAATGCCGTATATATATTATTTTCCACGGTCAGTTAAGATCAGAACTTTGGATATATTTTCGTGGATAATTCGGATAATATTTTTTTGTTAAAAGTAAAATTTCGAGGAAGAATAGCAGTTGACCGTGTTGACGGGAAGTTCACATCAACTTTTTTTTTTTTTAATTTCACAGAGGCTGTGAAGTTACCGCCCCATCTCAGTTCACATCTACTATTAGTCTATTACTATGAATCTATCATAGAAATCATGACCACCAAAACAAAAAAGAGTGAGGCTATGGTACTATGCATATCGCGGATTGATCAGTACTACGGATTAATATTTTTGTTTTCAAAATTCTAACGGTTGATTTGAAGTGTTTAACATAGTCTTTATATAAATATGTACTTGTAAACTAAATTATATATATTTTTTAAAATTACTATAATTTTAGATGGGTAGAAAATCATTCTTTTGGATGGTCTAGAATTTTCAAATCAAGTGATTTTCTACCCATCTAAAAATTAGTAATTTTTTTAAAATATAAATTTAGTTTACAAGTACATATTCATATAGAGATTATGTTAACCGAAAATTTGAATGCATAGTACGAGCCAATATACGCTATGCATATTACTCAAGGTTCTAAATAGCGCGCTATAGCGTTTTTGGACCCCAAACGCTACGCTATGACATCAAAATACGCTATTTGCGCTACGGCCGCTATAGTGCTATACAATATGGGTTTTTTTTTTAAGCAATTTATATGGGTTTTAAATAAAGACCCAAAAAAGCTCAAACCGAAATTGAATTTGTTGCTACTTGCTACAGATAAATGAATTATAAATTGGGAATAGAAATTGAAATTTGAATAGAAAAAAAAATAGATTATGTCATTATCATGAAGCCTTAAGATATTTTTAATAGGAAAAATCGATAGTTTATGATATTACTATGGATATTTTGAACCGCAATTTGGACTTTGTACGGGTTCAATATGAATATTATAATTTCTTAATTACTTTGGTGTTATTTATTGTTCTATGAGACTTTAGATAATGTTGATATTTAGTACAAATATTGAATATACGGAATTTAAAAAAAAAATGCTATTTGGAATAGCTTCCGCTATAGCGACGCTATTCACTATAGCTTTTTTTGTAGCCTTCCCGCTATGACGCTATAAACGCTATTTAGAACATTGATATTACTCAAGGTTCTAAATAGCGCGCTATTGCGGTGCTATAGCGTTTTCGGACCATAAAAGCTATGGCGTTATTGGCACTATAGCGGCGCTATTTGGACACAGCGCTGTTTTTCAGTTGTTCCGCTATGACGCGATAAACGTTATTTAAACCTTTGATATTACTATAGCCTCACTCAACAAAAAATTATAGTAAAACCCAGGTAATGTGATGATGTAAAAGAAGAACCTCTTTGGGCTAAACGCAGTCCAATATATTGGGCCATTCCTAGAGGCGGGGTTAAGAGTTTTCTATATAAATATCTGGCTATATTTAATCAATTTTGAATATATTTTTTATACGGAGAGCATAACATTAAAAACCGCCGAAATTTTTATTAATAGAAAAAAAAAAGTATTTTGCGAAAATTCGAGATATAGCTAAAATGTGATAGTCCATAACGTCCAGGGTACTGTAGCTGGACGATATGGATCATCACGTCCAGTTAATCTGATCGCTAATGATCAAACAAAAAACACTGTAGCTGGACGTTATGGTCTATAACGTCCAGCTACAGTTTTTTTTTTTTGTTGCTGCTGCTGCTTTGTTTGTGATTTTTTTTGAAAAAAAAACACTGTAACTATATCTCGAATTTTTGCGAAATGCTTCTTCAATATCGATATTTTTTATTTTATTTTCTATTTAATAAAAATTTCGGTTAAAAACCGTGCTGGAAGTTTCATGCAAAGAGAATCTTCATCACGATTTAATTGAGGGATGATATTGATAATGACATAATATTTTTGTCATAACTATAATAATGGATACAGTCTACAGAGAGGTATCAATTTAGGATTCAGATCAGTTGAAATCCGAGATCCAGCAGTCCAACTTTTTTGTGCACGCATCTCGAAACAACTGATTTTTCTGTGTATGCATCTCGGAACGATTCAATGGCTGAATTCAAAATTTCAGAGATTTCAGTATTACTGTTGATGATCTCGGATTTCAGCAGATTTGGATCCATCAATTTAAGTCTTTAATGGCATGTTTGAACTAAGGTAGTTGGTACTTGGTAGCTTCACTTACCACAGTGGAATGAATCTTACTTTATTATAATTTATACAAGTGATACTTTTTACAGTAATTTGTTATTTCCAATGCCATAAAACTAACATAATTTGGCCAAGAATTTCTACGCTCCACTTACAGCACTACAAGTTGCTCCGTTGTGGAATTGGAAAAGCAGCTAAGCTACGTACTTGCTTCATAACAGCATGCTTACTTTATTAAGAAAACCGCAACTAAATTCTTTATATATTATTATGATTAAAATTTAAATAAACGAAGTGACTCGTTGTCATCTCTCAGGAGTATCCAAACAAAGTAGTTAGCGCTGCTGCAACTACTCCAATAATTTTATATCCATCAATTCAAACACGTAAAAGAATTTGACCCGTTTACGTTTGGACGGTCTGATTGAATATTACTTATTTCTGATCAGGATAGTCGCTCGAATATGCGGGTGAGAATATTACTTATTACCGAGAGCATGTCTAATAGTTTCCAACCTTTTCATTCCTTGAATAATAAATTGGACTATTGACCTTAATATTCGTCAATCGTCATCAAGCAATGCATATCCGTTTTAAACTAGCCTGGTTTGTATGAAATTAAGGCACATAACATATCGAAGCTCCTAAATAGTGATTCTAGAGAGAGAAATATCTCTCTTTTTTTAGAATTCTTGGCAGTGGCTGCCAACGGTGAGATATTATCTCCCTTGCTTGATTTGAAGCGAGATAGTAGTTCTCGACGTGAGATGCTCAGTTGTTGAGGAGATTTGAGTTGAGAAACCGAAGAACTTATCTATTCGTGGCAGTCTTCGGTCAGCGAGTTCTTTAGGGTATGTTTGGTTGGATTGAGAATAGGCTATTTTTGAACCTATTCGGTGTTTGGTTGGGTTAGAATAACTATAATAGTGAATTCAAACTTTTTGTCTTATTAGAATATGTTATTCTTAAGGGTATGTTTGGTTGTAAAACAAGAATAGCTAGAATAGCCAAGTCAAGAATAGCTATTATTTGTCTTATTATAATAGTTAAATCTCAAAACTTTTAGGAATAATCTATTCTAATAAGACAAAAAGTTTGAATTCACTATTCTAGCTATTCTAACTCAACCAAACACCGAATAGGCTATTCCGAATATACTAACCTTAAGAATAGCCTATTCTCATTCCAACCAAACATATCCTAAGAGTTTTGAGATTCGGCTATTCTAATAAGACAAACAATAGTTATTCTTAATTTGGCTATTTTAACTATTTTTATTTTATAACCAAACATACCCTTATAAATTTAACAATGAACTATGCAAGAGAGCATCAAAATTTGAAAGAAGCCATAAAACCTTGCAAAATCGATTACTTAGATTCTCAAATTTCTAAAAATTAAAAATAGGGAGAACTTTTAGTGTGCAAATATATATTTCTAAAATAGTTAATTTCAACATCAAAACACCATAATATTCAATATCCTCATTAAAATTTAACATTATTTCTTCTGTCCTCTTTAATCTATTTTACATTTTATTTAATTACTTTAAAAATTGAAACGACAAATATATCTTTTATTTTAAATAGAGGTGTCTCTTATTTTTTTTTTATGGAGCAAAGTTTTAACAATAAGTTTTAATGAGGATACGCCATCGGACACTCGAACGCCGTTTTATGACCGTTTGAAATTTCGTCGATGGCGTTCGAGTTACATTAGGGAAGACTGGCAATAGTGAAGAGACATTAGGGAAAAAGAGAGAGCGAAGAATCATGGCATGGACTCAAGGTCTCAAGCAGATCTAATTGTGGAGAGATGGGAGATAAGGTAATAGGATGATTAGAACGCCGATGGCGTACCTAGGTATGCCATCGGACACTCGAACGCCGTTTTAAAATAAGAGACACATCTATCGAAAACAATAGGTACGCCATCGGACACTCGAACGCCGTTTTATGGCCGTTTGAAATTTCGTCGTCGTTTTTCGCCTTCTCAGTGAAGATATCATCCCTATTCATACGTAATTTAGCGTAATTTACCGTATTTTAGCATAATTCTACATAATTATTGTAATTTCAGCATTTTAGTAAATTTACCGTATTTTAGCATAATTATTGTAATTTACCGTATTTTAGCACAAAATCGGCCCTATTCGTAGCGTATTTTCTAACAAATATTAAAAAAACAATTCGATTTTTTGTGTTATATTTCATTTCAGCATTTTAGCTATTTTTCTCTAAAAAAAAACTAAAAAAATCAAACCGTACAGAATATTTATGGTTTGAATTAAGAATTCAAACCGTAAATATTCTGTACGGTTTGGGCAGAAATAAATTTTTTCCAGAAACTTGGTTATTTATATTAAAATAATTTTGTTTTTGGGTAAAAATAAAAATCACGGCTCTCAGCTAGTATATGAATACACGTGTGTTAGTTGTAATATCTCTGTGGGACTAATCCTTTTGGCCTATTCCGGTTTGCCATTCATTTCTCTTTTTTGCGTTACCAACAGTTGTCGCTCAGACTGCTCTAGGTTGAGCTATATTAATTAACCACATATGAACCATATATATTCTTCAAACTATTTTGATTCATTCTCTTAATTCAATCAAATGGTCTACTTATTACAATTTGTTTAAACTCACTTGTTCGCTTTCTCGGAGACTCGGACTAACGTTATTTTGTTTTATTTTTTTTATAATAATTACATTATATTAAGTAAAAATTATTTAAGCATAATATTTTGACAAATTATTTTTCTATCAACTTTTCCCTATATTTTTGTACAAAAAAACTTCAGAAAAATTCGAGTTTCCAATCGGATTCGGTCAACTTTGACTGACTTATTTGATTTTGATTTCACGATCAAGTGTTTGATCTATTCCGATTCCATGATCAAGTAATTTACTTTTAATTATCCGAGTTGTATTCATATTCGTATTCGTATATGTCCGATATCCGATCCGTATCCGAGACTATCTGTTTAACATCTGATTCGTATCCGAAAAATTATAATGGATAATGATACAGTTTGATCACTATCCGATCCGTATTCGACCGTTTACACCCCTAGTTGGAGGACGTTTGGGGAACTAGAGATTGGAAAATATAATAATTATTCTTAAAATAAATGGTATAATTGTCAATTTAATTTTTAAAATAATTAAATAGATAAAATGATATAGAAGAAATAATGTTAAGTTTTTATGGAAATATTCAATATTATAGTGTTTTGATGAGAAAAGTGACTATTTGAAAACTTTGGATGGATACACTAGAAACTTTTCTATTTAAAATTTAAAATTTAATGTCAAAATAAAATCGTGAGATAGATCTATATTATTTGCTTTATACATATATAAAATATTATGAAATTTCAATCTTATTTTTTGATTGTTATAAAAAAGTAAAAAACTTACAATATATGCAATGTTAATTTTGTTAATTTTTAACTTGTTGATTCAAATAAAACAAAAACAAACAATAATAAATTTTTATATACATATAAAAAGTAAATATAAATTTTAAATTTCATTTAACATATAAATTTTAAATTTTATTTTTAATTTTTTTTTAAAATAAAGATATTTGGATCATCCTCTTTTCCAAACCCACCACGCAAAATCTCCTACATCAGTGCTAACACGGATCTCCAAACGACCGAACACTGAGGTTTTAGAGGGGTTTGACAACCGAGATGATTGATGTTTTTCTGAGACTCTTACCTTTACAGAATCCATGTCGACACTCGACACCCAAATTCGCCAAGTTGAACTGTAGCCTACACAAAATATTACATAAAAAGAGATACAGTATATCGTTATAATGTCGAACTCCTCCACCGGATCCCCTAAAGTAACCCAATATTTGGGTTTTGGATCGAGACCGTCCGATTCGAATTCGTCGCTCGAGATCGTCTCGGGATTCGAGTTCGTCGTCGGGATGTGTGCGCTCACTTCGCGGATGGATTTTCGCGGATTCGAATCGGACGGTCCCGATCTAAAACCCAAAAGTTGGGTTACTTCACTGGATCCGAATTCCACCATCTATCGGATAAATATTTTAACAGAGTATTTATGGCTTCATGCAGTGCAAGTACTACAGCATCAATATAACGCTACATATGGTTCGCGCTGCATGAAACCAAAACTACTCTGTTAAAATATTTTCCCCTATCTATCTTCCCCGCGAGTGCTTTTGCGCCTCAGCCATTTCAATTGCTTCCTGCTCACTGCTCAGTCTATCCTAACAAGGGGCAATGCATCTTCTCCATCTTTCTTTCCTTCCTCCGTCCAGTGCTCCCCCCTCTCCCGTCTCTCTCGGGCGATTTTCTCTTCCAAACCCTAGCGCGGTCGCGTACTCTCTCTTTCCTCCCTACAAGTTCTCCCCTTTTGGTTTGGTTTGCCCCAGTCGCGTTCTTGCCCCGCACGCAAATTCCGGTGAGTTTTTTATTCTCTGTTCGAGCTCTTATGCAATGCCGTGTGTAGTTTTTTACATTATGCCTTGGTGATTTTCGCTCGGGTTTCAGGAGAGCCAGTAGTAGCAGCTGAGTCAGATTCTGGAACTGGAGATGATGAGAGAGGGAAAATGGAGATGTATAAGACGGTGGGGAGGATAAACGCTACTCATGGTCTCAAGGGAGAGGTCAAGGTGATATCATCCACTGATTTCCCTGAAATTAGATTTGGGAAGGTACTTAAATTCCTAATAGTTATATTTTTAGTTTCCAAATAGTATGTCTGAAAATGTTAGATTATGAAGTTACCTTGTTCCGAGTATGTTTTATTTGCTGAGTATGATACATCTTCTTCACTTTTCTATCAATTAATCTAAAACTTAATAAGTTGTTTATACGCTGTTGGAGGGTGGGAGGGGGGGTGGGGTTAAGCTTCTGTTTAATGGTGAAGTATTATTTTTGTTTTCCATTACAATTTAAATGTCTTATTTGGACCATTATGTACAAATGCTTGTTTATTTGTTTTTTTGGTTAAGTAGCAAGAAGATGTAATAAGGTTTCTTTTGGTTTGATTTGTTTAGCCAGGAAAGAGGTGGCTGAGAATGCGAGATGGTGCAAATGAAGTGATTAAAGAAACTAAACTAATAAAAGGACGATCTATTCCTGGTAAAAATAGTTGGGTTATCAGCTTGAGAGGGATTAATTCTATTGAAGAGGTTTTTCTCATTGTCTCATGAATCTCTTATCTGGTTTTCTCCTCTTATCTGGTTTTGTTGCATGAGTAGTATAATTCTACTAACATGACACTGGTAATAGTTTCAAAGCAAAATACAGAATTTTCATTTTTGCTGGATTAGTATGAAAAAGACAATCTAATTTGTTAACAGGATTATGTATAAGAAATGTATCATACTAGAAACCTGAATTATTTGGTACTTCATGCACTGTTGGGAATTTTGTATGTATATAAATGTACTCGATTACACTGTCTTCTATCTACCCCACTCATTGTGCCTTCTTTTATTGTATATTTTTTTCTTAACTTTTCTTTTATAGGCTAAAAACATTATGGGCGCAAAATTGCTGGTAAGATCGGACGATATACCCGAGTTGCCTGAAGGAGAATTTTACACGCCAGATCTTGTAGGAATGAGAGTTATTTTGAAGGTTTCTTTCTTTTCACTATTTGCTACAACAATTTTATACTAGTATATGGAACTCGGTTCTGATGATTCTTCCCTTGAATTAATTGATCTATAATTTTCTTCTTAGGAGACGGGCAAGTTAGTTGGTACCGTTTCTGGTGTTTGGAACACAAAAGGAAATGACCTATTGCGGGTCAAGCCTGACCCGATATGTAGAGAGGAAGAAGATTCAACCAATTCGCAAATATTAATCCCTTTTGTAGAGGAGATTGTGACTGAGGTTGATATGGAAAAGCGGGAGATGCGAATCACACCCCCAAAGGGGCTTCTAGAGCTGAACTCCCGCTCCAATGCGGGGTCCAGCAAAAAGATACGCTTTATGGTTTGGTCCGCTTGCATGCCTTGTTTGTCTTTTTTCTATCTTTTATTATTCTGGGGGTAGTTAAGCATCCATGGCATTATGAGAATTGACAAGTAAAAAAAAGTAAATAACACATTAGAAAAACCCAAATGAAAGTAGTATCTAAAGAGCTAATGTCATTATAATGCGTGAATTAACATCATTTTGTCGACCAAATGTCCTTATAAAGATTCTTTATAACCATGAAAATTATATTGATTCCTTTTTCAGGAATGGACGCAAAAGAAGAAGTCACAGCGACGCCTGGTTACAGCTAAGAAAATTCTCAATGAAATGGAACAGGGTCACATTCTAGATGCATTAAAATTGGCATCTAAAGCACAGAAGAATTCACTTGCACAGCAAATCGCAAGCCTTGACTTTAGGTTATTCCAGCATGCAATGAATAACTTGGACACGCAGATCAATGAGTAAGTTCTCTTTCTCCAAAATTTAAATAACATTGACTTCTACTTGATAACTCTGTCAATCATGATGGGATTTCTATCATAGGTGCAAATTATCCATAACAAAACCTTTGTGTAGCAATTAAACCTCGAATTAACACATTGTTTAGTTAGCTGAATTGACAGCAAGCAAGGAAGACTGTTGCCTACAAAGAATACAAAAACTGCCACAAATATGAAAACTGGTACACAAAAAATTTACTGCAGGAATTGTTGGTAACTTGAGATTTTCATGAACATAAACCATTATGTTAGCTTGTGGCACCAGTACAAATCATTTGGTGCTACAAGTTGGAAGGTGTTCCTAGTATAATTGTTGAGGTCATAATAAAAGAGCCCTCTTTGATTAAATTGTGCTTTTTACTTGGAAGCTAATTTTGATTAAATTGCAGATTAGCAGAGGTTATGGATAAAAACTTTTTGCTGCTATTGAAAAATGCAATGAAAGTATCACATGAGTGCATTCTTGGAAATGAAAGCGAAATAAATAAATTCCACCATGATTTGCGAGAAAAAGGAATAGAGCTTCTTTCAAATTCTAAAGCAGCTATTGTACTAATTATAAATGAGAAGAACAAAATTGGAAATAGTAGTGAGATTGATGATGATGATCTCAAGAATTTTCTCGGTACTATTGGGAAACTTTTGGTGGTATGTGCATTATTTTATTTTTAATTCTTTGCATCTGGATCTTAATTCAACATAATATATTTATATATTTTTTTTTAACTTAGGGTGGAGAAAGCAAACCCATTGTTATGGTTACAGCAAAGCATGAAGTACAAACATTGCAAAAATATTTGAGGGACAATGACTATTTTGGTTTGGACCATGAAAAGGTAAATTGTGAGTCTCGTCTAATGGGAAAAAACGTCACTAATAGTGTTTTATTTCTTTTCTTTTTTCTTTAAACTTTTTCTCAGTAGACAATTTTGAACAAATTAATCCCTTGCCATCTGTTACAAGTGAAATATCTGTCTTCGCTGGGATTTTTAATTTATAAGGCTCTTGTTTGTTGTTACATGTAATGAACACCAAATAAGTTGAGAAAAAAAAATAGAACTAGGAGTTCATTACGTAGACTTAGATAACCAAAGTTATCAAACTGATAATTTTTCCCACTTTGACCTTACTAATTTTGGTCAAATTTGACCGAAGTTACTTTTTCCCTGACTCTTTCTCTCGCTCCTTTCCCTAGGTGCGGGTTTTGGAAGCGGGGAGGTTCCCAGTATTTAGCACGCCTTCAGACCAAAGTGGTAGCAAGATCTTGTTTAAATCCCCTTTTGAGTTACTGGAAGCCCCAATTGGACCTGGTGGAGTTTTCAGTCTACTCTACAATCAGAAAATACTTGATGCTTTCAATCAAATGGGCGTAGAGTATGTGCAGGTGGGCCCCAAACTCTTCATTTCCCTGTTTAGGCCCCGCAACCTGTGCTCATTGTTGGAAGTCCACTATGCATGTAGTATATTGACATTTATATATGGTATATTTTGGCCCAACAAAGGTACAGCTTGATATTTTGATGAACCATTTTAAGTAGAGATTCTTTTCTTTACATGGTGATACTAGAGCCTATGTTTTTGAAATCGTAAAATTCTAAGTTTATTTTAATCTAAAATTTACTAACTTAGCAGGTTGTAAACATGCTTAACAATAACCAATTAGGTAATTGGCGAATGATGCAAGGGGCTCCTATTGAAATTCAGTCGAAGAATATAAATAGTCAAACAAATGCATGCAGATGGAAGCTGATATTGAACTGATTAAAGCATGTTAATTGTATAAAACAAAGTTCTCCATTTCTAGTACATGTCAGTTAAATGCTAGCACAGTTTTGACGCTTATACAAGTAATGACCACAACCTGATTTGGACAGTACAGCCAGATTTGGACCTTCTCTTTCTAAGTGATCTTACTTTTTTTCACAGGTATGTAGCTTAGATAACAAGTCAGCTGTTGGAAACCCTCTCTTCTTTGGTTATGTCAGTTTTTTGAAAGCTGATGTGGGTATAAAACTCTATGATGGCAACAAAGGAGACGAGACATGCTTTGACATGATTGTTTCCATGAAATATATGAACAAGATAAGTGGAGATACAAAAAAACTCGGCTTCATTGCTGTCCCCGAGAAGCACGACTATGTTGAGAACACTTCTGACGGATGGGTTGATGTCAGCTCAGAGGTAGCAAGTTCATGTAGGTTGCATTTTCCTGTATATGGTTTATTGAACACTTGTTCTCTTGATAATGTCTGTGTCATAAATGTATTGAAATAGATGATTAACAAAGACAATTTTGTAGGGAAATTTTTTAACAGTTCTGTTTTGTGTTTCTTTTTTCATACCATTTATTTTACTCGTTGGTGATGCCCTGTGTCTATGTTTGGTTATAGAGTATGAGGTGAAGTAAATCTCTTATTTCATACTTAACTGTCAAACCAAATGTAAAACAAGACAAATAAGATAAGGGTATGAAAGAATAAGTAAAATCATCTATTAAGACGGATTAACTTAGTATGGATTTATTATGCCTATAGTAATAAACAAGTTTCATTTCTTAGTTCATAGTTTTTTTTCTCATTCTCTCTCCTCCAGACTAATTTAAGTCGTGATTTAAGCTGTGAAATAAAATATAAAATAAGAGGAATAAGATGAAATATTTAACTTAATTTAAGTAGCTAACTAAACATGGCCTATTGCGTTGTTTTGCTTTAAACTAGCGCTTATTATTAATTCTCGCGAAGCAAAGCCAAAAGTGCAACATAATAATATAAAAGTATAATTCTTTTTTGTTACATGACAACACGGCCACACGGGCAATAAAGGTGCTACAGAATTGAGAAATAATCACAGGCAGTAAAATTAAGCAAAAAAGAATTTATCGTCAAGCAAGGTACTTGATACATCCTATCTCAAAGAGAGTAGGCCGTATGTGGTGGAGCGTTTGGATTAGGCTCGTCCTATTGTGGGATGGCAGGCCGAGATGTGAACGAGTTGGGAACTCGAGTGGTTTTAGAGAGATTCTGACTGACCTATGCGATATCTCTCTAAGTGTAAAATTGCGACCCCCGTTCAATGGGTATTTTTGTCTTATATAGGCTATCTCGTACGGTTATGAGAGATGAAACGGTTATTTCAACCACTTTTGTGGTTATCCCGTATTAAGACGGTGAAAGCCAATTTCGGACCAGACCTGTCTTTTTGAGGCCTTTTGTTGAGTCTTTGTTGTCTCCGGATCCTTATTCATGGATCTCGGGCCTTGGGCCTTTTCATATAGGCTCCGAGTTGGCTCTTAGAAGGAGATCCGAATTCCGGTTATTCATTGATCCAAAAATGTACTTTAAGAGCATTGAGAACATGGCTCTATCAGTACCAACCGTAAAAATTTCACTAACGAAATGCAACTGACATGCAAATTCTTCCATTTTGAAAAGAAACAATGTAGCACCTTTTACTAACGAGATATCTCCTAATATGTGTGCACCGTTCATTCTGTTGTGTTGAAGTTGTATTTTTTTAATTATAACAGTTGTACTCACCTGATAGCCACTATCAGTATTTAAAAAAAAAAAGAATTTTAGGAGATATCTCGTTAGTGAAATTTGATGAAATAAAGGAGACCAGGGACCCGATTAGCCTCATACCCGTTAGAGGTTTATTCATCATCAGCTATTTTTAGAATAAAGAAGAGCAATAAATACATCCATCCTTTTTCTATTTTTAGAATTGTACCGTTACTTAAGCTACCAGTTAAAATTAATAGGCCCTTGCAAAAATCAGATTGAATATTATTCAATTGATCATCTTCCGCAAATTCTCTTAAAAAACAACACTTAGATTTTCAATTTCTAACAATTAAAAATATTGAACTGGTTATTTTAACAAAAATATTATTTTTATAAACATCTAGTTAGATTCTTTTAACATCTTATAAACAGCTATTTTTGAATATTAACCGAATGGCCATTATTGTACCATCATCAGACCATCTTAAGAATCTTAAATTTTTTAAATATATAAGTGTTAAAAAAAAACAAAAAAAAAACTAAGTGTTACAAAAATAATATATTTTGTTAGAAAATAACTAATTTAATGTTACAGAAATACAATCACTCCATCATTTATTAATTATTATATGTTAAAACTTAAAAGTAACTAGCTTACTGTTAAAAAAAAACTAATTAAATATTTACATATATAATATATCTGTTAAAAAAATTTAGATACTAGACATATTAAAAAATGAACATTAAAGTGGACACTTCACGGATGGACTCCATATATTTTTTAAGAATAAAACAAGTAAATAGATAAGGTTATAAGTTTTCTAACTTGATAGATATTTCTAATGAGTTTCAAACTTTCGATTTTCAAAAAGATATTAAGACTCAATTAAATTTACTACGAGGAGGGATCCAATTACACCTTTTTTGGTGACACATCATGACACCATTTTTTTATAGGTCAATTTTGCGATTTCAAAATCCAAACGGTCGATCCGAGCCGTTCAACATGATCACCATATTAAAATGTGCTTGGAGATCAAATTTTACATTTTTTTGAATTTTTTACTATTTATTAAGATGGTTACAAAATCACTGTTTTTCAATGGTCTGAAAACAACAATTTTGTAACCATCTTAATAAATAGTAAAAAAATTCAAAAAAATGTAAAATTTGATCTCCAAGCACATTTTAATATATTCATCATGTTGAACGGTTTGGATTGACTATTTGGACTTTGAAAATGGTAAGTGTCAAAGTGTGTCACCAAAAAAGATGTAATTGGATCCCTCCTCATTTACTACTACACTTTACTCTTCTTCAAGGAATTAGATTTAGCTTTGAACAAAATCTCATCCAAATTTGAGCCTAATTGTTTAATCTGCGTTAAAATTTGTGCAAACATATTTAAAATTTAATAAATTTAAATAGCTCCATAATTCTAAACCGTTCATATAAAATTTATCACGAATCGAGATTTAGGACTAATTTTGAATGAGTTTTGTGCAAAGCTCTTTGAACAAAAAACTCCATCCCTTCTTCAATTGTCAAACGGTGAGATAGTAATTAGACAATTGTACTCAAATATTTGACTGCTCTAAATTCTGAAACGATGCAACAAAGGACTCCTTCCTCGCAGAATTTTTTTTAAAAACCATAATTAAAAAAAAAAATTAGCAAACCAACATGATTACTTTGGTTTTTACAAAAACCATAAGAACCGAGATGTCAATTCGGTCTCCATTATTGGTATTTCGGTTCCCCATCATTTCACAGCTTTTCCGCAGAGCCGTCACAGAAAATCTAAATAGGCAGGGGACCGAATTGTCATTTTGGTCCCAGTAGGTTTTTTTTTTGAACCCGACAGCCCCTTGGCTCCCTTCTCTTCTTTCCTTCTCCTCTTCTTTCTTCCCACCCGAACCAAACCCTTTATTTCAGTATAATTTTGAGAGGAGAACAAGAAAAACTTCAGATCTACAAGTTTCGTGAGGTATGTGGTTAAATTTTTGTTTTGAATAAATAATCCGAATTTTAGTAATTGTAGAATTGTGGTAATTGTAGAATTATGTAGTTTGCATGTAGAATAAATTGTAGAATGATTTAGTTTTGTTACGGTAATTTATGTTTTTTTAGTGTAATTTTAGTAATTGTAAAATGATTTAGTTTGCATGTAGAGTAGTTTAGTTCATAAAATTTATTTTAATAAATGTAGAACAATTTAGTTTTTTTTAGTGTAATTTAGATTTTTTTTAGTGTAATTTAACTAATTGTAGAACTTATTTATTTTGTATGTAGAGTAAATTAGCTCATGAATTTTTTTAGTGTAATTTTAGTAATTGTAGAATGGTTTAGTTTGCATGTAGATCAGGCCTGAATGCAAGGACCGAAAGCCCATGCCACACGGGTGAAAATATGGATGCCTATACGGGTAGATGGTTCATGCTCAATTCTGTATTATGTGCCTGGGTTAGACCTCTGGATTGCAGTGAGCAAAGAATGTAGCAGTTCATATGCTTTCTCCCAAGAACCAAATAAATCAGCAATAGCCAGCTCCCTCCCTCTCCAAATCTTGTTATAGGAAGGCTGAATCGTTTTGTGCGCACCTCTAACTGCAACTCGACATACTTTTATTGACATCTCCAAGTCCTCCATAAGACCAGGTTTGATTATATCTGCAATCATCCTGGCAGTCATCTGACGACTGTCTACTGTACAAGCAATACTGTAACAATTGTGCTTGTATGAGTTTGTTGCAATTATCCAATTGCCCGTCTCAGTGATTTTTGCGTATAACTGCCATGGACACCCCTCCGTTCTACATATAACCACATATGCACTACGATTGCTCTGAATTTGTTGTAATTCTAAGTTATTATCCATGGCAAATTCACCAAACTTCTTTTTAAGTTCGGCTTAGAATTCAAACATTTGTCTCACTGAAAATAGACTGTCGATTCTCGATTTGATTATATCTTAAACGATACTTGTTACTTAATTTCTAGTGTTCTTAATTAGATTTGAATTTTTCCATACTAGGTGCGTATTTAGATGGTGTTATCAATAGGCGCCGACTGTGAATTGTTTTGTAATTTCAATGCTCAAGCTCATAATTAGTATCTAAAAGTAGCACTTTTGGGCATGCATGCATGTAAGCTGAAGTTTTATTTGGTTAATTTGGTCGTTGCTTTTTTAATGGGGCAATTGAACAAGACCACTAGATACATATTTTGGGAATTGAAGACATTTGTATTAGTAGTCGGCAGATTTTGATACCTTTATTGCTTCAATTTGGCCTCCAAGATTGTGACAGCAAGTCTGCAACAACACCAGGAATCATATTATTTGTATATAATTTTTTCATGGTTTTGTAACAGGCCACCGTTAATATGGCATCTTTTGAGATACTCTGTAGATTTTCTGTGGATATAAATAAATACAGAATGAAATTTCATGTTCGAGTCAAACTAAATCTCTGTAATTATTTCTTTTTCTTTCTTTGTGTGAACTTAGGACATGAATTTGAGCGGAGAAATGAAATGGGTTGATTCCACTTCTCCACTAGCCCATGAATGACTTTTGAATTATAGGAGGCATGCAGGCTATAGGGGTCAAGTAGCCTTAACCAATATGGCATATTCTAAGAGGGACACAGCTGGTCAATCCAATCTGTCTAATGCGCTCGGGTGCTTCTAATATATTCAATCATTTCCATGCCCTTTACAAAGATAATAAAAACCAAGATAGACTAGGTGTAGAGTGGGAAAAATGGCATGCCGGAGCCGGCTCCGTCACGGAACGGCACGGCATGCGTGTCGGTCACGTGCCGTGACTCGCGTGTCGCGTGCCGTGACCAATTGTTGGCAAAGAAGACACGGCACGGCACGGCACGGGACACGCGAGTTACGGAACGGTAGACACGCCAATCACACCAATTACGAGGCAATACACTAACATACCTTCCTATAAGGTATAATTTTATTTTAATTAAAATATTTACATTTAAATTTCAATTAAAACATTTGAATTTTAAAGAATCGTTTCACAATTTTTTTTAAAACGTTAAATGCGATCAAATGTGACTAACGCACAATTGGTCATGGCACGACTTAGTCACGGCACGCGAGTCACAGCGTGACTCGCGTGCCGTGACCACCCCTCATAATTTTTGTCACGGCACGTGAAAAATTTACTTGATCACGGCACAGCACGGCACGTGACCAAAGTCACGGCACGGCACGTGACCAAAGTCATGGCATGGCACGTTTTTCCCACTCTAACTAGGTGCATGCATTAATTTAAGAATAATAAGTGGAAACCCTGTTGGTTGGTATTCCTGTGAGCAACTGTCAAAGATATATAATTAGGAATATTGTAAAGGCAATAGGAAAGAGATATTTAGCTTAAAGTGTCTTAAATAATTCTATAATTAAATATATAAATAAGCTTGACACAAAGAAAAAGAAGTTCTTTTATCAAAGTGTGAAGTCTGAAATTATTATTTGTAACAATAAAATCTCCTTCAAACTCTCAAAGAGATTTTATTTCTCACAAATAATTTCGGACTTCATACGTTGACAATAATTTCAAGGAAATTTTATTTAACGTATGAAGTCAAAAATTATTTGTGTTTCTTGAACTTCTTGTCAAAAACACTTTAAGTGTAAGATTTAATAAAGTATAAAATTTTGTTAGCCGATGAAACTAATAATGAAAAAATATATATATATATATAACCAGTGCGTATAATGCTTCTACAAAAATAGATCATTATCTATGAGAGTAAAAGGTGATTATTCCTGAGGGTACACTGACAAAAACTGTTATTTCTGAACGTATCCGTATTACCTATAGGAGTATCTGCGAAAATACTGTCGGCAAAAAACACTTTTCCCTCACGAACACTACACATTGTAGTTTAATAATAAAATCATTTTCAAATTTGTTGTCACATAATTATCATTTATCTATGTATGAATTTGCAGGATCTAATAATTTTATCTATTGCAATTTTACTATTAGGAATATCACTCTATAGTGATCATTAACAAAATATGAGTGTATTTATAAGCAATATATTTATTAAAAATTTAGAGGTCAATTTAGATTTACTTTACAGTTTTTACTAACAAAATTAGTTCAAATAATTAAAAACTAAGGTCACTAGCTTGACCAGTCCTGTAGTGTAACTATTTCCTTAAGAGCCTATTCGGCTGCATAGTGGGCTGGGAAATGGATACAGAAAAGCAAAATTTTTGAACTGATTTTTACTGTTCACGTGGGAAAAAAAAAATTCACTCTGAGTGAATTTTTTTTTCCCACGTGAATAGTAAAATCCGAACAGGCCTAAACATTATCCAATTCGTAATCTAACAAAAAGTTTGACAAGATTTTTTTTTTTTTTTAGTTTATGATGGTACGGACAATATATACCGAAACCCTTGAGCAGCTTTTGCACCAAGTTCACCTAAAATTAAGCCCTCACAGCAAAAGAATGCATTGCCACGTGAATGCACCAACTTGGTAAAAAAGGGAGAATTTGAACTTTTGTTTATTTAAATGCACCTAGGTTTTCAGATAAGCTAATGATTTCCCTCAAATCACTTTAGCACCTCGCTCTCTCTCTCTCTCTCTCTCATAAGCAAAACACAGTTTTTTGCTTATTCGCATGTGTACCAGATAATATTGTTAGATCCAAAGTTGCTTTAGGAACATACATAATTTTGCATGCACACCCTCAGTATTTAGAGGATTTGTATAATTGATGTTGTGGAGCAACTTGATGATCAAGATAATATTTTATAATCAAATAAATAAAGGCATTTGCTTCGGTGGACATAAAGACCTATTTGTAAAATGAACATATTTTCATTTTCATAGTTCAAACAGTCGATCCGACCGTTCAACATTATCTCCATATTAAAATGTACTTGGAGGTCAAATTTTACATTTTTTTGAATTTTTTACTATTTATTAAGATGGTTACAAAATCGTTGTTTTTCAATGGTCTGAAAATAACGATTTTGTAACTATCTTAATAATAGTAAAAAAATTCAGAAAAATGTAAAATTTGACCTCCAAGTACATTTTAATATGGAGATAATGTTGAACGGTCGGATCGACTATTTGAACTTTGAAAATAAAAATATGTTCATTTTACAAATAGGTCCTTATGTCCACCGAAGCGAATGCCATAATTAAATTCTAACAAAAATTTAAATTTGAAAATAAACATAAGTTTGAAGTATGTCATAACATAATAAATAGCTTAATTTTAAATTTTGGACAAGTTGATCGGAACCGAACCAAAAATACGTACTTGTTATAATTTTTAAAGTGGATATAGTTCTGCATTTGTTGCGAATTACAAGCATACTTTCGCATTCTTTTTTCAAAATATCATAGAGAAAAATATCAAAGAAACTAAATTCTTGCATTTTTTTTTTGCATAATTCTGCACTTACATGGTTTAATCATTGCAAGCTTTGTTTAATGCAGATATTTAGAAATTCAAGTCATCAAATCAATGGTGTAAAATATATGAAACATTATCATATTTCACGTGCAATATATTATTAATTGTATGACACATAAAGATAACTTTCAAAATGTTAGATTTCCAATTTGATTTATGATTATTGTCGAAATTTCCAAGTTAAAAGCAAATTATGTTTTTAAGTCAACCTAGAAATAAATAGGGGGTTAAATGAAAAAAATGAAAATCAATAGGGACATGCATGATTTATATATCCAAAGATTGGGCATATATTTCCTTTCTAATCCAACAATAGAAGACCTGCACTATGCGGAATGGACTCTGCTGCTTTTCTGATAGAAAAACAAGATCCTGTTTTTCTAGATCCAACCATTCAAAATTTTTCATTTTGCACATCTCGATAAGAAACTTTTTTCATGCACATATCTCAACGAATTTGAATAGTTAGATCTGAAAAAGCTGATTGCTGCTTTTCTCTCAGAAAAGCAGCAGAGTCGGACCCGCACTATGCCCCATGCCAGTTGATCCACTTTTGGCATATCTAAACAGAAACAGAAATGCTACTTTGTAAGACAGATCATGAATCATGATTCAATAATGCATTAATGCTTGCTTTTATAATTTTCCATTCAACGGTATGTTCTATTTCTATACCAACAACAAAACAATTTCATGGGCTTAGCTGTGCCTGTGTGTAAATTATAATTGGAAGTGCTATATATAGCACAACGTTAACATAATATAATATATTAATTGTGCTAATTATAGATCATCATAATTAAACTATGTTTAGTGTATGCCAACGGTTATAGTGTTCGTTGCTTCCGGATTTTGATGCTTCTTTTGTTTCATCTTTAATTTTTTTTTTTTTAAGACCTTTTCGTTTCAGTTTCTGAAACTTTTGTACCTTGGTTTTGATTGCCATACACAAGTGAATTTTTTTATAAACCATAATTAATTTTTTTTTTTGTTTACGAAACCAACATGATTACTTTTTTTTTTTACAAAAATCATAAGAATCGAAATGCTATTTTGGTCCGTTATTTTTTTTTATTCAGGACCGAAATGGTATTTCGGTTCGGTTCCTTTTTTGGATTTTCTGTGGTACTGGTTTCACAAGTTTTCATATGAGCCGCCACAGAAAATCTAAAAAGGGGACTAGACCTAAATGTCATTTCGGCCCGGAATAAAAAACAAATAACAGACCGAAATGACATTTCGGTTCTTATGATTTTGTAAAAAAAAAATAATCATGTTGGTTTCGTAATTTGTTTTTTAATTATGGTTTATAAAAAAAATTCTACACAAGTGGACATTGCAACTTGTCTTCAAGAGGCGAGTTTGACTTTATTTTTTATATATATATATTTTTTCAAAATATGCTATTTTTTATAAATCAATAACTAGGGTTGTGTAATGAAAAAAAATTTATTGAAGAAACAAATAAAATAAGAAAATAAGAAAAGAAATGTTTTATTTGAAAATATTTTGGATAATATTTTTTTTTCATAATGCCAAAGACTAATATGACATAATTAGTAAGTCATGTGAGATTTTTTTTTTTATAAAAACATGACATATCAAGCGCATCCCCTTTTAAATGGAAGAGAAGCATTAAATACAAGAATCCAATCCGAATAAATAAGAAAACAAAAGCATGATCCAACATACTAAAACATGATGCCTCTGACGGATCCCACTTCGTTGCTTTTCTTTGTAGAAAAGCAGCTCTCTGTTCTTTTTCTGCCTCTCTCTCTTCAAAGAGGAGTAGAGAGAGGAAGAGGATCACGCGATGGAGAGAGAAAGAGGAGAGAGATAGAGAGAATAGCAGGGAGAGAGCAGGAAAAAGAAGAGCACCAGAGTTGGATCCACCACTGACATAGTAAATCAATCTTGAAAACTTAACTCTTTATATAAAATATAAATATTTTTAAAATAAAATAGTTTTATTCTTACCACATATCTAAGAAACTATTCACACCGTAAAAAAAGGCGACTTAATAATTTGACTTCGTTTCATCATTTGTAATAATATTGCAAATAATTTCATTTCGTTAAGGCGTGATTGATCATTAATATTTTTGAAGCACCATTTACAAATAGTTAGTACAGTTAAAAGTAAGTTTGTTAAGAAAAGAGAAGAATAAGAATAAAGAAGTGATTCTACTAAATGCATGGGTTACAAATTTTGGTTGGTTGGGGGCTTGGGAAGGGTTGTCTGTGGGCCCTGTGGTGGGTCCTATTGTCTACCACTTTCTTCATATTTTTCTTTCTCCAAATAAAATGCAATTTTCGCATTTTTTTTTTTTTAAGAAAAATAGGGATCTTGTCCCTATTTACTTTATTAATTGAAGGTTCCAATTGGGAACCTATTGGTTTTACAAAAGATTCAATCCAGTTGAATATGAATCGTAAAATAAAGTAAAAACAACTTAAAAGGAAAAAAGAAATTAAAAAGGTGAAACTGCTTTGGTAATGTAAATGCGTTCACTGCTCCTGTACTTCACTGAGTAATTCTTCCACCGTCTTGTTTTTATCCGTAAATATCTGTGAACATCTCTCGCGCCAGCATATGAACATTGCCAACAATAGAACTTCTCTTGATTTTAGCTCTCCCTTTTTGTGTACCACCCATAATTGCGCCTCCTGTCTGTTTAATAAGAATTTCCAATTCCATGCTGGTAGTGCAAAGGTTTGATTGAGTCTTTTGTATAGATGTAACGTAAAATCGCATTCTGAGAAAAGGTGTGCTATTGTTTCTCCTACTCTTCTGCACATAACACATGCTTGGCATGCTCCACCCTCTTTTCGCATCTTTTTACTCTCTGATCTCTTTCAATTTTTTTTTCCCAATTTTCCACCGAGTTTAGACATAAAATTCAAATCAGGAGATGCTGCCCAAACATCTTGTTGACAAAATATTGATTGCGGGAAAATCTTTGAAAGAATATGGCTAGATTGTAATAGTAGATGTTAGGTGGTGGGGTAAAACTGGTACAAAGATGGTATCATTTAGAAAGGTTTTCTGTTTGCAGATGATCTAAGAGCATCTACAATGGTGATTTCTTTTAAATTGCTAATATAATTGTTGGGTTGTAGACCGAAACAAATTTGTTTCCTCCTCTGATTTCTTTTTGGGAGGAATTTCACGTATACTCCTCAAAACTTCAAAATTACATATTTCCTCCTCTGAACTTTGCAATTACATATTCCCCCTCTAAACTTCAAAAACTCACAAATTTACTCATTTTATTGTTTTTTATATTAAAACTCATTCTAAATTTATAGAATACCCATTTTACCCTTTATTAAAAGCATAAAAAGTCCATCAAACTCAAATTTGAATATGAAGAGTTTCTCTACCGTCCGATTCATGCGTATCGCATTAAGATCTGTGTATGTGTTGGCTTTAAGATTCGTGCTGATCTAGTGCGCACAAATTTTAAAGCAGTTTCGATACGCGTGCATCGCATTAAGATCTGTGCATGCCGCTTCAATATCTGTGTGTGTTCGCTTCAAGATTCGTGCTGATCTAGCATGCACAGATCTTAAAATAGTTTAGACAGTAGAGGAACCATTCAGATATAAATTTGAGTATGATGGGCATTTTATGCTTTTAATAAAGGGTAAAATGGATATTTTATAAATTTAGAATGAGTTTTAATATAAAAGACAATAAAATGAGTAAATTTGTGAGTTTTTGAAGTTTAGGAGGAAATACGTGATTTTAAACTTTGAGGGGGAAATAAGTAATTTTGAAGTTTTTAAGAGGTATACGTGAAATTCCCCTTATTTTTGAGAGGCCAATCAAAAGATTACAAACCATAAATAAGATTTGCTCGTAATTATTACTTTATAAAGTATTAGACCTCCGAATTTCTCAGCGATGTCATATCATATATGTTCTCATATATTTGATTTGATTTTCTTTGTTTCGTTTGTTTAAATCAAATAACTTGTGCATCATTTCTTTTTCCTCGTTAAAAGAGGTGTGATATTCATATTAAAATGTAGAGAAAATTGGTTATTTGCTACTCCAAAACCTTTAAATTGTAAAAATGCCATCCCGAAATTTGCAATTGTAAAAATGCCACTCTAAACTTCATTAATTTCTAATTTTGCCATTTATATTGTATTCTTATACTATTTTTTATTGAAAATTAACTGAAAAATACTGTTTTGGTGTACGTATTTCTATGCATTAATGAAGTGGACAAACATATGAACCGTGGACGTATACCAAAACAGTATTTTTCAGTTAATTTTTAATAAAAATAGTATAAGAATACAGTATAAATGGCAAAATTAGGAATTAATGAAGTTTAGAGTGACATTTTTACAATTTCAAATTTTGGGATGACATTTTTACAATTTGAAGGTTTTGGAGTGGCAAATAACCAATTTTTCCTAAAATGTAATTAGAGATTAAATTTTATAATTTTTGAAAACTTTTTATAATTTTTTAAGATAGATACAAAATAACTGGTTTTTTATGGTTCAAATTTTTTCTGAAAAACAATAATTTAGTACCTATCTAAAAAATAGTAAAAAGTTTTAAAAAAAATATAAAATTTGGTCTCCAAGCAATTTTAATATGAAGATCATGTTGAATGGTTCAAATTGTCTTTTTCGAATTTTAAAAATAAAAATAACTATGTGAGATATTATTAGAGCACAGAATCAATGAGACATTTGAGCTCTCCTCTAATATCTTTACATATATTACTAGGCGGCTAAATATATTATTACCATTTTATTCGTCCTTGAAGTCTTTAAAGTCTGTAAAACTTCTATTACTTGTATGTAATCATATGAAAGTGCACATCCCGTACGGTGCTTTTGTGCTCCCACTCGAAAGTGAATTGGAGACTATCCAATATTCCAATACATTGGTTCAATTATGTGATCATGAGCAAGCAAAGAACTCTTTAATTAAAGCTTTAGAACTTTCCCTTCCAAGTACATCAATCAATCGCTCCTTGAAATTATGAGGGAATCCACCAAGTTTTAATGGGTCATTTTTCTTTCCATGGGCAATTCGAAGTGTTCACTTTGCAAAAGCTAATACTATCATGCGCACCCTGAAAATAGCCCACAAAGTGCTAGCCGAAATTTTTTTAGTTACTACAGTAAAAAAATAGAAATTAAGTGATTATCATCCGGCCCAAGTTATTTTCAATTCTATTACTCAAGCAGACTCAGTTCGCGCATCAAATTAGAGTGGTGCGCGGACTGAGTTGGCGCACCAATTGGTGCTCAAACGGGGTGAAACGCACTGAAGAGCAGTAAAAATTTCGGAATAGTTGGTGCTCTAATCCAGTCCTCGCACCAGTTGGTGCGCCAACCCAGTCCACGTATCAATTCATTTTGATACGCGAACTGGATCCGCGTGGGTGGTAGGATTGAAAATAGCTTGGACCGGATAGTAATAATTTAATTTCTATTTTTTAATGTGGTAACTAAAAAAAATTCGGAAATGCGAGCGTACCCCTCTTCAGAAACTAATAATAAAGGAATTTTATAAGAGTAATTATATTATATTGTTTTTATCTTTTTTTTCACTTAATTTTATAAGAGTAATTATATCGCCCCCCCCCCCCCCCACTTCCAGTCCCTCATTTGTCCTCCCAAGTTCTTTCTCTCCTTTTTCTCTTCGATATTGAGAAAAAAAAGTACGCTCCTGTATTGAGAAATTACACTGTTCGAGTTAAAAAATGTTCTTTGATTCTTTCTTTCTCTCTTTATTTGTTTTGGTTTAGGAAAAAAAAAAATCTCTTATGGAAAAAACATTTGACACATGAATTATGCGCACCAGTGTCATATGAAAAAAACATTTGAAGTATAAATATTACAATATTTGATATTAATACTTTAAAACGTCATCCAGTATCATATGAAAAAATACTTACATGACGAGGTATAAATACTTGCACGATGAGGTATAAATGTTTGTGTGACGACGGAGTTAAAAGTACTTCATGATGGATATCATTTGAAAGGAAAAATAACGTAGAAGATGTTGTACCTAACGGCACCTAAAGAGATGTGAGTATCTTTTAAAATTTTAACCCTATATGATTTGATATTCAACTATAAAAATAAATTTTGTGTGTTTGTAAGTAGTTCTTAGTAGAATCAAGAAACTTAAAAATAAACAAGTGTACGTAAAAGTAAATAAAAGAGTTAAGAGACACTTGACACAAGATATGTTTACAGAGTTCGGCTTAATATGTCTACAGCTCCGAGGCTCCGCGACCTTCGAGATGGTGCACCTTTCTTTACCCAATGAGAAAGGAGTATAAGGTGAAACCGGTGAGTCCTTACAAACTTTTGGAAGTCACACGGCCCAAAGAAACGAGCACTCAAGGCTCTAATGTTTGAATAAACAAGAGATATCTCACAAATAACTCTAATTCTAATCAAGATTGAGATTTGGTGGAGTAGATTTGAAGTTGTTGAATAATTATTGAAGTTTTAAGAACAAACAACAATGGAGGCTCTTTTTCAACAGAGAAAGAAGAATTTTCAAAGTGTATGGCGGCTGGGAGCTCATCTAGAAACATATCCAATGTTTCTATTTATACCGAGGGAAACAAATCTAGGGTTATGGTGACAACTGTTGTGACGATTGTGATAACTGTTGTAACTGTTGAATGTAACAGTTGTTTCTGACTTTTCGGCCTGAATAAATTGAGGTATGTGGGTCAACCGTTGTGACAACCATTACAATGCTTATAAGCGTTGTGGAACTTCAGCAATATTCAAACTTGCGTATCTCAGCACTCGAGTATCCGATTTCAGCGTATGACTACTTTTCAGAAATCTTGTGAGGAGAAGATATTGATTTTAAACCCTTAGTATTCATTGGAACAACGATGTAGTCAAATATCTCAAAGACAAAGGAAAGAGTCTCAACAGTCATGTTGCAATCCTAAATCTTATGAACCTGCAAATATCTCAACTCAAGAAAATTGTTAACTTCAATCATTATATGTTTTGCAAATTAGTCAAATAGGGTACTAGAGTATTGCTTACAATAACAGAAGACGTTCGTGGTTTTTGATTAGCAAAATTTCTCACAGATCGTTAAAAATATGAGTAAGATTGAACGGAGAAAAAAAAATCACCTCTAAGAGCATGTATGGTCTCCATGTAGTTTGAGTGGTCCCACCAGGTATTTATGATTCGATTAGGGGAGAATATTTGAGTGGTCCCCATGTAGTTTGTATGGTCCCCATGTAGTTTGAGAGATTTGATTATAGGAGAATATTTACGTAAAAATTGTTCACCTCATATATATAAATAGTTTATAATGAAAATATTAATACTTTTAGAAAAAAATCTATTACTGGAACTCCGCGGTCCCCTATATAGTTATGGTCTCTCATACAGTTTTGAGTGGTTCCTTAGATAATTATAGTGTGAGAACATTTGGGGCATTTTACTGCAGGGACAATTATCAGCTTCCATTTTATAAATATTATTAATAAATTAACTATTAAATTAATTCATAAAACATAAAAGAGAAAGGCATCCGCTTATAAATTTACAGGATATATAATACATTTTTCTCATTTTGCAAGGTACCTGTGATAATTCTGATTCTCCGAGCGACAAGCAGGAAATGCGTCCTTCTTGATAAGCCGACATTTTTAAAAATACCCTAAGTTAATCACAAATTATTAAATATGCCCACGGTCCGCTTTTTTTATTAAAAATGCCCAAACCGGCCAATAATTGGCCGGTCCCGTGATTTTTTTTTAGAGAAAAATAGCTAAAATGCTGAAATGAAATCTAACACAAAAAAATCGAATTGTTTTTTTAAATATTTGTTAGAAAATACGTTACGAATAGGGCCGATTTTGTGCTAAAATACGGTAAATTGCAATAATTATGCTAAAATACGGTAAATTTACTAAAATGCTGAAATTACAATAATTATGTAGAATTATGCTAAAATACGGTAAATTACGCTAAATTACGTATGAATAGGGCCGATTTTGTGCCATCTTTCATAAATCATAAAAAATAGTAAAAAAATTTCAAAAAAAAAAAATTGGTATTCTACAAGTTCATTATATAACTAATTTACTGAGCTACGTAGATTAGAGAATAGAAATGAAAATCTTAATCGGAAACTTCAACTGAAGTTTTGAGGTCCTTCTCTTTATTTTTTGGCGATTCTGAATTTGGAAATCTAACATAGCTAATTCAGATGCATGCGCATTTTCGTAAGCTTTCCGAAAAGTGGTCATTTGCTGAAATCAGACACTCGAGCGCTGTTTTATGGCCGTTTGAAGTTTCGTCGTCGTTTTTCCCCTTCTCAGTGAAGATATCATCCCTATTCGTACGTAATTTAGCGTACTTTATCGTATTCTAGCATAATTCTACATAATTATTGTAATTTACTGTAATTCAGCATAAATCAAGTAATTTAGCGTGTTTTAGTATAAATATGGTAATTATATATAAAAAATGTAATCTAGCAAATATTTAAAAATAAATTCGATTTTTTAGTGTTATATTTCAGCATTTTAGCTATTTATCTCTTAAAAAAAGTTAACATAATTTAAAGTAATCTAGTGTCAATCAGCATAAATTAACATAATTTCAAGTAATTTAGCGTATTTTAGTATAAATATGCTATCAAAAAAAGTAATCTAACAAATATTTAAAAAAAAAATTTGATTTTTTTGTGGTAGATTTCATTTCAGCATTTTAGCTATTTTTCTCTAAAAAAAAAAAAAAAAAAATCACGGGACCGGCCAATTATTGGCCGGTCCTGCCATTAATCAAATTTTAATCGGGACCGGCCAATTATTGGCCGGTTTGGGCATTTTTAATAAAAAAAGCGGACCGTGGGCATATTTAATAATTTGTGATTAACTTAGGGTATTTTTAAAAATGTCGGTTGATAAGTGTTTCATTTAAAAAATTGAACATTCCATCCCCTCCCCACTTCTAAATATTTTATGTTTTAGAAGGCTTTCCACTTAGCCAAGACATCCCAAATTCTGTTGTAATAAAGCTTTTTCCTCTGAGAGGCCTTTGGAACTTTAGAAGTTGCTTTGAGAGAGGCACGTGTTTGGACATGAGTTTCTACCTCTTCTGAGGAATTTGAACTTAAATTCCCTCCAATATTAATTAAATATCCTTCTTTTTTATTTTTCTTATAATTCTCACATCAATTTTGTCCTGTTCTTCGTTGCTTTTCCTTTTATTTTATTTTCTTTCTTCTTTTATAACCAGTTCAACATGATTTAAGGAAATGATTTTATAAATAGGCGAGCGAACAAAGGGGATTCTATTGATGGGATATATGAATACGAATTGAAATCTGCTGAAATTCCTCATTCGTATTCTCTTGCATGATGGGGCCATTGATATTGAAACAAATATTAATTGGCATTTTATGCTGTGCTTGCGGAAGAGATTCTTGATGAACGTGCTTTCAAGTCGCCTCGTCTAGAGGCAAATGTATCAAGATTGTTCCTTCTATCTCTTTCCTCTACCATAATTGTCAAACTGTATTAAGGAACAAACAATTTCAATCATAGTTGGTAGAATTAAAAGGCAAACATAACAATTAATAAATTTACATTAAATTAAAAATGCTATTAAATAATTCTAAAAAAATAAAGGACTAAGATGAAAAAAAACTCACAAGTTACTATTTACTCTTTAGCTCCCTTGCCTGTCTTCTTAGTGAATGAAAAAACAGTGAAATTTTCTCTGATATAGAACAGATGACTTGCTGCACTCCAGCTAGGGCACCAAGCTGGTGCGCGCCCCCAGCTAGAGCACCAAATTGGTGCGCTTCTCCAGCTGGCGCACCAGCCAGATTTGGTGCGCGTCCTCAAGAAGCGTGGGTGGTATGTTTCGAATTTCGCAGAATTGAGTGGTAGTTGTTTAATTCTCAATTTTTGAGTTGCTAATTGAAAAAATTTCGGTTTAAATAGTGTTGTGCCCATGGACTCATTTTGCAAGGGAAAAAGAAAAAAATTGGAACTTTAGAACACTGTACATGTGGAGTTACATTTTATAGAAAGGTAGCATAGTGCCTGGTTGTCTGTGAGCATCAATCATCTCAGGGTCCGCTCTAGAAAGAGTTACGCTGAGGGAAGGAAAGGTCGATCTTGATCGGATCGAGCCATCTGCTTCATAACGTTAAAATCAGAAGGAGAACAGATGAAAGAAGAAGGGAGTGAAGGTGAACTCTCTTAAGAAAGTAGATAATATTTCTCATCTTCAAATCAAAATGTAGAGAAAGTGAAGTCATTACATGTCCTCTCCACCTTACTTTTTTTCTCTTTCTATTACACATCTTTGTAGAGCACAACAACTTTAGATATCTCTGAGGAAGTAAAATATTTCCGATCAAACTAAAATTAATTCCGTGCTTATTTGAAATATAGAAAGTCTATTTTGAAATTTGTACTACATTGAAACTGACGACATATATCTGACTCAACTCGGTCAGGTATTGCATTGAATTTGAAGTTGTTGCCTAGACTCATGAGAAAAGTTGTATATATTAATATATGATTGAGGTTATAGGGGCTAGGCATAGCTAAGCCATGGAGTAAAACGAGTTTGTACTTCACGCAAATATTTTCATTTTGAAAATTCAAACTACCGATTCGAATCGTTTCAAGTTGTTCTCCATATTGAAATGTGCTTGGAGACCAAATTTTACATTTTTTGGAATTTTTTTACTATTTATTAAGCCACTTTGAAAATTGCTGATCCGGATGAACAGTAGCAAAACAGTAAAAAATTCTGGACCAATGGATTAGCGATTTTCAAAGTGGCTTAATAAATAGTAAAAAAATTCCAAAAAGTGTAAAATTTGGTCTCCAAGCACATTTCAATATGGAGAACAACTTGAACGGTTCGGATCGGTAGTTTGGATTTTCAAAATGGAAATAATGAGGCATGGAGTACAAACTCGTTTTACTGCATGGCTTGGCTAAGACCAGCCCGAGGTTATAGTACTATGCATAATGCGGATTAATTTTTACTATGGATTATATTTTCAGTTTTAAAAACCAAAATGCTAATATAAACCGTTCAACATGATCTCCATGTGAAAATATACTTTTGATCAAATTTTGGATTTTATAAACTTTTTAAATAGATAAAAAATTACTTAATCTAAAAATTCTAGATCATTTAAAAGAAGTGATTTTACACCTATCTAAAAAAAGGAGACTGATAATTGCCCTTTAAACAAATTCTCGTCCGCGCCCCTCGAGTCCTTCGACCTTCTATAATGTCGGCCCCCGTCTATGTCCAAACTTTTAAAGCTATGTTGATAACCCTTTAAGGTATGTTTGGTTAGATTGAGAATGGGCTATTTTTGGGATTATGCTATTCGGAATAACTTATTCGGTGTTTGGTTGAGTTAGAATAGCTAGAATAGTGGAATAGTGAACTAACCCACAAAAGACAAATAATTAATAGTTGGTAGCTCTTGATCCAAATATGAGTTAGCTCAAAAGAAAAGTATTATTCTTGGATTAGCTCTGTTCTTGCTCCAACTAGATGCACCCTAAACCTCTGTCTACAAGCCTTTAAATCCTGAAATTTGAGTAGTTCAACTCCTAACTATTTTTGTCTTCAAACCAAAAAAGAAAATATTTTTTTCCTCCGATCACTCTAAAAATATGAACGTTTTCTACTCAATTTTTTTTTTCAAATGAGATCCATAAAGAAGTATTTTTGAATTATTTTCATGTCGTTGTTTTTTTTTACAGTGAAAGCTTGTAAGCACTTTAAATTCTCAAGCCTTTAAACCTCTCTGTCTACAACCCTTTCAAGTACTGGTGTCAAGTCTTTAAACCTCTGTCTACTTGCTGCAAACCTTATAGCGAAGGAACAAACTTGAATCTCCCTCCAGATCAAGTATCTAGCTTCTTCTCATCTCCTCCGATATTTCTCGTCCCATCACCCTCCAGACTTTTCAATTGTCTCCATCAGACTTTTCAATTTTGATTTTTCAGGATATTGCTACACAGATAGCGATGAATTATGGCCGTAGAACAATTTCCAACATAAAATAAATTGGCCGGCCAAACATATTCCATTTTGGTAACATTGGCCATTAGCCCATTACAGGTTTCTTTCTTCTTTCCATCCTCTTTTGCTGCCTTTTCCAATTCCTTTTTTTTAGATAGTGATCAGGGTCCTTGGCTCCTTGCTGATATAAAAGAAAAGAAAGTGCACAGCCTCTGTTAGATTTCTGAATTGCAAAATCATGCAATCAATGTCACAACTTTCGGTTACTAGGATTAAATGCGACAATAAAGTTTTAACATGGACTCAGAACTTAAGAGTTAATGACTAAATTATCCGACAAGGAGATTGTGTCAGTGTAGCATAACTGGGAGTGGCATAACATTTTAAAAGGAAGGGCATATGATCGAATTCCACTAAAATAGAACTCTATGTGTGGAGATAGGTGTAGGTTCGATGGGCATCGGACCTACATTTAGGTTCAATTAGCTATAGCACCGTACGATTAGCATTAAGATCTTTGCGCACAAAAATTGATACATATTTGCACGGATTTTGATGCGGATCACACAAATCTTGATGAGATCGAATGGTCATCACACCCATCGAACCAAGGTAGGTCCGATGGGCATCGGACCTACTCTGCTTCCCTATGTGTGTGTTAAGCTTACGGACCTTTGTCAAAAAAAAGTAAGATAATTAAATTTGAAACGAAAATTAATTATATATACAGAGACCAATTTATCTATTGCATACTAAGATTACTTCTTTTAATTTATAATCCATTAAATAAATCAACACAAGTGATTATTTATCAACATAATTATACTAATGTTATTACTTAGATTGCTATGATAACAACATTGAATCCGGTATTTCTGTGATGAAGATATACTTAAATTATGCAGTTGCAAAAATAATTTGAGAGATTTCAGACATTTTTTTATTCAAAATTTGAGAGATAAATTATTCGCTAAAAAACACCTATAAATTCTTTTGGTTGGATCTTGTATAAAATTCTTCTGTACAGTGAACTTTCCGGGATTTTAATGAAAGAATTAGAGCACACACTCTTTCCTTTTACTAAAAAAATTTAATGAAAAAGGCGAACTATCAAAGAAGACTAAAATGGACCGATCATTTTGAAACTTTGATTTATGCTAAAAAAAAATACGAGGAAAGTTAGAATGTGTTGTGCTAACTAAAGGGTTTGCTGAGCATAACTTCAAAATCTATCATATTGACTTCAACCGAAATGAATTCAAAACGTTGAAACCGTTCTACTTGATGCATATACATGCAAAATTTTGAAATTTATTTAGTATAAAGTCAAGCGGTAAAAAATTAATGAAAAATTGAATGCATTAAAATAATTTGTAAAACTTCATTTTTTTTGCATGTGGAAAGTCATATTTTTGACTACTTGACTTTATATTAAATAAATTCGAAAATTTCAAAATTTTACATGTACATACATCACTCATAAAGTAGATCAGTTTCAATGGTTTAGATTCGTCTCTTTTGAAGTCAATATGATAGATTTTGAAGTTATGTTCATCAAACTCTTTAGAATTTGATGAGCACAACACACCCTAACTTTGCTAAAAGAATATTATATATATCGTTGATTAGGACATATTAAACATTAAAAATATCAAATCTCATATTACCAAATAACTATATAAAGGTAAAATTATTTCATGCACTTATGAATTAACACATGTATATATCAAAGCACAAATTTCTTTCGCGAATATTGCACATTCAACCACATTTAATTTTTTGATTTGAAGCTTTTTAATCTAGTTGACTAACACAATATCATCTAATTCTTTAATTTGAAATTTTAGATCTAGTAATTAACACAATATTTTTCGCGTAAAAGATTGTAAGTTTGAAATTAATAAAATTTATTTATAAATATTAAATTACTTTCAATTTTTACTATAAATAAATATATAGCAATACTTATAAGAATATTATAAGAGTAGAACTAGGGTGTGATGTGCTCACCAAACTCTTTGGTGAGCAGAACTCCATAATCTATCGTATTCACTTCAAATGAGATGAATCCAAACCGTTGAAACCGATGTACTTCACGAGTGATGTGCGTACATGCAAAATTTTGAATGTTTCAGATTTATTTAGTACAAAGTCAAGCGGTCAAATTAATGAAAAATGAATGCATTAAAATAACTTCTAAAACTTTATTTTTGATCATTCATTTTTCATCAATTTTGACCATTTGATTTTAGACTAAATGAATTCAAAAAATTCAAAATTTTGCATGTGCGCACATCACTCGTGAAGTATATCGGTTTCAACAGTCTGGATTCATCTCGTTTGAAGTGAATCCAATAAATTATAGAGTTATGCTCATCAAAGAGTTTGATGAACACATCACATCTTAGTTCTACTCATATTATAATTCCGAAACTGCAAAATATGTTTTTTTATAATCCGAATTGCTTTGGTTATTTTTTTTTCAAAAATTGAAAATTGGAACCCGTAAATTGCACAAGTATGCAATAGATAAACAACAATCGGCAGTGTTATACAGCTGGATACTCTGCGGCGGATGGACAATTCGATTTGTATCCTCCAAAAGCAAAACAGAGCTCAAATTTACACAAGTTGCTCGCGTGGCAGTAATAACAAGTCAACAACAATTGGAATGTTGTATTCGCTACACGGGGATACGATACGCTCTTAGACGATGGTCGCATTATCACATGCTAGAAATTTGAGCAAGAATTCGATCTAAGCTCTCGCGCACTTACTCGGCCAAGTGAGGAGAGGAATAAAGGACAAAGGTGCCAATTTTATTTTAACTAAAGAGCGCCAATATTCATCAAACACTTCAATGCCTAACCTCCGCTCAAGCACTCCCACTTGGCCCTTTTAATTCCCATCAAGCCTTGATCCCTTTTCCACACAGAAAAGGACAATTCAAAAGAAGAATCAGAGGAGGAGGAGGAGGAGGAGGGAGGGAGGGAAAGAGAGGGAGAGGTATGGAGAGCCACTCAGTACCGTCTCGAACCGAGGCTTTCCCCATGGGTCTTAGGGTTTTAGTGGTGGATGATGATCCCACCTGGCTCAAGATTTTGGAGAAGATGCTTCGAAAGTGCTCCTATGAAGGTACCTGGATTTGGTTTTGTTGAGATTTTCGTTGCATCTTCCCATCTTTTCGTTCATACATGGTTGAATCAAGTGTTGCTCTGAGACAGATAGGTCCGAATTTTGTTCCTTTTTTTTGTTTTATTCATCGCGTTTTTTTATTGATTGGTTACTTGATTGGGGATAAATTGAGGCATAAGTGTGCTTTTCATTTTGGTACATACCATGCCCAGTATGGCAAAGCTATAAGCTACACAGTTGTTCCAAGTCAAATCTGACAGGACGGATATCAAATCCTTCATCTTTACGGTTAATCTATTCATTGCACCTTTTTTTAGTTAAGTTGTTAATTCGACTTGGGCTCTAAGGTTTGTTTATTTTATATTAGAAATTATTTCTGACCAAGTTCCAAGATATCAGCAATAGAAAAAAAAAAAAATGCTTTCCCTTGCGGTGTTAGTCTCCTGATATATCTTTGAAACTAGAAGTTGGAGGTGAAGGGAGGTAAATTACACACAGATGAGAAAATTAAATGCGAAGCAAGATTGTTATATAATAATAATAATAATAATAATAATAAAATAATAAGTTATTGTTATTTTTATATTATTATTATTATTACTATTATTATTGTTATTATATTTTTTATTTATTTTTCTCTTAAGTTGGTTGCAAGATTTTTCTTTTCATTTCCTTCTGCTACTGATTTGGAGAGTATCAAAAACATAAACATTTGGAGGTTACATAAGGTTAACTAGCAATCTTCACTGACCTTAACCTCCTAATGAAAGCTCCAACCAAACAGAAATAATTTATGAAATTTTATGTCCCTCTTCTTCTTCCATTCATTTCACTATCCTCTGTCCAAACAAAGATTAAAGGTTTTCTTTGATTATTTTTGGATCCATTCGCACAATGTTATATAAAGTTGGAGATAGTTTTGTTTCAGAAAAAAATATTGATTTAACTTTCGATACTTGTGTTTTGGACTCTGTTTTTTATTTTGATAATTGCATATTAATTAGAGATTATACAAAACGATCTGTTACACAGCCTTACTTTAAATATATATATATATAGAGAGAGAGAGAGTGACTAAGCTACAAACGTTTGCACCAAGGCCTTGGTGCAAATGAATGATTTTCGGATTTTCAAAGTCCAAACGGTCGATCCAAACCGTTAGATATTTAATCTATATTAAAATCTGCTTGGAGACCAAATTTTACATTTTTTGGAATTTTTTTACTATTTATTAAGCCACTTTGAAAATTGCTGATCACATGGTCCAGAATTTGGTTGCACTGTTTTTACCGTTCACCTGGATCATCAATTTTCAAAGTCCCCTAATAAATAGTAAAAAAATTCCAAAAAATGTAAAATTTGGTCTAAGCACATTTTAATATAGATTAAATATCTAACGGTTTGGATCGACCGTTTGAACTTTGAAAATCGGAGAACCGAATCGTTTGCACCAAGACCTTGGTGCAAACGTTTGTAGCTTAGTCACTCTCTCTCTCTCTCTCTATATATATATATAATCATTAAAGATAAGTAATTTTGTCTGTAACCTCTAGCAGTAACTTCTTTAATAGCTTTTGGGAAGGATATACTGACAGGCAAATGTACTTGACAACCATGACACTGATAAAACAACAATCTAGAAAAAGAAATAAAATTGTAAATTATTTATTATACTCTAGATTGGTTGTATATTAAAATCTGGTGCATATTGGTCACTGATCAAGTGTTGATAGAATAAACTTTTTTTTTCAAATCGTTTGACGAATGATTATTTCGTTTTTTAATTAAAGTATACAACATTTCTAAACTATAAAGTATATGACTTTACATCTTCAAATAACCATTTTTGTTGGTTGCCATCGTTGTCAAATAAGTTTTTCATCATCATAAACTGTCTCCTAGCACCAGAAAGCATTTATCAATTGAACTGTTTCAATGAGTTCCCATAATCTATATATTGCTAACTCTTTCTGCTTTGACTAAGAAACAAACAACGCTCCCTACTTGGGAAAACGCTGTAGTTAATTTTTTTTATTTAAATCAAGTAAATAAGTTATTTCAAGATCCTCTCCATTTAATACAGTCTTGGGATTATATATTTCAATTGAATAATTAAAAATATATATATTTTTTATAATAGTGGAAATAATTCCACCGATTTTTACTGAAATCATGAATAATTAAAATATTAAGAGAAAGAAAATGATATCAATACTGATGATAATTCCAAATCCTCACCATGATCTTTTCTGATGCTTTTAATTACTGCATGCAGTTACTACATGTGGCTTAGCAAGAGTAGCTTTAGAAATTCTTCGAGAAAGGAAAAACAAGTTCGACATTGTGGTTAGTGATGTCAACATGCCAGATATGGACGGTTTCAAACTTCTCGAACATATCGGCCTAGAAATGGAGTTACCTGTTATAAGTTAGTGTTCTCTTTTTCCAATTGTCAACTATATTTAGCTCTAATTTACTGTTTCTCACTAAATTAGAAGTTTCATAGTTCCCTGCTCTGTCACCAATGATGCTAGACAGTGCTTATTTTGGTAGTCATAACAATATTGCAAAAGAAATAGGATAGAAGTAATATCAAAATGCACAAGAAACAGTATTGAATCATTAGCTATTACTAAAAGTGTGTGCAACTCACAACTTCATGTTAAATATAAGCTCTTAACTTTAAATAAGTAATGTTTCACTGCAGTGATGTCTATAGATGGGGAAACAAGTAGAGTGATGAAAGGGGTGCAGCATGGAGCATGCGATTACCTCCTAAAGCCGGTACGCATGAAGGAACTGCGCAACATCTGGCAGCATGTCTACCGCAAGAAGATGCACGAGGTGAAGGAGATCGAGGGTCATGAGTTCACCTGTGATGAACTACAATTAATTCGGGAGTCAGGGTTTGAGGGGTTTGAGGAAAGGGGTTTGTTGACGCGTGAAGACAAGAAGCGCAAGGAGGAGTACAGTGACCAGGATGGGAGTGATCAGAGTGCGGCCAAGAAGGCAAGAGTTGTTTGGTCAGTGGATCTGCACCAGAAGTTTGTCAGTGCCGTTAACCAAATTGGTTTCGATAGTAAGTATCGATTTTTGTTAAAGAAGACTTTATTGTGACTAATGATAGCTATTATCTTTCAGTTTTGATCAATACAGTTTGTGTTTTTCTGTTTAGTCTTAGAGTAACTAAGCACAAAACAATCCCAGAGAAAAGGGGAAGCAAAATGTGATGGCTAGTGTTCATTAGTTTAGCTCTTTTGAAAATATCAAGGTCAAGCTATTTTTAGTTGAATTTCTTATTTATTCTTCTATTTGATATTCCCCATGAGTGAATAAATTATATTCTTTGCAGAGGTAGGTCCCAAGAAAATCCTGGACTTAATGAATGTCTCGGGTTTAACAAGAGAGAATGTGGCAAGCCACCTACAGGTATCTTAGTAACAGCAACCTTTCTAACACTTGAACAAATTTATATCCATACAAATTGGAACAGAGTGAACACAATTAAAGCAAGTACCATTTTTATCTTTATGTTCCTATTTGCAGAAATACCGTCTCTACCTGAGCAGGCTTCAGAAGCAGAGTGAAGACTCTACTTTGGGCAATAACAGACGGGCAGATTTTAATCCAAAAGAACCACCCGCAAAACCTGACCTAAAAACATCTCCTCAAGTACAACAAAGCACCACTTCCAAACCCAGTCCCGGGTTTGGATTCATTGCTCCAGAAACCGAAACACAACCTATTAAACTCACCAGCCACTTTGAAGAAGACAATAAAGTCAAGAGAAAAACCTCGAGCGTGCCTCCACTAGGCATGTTACTTTCCTTCGCGGGCACAGTACCGAGTGCAGAGATCAAGACTTCAGAACCATTAACCACATCGAAGCATCCGCACCCAAATTGGACTGGAGGCCTTCCTTTAGTGCAGTTCATGCAATACCCAAAACATGACCATGATCGGTGTGATTTATTAGGTGACTATTCGTGCCTGCCCAAACCCGACTTGTACACAAGTGCACCTCCAGTAATTTCCATTAACATGCAAAATGAAACAGGGAATTTATTGGATGTGAAACCGGCACTGATGGATTGCATCAAGGCAATTTCCCCTTTAACATGTACAGTAGATGGATCCACTTTAGGATTTGATGGGTTACCAGGTATTAAGGGTTCTTTCTTTGAACAATCCTGTCGCCGTGCTGAACCGGGTCTGATAACAGGTTCGGATCTGGTTCCTTTACCTGAAGATTTGAACCTTTATTCCTCTCTCCAAGAGATTGGTTGTTTTGAGAATGTGGGTCTCATGAATAGCATTGACTTGTTTCAGACCGAGGTAGCGAGTAGTAGTAACTGGTGTGACGGATCTGAGTTGTTTGATTACCCACTAATAGACGAGTGTCTTTTTGCTTGAACCAATTAAGGAGTTTTTGTGCTCCTTTTATGTGGGTTTTGCAAGGGTTTGTGCTAAGGGTAAATTGTTAGTGAAATGTCTTTAACTAGTGGTGGATAGATGTAAATGTACAGTCTCTCCACCTCATATACCGCTGTGATATAGTTAAATCATTGTAACAGTACACCTGAGAAACTTTCTATGATCATTCACTATGAAATATTTAATCTTTTGAACATTCTAAGCTGAAATTGTTCAACACATTTAGACTCTGATGAGAAGCATTGAGGAATAAGACATAAGTTCGTTTCAGTAGAAAAGAAATACATAGAGAATATTTTGAATTTAAATTGTTTGATCAAAGCAAATTTGAGGAGAACACAATTCACAAATTTCATTGAAACTGTAAAAATTGTCATCAAATCCTGATTTTTAGATTTCAGATAACATAAAGAAAAGGAGTTAAATTGAATGACCAACATATTAAAGGAAGACGATGCATCGAGGAAGCTACTAGATGCCTCATCGGAGCTCATGCTGCTTATGATCGATTAGTCTCACCTCTGTGCAGCTAGTGAGAAGAGGAGAGAGGAGAAGATTGTAACACCATGTAACTTGAGAGAATAGACGTGAGAAACTACTCAATTTAGATTTCATTTTTTTTAATTAGTAGGTCACAATATATTTAAATAAATTAATCTCCATATCAAACGAACCCGATTCAGCCCAATTGAATTTAGCTATCCATATTCATTCTCTACCAAAATAACTAACTCAAAAACCCCACCCACAGCCACCCTTCCAATTTTAAAATCCTGCTCCCCTGTTCAAACCCCGCCACCCCAATTTGTAAACCACCGCACCCCTTGATATAACCTCTATAAATAAAACCCTAATTTCCCAAAGTTTTAATACCCGTAAGTTATGTCTTAAATCACTCCCTGTTCAATTTGAACCCCGCCCCCTCACCCCTTTTATTTCCCTGCATCTCTCTCTCCTCTTTTCCCTAACATATACATCATATGCCAATTTTGATTTAATGGAAACATCATAGAAAAAATAATTAGGTCCAAGATTTATCATACCTGTTTGTACAGTTTAGTAATTTCAATAGTGTAATACAATTCATCAGTCCACTCAATGCATACTCTCTTTTTGTTTCAATGCATACTCTCTTTTTGTTTCAAAACCATTACAACTTTTCTTTTCCGTTAACATATCATATATCAAATTTAAACTGACAACCACAACCAAGGAACAACATAGAGTAACAAATTTTAATTTATACTTCCAGTACTGAAACGAAATTGAAACTTTCCAACTTCCAGCGAAGTTAAGGATCCAAGGAGACAATTATTTGCAGAGCATTCTATCAAAAACAACGAACAAGGTAATCAACTCACCTTCAATAATATATAACACATAGGAAAGTAGAAAAAAGTAGCTTTACTATTTGCTAAGAAAGATTTCTCATTTCACAATTGCCCCCTTACAATTGGTTTACTATTCAAAAACACATTGTCTATTTCAGTTTTTTTGGAAGTAAAAGAGAAGAAAGAGTAACCGTGTCATCGAAGTCAAATTCATGTAACTAATATTTTTGTTTATTGTCTCCATGTGGAGAATAGTTGCAATCTTTTTGATAAAACTATGTATATAGAATAATTATGTTTGCTTATCCCACATCCAAACACAACCAATAAATGTTAAACTAATAAATGTTCCGCACAATTTTGATGTATAAACTACAACTTGACATGTACTATATTTTATTTTTGTTGTTTCGTATATAAACTATTACTTCCATAATATAGCAAACCATTACTTACATGACATGTACCACATTTCATAAACCATCGCCGAAGCAAAGCAAGGCCGTCCCCTAGTTATGTTTTACTTTAGAACACTAAAGCTCTTAAGAATTGTGAACGAATTTAATAAAAACTATCAAATGATAATTCACAATTTTGAGATGTTACATGAAGACAGTTTTCTTTCTTTGCACCAATTTTCCTATATTTTCTTACTTCTGGGAGACCTTGGCTTTGACCTTGCTTTTTTGCGGCCAGAGAGCACAACAGAAGTCACAGCCAAAAACCCTAAAACAGAAATTCCCCATAGTGCAACCCTCCATCTCATATTAGACCTATCTACTGCTTTAAACCTATGTACAGGCGAGGAGATATTCAATGTAAAATTAACATCAGACACCATTGTACCCACTGGCAATTTCTCCTCTAGCTTTATCTCTCTAATCGAGTCACCTCCAGTAACATCTTCAGTTGGGCATTTCCTTCTCTGGTGGTGCAAATAGAGGGCAGTGTTAAGTGCCTTTGCACATTCAATGCTGAGAAGATCCCTCGCTCTGTCATTTGGATCTTCTGTGGCAATTGAAGACAGGTCAGGCGGGTCAGGAAAATTAGCCCAGCAAGTGTTGACCATGTCGGTATATCTCCAGTCAGCCTTATCAAAGCTCCAATTCCCCACCCTAAATCTTAACCCATAATGGAAGACTCGGATGCTGGCCCCAGGTTCTGGCTCATAACCAGGATATAGCATTATATCCCTCCTTATAATGTGCCTTAGTTTGAGCTGGAGAAGAGAGATTTAGCCTTTAGGAAACTTCAGCAGTTATTAAAAAAATAATCTGTAGTAAGGATAAAAGTATAGTTTTTGTTTTTTCTGATCTATTATTGTTATTTTGTATTAGTTTAGCAAAGAACACCGGTTTTACGGCATTTACAATTAACACCATTCCTCATATTTGCAGTTAGCACTCAACATTTCTGATATTGCTGCAAACAATCACCAATTGCTAAAACTATGTTTAAATAAATATAGTTCTAATAAGAGAATATAAACTTGGAGCATAACACCACACATGGCTTGCCATGATTTTTAGTTCAATTTGAACTTTAGAAAAAGCAGCTCATAGGACCGGAGTAAAGCTAGTACAAGATTAAATCCACCAAGAGTTCATGAGTGTAATTTAAAAAATTGTCAAATTAGCCTCAAAAAACAACTATGAACCCTTGATCTTGATCTATTTGATAGACTAAGTGTCAATATTTCAAATTTTCTATTTTTTGAGTTTGTTTTATACAAGATAAAGAGGTTAACAACGATTTGGTGAATTCATATTTCAATAATTATCAAGCAGTTGATCTTACACACAACAAAGTAAAAAAAAAAAAATGAAAAGTTTGAAACGTGGGCACTTTACTCTTCAAATACATCCAGATCAATGGTTTGAATTTGCACTTGAAACTGATATTATAGTTTTGAGGTTAGCTCACAAATCCCCTATCGAGCTTAAGCTCATACTAGCTTCGCTCTAATTACCTTTTCACACAAAAACTTGTGCTTTGGTGTTTTCTGCACATATGATATGTCTCAAATAAATAAAATGCTGCTATTTGCCAAATGAGAAATATGAGTATGACCAATGTCAGGCTGTATTTATGAAGAAACCACCATAAAATATTGTGTTTTACCGGAAAAAAAGCCAAGTATTATTGTCAATTTAATTTCCATTTGCATTTGCATGATAGTTCAAAACGAAAATTAATTATCATTTGAAGTTATATTTTCTCACCTCAGCAGCGGCAAAAGAATAACCATACATCTCGCTGATCCAACCAGATGCATATATATCGCCTGTAATATTTGTAGCATAATGCTCCTTGTCAGCACGCACCTCCTCTGACTTGTGGAACCATAGCATTGCAAACCTCTTGAGGTCGTCTATGTGCATTATTATCACACCTCCTACCTTTTCACAAAAAGAAGGATTTCGAGTGTGGATCTTTGCTAGCACATTGTCACACCCAATAAGGTATCTGATTCAAAGAACATAAAATATTATCACAGATATAGAAGAACATTAGAGCCTGAATTACATTGCATCAGAACCATTTAAGGGTTTTTTTTGTAACACAAAGCAAAGGTTTGTTTTACATGCTTGAAAATAACACCCAACCTTTGTGTAATGTAATTACCTGATGGGACAGACATATTCTGTTAAAAGTTGAAAATCTAACTCGAAATAATGTAATCAACTGTCCTTTTGGTAACAAAATATTACCAGTGTGACCAAAATGCAAAGTTAACTCAAGCCTTAAACACTAAGCGGCAGCCAAAAGTGCAAAAACATAGCTTATTAGAGCTGGCACCAAAGAGGTCTGGTATAATAGGACTTCCAGTAAAAGTATTGCTTGGATACATGAAACACCATGTATAATAAATGCATCCTTAATTTAAAGTCACTTACCCATAAGGGGCAGAAACAGGATGGCCAGGGCTAGCACCATACTCCCATGGGGTAATGGGGCCTCGCATGATCATATCAGCATCCAAAATTACAATATACTCAGCATCAATCTTAACATGGTAGAGCCAGTGGAGAACTGCTGCTGGCTTATTAATTGCTGGGTACCTTCATGATATAGGAATATCACCCTTTCATTTCTCTAACCAAACTGTACCTTTAACTAATTAACACCAGTCCCTTGTCATGAACCCACAAGATCTTATTGTTGGTTATAAGGACTAAAATCATGCAATCCTGTGTGAGGTCTGTTACGTGTATAAACTGGCCAGTATAACCACAGCTTGGGGCAAACAAAATATATGCATTATGCTGGCAATATCAGTATAATCAAATTTTAATTTTAGAAAGGAGGCTAAACCAGGCAAACTTGCAAATTTTGGTACAAGTGCCTATACAGGTGAGGAACCCACCAGCATTAATACAAACAAGCTGATATTAAAAAATGAGTAGGGTTAAAATGCTCAATTGTTTCCTTGCCTCAATCATGCCTCACATCTTTATCTCCATTTTCAAAGTCCAAACAGTCAATCCGAGGCTCAACATGATCTCCTTATTAAAATGTGCTTGGAACCAAATTTTATATTTTTTGGAATTTTTTTACTATTTTATAGATAGGTACAAAACCACTGTTTTTCAGGAGACTCTGGACCATCCAAAAACAGTGATTTTGTACTTGTCTAAAATATTAGTAAAAAATTCTAAAAAATATAAAATTTGGTCTCCAAGCACATTTTAATATGGAGATCATTTTGAGCAGTTCGAATTGACTGTTTGAACTTTGAAAAAGGAGATAAGGATGTGTGAGACATGAAAACAATGTAACATTTTAACCCTACTCTTAAAAAATTGATAGGTAACAATATAAGTTACATGTCTCCTGTCAGTGGATGTTGAGTCATTGAAGGCACATAGTGGGTGGGTGCAAGATCATGTCCCTTGTACATCTTCAAATCCTTGTCAGTACAACTCAGCAGCCTTGTAACACCTCCAGGTTGCCCACTCAATCTAAAACTATGCATGAACCCTACCGTCTGCCAGTCAAAATATGTTGAGCATTCTGTTGAAAAAAGTGTGTGTATCTTTGGCCTTCTGCCTTGCAATTCACCTACTATTCTATTTTTGTTAAGAACTTTTGTATATTTCTGTGGTTGGTTTAAGTACTTTGGCTTGGTTAGTTCTTTAAAACGATTGCTCTTCAGAAAGCTCAAATACTTTGACCATCCTGGCTTGGAGCAACCAGCCGAGAGGTGGTGTAATAGAAGCCCTTCATTTAGAGTGTTAATGCATTCTATGCTTATGAATAAACTGCGCCTTTTGTTTGGATCAGGCTCCAGCATCTCGACCTGCATGCTAGCACCAACATAACTAGCAGTTAATATGACTGCTTTTGATAAGCACAACAATAAAGAGTGAAAAAACAGAAGCAAGAATCAACCCGGAATGAATACATAGTGGATAAAATGACTCTTCAAATATAATCCTCTTGTTTCTATATTTAATGAACAAATTAGTTTTGTTTTGGTTTACATTCACTTCAAAAGAAAAGTAAGAGAGAGAGAGAGAGAGAAAAGAAACAGCAAGGAAGTAGTCATTAGGGGCAGGACTGTCAAATTTAACAGAAAATGTTGCCCATCAGAAAATTTCAGCCAATTCTCCTCCATATACCAGAATTAAATGATATGTACAGCCTTTAATGGTAAGGAGATCTTACACAAAAAAGGTGTCTTTTTGCTTATCAGAAAATTTGAAAAGGTATATACCTCTCTGGGGAAAGGTGGTGGTGGGAACAGGCGATTACAATCATATACAATACCATCTTCATGGTGTTCTAACTTGCTGAAGGACCAGTTACCGACTTTAAATGGCAAACCATAGTGCATGAGAATTGGCTCCACTTCTGGTCTAGGGATGTAACCTGGGTAGATCATTATATCGTCATTTATCTGATGGTGAAGACCCACCTACACAACAAGATTTAATTGTTACAGATTGGAGATTAGAACATTTAACCAGAGAAAATGATAAATCATGTGTTATGCAATAGCTGCTCTAAAACTTAAACACATGAAAATACATAACTTTTTATATTAGACTACTAGATGATGAAGAATGCATCTGTTGTCAGAGTTCTCCATTAAAAATTCTTTACAAATATAGTCAACAGTTTCCAAAGATAACATTTATGCCTTAAATAAGGTCAAATTAAACAAAAGAACCATTGTGCCTGTATCAATATTTAACAGAAATTAGTTTTTCCATTATTTGCCAGTATGATACAGCTTTTTTTCACCTTGAAAAATCATAATAACACTTCATATGACAAAAATCATCCCATTTTTCCCAATAGAAGGAAAAGAAGCATTGAGCTTACTTCAGCAGCACCAAAGGAGTAGCCATACATCTCGCTGATCCAGCCCATGCCATAGATATCACCAGTAATATTTGTGGACCAGTGGGCCCGATCCTCCCTCACCTCTTCAGTCTTTAACAGCCAAAGGGGTGCTAATGCCCTCAGGTCATCAATGTGCATGGCCAGGATCCCACCGACTTTGTCACACCACTCGGGATGTGTTGTGTGCAGCTTTGCCAGAATGTTATCGCAACCCTTCAAGTATCTGAATGAATGAAGTTTTTGGTTACAAAATTCCTTTTTTCATCCAAGTAAGAAACTCCCTACATTCTTAAATATTCGATATCAACACACCAATGTCCATATCGCCCTCATGTTTACTAAACAAAGCAATGAAGGTAGGGTAATGAGGATTTTCCCAGCTGTTGTGAGTCAACAGCTCCACTTTGCATTCTAATATCTCTATCTAATACCAAAAGGAAAATATGCAATAAATACTGATACCCGTAGTAAGCAGCTACTGGCTTCCCTTTCTTGGCTCCAAGTTCCCATGGAATTAATGGGCCTCGAACTATCATGTCAGCATCTAAGATGACAACCCAATCAACATTCTGAGCATCTTGGCTGTTCTCCAGCCAATGAACAACCCCTGCTGGCTTGTTAATAGCAGGATACCTAAGAAATTAAATACAGAAAATATATTTTATATACAGTTTCTCAAGAGTGCTTGCTTTTAGTGGTCAACAAGGATTTCAGAAAAGAAATCAATTTAGTATTCAGTAATTGAAGGGCGGGCCTGGTGCAGTGGTAGAGTGTCTCCACTTGTGTCCTGGAGGTCCTGGGTTCAAATCAGCCTCCTTGCAAAAATGCAAGGGGAAGGCTGCCTAGAAATTCCCTTCCCCAGACCCCAGTGTGGGAGCTTTCAGCACTGGGTACACCCTTTTTTTAGTATTCAGTAATTGATAAGCAATTCCTGGGAGGGTTTTAGTTCATTATTCTTCCGATGAAATCCAACCCAAGTATTATTTTCTTTTAATTAAATTGGATCTCAGTTCAGAAAAGTAACCTGCCCAAGTTCTTTCTTTTGGACCGAAAAACTGCCACAACCAAGTTAAAATATCATCAAACTATAAGGTGCATGATAACATTTTTACCAATTCATCACCTGCTGGGGGTCTTCTCTTCCGGAACAAGATGAATTTTTTTACCAAATTGATTGTTCAATGCTAAAAATTGTTACACTGCCACCTGCTTATTGGCACTACTGCTTGCTTAATTCCATTATAGATAATGAAAAGCGGGGGATGGGGCTGGAACTAATAGAATGCCATCTACTCTTGAAAATAACGTATAAGAATAACTAATTTACCTCTTACTATAAGGTAATAGTTATCTAAAACTGTTAAGACCCATAAAAAAGTAATGTACTTACCAATTACCACCGATAGTCTACAATGTTTGTACATCTCAAGTCAATTTTTGTAAGGAGCTCTGGCTCCCATGAATTTAATAGCAAGTGCAGGCTGTGCTTGCCCTCTTCTCAAAGAGAAAAATTCACCTATATACCAAATTCCTTCTGAAAACTCAAATCCGAAAAACTCAACTGAGCTGTAACTCACCAATCGCCGGTGCGGGGATGGCGGCTCATGGAAGGAACGACCAAGGTAGGTGCCAGGTTCTTCCCTCGGTACCGGCTGAGCTCATCCTGGGTACAAGAAAGAAGCCGGGTGATGGGCCCCGGCTGGTTAGCCTTTCTGAGGCTGTGCACCAGGCCTACCGTCTGCCAGTCGAAGTAGTCCTGGCACTCGACCGAGAACAATGTGTGCATCCGCCATGGCAACTTGTCTTCTCTTTCCTTCCCGGTCTCCTGCGCCGATGTCAGTGCCGAAAGCAGGAGATGGAAGAGGAGGAGGAGGAACGTGGGGATTGGTGCTCGCATTGCTAGATAGATCCGATCTTCATGTCAGCTTTGGAAGAGGTTGACAATAAATAGAATGTATTTGTTGGGAGAAAAAAAGTTTAAAGTCGAATTATTCTTTGTTTAAAACTGCGTCTTGATTTTATTCAATATATGTCATTTGTATGTATAGTTTAATATTTTATTACTCAGTCTGTTTCGAACAATTGAATTGACTAAATAATAAAACAAATCTAACTTCTAAAAGATGATATGCGTTATATGAGTATAAGATGTAGAAAATTATATTTATCAATACCGGTGGCGACAAAAGACCGAGTAATAACATAACATTCGTTTGACCATGGCGACAGAAGACAAAGGCAAATAAGCTATTAGGGGTGTTCAAATGGATCGGTTTATTCGGTTTTAAACCGAACCGGTAAATTTCGGTTTAATTGGATTGGTTGTTCGGTTTAAATGATTCGGTTCGGTTTAGTTTTTTAAGAAGTTCGGTTTAAATAGTTCGGTTCGGATTTGGGATCTCCAAATCGGTTTGAACCGAACCAACCGGTTTAATAAAAAATGAATCAGTTTATAATGGATCGGTTTATTTTGTGTGGTTTATAATGGATCGGTTTTATCAAAAACCGGCTTGTGTGGTTATCAAAAATGTTATCCAAATCGGTTTGAGCCGAACCAACCGGTTTTGAAATGTTTATTTGTAACTTAAAATGTTTGTATTTGGTTCAACCGAACAAACTGAAGTTTAAATCGGTTTAATCGGTTCGGTTTTAGACCGGTTTGGAATTTTAATTCGGTCGGTTTGGTTGGGTTTTCAAAATTCGGTTCAAACCGTGGTTAGGCAAAAAAAGTTCAGTTTGACCCGAACCGACCAGTTGAACACCCCTATGAGCGATAGAAGCGTAATATTGAGTAGATCTGACCGTTGGAGCGTTGGAGCGCGGTGGTTATTAGAAAAAAGTGGATCCGGTCACAGAGAGAAATGAGTAATGAAGTAATGGGATATTCAAGAGTGTAAATAAGTAATATTAGTTAATTAGAGTAGTTTAGATTATTTCATGAGAATAAATGAGTTTAAATTGATGGAGGATCATTTAAAATTGTTAGTAGATATTTAAAGTCACTAAATTAACTTCAAGAAAAAAGTAAAATAAGTTGCGAGTTTAAATCGTGTACAACACATGTTATTTGTTTTGTTAATTGCAAAATATAGGAATAAATGAACTACACATCAAGTAGTAAAATTAAATTTAGGAAATATTGTGTAGTGCATTTTGACAATTTATATACTATTTTATACTTTCTTCTTAGTAATAAAATAAAATTATGAGATTTCTTTCTTCATTCACTTATTTAGTAACAAAATAAATTCTGAGATTCTTTTTCTTGATTCGTTTATCCTTCTTTAATAATCAAATAAATTTTGAGATTTCTTTCTTGATTCGCATATGCTTATTTAATAATAAATAAACTATGAAATTTCTTTATTAATTTGCTTATTATTATTTAGTAATAAAATAAATTATGAGATTTCTTTCTTGATTCTCCTATCCTTATTTAGTAATAAAGTCAGGATAAACGTGACTAATTAAGTTTCGACAAAAGTGTAGAAAAAACAATGATAAGAGCAATAATGATAAAAAAATATATTTGTGCTTAGAATCTCTATTCTTATATCAAGTATGTAGATGTCATGATTCGTTGACAGTTGTAATTAAAAGATGAAATTTCAGATTATATATCAGCCTTCCTATTAAATAGTCTATCTTCATTTGATTCAATGCAACCATTTGATATTTTTTTATGTATAAAATTCTAAATTTATTTACGCACATACTTGTCACACTTACTGCACAGGATATGGTTAAAATTAAAATTGAATATATTTAAATTAGCGGTGCTGAGAAAGCTATTGATATCTTGTTTTTTGTTTTCCTTAATTTTTTTCCTTTTATTTTCCTAATCCTTCCTTCAATACATATAATCCCGAATTTTTTATTTATATCCAAAAAAAAAATCAAATTACAAAAAATACCCATGTTATCTTGAAAATTTGAAAAATACCCAAACCGGAAATTTTTTTTCCGGATTTGGCCTCTAAACCCGGAAATTTTTTTTCTGGAAATTGAACTCCAAAACCGGAAAATTTTTTTCCGGTTTTAACATTTTTTTTTTTTTCCAAAACCGGAAATTTTTTTTCCGGTTTTAAGATTTTTTTTTTTTTTTTTTCCAAAACCGGAAATTTTTTTCCGGATTTAACTTTTTTTTTTTTTTTTTTTTTTTTTTTTAGAGATTCCGGATAAAAAATTTAACTTAACAAATTTTGTTTTTTTTTTTTTTTTTAGAGATTCCGGAAATTTTTTTCTGAACTAAATAATTTTTTTTTTTTAAGAGAAAAATAGCTAAAATACTGAAATCTAACGCTACAAAATCGAATTGTTTTTTAAATATTTGTTTCATTAATTTAAAAAAATTTCAAAATGGTGTAGAATAATTTAGAAATTATCAAAATAGCTAAAATACTGAAATCTAACACTAAAAAAATCGAATTGTTTTTTACTACGAATAGGGCCGATTTTGTGCTAAAATACGGTAAATTTACTAAAATACGATAAATTACGCTAAATTACGTATAAATGGGGCTTATTTTGTGGCATCTTTCATAAATCATAAAAAATAGTAAAAAAAAATTCCAAAAATAATAAAATTTGGTGTTCTAAAAGTTTATTACATAACTAATTTACTGAGCTACGTAGATTGAATAATAGAAATGAAAATCTTAATCGAAAACTTCAACTGAAGTTTTGAGGCTCTTCTATTTGTTTTTTGGCGATTCTGAATTTAGAAAATTGGCAAAGCGAGTCCGGACGCATGCGCATTTTCGCAAGCTTTCCGAAAAGTGGTCATTTGCTGAAATCGGACACTCGAGCGCCGTTTTATGGCCGTTTGAAGTTTCGTCGTCGTTTTTCGCCTTCTCAGTGAAGATATTATCCCTATTCGTACGTAATTTAGCGTACTTTACCGTATTCTAGCATAATTTTACATAATTATTGTACTTTACCGTATTCTACACCATTTTGAAATTTTTAAAATTAATGAAACAAATATTTAAAAAAACAATTCGATTTTTTAGCGTTAGATTTCAGTATTTTAGCTATTTTTCTCTTAAAAAAAAAAATTTCCGGTTTGGGTATTTTTCAAATTTTCAAGATAACATGGGTATTTTTTGTAATTTGATTTATTTTTTGGATATAAATAAAAAATTCGGCATATAATCTCACCGAATAAAAAATAAAATGTATATTACTACGAACTTTTTAAAGAAAGAAAATATATATTACTACAAACTTCCTTTAATGCATAATATTATATTACTATAAACTTTCCACCATCTTTCCTTTAATGCATAAAATCTAACCGAATGAATAGAATATATATATTACTACAATTTTTTTAAGGAAAGAGAATAAAACAATATTTAATTACAATATTATATTACTTTAAAGAAGAATCCAACTAATGCGCATCTCCACTGCTAATATTCTGTTAGCCTTGTAAGAGATATAAATTTATGTGGACTTATCTCATTTTTTGTCAAATACAATTACAATGTAGTAAGTTTTTTTTTTAATTTAGTTCACTTGCTACAATATTATACAAAATATATACTATATGAGTAGAACTAGGGTGTTTCTAAGCTCACCAAGCCTCTTGTGAACTCAACTCTAAAACATATCGAATTGACTTCAAACGACATTTCCAAACCGTTAGATGTTCAATCTATATTAAAATGTGCTTGGAGACCAAATTTTTTTTTTTTTGGAATTTTTTTACTATTTATTAAGCTGGTTTGAAAACCGTTGTTTTTATTAAAATTCTACACCATTGGAAAACAGCGGTTTTCAAACCAGCTTAATAACTAGTAAAAAAATTCCAAAAAAAGAAAAATTTGGAAGGTAAGGTAAGGGTCGGGTGTTAACGGGTACGGTAAGGGTCGGGTGGAAGCATTTTCATATTTGTACCCGTTACAAATTGTCATTATCCATATCCTACTCCTACCCGCTATAAATTATATTACCAGTACCTACCCTTACCCGTTATGGTTGTCGGATAATGAAATGGTAGCTGATAAATAACGGGTAATACTAATATAATAATTATTTTTATTATTTATTAAATAAAACATTAAAACATATACATTCATTTTACAAATGTATAGTACTTTATTAAAAAAAATATGATCATACTAAGTGCAAATAAACTAATTAAATTATTTCTTTCAATGCTTATAAATATATATAATATATATAATTTTTTCTTACAATTATCTGATCGAGTAACGGATACGAAATAGACTTTATCCGTACCCTTATCCATTTAGATAACGGTTTTTTTTTTTACCTGTACCCATACCCAAAAAAAAAAAATCTTACACGTAGATTCGTGCAAGAACCTCCTTCATGAAATTTGGAAGGGTCGTGAAGGTTTCCTAATCATAATAATAGATTCGTCGAAGAAACTCTCCAGTCCCAGCGGCGTCTGTATTGCCTGCTCTTCGTTATTTTAAACGGAGAAATGGCATTACATGAAAATAATCTGTCCAGTTTATTAAAAACTGCAGGGGATTACATGACTTTTCTTGGTCAGCAAATTTGTAGAAGTAAATCAAAACTGACCCTCCTCAGTCCAAATTCGCATCCTCTGAGATATCTCAAACTTTAAGTGTTTTTTCAGAATATCTCAACCGTTCAAATACGTTATACACAAATCTCAAAGCACAAATATTACTGGCCCCTACGCTATCCCCGAATAGGCACCGTACACGTCGGTCACACAAAAGTTGAGATATCTCAGAGGATACGCACTCCCACAGTCGTCATCCATTTTCCTCGCTTCTTCTTTTCGAACAGCTCAAATCTTATATATATATAGGTACACAAATGTTAACCTGATAGATATATTGCTGATCAAACGGGTCCTTGAAAATGGCCAAGGTGACCATTCTTTCAAAACAAACCATCATGCCTTCGCAGCATACATGCAATGCTATTCCTTCCATTTCTCTCTCTCTCCTGGACCAACTCTCACCTCCAATCTACACCCACGTCCTCTTCTTGTACTCTACCTATTTACCAAACACATCAGAGAAGCTCAAATCTTCTCTCTCTCAAACTCTGAAATACTTTTACCCACTTGCTGGCAGGATCAAAGAAACTGATAAAGGGAAACTTCATGTCGAATGCAATGATGAGGGTGTCGAACTTAATGAAACTCGGGTTACCGGTGCAAATCTGGAATCAATCTGTCAAGGCCCAGCAGTTGAATTGTTTAACGAACTCCTACCAATAAAGAAAAGCATGTTCGATTACCGAGAAAACGATCCCCTGCTTGCCGTTCAGATTAATGTATTAGATGATGGAGGATTTGTACTTGGTCTGTCCATTTGTCACCTTATTGCTGATGGTGCATCTCTTTCCATGTTTATAAATTGGTGGTCTCGCACTGCTCGTGGGTTTATTGAGAATTTATCACCAGCTTCCCCTGCCGCCACGGTTTGACTGTGCATCGGTGTTTCCTCCCAAGGAGATGACTCAAAAACACACCGCATAAAAAGATCTACTGAAGATAGTGGTCCTAATCAAGATGTCGCAATTAGATGCTTCAGTATCGACTCAAAAGCCATGGAGAGGCTTAAGGAGGTCAGGTTGGCCAGTCAACACGGGTTGAAGCCGTATCTGCACTGGTCTGGAGATGCATTAAACGAGCAAAAGGAGAGGACATAGTGTCTATGTCACATGTTGTGAATTTTCGTAAGAGAATGGCTCCTATACTATCGCACGAGTCGTTTGGGGAACATGTGGCTTGGAGTGGAAATAAAAGAACCAGAAACAGAAAACAGAGAGCAATCAGGGCATTGAACAAAATATAAGGAGAGCAGTGAGAGGGGTCGACGAAAAGTTTGTAAGAATGAAAGTGCAGCAGATGCGGGATGAAAGAGAAGAGAAGGGAACAGAAAGAGCAGAGTTCCAATTCAGTAGTTGGTGTAGGATGGGGTGGTACAAATGCGACTTCGGCTTCGAGGAGCCCGTCTGGGTGGCGTGCGGGATAACGGATATGAGGAATGTTTGCATATTGATAGATGCAAAGGATGGACATGGGATGGATGTCTGGTTGTGGATGGCAGTTGACGAGATGGAGAGGGTTGAGAATGATCATGAATTTATGAAGTTTGTATGTTCTTCTTAGCGGACTCATGACAGGAAATTTTTTTGCCAAATTTCTCCAAAAAGATATTTATATGTATTTTATAATTATTATGTTGTTATGAATGTAGTAGTTTCTACTATTTTGATTACTAGGAGAACGATCATGATCAGGCATCATACATCGGTCTGAAAAATATTAGTAACTTATAGTTTAAATGTTTCACATCAATGGATCTATTTTTGATTGATTTTATTTTGGGGACACCGTACACGGGACACTATCATTCTCTTGTTCTATTTGTACAATAATTATATTCGCTTATTTCATTTTTGTGTGGTTTCACTTGGAGTTTACTTGGTGGGTATGTTATGTATGCCTAGATAATTTTCTTAAACCAAAAGCAACTCTTTCATTACTGCAAGCATCCTCTCCGTAAGACTCGTTTCCGGAGTTGGGTGAAATTTCATGTATTTATATCAAATTTGTCATTTATTAATATTTTCCTATTAAAATGAGCTTAATGCATCAATGTTTTCTTCATTAGAAAAGTATGTTATGGTCATGTTTGGTTGTGGAGTAACTTTAATCCGGATTAAATTGCTTACTCCAAGTTAAGGTGAAGTAAGTTAATCATGTTTGGTTGGGTCATGCAACTTAAGCAACGGATTAAGTTACTCTAGAAATATCGTTGTCTGTTGTCTAATGAAGAGAGAGAAAATAAAAAAATAGAACTAGTGTATGACAGTGGGCCCCATGACGTGGAGTAAGCTAATCCATCTGAAGAGGTGGAGTAACTTACTCCAGATTAATTTAAATCTTACTCCAACTTACTCCATCAATTTTACTCCATGATTGGTGGATTAAGTGTGGAGTAAGAGAGTTAATCCACCTCTTACTCCACAACCAAACATGGCCTAGGAATAGGAAATAAAGTATTATAATCTTTTTCATATGGAAAAAAAATTAATTTGCGGAAATTTCTTTTCCAATCTTTTATAAAATAGGAGATTAAAAATTTATTAATGACTCAGACTTTTAAAGTTCAGAAAAAATGTCTCATTAATTAAAATACATGAATTTATTTGTGATATATAATATAAATAAAATTTATTTTACGAGGCTGGAGTTCAACATACAAAATTTTACTTTGGCAAAAAAAAAGTTTAAAGTCCAATTATTCTTTGCTTAAAACTGCGTCTTGATTTGTCTCCGCTATCCCACTCTGGAGTGGGAAAAATGGCACGCCGGAGCCGACTCCGTCACGGAACGGCACGGTAACGGCACGGCACGCGTGTCCTTCGCGTGCCGTGCCGTGACCAATTGTTGGCAAAGAAGACACGGCACGGCACGGCACGGGACACGCGAGTCACGGAACGGTAGACACGCCAAACACGGCAGTCACGAGACAATACACTAACATACCTTCCTATAAGGTATAATTTTATTTTAATTAAAATATTTACATTTAAATTTCAATTAAAACATTTGAATTTTAAAGAATCGTTTCGTATTTTTTTTAAACATTAAATGCGATCAAACGTGACTAATGCACGTTTGGTCATGGCACGTTTAGTCACGGCACGCGAGTCATGCCGTGACTCGCGTGCCGTGACCATCCCTCATAATTTTTGTCACAACACGTGAAAAATTTACTTGGTCACGGCCATAGTAACATGATTCGCGTTTTATTCGCGAATAAAACGTTTTTTTGGAGGTTTCCGAACCGAACAGCGAATAAAACGGTTGACCGAATTTTTACCGATTTATTCGCGAATAAAACGTTTTTTACGAATTATTCGCGTTTTATTCGAAGATTCGGCTGCATTGGAAAATTTTTGAAAATTTTGGAGGCAATGAGGCAAAGCCACGTGGCTGCTGGAGGCAAACTTTTGAATTTTTTTGGATTTCAACCAAGGCACGTGGGTGTGATGAATTTGAGACAGATTTTTTGTGACCATGCTAATAGCATTTTATATAAATCTGAATTTTGAATTTTGTTTTTTTTTGCTTTCTTGTTGTACGGTTGTACCGAATCATTCCCGAATTATACCCGAATTATACCCGAATCACGAATTTTTGACCTCACCTCACCGAACCCGAATAATTCATTTGTCACTATGGTCATGGCACGGCACGGCACGTGACCAAAGTCACGGCGTGTTAGTCACGGCACGGCACGGCACGTTTTTCCCACTCTACCCCACTCTCTCTTGCGCTCCTTCTCCTCTCCGCTGTTTCCACTCTCCCTGTCTCTCTTTACTCTCTGCCTTCGGGCCCTTTTTCCTTGTTGCTGTGGTTACTGGAGAGTTGGATCCCACTCTCCCGTGCTATTTTCTCTGTGCTCCTTTTGGGCGCGCGCGATCATTGCCTTTCTCTGTTTTGCTGAGCACCCCGCGGGGTTATTATTGTTGTTGTTGTGTGGTTTTGCAGTTCCGAGTTGACGATACCGGGTTTTATTGGGGAATTGTGTGCATGTGCCGTGTGCTGCCTGGGTTGTTGTTGTTGCTTGGGCTTTTGGTGCCTGTGGCTTGTGCTCTTTGACGCCTTGATACCAGCCTCCCTACTCGGCTCTTGGCTCTCTTACCGGGTAACCTTGAATTCTGTTGTTCGTTGTGTTTTGTCTTGTGGCTTGTGGCCGCCATACTTGACCTGTGGCCTTCGTGCCTTTTTACTCTGACCTGTGGCTTTTGTGCCTTTTCTATGGCCTTGCGCCTTTTTCTGGCTTTGTGGTTGTTGCCTTGACCTGCAGCCTTTGAGCCTTCTATGTTCCTTGCGGCCTTCGTGCCTTGTGGGGTTTTGCTGGTTGGGTGTGATTTTCTGGTTTTTTGCGCTGGTACTGACCTGGTACCGTGGGGTTGGACCCTTTCTGTTTTTCTGGTCACTAGTACTGGGTTGTTTCTTGCTGTGCTGTCTTTGTTCTGGCCTTGTTGGGCTGTTACTTGGTTGTGCTGGTACCGTACCAGTACCAGCCCTTTGGTCGTCTGTGCTGGCTGTGCGCCTTGCTTCTTTGTGTTGCTGGTACCCTTTTTGTTACGCTGTATTGCTGGTGCGGCCTTGTCCTTGTTGTTTTGCGCTGACCTTGGTTGTTGTATGGTATTGGTACCGACTGGTATCGGCCCAGTGATGCCACTGGTACTAGAATTTGAACTGACAGGGACTTTATTATGATATTTAGAAATTTAAGGGGTGATGTGTAAAATATAGGTCCTTGTGTAATTTATTTTAATTGGGGGACTGAAATGCAAATTATAAAGGGTATTGGGCCTTGATTTGGGCCGTGGTTATTTAATTTAAAAGAGGCTTTTTGGGGCCTCTACATATCTGTTGGACTTGGGCCTTTCTTATTGGGCTGTGGATCTTTATTTAGAAAGGAGAGGGGACCGGCCCTATATGTTATTAATTTAAAGTATTGGGTCTCTTTTTCTTATTGGGCCGGGCTGCTGGAAATTAAGAAGGGCTTAGCCTTTTCGGATTGGGCTTTGGTAATTGAATAAATAGGCTTGGCCCAAACCAAATTTAAAAGAGAAAGGATTTAAAAGTGGGCTTTTGCAATAAATTACTTCGGGTCTCGAGCCTCCATTTGGTTTGGCTCGATCCGAAGTTTTTACTTGAAGCTCGGAAAATGATTAGAACAGTTCTGGATTGACGACTCATGACATACTTTGAGCAGATACTAGATTATCCGACAGGACACTATATGATCCCGAAACACACAAAATTAAAAGTACCAACCAATAGTTACTTAGGATTAATAAATTTAAATTTAATTAATTTAATTACATCATAGTTAGTTATAAATAGGAATTTAGTATTTTAATTATTATTATTATTAATAATAATATTATTATTAGTATTAGTATTATTATTGTAAATTATCATAAAATTTAAATAAATATAAATATGTTGTTAATTAATTAACAACATATTAATATTTTCGTATTAATATTTTTCGTTTTAATTCGAATTGTTATGAAGTCATTAAATAGGATAATTAAGTAGAACACCGAACACATACATTTACGTTACAAGTATTTAAGTATGATTAAAATATTGCAATAGTTAACGTAACAAGTAGGTTACGTATTTTTGTCGTTTTAAGTAAATAGTGGTATTTTATATATATGTTTAAGAATCTAAGTAAACAGTTTATCTTCAAATTAAAATATAATAAATAAATTTAGTTACGCTAAATTAAATTAACGCAGAATTAGTCATAAGTACTCACGCTCAATCGGAACTGAGTCGAATCGACCGAACGACCGAATCGATTGAGTATTGTACTCCGTACGTAGTTGACCAACTAAGTTTCAACGCGTAATTAAAAATAGTAGAACAAAGGAAAACGGGTTACGATACTTAGTTTAGATTCTAATTAAATTACGTACGAATTACAAGTCATCAGACTTACGACGAGTCTGATCCGTGGACCGATCCTGCTGACGCTTACACCGGAACAGGCTGGGATTTCACGGATTATGAAGGTGTCTGGCGCGTGCGCACGTCTACAGCTTGCTCTACAGGTGTGGGATATCTGAATTTTCCTTTCGTGGCGTACTCTTACCAGTCGACCATCTGACCTGACATCCGCAATTTAAATTAATTATATGCATAAGAGCATGTTTATCTTTTCTGAACTGTAGATAGGATTTGCATAATCCCTTCTAAATGAAAATTTACAGTTTTATAGGAGTAGAATAATCTAAATATATATAAAATATATTATTATATAACTCTAGGATATTAGTTGTCCTCTTCTCGTAGAGGACAATATATTATTATTATTATATAAACGATCATATGCATTGGTGAGTGTTGAGTAAGAAGACCGAGTGACTGCGTTCCGTCTCGTAGGATGAGGTGCAAGGCAGCTCGTTAGGCATTGGGCCGAGGGATCACTTGATCCCTTAAAGGTCTTTTTAGGGCATATTATATGTATCAACTTGAACTATATATCATTTTCCGATTCATTTTACCATTACGTGCGGGCCGTACTCGAGCCCAAAGGCACGAAAACGATTTGAGCTTGGTCTCCCCTACATTAGGAGTTACATGCCTAGTACGGCTTTCGCGGTTGCTGTGGCAGATTTACTCGAGCCCTTCCTATTAGTCTAGCCGGACGATGGAGTTCCGTTTCTGCTCATGAGGAAACAGATTAAACTTATTTTATGACTTACTTGTATGAGTTTCTCCTATTTTATATGTTTGGTTGATGAATCTTTTTAGAGGTAAGGAAAATACACGGATTGAGATATATTCATTTGCGAATGGGCTTTATATACACTTAAGAGTCAATGCTTGATGTCACTAGGCATTGTATATCATTAGCTCCCTGCCCACAATACTTGAACTAATATCTTGTGGGAGTTTTGGTCCGATTGGCACAGCACGGGGTGTTAAATATAACCGTACTATTATAATAATCTTCTACACACAGTACGTTAATGCTGGATTCCGTATTGATAAATTAGAGAATACTCCTCATTGTATTTTATTTTTGGGAATACTTTGGCATGTTGTCATGATAGGGTAATCGTATCATCTCATGTACTATATGTATTTTCTTTTAATAGATAATATGATAGGGATATATATATGAGGAGGGATCCAATTACACCTTTTTTGGTGACACATCATGACACCGTTTTTTATATAGGTTAATTTTGTGATTTCAAAATCCAAACAGTCGATCTGAACCGTTCAACATGATCACCATAGTAAATGTACTTGGAGATCAAATTTTACATTTTTTTGAATTTTTTACTATTTATTAAGATGGTTACAAAATCGTTGTTTTTCAATGGTCTAAAAAACAACGATTTTGGTAACCATCTTAATAAATAGCAAAAAAATTCAAAAAAATGTAAAATTTGATCTCCAAGCACATTTTAATATATTCATCATGTTGAACAGTTTGAATCGACTATTTGAACTTTGAAAATAGTAGGTGTCAAAGTGTGTCACCAAAAAAGGTGTAATCGGATCCCTCCTCTATATATATATATATATATAGAATGGCTAATATCAAAACGTTTGTTCCTGGACTCAGGAACAAACGATTCCGTTATCTAATTTTCAAAGTTCAAACAACAAATTCAAACTGTTAGATGTTCAATCTATATTAAAATGTGCTTGGAGACCAAATTTACATTTTTTGGAATTTTTTTACTATTTATTAAGCTGGTTTGAAAACCGTTGTTTTCCAATGGTGCAGAATTTTAATAAAAATAGCGGTTTTCAAACCGCTCAATAAATAGTAAAAAAATTCCAAAAAATGTAAAATTTGGTCCAAGCACAATTTAATATAGATTGAATATCTAACGGTTTGGAAATGTCGTTTTTTTGTCAACTACAATTACAGTGTAGTAAGTTTTTTTTTTTTTAATTTAGTTCACTTGCTACAAAATTGTACAAAATATTTACTATATAGTTAAATTTCACTAAATATTACGGGTGTTCTATCTAAAAAGTAAATATTTTGTTGTTATGTTATAATATGTTCTCTAGAGGTGTCAACGGGTACGGTAAGGGTCGGGAGGAAATATTTTCATATCCATACCCGTTACAAATTGTCCTTACCCATATCTTATCCTTATCCGTTATGGTTGTCGGAAAAGGAAACGGTAGTGGGTAAATAACGGGCAATAGTAATACAATAATTATTTTTATTATTTATTAAATAAAACATTAAAACATATACATTAATTTCACACATGCATAATACTTTATTAAAAAAAAATTATGATCATCATAAGCGCAAATAAACTTATTAAATTACTCCTTTCAATACTTATAAATATATATAACATATATAATTTTTTCTTACAATTACCCGATCCGATAACAGGTATAAAATTTAGATAACAAAATTTTTTTTAACCGTACCTATACCCGATAAATTTATGAAAAAAAAAAATCTTACACGTAGATTCGTGGAAGAACCTCCTTCATGAAATTCGGAAGGGTCGTGAAGGTTTCCTAATCATAATAATAGATTCGTGGAAGAAACTCTCCAGTCCCAGCGGCATCTGTATTGCCTGCTCTTCGTTATTTTAAACGGAGAAATGGCATTACATGAAAATTATCTGTCCAGTTTATTAAAAACTGCAGGGGATTACATGACTTTTCTTGGTCAGCAAATTTGTAGAAGTAAATCAAAACTGACCCTCCTCAGTCCTCAACTCCTCATCCATTTTCCTCGCTTCTTCCTTTCGAACAGCTCAAATCTTATATATATATAGGTACACAAATGTTAACCTGATGGATATATTGCTGATCAAACGAGTCCTTGAAAATGGCCAAGGTGACCATTCTCTCAAAACAAACCATCATGCCTTCGCAACCGACATGCAATTCTATTCCTTCCATTCTCTCTCTCTCCTCGACCAACTCTCACCTCCAATCTACACCCACGTCCTCTTCTTTTACTCTACCTATTTACCAAACACATCAGAGAAGCTCAAATCTTCTCTCTCTCAAACTCTGAAATACTTTTACCCACTTGCTGGCAGGATCAAAGAAACTGATAAAGGGAAAACTTCATGTCGAATGCAATGATGAGGGTGTCGAACTTAATGAAAACTCGGGTTACCGGTGCAAATCTTGAATCAATCTGTCAAGGCCCAGCAGTTGAATTGTTTAACGAACTCCTACCGATAAAGAAAGGCATGTTCGATTACCGAGAAAACGATCCCCTGCTTGCGGTTCAGATTAATGTATTAGATGGTGGAGGAGTTTGTACTTGGTCTGTCCATTTGTCACCTTATTGCTGATGGTGCATCTCTTTCCCATGTTTATAAATTGGTGGTCTCGCACTGCTCGTGGGTTTACTGAGAATTTATCACCAGCTTCCCTGCCGCCACGGTTTGACTGTGCATCGGTGTTTCCTCCCAAGGAGATGACTCAAAACACACCGCATAAAGATCTACTGAAGATAGTGGCCCTAATCAAGATGTCGCAATTAGATGCTTCAGTATCGACTCAAAAGCCATGGAGAGGCTTAAGCAGGTCAGTGTTGGCCAGTCAACACGGGTTGAAGCCGTATCTGCACTGGTCTGGAGATGCATTAAACGAGCACAAGGAGAGGACATAGTGTCTATGTCACAATGTTTGTGAATTTTCGTAAGAGAATGGCTCCTATACTATCGCACGAGTCGTTTGGGAACATGTGGCTTGGAGTGGAAATAAAAGAACCAGAAACAGAAACAGAGAGCAATCAGGGTATTGAACAAAATATAAGGAGAGCAGTGAGAGGGGTCGACGGAAAAGTTTGTAAGAATGAAAGTGCAGCAGATGCGGGATGAAAGAGAAGAGAAGGGAACAGAAAGAGCAGAGTTCCAATTCAGTAGTTGGTGTAGGATGGGGTGGTACAAATGCGACTTCGGCTTCGAGGAGCCCGTCTGGGTGGCGTGCGGGATAACGGATATGAGGAATGTTTGCATATTGATAGATGCAAAGGATGGACATGGGATGGATGTCTGGTTGTGGATGGCAGTTGACGAGATGGAGAGGATTGAGAATGATCATGAGTTTATGAAGTTCGTATGTTCTTCTTAGCGTACTCATGACAGGAAAAAAATTGTCAAATTTCTCCAAAAAGATATTTATATGTATTTTATAATTATTATGTTGTTATGAATGTAGTAGTTTCTCCTATTTTGTTTACTAGGAGAACGATCATGATCAGGCATCATACATCGGTCTGAAAAATATTAGTAACTTTAGTTTAAATGTTTCGCATCAATGGATCAATTTTTGATTGATTTTATTTTGGGGACACCGTACACGGGACACTATCTTTCTCTTGTTCTATTTGTTTTATTTGCTAAATTCAAAACATTTGAGACAGACATTATATAAGAAAATTTTAATAATTGACGTCTAGAAATTAATCCTAGACGTATCAAATTATATTACAGGCCAAATTGAAGAATAAAGGTTTCAAAACCTATAATTAAAGAATTAGAAACTCCGCTAACACAGTCATAGAATTAGATAGGTCAAACTAAGATTACGGACAATAAAGCTTTGATATACAAAACTACATTACTCATTTCACCAACGAAAATGAAGTTCAAATTATTTCAAGTACTTGACAATATTATAAGTAATCAAAAAATAACTTCAAATATAAATTTAGACCATAAATAAGCGTTCTAGAATCAACCATAATCCATGGATTTCAAACCCAAACCAAAAATGATAATCATAGACTGATCAGGTGTCATTATAGTGCATTTACGCTATTCTATTCTACAGTGTTAAGGTATAAATC